>JARQOD010000002.1:348143386-348242149 GCA_033576555.1 Oophaga sylvatica
TTTCCGAGTCACACACAGACGCTCACCAAAAATGGATTTTTACCGCAATACAAAGAGCAGAATATAGTACTGATCAAACGGACAGCTTATACGGGTGGGGAAAAATTTAAACTCCGTTTATATTTCCGGATCACACACAACGCTCCTCGTATGGATTTGACCGAAATACAAAAAGCAGAAAAACGGACTGTATAGCAGCGGACAGCGTTACGGTGTAGGGGAAAATTTAAATTTCCGTTATATTTCAGAGTCACACACAACGCTTACTCTATGGATTTGACCATAATACAAAAAAAAAAAAACGGTACTGTATCGTAGCGTTAACTGTAAAGGGGGTAGGGGAAAAATTAAATCTCCGTATATATTTCCAGGGTCACACACAGACGCTTACTTATGGATTTGACCGAAACAAAAACAAGAAAGACGGTACTGTATCAAGCGAAAGTGTATACGGGGTAGGGAAAATTTAAATTTCCGTATATTTTTTCAGAGTCACACACAGACGCTCATCAGTATGGATTTGATTGTAATGAAAAAAAGCAAAAACGGTACTGTATCAGAACGACAGCGTAAATGGTGTTTTGGGAAAATTTAAATCTCCGTATATATTTACGGGTCACAACAGATCTCACTCATGGGATTTAACCGTAATACAAAAACAGACATACGGTACGTATTAAGCGGACGCTGTATCGGTGGGAAAATTTAAACCCGTAATTTTTCCCGGAGCAGACACGAGGCTCACTCAGTATGGATTGACCATAAAAGAAAAGCAAAAAACGGACTGTATCAGAATGTAAGCTGTATACGGTAGGGAAAATTTAAATCTCCGTATATATTTCCAGAGTCCCCACAACTTTTATTTCTTGGATTTGGACCAAATAAAAAAACAAGAAAGGGTACTGCACAGTAGCGAAAGCTGTAAACGGGGTAGGGAAAATTTAAAATCTCCGAATATTTCCGGAGTCACACCAGACGCTCACTCAAATGGATTTGATCGCAATCCAAAAAAAAAAAACGGTACTGACAGAACTAAAGCGTATACGGTGTAGGGGAAAATTTAAAACTTCCGTAATATTTCCAGGTCCACACAGAACCACCAGTAATGGATTTGACCTAATACAAAAAGCAGAAAAACGGTACTGTATCAGAAGCGTACAGCTGTATACAGTGAGGGAAAATTTAAATTCCCAATACATTTCCGGAGTCACACACAGATGGTCAGCATTATTTGTCCGTGATACCAGCCGGTAACGGTAGGTGTGAGGACGTACAGCTCTAACGGTGGGAAAAAATGAATGCTCGGTAACTGCAGAAAAAAAGAATAAAATATTAGTGCTGTGTAAAGAGCAGCTAACCACCTGCGCACACAAGAAAAACCTCCCCTTCACGACATTAACTATACAGCAAAAATTTCCCTATCAGCACAAGCACAGAAGAACTTCTCTTCCAGCCCTAACTCCCCCCACTGAAAAACACAACCCTCCCTACTTGTTAAGATCGCAGAAAATAAAATGGAGGTTGGCGGTCAGGGCTTGGGAAAAACACATGACCCCAATCACTGCAATGCCTTTCTAAGATGTGGTGGACCTGCACATGCATCTCGTTGCCCAAGTGAAAGTCCTTGCCATTGGCTGAAAAAAAGCCGCCTGCAAGCATTCTGGGAAATCCACTTTGGCAATTTTTGCGACCGCATGCCGACCCTCACGCATTGTCGGGTTTCGATCGGCAAAACACGGCTTTGGCGAAATCGGAACTTATGAACTGACCGACCGTTTCCCCTTTAACTCTAACCTTGACATCTAAGCCAAAGTAGATACAAATCAAGAATTCTTAGCAAAAATATGTCTGTTCCTTGCTAAATATATTTACTGCTATCAAATTCATCATACATATAACAGAGGTTGCCATTTTGCTTCGGCATGTGGAAGAGTTAAAATTTCTCACTCACCCATATCACATTGCAAATTAAATAGATAGTGTCATATTAGACAATTAATGATCACTGTTTTATGCTTATGCAGGCTTTCTTTATGGGAGTTGCTTTTATCCACTTTACTTCATGAACACAGAAAGCTGTTACCAGTAGTGATGAGCGAGCACTAAAATGCTCGGGTGCCCGTTAATCCGGGTCGAGCAAATTGGAATACCGGGTACTCCGACCCGAGCAATGAGCCCAATGTAAGTTTATGGAAAACCGAACATTTTTGCCGCGACCCCGCCCCCGGGTGTCCTTTTAAAGTCTAAAAAGTTCTGAAAAATTATGGAAACAGTGCTCAAATGACATGGGAACATCATGGGAATGCGCCTGGAAGCATTTTCTGACTCCTAGGTCACTGCTGTGACCAATGTTTGTCAGCGTGTAAACGCCACTTTTACGGGCGCCCACTAAAACATACAAAAAACGAAACGAAAATGGCTTTTCCCAGGAAATATGTTAAAGAGCATCCTTTCCAGGGTAATAATTTGTATGTAAGGCAAAAGAAATAACCCCCCAAAAATGTTCCTCCACCACTTTGGCTATGTTCACACTTTGCGTTTTGATGCTTTTTTTTCAAACGTTACCATTGCTTTCAACCAATACAAATGCATTAACTGGGAAATGTTATTGTAGCATTTAACAACCTTAGCTGGCCATGTGGTGTGTGGCACATCACAGACACATCTTTTTTCATTTATGAAGGAGAGAGTCTTAAAGTCACAAAGCCTCTTTTTATAGGGGCATCTGGTGGCATTACTATTCTTAAAGGGCCATTATTAGTGTTGAGCGATACGATACTGCAAATATCGGATATCAGCCGATATAGCTGTATCGCCTTTCGATTCCGAATACCGATATTTTCGTCATATCGGATACCGGAATCGGATTTGTCCACTGTCACTGTCAGTGTCCGTCGGTCGGGTCTGTGATGTCCGTCGGTCGGGTCTGTCAGTGTCCGTCGGTCGGTCTGTCAGGAGTCAGGCGGCACTTACCTGGCAGAAGATCTCCGGCGGTCACGGGCTGGACTGCTTCATGGCCGCCATCATCTTTCCCCGGCGGTCACATGCAGTTTTCTCGCAATAACTGCAGTGACTGCTGGGTAATCCCGGCCGTAAAGCAGTCAGTCCGATGACGTCACCGCCGGGGAAGCAGGTAATCAGCTGTGCTGCGTTGCGATGACAGGCTCTGCCTGTCATTGCGATGTAGCAGAGCTGGATCGTCGTGGGACAGTCGTTACTATGGACTTGCGTCGGACAGGTGGTATACTGTTGGTTTGTTTTTTTTTTCTTTTTTTACAGGAGATCGATGGCGTCGCAGGAATGAGTGTATAATAAAAATTAATGAAAACTGTGTTGTCTCTCTTTTATTTCATAAAAGACTTTTTTCTTGCTTTGTCTTTTTTTTATACATTTAATAACTTTGGATTAATAATGGATCGGTGTCTTATTGACACCTCTCCATTATTTAACTGGGCTTATTGTCACCGTGCAATCAACGGTGACATTAACCCCTTATTACCCCACTTGCCACCGCTACAGGGCAGTGGAAAGCCGGGTAAAGTGCCACAATTGGCACATCTTTTGATGCGCCAAATGTGGGGCTGCTGTAGCCTGGTATTATCAGGCTGTTGAGGGCCAAAATCCATGGGCCTTGACAGTCTTTTTAATACCAGGCCGCAGCAGTCTGCATTTTACTTGGCTGGTTTAACAAAAATAGGGGGACCCCTACGCCGTTTTTTTTTCGAGGGATCCCCTATTTTTGTTAACCAGCCAAGCTAACAGACTGCTGTGGCCTGGTATATATCAGGCTTGCAAGGTCCATGGATATTGGATCCTTACCAGCCTGAAAAACCAGGCCTCAGCGGTCTGCTTCATCTGGCTGGTTAACAAAAATAGGGGGGACCCCACGCCAATTTTTTTCGAGGGGATCCCCTATTTTTGTTAATCAGCCAAGATAATGCAGACTGCTGTGGCCTGGTATATCAGGCTGGCAAGGTCCATGGATCTTGGTCCTTAAACAGCCTGAAAATCCAGGCCTCAGCGGTCTGCTTCATCTGGCTGGTTAACAAAAATAGGGGGGACCCCACGCCATTTTTTTTTCAAAGGGAACCCCTATTTTTGTTAATTTAGTTCCCTCTGACGGTCAAGATGGTGTCCCTGGCTGACCTGAAGTTAAAGTGGAAAGCAATCAATTAAGCTTTCCACTTCCTCTCCTGTTTAGCCAGAGAGGAGCTCATTCATTTGGGGGTTTACTGTGAGGCGCAGCATTAGCTGCGGTCCCTGCAGTAAACATTAACCCTTTCTGAAGGATTACAACCGTGGGACCTGACTGTGCATGGGATAGGTAAGAATAATTTTGCTTTATTATTTTTTTTTATTACAGTAAATGGTTTTAAGCAGGTAAATAAAATATGGTCAAAAACTGTGTATTATTTTCATTAACTTCTTTTTTATTAAAGTGTGTGTGTTTGATTTTCTTTCATACAATAGGATTAATAATTGATAGTTGTCTAATTGACAGCTCTCAATTATTAACCTGGCTTAAAGTGACCTTTCAATTGCAGGTCTTTTAACCCCTTAAATTTAAACCCCTTCCCCCCACCGCTACAGGGCAATGGGAATAGACGGGCAAAGTGCCAGAAAGGCAAATCTAATTAGAGATTTGCCCTTTTTGGGGTGTCTGGGGGGAGATGTTAGTAGCCGGGGGAGGGGCCAAAAATAATGGTCCCTCACTGGCTATTATTAAACTCCCCCACTCACTGGCTTTGTCTGTCGGTTGCGAAAATAGGGCGGGAGCCCACGCATTTTTTTTCAGCAATTTTACAAACCTCATATTTTATAATATACATGTCATTGAGTTGTGGGCAAATATATATATATATATATATATATTTATAGTTCATACACTTCTACATAGTATAATAGCCGCTAATTCAATAACGGCTTTGTGAAAATGCAGAACCCGACATGAAATGACACTTGGTGTACATAGGGTTAACCATGTCTTTTCATGTCCTTTGCTATCTGATTTGCACAAACAATTACATCAGTTCTATGTGTGCAAATTTCACACCTGTAGGGGTTAATTAAAGGTGTAAATTCGTAGCAAAAAAGTCCGTTTTTTTTACAACGAATTTACACCTTTAATTAACCCCTACAGGTGTGAAATTTTGCACACATAGACTGATGTAATTGTTTGTGCAAATCAGATTGCAAACGACATGAAAAGACATGGTTAACCCTATGTACACCAAGTGTCATTTCATGTCGGGTGCTTCTGTCTTTTCACAGAAGCCGGCTTTACCCGACAATTGAATCAGAGGATATTTTACGTAGAAGTGTAATACTATACATATATGTATATTAATATGTCACAATGACATGTATATATATAATATATATATATATATAATATGTATTCTATGTGTGTATATTTAGTGTTTACAAGGAAATAAAGGTTTTTTTTAGTTGCGATATTTTGTTCCCATAGACTTACATGGGACTTCCGGTATCGAATCGGATATCGGCGATATTTAGTGATATCGGCGATACCATTTCGATACATATTTTTAGATATCGAGCAGTATCGCTAAAACATTAGCCATTATTAAACAGTAGTCCTCTATACTGTTTTTTGCCTATGCATTGAGTGCTAGGCTTCCAAAATTAGGACGCACCCCAATGCCCCTTTCACGAGACATTCAGGAGGGCCTCCAGAAAAAATGTTTCTATTATAAGAAAGTGGGTCTCCCATAGTGTTTGCCTATGCATTGAATGCAAGGGCTGCCTTTCCCTAAAGTTACATGCACCTCAATAACCCTTGGAACAGCTGTCCTGGATGGCACATAAAAGAAAAGTTCATATTTTGATCAGCAAGGTAGAAGTACAGGATAAAATATAACCTTTAATAGAACATTAAAAGAACCATAGGTTCATAAACTAATACACACCAACAAACAACAAATACACATATAGCCGCCACTCTTCTTAGGGGGATAATACCAAATGGTTGGAGGGCAAATTACAGCGAAAAATGTGACGTGTAATGGGTAGATGTTTCGGGGCTAATGACATTGTGATGATAGGGAAGATGCACAAAGGGAAATTAATCTGAAGAGTAGTTTCCCACATATGCAACAGTAGAAAAATTATCTGAGCAAATTATATCAAAAGATAATCATACATATACAACAATGTGCGTCCAAAATTAGAGCTTATGCAACTTTAGGAGATTAAATGAGATCCCCATGCAATGAAATTACCTGGTCTGGGGTGCCCAGTCCAAGTGTGGCACACACCCCCATGCGCGTTTCAAAACCAAGTCCTTCATCAGTCGTGGCAGGAGAAGATGTAAGGGAGGCTTTGGCAGTGAGAGACATTCAGCAGACACTCGACATTGCAGGGTGTATCTCCAAATCTGGAACTGTCCGACTGTATACAGGACTGTTGGGACTAGAGATGAGTGGATCGATTTCAGCATGCAGGTCAGTGGTAACCTACAGCTGGACAAGAGGCATGCAAATCTTTTACCTTCTGGCAAACCCAGAGTGGCTTTCAATTAGCCAGGGCTAGCACTATGTCACTTGTGTGACCTGTTCATCTCTAGTTAGGATCTTTTGTATTTTTTTGTTCATTCATTCATAGTTGGAGCAGACTTTTCTCATGAAAGAAATAGAACAACATTCCAGCTCCAATAAAATCTTCATCTTTATTGATCCATATAAAACATCAGTGATGACATGCTCCTGGACAAACTCAGGCTGAGCGACGCATTTCGATAAAGATGATAAAGATCCTTGTGATCGAAACGCGTCGCTCAGCCCTGAGTTTGTCCAGGAGCATGTCATCACTGATGTTTTATATGGATCAATAAAGATGAAGATTTTATTGGAGCTGTAACGTTGTTCTATTTCTTCTTTCATGTCTCTCCACGCCTGATCAAGCGGAAGTTCCGTGCGCCTCTGGTATACCGTGAGCTGGTTTGTGTTCTTCTATATTTGCAGACTTTCTCATCTTCACTATATGACATCTGGCTTTTGGTGTCTGTAAGGCCATGTTCACACGTTCTATAATACTGTGATTTTTATTTTCTGCAGGTGTCTACATCAAGGTTCACAATAACATCTCTTCTGGTTATTACATTTTTGCTGCATTTTTTATGACTTTCCCCCCTTATTTCATATATTTTTGGTGCAGATGTGAAGCCGCGTTTCGAATGTATTTTTTATACTGCAGAAAAGCTTTGAGAAAAAGGGGAAAGAGATCCAGCTTGGCACGGAGGTGTCTTTATTAAACAACCTTTAAAAATTCCAAAAAATATACATAACAAGCACCAGGCACACCAGTCAAGGCGATCGACGCGTTTCAACTAAAAGTCTTCCTCATAATCTACCTGACAATGGAATAAGAACATATATTTTGTTCACAGCAATGATTGTACTAACAAGTTAAAATGCATGAGCATATGCAAATGAAAAGGCATATATGTATTGCGTGATTAGACTAACAATCTAAAAAGCAAAGCACATAAAGAATAAGGGAGAAAAGCAGAAACTGTTATGATTTGGTAGCTGAGGAGGGCAGGAGCAAAAAACCGCCAAGGCAGCCAAACACCAGAGATGTTGGGATCTAATAGTTTGCAGACCCCTAAACTAACCGCACAACTAGAAGCAGCCGTGGGACATTCCTACGGTGCCCTAGACACCTCGTCACAGCCGGAGAGATTAGCTACCCCTATAGCTGGAAAGAGGAAAGCTAACTGCCCCGGAGTAGAACCCCAAAGGAATAGGAAGCCCCCAAACATATAATGGCGGTTAGACAAGAGGAAAAAAACGAACACAGACAGAAAATAGAATGAGCAAACACTGGGCCCAAAACTGTCTAGATAGGATAGTACAGGAGAGAATACTGTCTGCAACCCAACAAAACCCTAGGAAAAATTCCAACACTTCTGATTACAAAAATGCTGAGACCACACAGTCTCGACCACCTATATCAGACCTCGGGTGTGAAAATGCAGCTACCAGCAGTAAAATATCACAGGAACTGAGCACAAGTGCAAATACAAAAAGAGAACATAGACCCGCACAAGCCCCCCAAGGGGACCCGCTGAACTCCAAAGCAGGCAGCAAAAACAAGAGAATTCAAACCACAGAAAAAAAAACAGAAAGCAACTTATCTGAATGATAGCAGGAAAGCAAACTGAATTCCAACCTAGACCAGGAAGTAACAATTGATTACCGGCGAGGCTCATGGGAAGCCAGCTCACTTATATCAGGCCAGTCTGACCCACATGATACCCATTCCTTAATTGCAGGTGGTGAACTCTTGCTGTTCCACATAGGTTCAATACACTCAGCAACAACCAGAGGGAGCCTCAGCTCCGAAGTCGTCTCCAACACGTTCACAACAGTACCTCCCCCTTGAGGAGGGGTCACCGAACCCTCACGTGCACCACCACTCTGATCAGGATGAGCTTGGTGATAGGCACGGACCAGTCTTCTAGCATGAATGTCCGAAGCAAACACCCAAGAATTGTCCTCCTGACCATAACCTCTCCACTTAACCAAGTACTGGAGTCTCCGCCTAGCAAAACGAGAATCCAATATCTTCTCAACCTCATACTCCAAATTGCCCTCAACCAAAACAGGGTCAGGAGGCGCAGCCATAGGAATCACTGGCTCGACAAACCTCTTCAATAAAGATTTGTGGAATACGTTATGAATCTTAAATGTCCCTGGAGGAAGCAAACAGAAGGAAACAGGATTAAGAATTTCCAGCTCTTATAAGGTCCAATGAACCTTGGCTTAAATTTTGGAGTCACAAACCTTCATAGGGATATTTTTTGAGGACAACCAAACCAAGTCCCCCACTTTAAACCGAGGACCATCAGTCCTATGCCGGTTGGTAAACCACTGGACCTTCTCCTGAGAGAGAGACAACTTATCCACTACTTGGTCCCAAATCTGCTGCATTCGCTCCACAATAGAGTCAACACCCAGACAGACAGAAGCCTCCACCTGCCCTGAAGAAAATCGATGATGAAACCCAGAACTGCAGAAAAAGGAGACATCAAGGTGGCAGAGCTAGCCCTATTATGAAGAGCAAACTCAACCAAAGGCAAAAAAGAGACACAGTCATCTTGATCAGCAGACACAAAACATCTCAAATAAGTCTCCACTGTATGGTTTGTTCTCTTAGTTTGCCCATTGGTCTGAGGGTGAAATGCAGAGGAGAAAGACAACTGAACTCCAAGTTTAGAACAAAATGTCCTCCAAAATCAGGAAACAAACTGGACTCCTCTGTCAGACACAATGTTCTCTGGAATGCTGTGCAACCGAGCTACCTGCTGAAAAAATAAAGACACCAACTTGGAGGAGGATGGCAACTTAGGTAGTGGCACAAGATGTATCATCTTGGAAAACCTATCACAGATAACCCAGATAACGGTCATTCTCTGAAAGACAGGGAGGTCGGAAATAAAATCCATAGAGATATGGTCCATGGCCTCTTGGGCACAGGCAATGGCATCAACAAACCACTAGAGAGAGAGCAAGGCTTGGACCGAGAACAAGTCCCACAGCATTGCACAAAGTCCCTGACGTCACGAGACAAAGTAGGCCACCAAAAAGACTGACTCACCAAATCTCTGGTACCAAAAATCCCGGAATGACCAGCCAACGCAAAGCAATGAATCTCAGACATCACATTCTTCCTCCACTGGTCTGGAACAAACAATTTCCCAACAGGGCAGCGTTCAGGTTTATCCTCCTGAAATTCCTCCAGAGCCAGTCTCAAATTGGGTGAGATAGTGGAAAGAACCACACCCTCCTTCAGAATAACAGCAGGCTCAGTTACCTTAGGAGAATCCGCAAAGAAACTCCTCGAGAGGGCATCCGCCTTAACATTCTTAGTGACCGGGAAAAGAGACCACAAAATTAAGACGTATGAAAAACAAGGCCCACCTGACCTGTCTAGGATTAAGTCGCTTGACTGATTCGAGATAAACCAGGTTCTTATGGTCCATGAGGACCACCACCTTATGTTTGGCTCCTTCCAGCCAATGTCTCCACTCTTCAAAAGCCCACTTCATAGCCAATAACTCCCGATTTCCCATATCATAATTACGTTCAGCTGGGGAAAATTTTCAAGAGAAGAAGGCACAAGGGTTACTATTAGGGTGAGTTTCCACGGCCAGGAAACGCTGCGTGTTTGGCGCTGTGCGCTGGCGCAGCGCCAACACGCAGCGTCCAGATGTTACAGCATAGTGGAGGGGATTTAAAGAAATCCCGTCTCCACTATGCGTAACAATACGCAGGTGGAAAACCTGCGTAAACGGACATGCGGCGCGTCTTTTAGACCGCAGCATGTCCTCGCGTATTGCGGCGACGGTGCGTCGCCGCAACAGAATATTACACAGGGCTATGTAGCCCTGCGTTCTTTCCGAGGTGTTCCGGAGGTGTCCTGAACACCTCCGGAAAGATCGCGCGTCATAAAGGGGGCGGGGCTTAGACGGAGCGGAATTTCCGCTCCGTCCAAAGCGCTGTGGTTCCGGACCGTGGAACCACAGCCTAAGAGGTCTCCGGATCCCTTTGGGACAAAACGGCACCTGCCCCAATCTCAGAAGCATCAACCTCCACCTGAAATTGTAGAGAAACATCAGGTTGCCGTAGAACAGGAGCAGAAGTGAATCTCTGCTTAAGCTCCTGAAACGCAGAAACTGCCTCAGGAAACCAATTCACCACATCAGAACCCTTTTTGGTCAAATCAGTCAGTGGTTTCACAATACCGGAGAAATTACCTATAAATTTACAATAAAAATTAGCAAAACCCAAAAATCTCTGAAGAGCCTTCAATGTAGTGGGTTGAACCCAATCACAAATGGCCTGAACTTTGACCGGGTCCATTTCAATAACAGACGGAGACAAAATGAATCCCAGAAATGAAACCTTCTGTACGCCGAAAAGACATTTTGATCCCTTCACATACAGTACATTTTCTCTCAAAATCTGAAATACCATCCGAACATGTTCCACATGACAATCCCAGTCATTGGAAAAAATCAAGATATCGTCCAAATAAACAATCAAAATTTATCCACGAAATCCCTGAAAATATCATTCATAAATGATTGGAAGATGGAAGGGGCATTAGTGAGCCCAAAAGGCATCACTAGTTACTCAAAATGCCCCTCAGGGTATTAAACGCCGTCTTCCATTCATCACCGTGCTTGATGCGAATAAGATTATACGCCCCCCTGAGGTGAAGCTTGGTAAATCAACTAGCACTTTTCACTCTGGAAAATAGGTCAGAAATCAAGGGTAACGGATATTGGTATTTCACAGTGATTTTATTCAGGAGACGATAGTCAATACATGGCCTCAATGAACCATCCTTTTTGGCCAAAAAGAAAAAGCCGGCTCCCAAGGGTGAAGAGGATGGTCTGATATGACCCTTCTCTAAAGACTCCTTGATATAAGATTGCATAGCATCATGTTCAGGTACAGATAAATTAAAGAGCCGACCCTTAGGAAATTTACAACCAGGTACTAACTCAATAGTGCAATCATAACTCCTGTGAAGAGGTAAGGATGCAGACTTACTCTCACTAAACACATCAGAAAAATCAGTCAAATAGTCAGGGACATCTTGAGACTGGGGAGTGGCAAAAAAACAGGAGTATCAGTATGAACACATTGGGAACCCCAACTGGTCACAGACACAGATTTCCAATCCAAAACAGGATTATGAGTCTGTAACCAAGGAAAACCCAGTACAATAATGTCATGCAAATTATGTAACACCAAAAATTTGCAATTCTCTTGGTGGTCCGGGTCAACCCACATTATCACCTGGGTCAAAAACTGGGGTTTATTCTCCGCCAAAGGGGTAGAATCAATGCCCAGCAAAGGAATAGACTTCCGCAGGGGTATCATGAGAAAATCACAACGTTTGTCAAAATCAAAATTCATCAGGTTTATAGTTTCTCCTGAAACAACAAAAGCCTGAGCCAAAAATGTGGACATGGAGCAAATCAGGGTAACAGTCAACAGAAATTTAGTCTGAACACTACCCAAAACAACTGAGCGCGCAAAACGTCTTCCCCGCTTGGGGCAGATGGAAATAGTATGAGAAGCGTCACCACAGTAGAAGCACAACCTATTACGCTTTCGAAACTCATGCCGCTGTGCCCCAGAAGTCACTCCATCACACTGCATGGGCTCAGGGGTTGGCTCGCAAGGCAACACAATCTCACGCATATTTCTGCACTCACGCAAACGTTTATCAATTTGTATAGCTAATGACATAGAGTCTTTAAGACCAGAGGGGACAGGGAATCCCACCATAACATCCTTTACAGTCTCTGCCAGACCCTTCCGAAAAAGAGCTGCCAGAGCATCATCATTCCATTTAGTAAGGACTGCCCACTTTCAGAATTTCTGACAGTACAGCTCAGCAGCTTCATGACCCTGATTCAATGCCAACAAGGTTTTTTCCGCTTGATCAGTAACATTATGTTCATCGTACAATAACCCCAGAGCCTGAAAAAATACATCAACATCATTCAAAACAGGATCCCCAGGTGTCAGGGAAAAGGCCCAATCCTGAGGGTCACCGCACAACAGGAGGATGACAATTTGAACCTGCTGTGCCGCATTCCCTGAGGACTTAATCTTCAAGGCAAAAAACGACTTACAGTTATTTTTAAAATTTAGACCGATCCCCCAAAAACAAGTCTGGCATGGTGATCCTAGGCTCCACAACCGGCAACCTAGTGAGATAGGTAGCAATATTCAGAACCTCAGCGGCGAGCCGCTCAACACGACCAGGCAACTGCACAATCTCCATTGAGGAAAAAAAATTCCTCCTCAGCCCCCAGAGAAAAAGAGGGAAAAATGTAAAAAACAGGAAAAAAAAAAAATTCTAAAAACTATGACAACTTTTTTTTTTCCTTACTATTTTCCCTTCTGTTGAGTACCATAGAATTTTCAATTTGGCCGGTAATTCTGTTATGATTTGGTAGCTGAGGAGGGCAGGAGCAAAAAACCGCCAAGGCAGCCAAACAACAGAGAGGTTGGGATCTAATAGGTTGCAGACCCCTAAACTAACTGCAGAACTAGAAACAGCCGTGGGACGTTCCTACTGTGCCCTAGACGCCTCGTCACAGCCGGAGAGATTAGCTACCCCTATAGATGGAAAGAGGAAAGCTAACTGCCCCGGAGTAGAACCCCAAAGGAATAGGAAGCCCCCAAACATATAATGGCGGTTAGACAAGAGGAAAACACGAACACAGACAGAAAATAGAATGAGCAAACGCTGGGGCCCAAAACTGTCTAGAAAGGATAGTACAGGAGAGAATACTGTCTGCAACCCAACAAAACCCTAGGAAAAATTCCAACACTTCTGATTACAAAAATGCTGAGACCACACAGTCTCGACCACCTATATTAGACCTCTGGTGTGAACATACAGCTACCCAGCAGTAAAATATCACAGGAACTGAGCACAAGTGCAAATACAAAAAGAGAACAGAGACCCGCACAAGCCCCCCAAGGGACCCGGCTGAACTCCAAAGCAGGCAGCAAAAACAAGGGAAATCAAACTACAGAAAAAAAAACAGAAAATAACTTATCTGAATGATAGCAGGAAAGCAAGCTGAATTCCAACCTAGACCAGGAAGTAACAATTGATTACCGGCGAGGCTCATGGGAAGTCAGCTCACTTATATCAGGCCAGTCCGACCCACCTGATAACCATTCCTTAATTGCAGGTGGTGAACTCTTGCTGTTCCACATAGGTTCAATACCTTCAGCAACCTCCAGAAGGAGCCTCAGCGCTGAAGTTGTCTCCAACACGTTCACATCAGGAAACCACATCACCAGATCACAGACAAGAAAAAATACTAGACATAGTATCCATAACTGAAATAAATTATAGATATTATAGTAATAATGAATAATATTTTTTAATCAGATCTTGTCTTGAATTGAGATCATGGGGGGTTCGAGTATCCAGCATGAACATCCAATATGTTTCACAATTGAGAATTTTCTGCTGTTTATTACCTCATCTAAGCGGTTTATATACTTTTTGAATACCGCAAAATCTGAAGTGGGTCAAGTTTCCTTTATGTGCGATAAGAAAATGTCTGGAGACAGCATAAGCAGAGATCGCTTTAGAATTCACTGCATCAAATAAGTGTCGTCTGATACGTACTTTTAACGGGCATATAGTACATCCAATATATTGAACTCTGCATGCAGTACATTCAATAAGATATACGACATTTTCAATATTGCAATTAATATAGTCATGTATTTCAAATTGGTTATGATTGTGGAGAGAATGATATTTATTGTTTTTTTTTAATAAAATAACACGTTTTGCAATGACTTGCTCCACATTTAAAAAATCCCGTGGCATTTAACCAAGTTGCACGATTAACCTGTTGTGGGCGACTCAAAATCAAACTAGAAGACAAGATGGAGCCTAAAGTAGTGGCTTTTTTGTCAACAAATTGGATGTCACTCTGTGAAAATATTTGTTTGTCATCTTGATTTAACATAGGTAAGAATTTTTTAATGATCTTTACAATCTCTCCATATTGTGAACTGTAAGAAGTAGTGAATACAACATTCTTATTATTATTTTGCAGATTATTGTGAATTAATTTATCTTTTTTGGAGATTAGTAAATTATTTTGATCTATTTTAGAAATTTTTTGACACGCACTATCATTTAGTGAGAGTCTCTATGTGAGAGTCTATCACAGGTTTTCTCTGCTTCAACTAAAAATGTATTTTTTTCAGTACAATTTCTTCTCATTCTGACCAATTCTCCATATGGAATGTTTTTAATGATATGATGTGGATGACAAGAGTTGGCTCTAAGGATCGATTTGCTAGTGGTCGGTTTCCTATAGGGAGATATTTCCACTGTATGTTCGAGCTCATTACCAAAGAGACACAAGTTTAAAAAATTAATTGAATTTTTTGAAAAGAATAAGTTAATTTTAAATTATAATTATTTTTGTTGATATTGTCAATGAATTTAATGGCCTCCTCATGTGTCCCCCCCCCCACACACAGAGAGGAGGTCATCTATATAACGGCAATACAAGACAATAAGATTACAGATATCATTATTATCGTCAAAAATATGGCTTTCTTCCAATTTTGACATAACAATATTTGCCAAAGAAGGCAAAAATTTCGCTCCCATGCTGACACTTGTGCACTGTAGAATAAATCTATTATCAAAGCAAAATAATTATGGTTTAATGAAAAAAATCCACTGCTGATACCAAAAAAATTTTTTCGTGTCATTATCATAAACATAATATTTTTCAAATAATAAGATAAACCAGACAATGCCACGGGTGGGGAATGAATGGATATAATCCCACTACATCACATGTCAACCATGCATAATCCTTCTTCCAATGAAATTTGTCAAAAATTGCAGTAATGTATTTTGATTCTCTAATACAGAGGTCTCAAACTGCATTCCTCAAGGGCCGCAAACAGATAATGATTCCAGCACCTAGTGCAATGCTAAGGAAGTGTTGAAAACACGCACGGTTTGCGGCCCTCGAGGAATGCAGTTTGAGACCCCTGCTCTAATATAACTAGTAGTGCTCTGTACTAATGGTTGAAATAGTGATCGACCCAAGATCCCAGTCTTTCCCCCAAGGACCCAATGCCTGCAACTATTGGTCTCATGGGAGGGAAATAACTCTTTATGAATTTTAGGAAACGAATGATATATAGGTGTAACAGGATGATCTATTTTTAAATATTCCACTAATTTATTGTCGAGAACATTCATGTGCAAACTATCTTGTAATATATTATTCAATAGTGAATTATATTCTACAGTGGGATTTGAACTTAATTCAACATAGACCTCATTATTTTTCAGATCCATTAAATTTAACTTTTTGTATAAGCCAGCATCAAGTAACACTATAAGTGCCCCCTTTATACGATTGCCTGATTATTACCGTAAATCATGACTATTTTTAAGATCCCGCAATGCTATTTTTTCTCCTTTAGTGAGATTATAATTGTGGTTTCTAGATTTCAAAACATGTTTATTTAAATCAACCAGATCTTTTTCAATTAAATCTTGAAACTGGTCTAATGCATGTGGTCTTGATTTTAGTGGGTAAAAGGATGGATTACCTTTTAGAAAAGAGTCATTAAGTGAAACTGTACCCATATAATATTCTATTTCCAACATTTTTAAGTCCAATAGTGCTTTTTGTTCATGATACATTCTGATACCATCAGTCATGGAATTGTGAGTATTTTCCCTGCAAGGAACATTATGATTCACATTGTCTGAAATAAATTGACATCTGACCATCAAATTACGTGCTATTTTATTACAGTCCAATAAAGTCTTAAATAAATCAAAATCAGTGGTTGGAGAAAAACCTAGTCCCTTGCTTAGTACAGAAATTTGTTTTTCCAAGATGACATAACTTGATAAGTTCCAAACAGGAGTTTCTAATAATGGCGATTCTTGTGTCGAGTACGGTATCTGCCTCCTCCTGTGTTTCTGACCCACCCATCTCCTGCGTTTTTTGGAATCGCTCCACTTGAGCTCAGAGTACTGATTGTTGTTCTCTGTTGTACTTAATTAATACTATTGATAGAACCTGTCGATGAGTCAGAAAGTTCATCCGTAGTTGAAAAAAAGGAGATGTCCGAAAAATTGTCTTTATCTCTAAAACTAACTTTGTTGAAATTCCGTGTATTCAAGCGTTTCTACAGAATAGATTGCAGTTAACTGTTTCAATTATTAACCTTGTTGGCAATAATCCTCTGTGTCCCATTTAAACTAAGTTCTCTTAATGTCTATGATCTGATTTTCTAATTTAGAATTGTTATTCTTCAATCGGTCATTGTAAAAATTTAAATCTTTGCCCTGGTGTGCCCCTCCAAAGATTGCTGCAGGGTTTTGATATCCTGCTTTATATTTGTCAGTTCCATGTCCTCATATTTGATTATTAAAGAAATGAGTTTAAGAGAACATTGACGTAGAATGGAATACCATTCCTTTTCAAACTCCTCATTGAAGATTCTTGTTGGAACTTTTTTCAAGCGTAGTCCTCTAGGGATCATGCTTTTGGATTCATAAGTCTTTAGTGTAGCAAAGTCCCACCACATTTTCATCTCTTTGACCATTTTCTTTTCCAGTTACATCATATAGTTTCTCAATTTGTCAGGGTGGAAAATAAAATGCTGAGAGACAAAGAAAACCCTATATTATGAGTCACCAATCTAACCCAAGAAGAGGTGCGAAACCGGCTAAATAAGATTAAAATAGATAAATCTCCGGGTCCGGATGGCATACACCCTCGAGTACTAAGAGAACTAAGTAATGTAATAGACAAACCATTATTTCTTGTATTTACTCTATAGCAACGGGGTCTGTTCCACAGGACTGGCGCGTAGCAAATGTGGTACCAATATTCAAAAAGGGCTCTAAAAGTGAACCTGGAAATTATAGGCCAGTAAGTCTAACCTCTATTGTTGCTAAAATATTTGAAGGGTTTCTTAGGGATGTTAATCTGGATTATCTCAATGAGAATAACTATTTAACTCCATATCAGCATGGGTTTATGAGTAGAGTTGAGCGATACTTTCCGATATCCAAAAGTATCGGAATCGGAATGGTATCGCCGATACCATTAAAATATCGGTGATACCCGATACCGATACCGGAAGTCCCATGTAAGTCTATGGGAACAAAATATCGGAATTAAAAAAAACCCATTCTTGCCTTGTTGGTTAATTGTACATGAAGGAAAACAACAAAGAGTAATGTACAATGTATTGTGGAAGGTTGAGGAGACATTAAAGCATAGATGTTTAACCCAATCAAATGGAATAGCACAAATATTTTTTTTTTAAAGATGTTCGGATTGACGAAGAAATTGACAATGTTGTTAAAGTTTTTTCTATTTTGGCAAATATGTATATTTCACAACTTCCATGCTCTTCACCTTTTTAACTTTTCACACACTTTCTCCTTCATAATCTTCAGCAGCATCATCTTTTTCATCAAATTATTCTTCATCTTCACCTTCTTTATCTTCTTCTTAAACTTCTTGCTATTCATCTTTTTGTTAACATTACTCAGATTCTTCTTATTAAACTATTATTCTTATTCATATTGTACTTCATCTTCTTTATCATATTCTTATTTGTGACAGAGAATCCTGTACTTGTAATCTGTCAAAGTATGAATTTTTCATCCTTCCGTTCTTGCTGTCACAAAAGATTTAAATTACAACAGTATTTGTCCGTGTTCAGTTTAGCCTGCAGCAGCAGGCATTTTCCAGGGGCACCACGAGGAGGAACGGACTCACCCCCATACACTGCTTAGTCTTCTTCTGCTTATAATTTAGAGCATATATTTTGCTCTTCATTTTGGACTTATACTTCATGTTCTTCTGCTTTTTGATCTTCTGCTTATTGTTCTTAAGTCTCTTGTTCTGTATCTTGTAGTTTGTCTTAACCTTCTTAGTCCTGTTTGGTAATCTTTTATTTCTTCTTTGTGATGGTGTTTAGGCTGGTTGGCTTGATGCTCGTCGTCCTTGTGGTCGTCATCTTCTTCGGGGTGGTCATCAGGGTCGTCGTCTTCATTGTTGGAGATCCAGAGTGATTACCCAAAAAAACATTGAAAAAATCTTCAATTTGTAAATGTAGCAGAAGGTACAAGAGTCAATGCAAGTAACGAGGACCAGCTGACTGTGCTGGAACCCGGAGGGGCAGCAGAAGGAAAAGAGCCAATGGCACAACCGAGGACCAGCTGACGTTACTGGGACACGGTTACTAAGCAGGAGGTACCTGTGCTCCAAAGCACTACCAAGGACCAGCAGACGTTGCTGGAACTCGGATATCGAGATGGAGGCACCTAGGCCAAAGGCACTGCGGAGAACCAGCTGACGGTACTGGAACCCGGATGGGTAGCAGAAGGTACAAGAGCCAATGCAAGTAACGAGGACCAGCTGACTGTGCTGGAACCCGGAGGGGCAGCAGAAGGAAAAGAGCCAATGGCACAACCGAGGACCAGCTGACGTTACTGGGACACGGTTACTAAGCAGGAGGTACCTGTGCTCCAAAGCACTACCAAGGACCAGCAGACATTGCTGGAACTCGGATATCGAGATGGAGGCACCTAGGCCAAAGGCACTGCGGAGAACCAGCTGACGGTACTGGAACCCGGACGGGTAGCAGAAGGTACAAGAGCCAATGCAAGTAACGAGGACCAGCTGACTGTGCTGGAACCCAGAGGGGCAGCAGAAGGAAAAGAGCAAATGGCACAACCGAGGACCAGCTGACGTTACTGGGACACGGTTACTAAGCAGGAGGTACCTGTGCTCCAAAGCACTACCAAGGACCAGCAGACATTGCTGGAACTCGGATACCGAGATGGAGGCACCTAGGCCAAAGGCACTGCGGAGAACCAGCTGACGGTACTGGAACCCGGACGGTAGCAGAAGGTACAAGAGCCAATGCAAGTAACGAGGACCAGCTGACTGTGCTGGAACCCGGAGGGGCAGCAGAAGGAAAAGAGCCAATGGCACAACCGAGGACCAGCTGACGTTACTGGGACACGGTTACTAAGCAGGAGGTACCTGTGCTCCAAAGCACTACCAAGGACCAGCAGACGTTGCTGGAACTCGGATACCGAGATGGAGGCACCTAGGCCAAAGGCACTGCGGAGAACCAGCTGACGGTACTGGAACCCGGACGGGTAGCAGAAGGTACCCATGGAAATTTAAGATGACAGGCCGCGAGCCGGCCGCAGTTACCGAATCCCACAGTACTACAGTGGGTGATTGTCCTATTGTCACAACGGAAACAGCCTTTATTTGCATATCCCGCAGCACACATAGGAAGCACCTAAACTACAAGCACCATAGAGTCGGCTAACCCAACCGCAACATGACAGGACAACTTATTGGAGGCTAAGTGACGTTTACACTGACAGGAAACAGATGGCGAGCTGTAACCAGTCTGGGTAGGAGTGAGTACCCGTGCCAATGACACTTCCGAGCAACAACTGGCGGTGTTGTAGCCCAGGGATGAGAAGAGAACATGGTGGAGGCAGCAGGACTTTTTGCCGTTATCACAGCAGGGAACAGCTGACATTACTGAACCCCAGTAACACAGGAGCAAGTGTTGACTGTGCTAACAGCACTTTCGAGCAACAACTGGCGGTGTTGTAGCCCAGGGATGAGAAGAGAACATGGTGGAGGCAGCAGGACTTTTTGCCGTTATCACAGCAGGGGAACAGCTGACATTACTGAACCCCAGTAACACAGGAGCAAGTGTTGACTGTGCTAACAGCACTTTCGAGCAACAACTGGCGGTGTTGTAGCACAGGGATGAGAAGAGAACAGGTGGAGGCAGCAGGACTTTTTGCCGTTCACACAGCAGGGGAACAGCTGACATTACTCAACCCCAGTAACACAGGAGCAAGTGTAGACTGTGCTAACAGCACTTCCGAGCAACAACTGGCGGTGTTGTAGCCCAGGGATGAGAAGACAACAGGGTGGAGGCAGCAGGACTTTTTGCCGTTCACACAGCAGGGAACAGCTGCCATTACTGAACCCCAGTAACACAGGAGCAAGTGTTGACTGTGCTAACAGCACTTCCGAGCAACAACTGGCGGTGTTGTAGCCCAGGGATGAGAAGAGAACATGGTGGAGGCAGCAGGACTTTTTGCCGTTATCACAGCAGGGGAACAGCTGACATTACTGAACCCCAGTAACACAGGAGCAAGTGTTGACTGTGCTAACAGCACTTCTGAGCAACAACTGGCGGTGTTGTTGCCCAGGATGAGAAGAGAACAGGGTGGAGGCAGCAGGACTTTTTGCCGTTATCACAGCAGGGAACAGCTGACATTACTGAACCCCAGTAACACAGGAGCAAGTGTTGACTGTGCTAACAGCACTTCCGAGCAACAACTGGCGGTGTTGTGGCCCAGGGATGAGAAGAGAACAGGGTGGAGGCAGCAGGACTTTTTGCCGTTCACACAGCAGGGGAACAGCTGACATTACTGAACCCCAGTAACACAGGAGCAAGTGTTGACTGTGCTAACAGCACTTCCGAGCAACAACTGGCGGTGTTGTAGCCCAGGGATGAGAAGAGAACAGGGTGGAGGCAGCAGGACTTTTTGCCGTTCACACAGCAGGGAACAGCTGACATTACTGAACCCCAGTAACACAGGAGCAAGTGTTAACTGTGCTAACAGCACTTCCGAGCAACAACTGGTGGTGTTGTAGCCCAGGGATGAGAAGAGAACAGGGTGGAGGCAGCAGGACTTTTTGCCGTTCACACAGCAGGGGAACAGCTGACATTACTGAACCCCAGTAACACAGGAGCAAGTGTAGACTGTGCTAACAGCACTTCCGAGCAACAACTGGCGGTGTTGTAGCCCAGGGATGAGAAGAGAACATGGTGGAGGCAGCAGACTTTTTGCCGTTATCACAGCAGGGGAACAGCTGACATTACTGAACCCCAGTAACACAGGAGCAAGTGTTGACTGTGCTAACAGCACTTCCGAGCAACAACTGGCGGTGTTGTAGCCCAGGGATGAGAAGAGAACATGGTGGAGGCAGCAGGACTTTTTGCTGTTATCACAGCAGGGGAACAGCTGACATTACTGAACCCCAGTAACACAGGAGCAAGTGTAGACTGTGCTAACAGCACTTCCGAGCAACAACTGGCGGTGTTGTAGCCCAGGGATGAGAAGAGAACATGGTGGAGGCAGCAGGACTTTTTGCCGTTATCACAGTAGGGGAACAGCTGACATTACTGAACCCCAGTAACACAGGAGCAAGTGTAGACTGTGCTAACAGCACTTCCGAGCAACAACTGGCGGTGTTGTTGCCCAGGGATGAGAAGAACATGGTTGAGGCAGCAGGACTTTTTGCCGTTATCACAGCAGGGGAACAGCTGACATTACTGAACCCCAGTAACACAGGAGCAAGTGTAGACTGTGCTAACAGCACTTCCGAGCAACAACTGGCGGTGTTGTAGCCCAGGGATGAGAAGAGAACAGGGTGGAGGCAGCAGGACTTTTTGCCGTTCACACAGCAGGGGAACAGCTGACATTACTGAACCCCAGTAACACAGGAGCAAGTGTTGACTGCGCTAACAGCACTTCCGAGCAACAACTGGCGGTGTTGTAGCCCAGGGATGAGAAGAGAACAGGGTGGAGGCAGCAGGACTTTTTGCCGTTCACACAGCAGGGGAACAGCTGACATTACTGAACCCCAGTAACACAGGAGCAAGTGTAGACTGTGCTAACAGCACTTCCGAGCAACAACTGGCAGTGTTGTAGCCCAGGGTCAAGGAGGATGTTTAAATACTATATCAAGTATTTTCCTTGTTACGTGTCAATTAAAAATGTCTATACTCCAAACAAGAGAAATATAAACTTTAGTACCATAAGATGATGATTTAACTTAAAAAAATATATGTAAATTAATAATTTACAAACATAAACGCATACATTAACATGTTGAAAAGCAATGCAAACCACAATTAAAATAGGTTAAATAATCTGCTATACGGTTTAAAATAAAAGCATACAAGTACACATCAGAATCCATTAATGATGGGTAAGTAACAGTATGTACACCATTTTTATTGTGTAGACAATGAATGGCTGACTTAAAAACATAATCAGCATTACAAGTTTTCTTTGACATTCATAAAACTTTACATTTGGTGAATAATATCACTAAAATTTTTAAAAAAATATCTAAAATTTCCATCATGTAATACTGATAATATGTGCCAATCATTTATATTAACAAAACAAAAATTTAAAAAGTGCATAGTGCAGAGTGAAAACAGATATTTATGCCTGACTGTGGACTTGCAAGCATGACAACGGATAGATAAGGTATATATAGATGAGACTGCATAGCCACAGATGGTGAATGGCGATGTAATACTGTACCTCAATAAAGTGTGCCTTACTACTACATCCTTTTTTTATATAGCTTTATAAAATGTTACGTGCATGTATGGTTGCGCCTTTGTTTGGACGCACAGACTGGCTTCCTGCTGTGACGTGTTGGGTATTGGAGCGTCTGTACGTCTTATGACGCAGACTAACATTCACGGTGCGCATCGTTCATCATCGCAAGCGTACCGACAACACAAAGGCGTTGTCATGCCTGCTTTACTCAGTAAACATGCACCTATGATGAAACATACACGCATGTGCCCTATTACATAACAAGCTACAAGAAAAACGAGTGTGAGGTGTGACACAGCTGTTTTGTTAAGGTACAGTATTATATCGACATTGTACAGATGTCGCTATTCAGTCTGATAAATATATATCATTCACGTATTCTATCAGTTGTCGTTCTTTCAGCACCACTTACAGGTATATATTTTGCTATTGTGACTATGAACCATTGACTTTACCAAGGTAATGCATGATTTTTGTTAGCGATTATCATGTTTACATGAAGGACCTTTATGATATGGGCTGTTAACTTTCTAATCAAATATGTATTTTTTAAAATGACACAAATATAAGTAATGTTGAAGAGGACTATTCCTACATGCATTGTTTGCACAATATTACAGGTGTACATCACGTCCCTTAATCAACATTGGATTATTATATTTACTTGTATGCTTTTATTTCAAAGGCAAGAACACTGAAGTATAACCTTCGCACTGCAGCAGTTGTCAAAGTTCAACCCACATTATGCACTTCCAACATTGCAGTATTTGAGTCATCATTATGTGAGTTGGATTTGTCTAAGCTATGGAGTGACAAGGTTGACCATCAGTATCCTATAGCATAAGTAGGCTTTTGTGTTTGCATTTGTTTTCAACATGTGCATATCTGTAATAATATGTCACAATTATTTTGTTACAGATTTGTGACAAAGACAAATCATTTTATGGTTTGAAAGTTGACGTTTCAAATGTTTACAGCTTAGAAATCAGGGTGTAGCCTCATATCTATGTGTAGCACTAGACACTTTGAGATGTCATGTTTTTTTCACCATGATTAGGTAGCTAGCAGTAATTTTTGCCGGACACACAGCAGGGGAACAGCAGGCGTTACTGAACCCCACAAACACATCAGCGATTGTTTTCATCTGTGCATCTAACACTTCTGAGCAGCAACTGGCGCTGTTGAAGCCCAGGGTCAAGGAGGGTGTAGGCAGAGGCCTAGTATGAGACGTTTGAAGTTGAAGTTGTAGTTAGCAGCAGTAATTTTTGCCAGACACACAGCAGGGGAACAGCAGGCGTTACTGAACCCCACAAACACATCAGCGATTGTTTTCATCTGTGCATCTAACACTTCTGAGCAGCAACTGGCGGTGTTGAAGCCCAGGGTCAAGGAGGGTGTAGGCAGAGGCCTAGTATGAGATGTTTGAAGTTGAAGTTGTAGTTAGCAGCAGTAATTTTTGCCAGACACACAGCAGGGGAACAGCAGGCGTTACTGAACCCCACAAACACATCAGCGATTGTTTTCATCTGTGCATCTAACACTTCTGAGCAGCAACTGGCGCTGTTGAAGCCCAGGGTCAAGGAGGGTGTAGGCAGAGGCCTAGTATGAGATGTTTGAAGTTGAAATTGTAGTTAGCAGCAGTAATTTTTGCCAGACACACAGCAGGGGAACAGCAGGCGTTACTGAACCCCACAAACACATCAGCGATTGTTTTCATCTGTGCATCTAACACTTCTGAGCAGCAACTGGCGCTGTTGAAGCCCAGGGTCAAGGAGGGTGTAGGCAGAAAATATTGAGTTCTTGCCTTGTTACGTGGCCATTGCAAATCTATGTACTTCAAACAAGAATAAATGAAGTTTTACTAGGACAATAAAATGATGAATTTCAATTCCAAGAATAGAAAAATATTTATACTTGAGAGTCCTCTGTGGTTGATACCGTTTAATGGCTAACTGAAAATATGGTAACAAATTCAAAGCTTTCGAGACTACTCAGGTCTCTTCATCAGGCTAAGACTAAAAAAAAAGAAGGAAGAATCACATATTTTCTACACACAACAGGACACAGGAATAGGTAAGACAAGTGAGGGAGGGACAAGGAGGGGAGACCGGCCAAAAAATGAGAACAAGGATGAATTATCAGCGCCACACGATAAGACAAAAAATAATGGATTTACCTGTGGCAAAACACTTTTGTATGCCCGGTCATAGCATGATGGATATGGAATTACTGGTATTAAAATATAACTTCAAATATGACAAAGATACAAAGGTTTCAGAATATAAGCTCATCATGACCTTTGACACTGTTAGTGATGGAATGAATAGATCACACGGATTTATGTAATTCTATATCAATTAAGGAATCTGCATCTCTGCCCTTCCAGGGGCATGAAAACACAAAACCAGACCCCAATCAGAGGGCAATAAAACTTTCTATCGTTATCTAGGAACTGTTCCAATATTTATGTTCATCCCTCTGTGATAATGACAGTTCTGCTACACGTCACTTACTTGTCTTACCTATTGCACTATTCCTGTGTCCTGTTGTGTATAGAAATATGTGATGCTTCATTTTTTGGTTTAGTCTTTGCCTGATGAAGAGACGTGAGTAGCCTCGAAAGCTTGCAATTTGTTACCATCTTTTCAGTTATCCATTCAAAGGTATCAACCACTGCGGACTCTCAAGTCTAAATATTTATCTATCTACTGGCTAACACGGTACAAAGATACACATGTTTACTAACTTCAAGAATAAAAATAAAGACACTGCAAATATAAACGCATATATGCACATGCCAACAAGAAATGGAACAACACACCACCCAAAAAATTGGTTACAAAATATAGTGTTGTAAATTTAACAATAAAAGTCCATTTTTGTATTTATGAATAATGCTTAAGGAACGCTATGTTAAACCATAACATAGTGAAGACAATGGATTTTGTAATAGTCACTTATCATCATCACCATTGCAATTTAGATGTGACAGTCACAGACATTTCAATTATTTAAGTTAATAAAATAGTTACTTTGTACACCATGTATGACATGTCCAGCATGGACTCATCAATGTGATGACACAATAATGTACGATAAAAAATAACCATTTAAAAAAACATAATGCATTGTCACAATTTAAGTGTGTGCCTGCAAGTGTAGGTGAAACAAAGGCTACGGAGAGCAAAGGTATATTCTATGTCTGTATCAGACAGTGGACAGCCTCTGATGGGTAATGTCGATGTTATACTGTACGTCAATAAAGTCTGCGGCTGCAATCATGCATTTTTTGCTTGTACAGTGTTGAAGAGGGTAAAAGCATGTCTGGTTGAGCAAGGCTTTATCCGTCAACACTACCTTCCTACTGTCACGCGTAGGGTAGGGTAGCGTGTGTCAATTAGATGACGTTACGCAGCGTTATTGCGCCCTAGGGACGCCAAAAATACGACAGCAGTAATCATTTACTGTCTAATACTCCACCTATGACCAACAAAAAAAGACCGTTCCCTCTTTAACAATCTACAAGACTAACAAGCATAATGGTTGACGCTTACTTTATTGAGGTACAGTATTACATCGACATTGTCCATGAGTAACTATGCACTGTGATACCTATATACCATTATTAATTTATATCTGTTGTGGTTGTTTCAACAGCACTTGCAGGTATAACTAGTACTACCTATTGTCAGTATGCATGATGCACTTTCTAGATGTAATAATTTATTATTGCACATTATTACCAGGTTTAGATGCTGGCCATTTCATATATGGTGTGTGAAGTTACAGTTGGCATCAGTATGTGTATTTTATAATGTCTGTCATAAATAAAACTCGTGATGATGATGATGAGGATTTTATGATTTGTACATCCATTGACTGCATTATCTTACAGGTACAGATAAAGTTCCTTAAAAAGCATTAATTGATAAGTATGAAATGTACTTTTATGCATTAATTTCAAAAAGTGAAGACTATGTTTTAGTTTTTGTTACCATTTATAATAGACATGGGCAGATATGCGCTGTGATGACAAATTATTATTTGTCCATATTTGTCATAAAAATGTATCATTCTAGGCCTGGAAAACTTCACAATTTCCTGTTTTAAGCATAACAATCAGGGTGACGGCTCTTCCCTATTTGGAGCATGTTCGACATGGGTTTTTCTGTGCATGTGTAGGGAACAGGAGACTTGTTGCCGGACACACAGCAGGGGAACAGCTGGCGTTACTGAACCCCACTAACACTATAGCTTGTGTATTGGTCTGTGGACACGACACTTCTGAGCAGCAACTGGCAGTGTTGTAGCACAGGGAGTAGAGTTCAGGTGGTAGAAAGATGAACATAACAGGAGACATGGATAACGTTGCGAACCAGTTATTTAATCTGAAAACGGACAGACAAATTCTGGCGAGATCCATGCCTTGTTCATTTTCAGAAAAGTAAGCGGTCTACATTATCGGAGGATAGTCGCATGCGACAGTCTGTTAGTACACCACCTGCGGCACTAAAGACGCGCTCTGATAATACACTGGCAGCAGGGCAAGCCAGCACCTCCAATGCATACTGACTAAGCTCTGGCCATGTATCCAGCTTAGAGACCCAAAACTTGAATGGGGAAGAGCCATCTGGGAGTACACTGAGAGGGAAAGACATGTAGTCTGTCACCATCTTACGGAAACGTTGCCTCCTGCTGACTGGAGCCGTCTCGGATGGTGTAGACATTGGTGGCGCTGCCACAAAACTTCGCCACATTTGGAACATACTGGTCTTGCCCTGTGCAGAGGCGCTGCTTGTGCTCCCTCTTGTTGCAGAGCTGTCTCCACTGCCTCGACGCACAGAGCTGCTTTGTAAAGCAGTAGCAGCAGCAGTGCTCTCGGCTGGAATGGAGAACATTATGGATTGCACCAGTGTGTCTTGGTACTCCCGCATTTTACGCTCCCGGTTCAACGTGTGATGAGGCTTTGTAAGTTGTCCCGGTAGCGAGGGTCTAGGAGGTGTACACCCAATAATCAGACGTGGTGAGAATGTGGGCGATGCGGCGGTCGTTTCTCAGGCACTGCAGCATGAAATTAACCATGTGCTGCAGACTCCCAACTGGCCAAGAAACGCTGTCCCCTGCAAGAGGCGTCATCTCTGCCTGCTCTGCATCACCCCACCCTCGCTCTACATACTGACTAGAGCGTTGTGTACCTCCCTCTGGAGCGATGTCTTCCTCCTCCATTGACTCCTCCTCATCCTCCTCACAAAGTGAACACTGCCCAGCCCTTTGTGAGGAACCACGTTGCGCTGACTGTCCAGAAGGTGATGGAATTTGTGACTCCTCATCCTCCACCTCTTCCAAAACCTCATCCCTTATTGCTTGCAGTGTTTTTTGAAGCAGGCAGATAAGGGGGACAGTCAGGCTGACTAGTGCATCATCTGCACTCGCCATCCGCGTTGACTCATCAAACGCACGCAAAACGTGGCAGATGTCCTTCATAGAGGCCCACTCAGTAGTGGTGAAGTGTGAACGACGCAAATTGCGAGTTGATTGCGCCTGATGCAGCTGATACTCCATTACTGCTGGCTGCTGCTCACACAACCGCTCCAACATATGTAACGTGGAATTCCACCTGGTGGGTACGTCACGGCTGGGCACATTGTATTGTGGGACTGCCAATGCCATAAAGTTACGGAAAGTGTCAGTCTCCACCAGCCTGAATGACAGCATTTCAAGGGACAGGAGTTTTGCAATGCCAGCATTCAGAGCCTGTGCTCGTGGATGGTTTGCCGAGTATGGCCATCTTTTATCCCATGCCTGTGCTACCGATGGCTGTTTTGTGGCCTGGGAGTGTGAGGATGACAGGGAACTTGCAGCTGTGGGTGGAATAACACTGGGTCTCTGGACAACAGTTACAGAGGTTCTTCCATGGCGATCCTGTGAGGAAGCCGAACCAGCTGTGTGTGAGCTGGAGGAAGAGGCTCCAACACGAGCTGAAGATGTAGGTGCTGCTGTAGGTTGGCCTACATCTCCAGTGTGTCTTTGTAACTCAGCTACGTGCTTTGTCCGTACATGTTTCCACATATTTGTGGTATTGAGGTTACTGGTATTTTTACCTCTTTTAACTTTTTGATTACACAGCTTGCATTTGACATAGCAAATATCATCTGCAAGTGTGTCAAAAAAGGACCACGCAGTGCAAGTCCTGGGAGCGCCCGTTTTGGCTGTTGGAAGAGAACTGCTACGAACGGGTGCCAAACTGGAGGGTACAGGCAACCGAGTCTGCAGCCTACCTCTCCCTACTGTTTGGACCGTTGGGGCAATCTCTTCCTCAGAGCTGCTACCACCACCTTCCTGTTCCTCACGCCATGTTGGGTCTTGGACCTCATCATCTCCACTACCCTCTTCCAACACCTGCTGCTGTTGGGTGGTCTGGCCAGTACCTTGCTCAACAGAAAATGGCACCTGAGTCTCATCATCATCAGATGCGTTCTGCGGTGTGCTGACCATCGGCACTGGCTCACCCGCCTCTTCAGATTCAGAGAGACACAGCTGTTGCGCATCACTGCACACTGCCTCTCCTTCACATCCCAGAATGCTGCTTGGCTGGGCCCCTGTTTCCAAGCCAACAGATTCTGAGAACAGAAGCAGAGACTCAGCTGGCTCCAGTTCAGAACTCTCTGACTGCCTGGGCAATTTGGCAGGCGGTGAAGAGACAGATGGTTGTTCAACAGTGCTGTGGTCCTGAGAGGAGGTGGAAGCAATTGAACTCGATGCATTGGCTGCCATCCAACCAACAACGGCTTCAATTTGTTCTTCCCGCAGCAGGGGGGTACGCTGAGCTCCTACAAAAGTGCGCATAAAGGAACGCTCACGGGGAAAACTGGTGGATGCTCTGTCACTGGGTGCGGCAGCAGCAGGCACAGAATCCCCACGTCCTCTCCCTGCTGACACTCCATGGCCACGACCACGTGCCTTACTCCCTGCCTTCTTCATCTTGGTAGATTGATAAAGAAAGTCAGAAAAGTTATAAGGCCTAAGTGTGGTTATTCCTCAGAGACTGCAGTGAACACTGCAGACAACTGTTCAGTAGCTGTGAAAGGCCCCTTTGTCTACTTCTATAGTGTTTGCAACCAATGTATTGTATACGGATGGAAGCGCGTCACACTAATAGATTAGATTTTTTTCAAATATAATGGAGCAGCACCAATTAGTGAAGGATGAGGCAGTGACACAAGCTCAGCAGACTACAACCAGCAGTAGTTGAAGAACTAACTGGAGCGTGATCTGCACTCAAAAAATGAAAAGCTCACAGACTACAGTGAACACTGAAACACAACTGTTCAGTAGCTGTGAAAGGCCCCTTTGTTTACTTCTATAGTGTTTGCAACCAATGTATTGTATACGGATGGAAGCGCGTCACACTAATAGATTAGATTTTTTTCAAATATAATGGAGCAGCACCAATTAGTGAAGAATGAGGCAGTGACACACGCTCAGCAGACTACAACCAGCAGTGGTTGAAGAACTAACTGGAGCGTAATCTGCACTCAAAAAATGAGAAGCTCACAGACTACAGTGAACACTGAAACACAACTGTTCAGTAGCTGTGAAAGGCCCCTTTGTTTACTTCTATAGTGTTTGCAACCAATGTATTGTATACGGATGGAAGCGCGTCACACTAATAGATTAGATTTTTTTCAAATATAATGGAGCAGCACCAATTAGTGAAGGATGAGGCAGTGACACACGCTCAGCAGACTACAACCAGCAGTGGTTGAAGAACTAACTGGAGCGTAATCTGCACTCAAAAAATGAAAAGCTCACAGACTACAGTGAACACTGAAACACAACTGTTCAGTAGCTGTGAAAGGCCCCTTTGTTTACTTCTATAGTGTTTGCAACCACTGTATTTTATACGGATGGAAGCGCGTCACACTAATAGATTAGATTTTTTCAAATATAATGGAGCAGCACCAATTAGAGAAAAATGTGAAGGATGAGGCAATGACACACGCTCAGCAGACTACAACCAGCAGTAGTTGAAGAACTAACTGGAGCGTGATCTGCACTCAAAAAATGAAAAGCTCACAGACTACAGTGAACACTGAAACACAACTGTTCAGTAGCTGTGAAAGGCCCCTTTGTCTACTTCTATAGTGTTTGCAACCACTGTATTTTATACGGATGGAAGCGCGTCACACTAATAGATTAGATTTTTTTCAAATATAATGGAGCAGCACCAATTAGAGAAAAATGTGAAGGATGAGGCAGTGACACACGCTCAGCAGACTACAACCAGCAGTAGTTGAAGAACTAACTGGAGCGTGATCTGCACTCAAAAAATGAAAAGCTCACAGACTACAGTGAACACTGAAACACAACTGTTCAGTAGCTGTGAAAGGCCCCTTTGTCTACTTCTATAGTGTTTGCAACCAATGTATTGTATACGGATGGAAGCGCGTCACACTAATAGATTAGATTTTTTTCAAATATAATGGAGCAGCACCAATTAGTGAAGGATGAGGCAGTGACACACGCTCAGCAGACTACAACCAGCAGTGGTTGAAGAACTAACTGGAGCGTAATCTGCACTCAAAAAATGAAAAGCTCACAGACTACAGTGAACACTGAAACACAACTGTTCAGTAGCTGTGAAAGGCCCCTTTGTCTACTTCTATAGTGTTTGCAACCACTGTATTTTATACAGATGGAAGCGCGTCACACTAATAGATTAGATTTTTTTCAAATATAATGGAGCAGCACCAATTAGAGAAAAATGTGAAGGATGAGGCAGTGACACACGCTCAGCAGACTACAACCAGCAGTAGTTGAAGAACTAACTGGAGCGTGATCTGCACTCAAAAAATGAAAAGCTCACAGACTACAGTGAACACTGAAACACAACTGTTCAGTAGCTGTGAAAGGCCCCTTTGTCTACTTCTATAGTGTTTGCAACCAATGTATTGTATACGGATGGAAGCGCGTCACACTAATAGATTAGATTTTTTTCAAATATAATGGAGCAGCACCAATTAGTGAAGGATGAGGCAGTGACACACGCTCAGCAGACTACAACCAGCAGTGGTTGAAGAACTAACTGGAGCGTAATCTGCACTCAAAAAATGAAAAGCTCACAGACTACAGTGAACACTGAAACACAACTGTTCAGTAGCTGTGAAAGGCCCCTTTGTTTACTTCTATAGTGTTTGCAACCAATGTATTGTATACGGATGGAAGCGCGTCACACTAATAGATTAGATTTTTTTCAAATATAATGGAGCAGCACCAATTAGTGAAGGATGAGGCAGTGACACACGCTCAGCAGACTACAACCAGCAGTGGTTGAAGAACTAACTGGAGCGTAATCTGCACTCAAAAAATGAAAAGCTCACAGACTACAGTGAACACTGAAACACAACTGTTCAGTAGCTGTGAAAGGCCCCTTTGTTTACTTCTATAGTGTTTGCAACCACTGTATTTTATACGGATGGAAGCGCGTCACACTAATAGATTAGATTTTTTTCAAATATAATGGAGCAGCACCAATTAGAGAAAAATGTGAAGGATGAGGCAGTGACACACGCTCAGCAGACTACAACCAGCAGTAGTTGAAGAACTAACTGGAGCGTGATCTGCACTCAAAAAATGAAAAGCTCACAGACTACAGTGAACACTGAAACACAACTGTTCAGTAGCTGTGAAAGGCCCCTTTGTCTACTTCTATAGTGTTTGCAACCACTGTATTTTATACGGATGGAAGCGCGTCACACTAATAGATTAGATTTTTTTCAAATATAATGGAGCAGCACCAATTAGAGAAAAATGTGAAGCATGAGGCAGTGACACACGCTCAGCAGACTACAACCAGCAGTAGTTGAAGAACTAACTGGAGCGTGATCTGCACTCAAAAAATGAAAAGCTCACAGACTACAGTGAACACTGAAACACAACTGTTCAGTAGCTGTGAAAGGCCCCTTTGTCTACTTCTATAGTGTTTGCAACCAATGTATTGTATACGGATGGAAGCGCGTCACACTAATAGATTAGATTTTTTTCAAATATAATGGAGCAGCACCAATTAGTGAAGGATGAGGCAGTGACACACGCTCAGCAGACTACAACCAGCAGTGGTTGAAGAACTAACTGGAGCGTAATCTGCACTCAAAAAATGAAAAGCTCACAGACTACAGTGAACACTGAAACACAACTGTTCAGTAGCTGTGAAAGGCCCCTTTGTCTACTTCTATAGTGTTTGCAACCAATGTATTGTATACAGATGGAAGCGCGTCACACTAATAGATTAGATTTTTTGCAAATATAATGGAGCTGCACCAATTCCACAAAATCAAATAAAAAAAAGAGTCAGTGAGTGACACGTGCAGATGCCTACAAACAGCGGTGGATGCAGAGCAAACTGCAGCGTCACCTGCACTCTCACACACACCTTGCACAGAGCTGTTAAAACAACACTGGCAAAAGGAAGCTTTACACAGCGGTTGGTAAACTAGCCTGCCTAAAGCACAGTAGAGTACACAAAATCGCAATGTCTAACTGTCCCTCAGAGTCAGCACAGCAGCGTTCTGTCCCTGACTGAGTTCACAGCACAGTGACGCTAAAATGGAGGCGGCGCCTTTTATAGTGCATTCTGACATCATTTCAGCAGCCAATCACAGCCATACCATTAGTTAAGATGACCGCAGCAGTACAGGATGTGCCCACACTTCATAAGATTCCTCATTGGCTGACTAAAATCACATTGCCTCTCAAAGAATTATGGGAACTTCCGATTCCGGTATACGATATATGAAAAATATCGGAACTAAGTATCGGAATTCCGATACAACGAATATCGGCCGATACCCGATACTTGCGGTATCGGAATGCTCAACACTATTTATGAGGAATTACTCCTGTGAAACTAATCTAATCAGTTTTTATGAAGAGGTAAGATATAGACTGGACCAAGGTGAGTCATTGGACGTGGTATATCTTGATTTTTCAAAAGTGTTTGATACCGTGCCACACAAGAGATTGGTACACAAAATGAGAATGCTGGGTCTAGTGGAAATGTGTGTAAATGGGTAAGTAACTGGCTTAGTGATAGAAAGCAGAGGGTCATTATAAATGGTATATTCTCTAACTGGGTCGCTGTGACTAGTGGGTACCACAGAGGTCGGTGTTGGCACCTATTCTCTTCAACATATTTATTAACGATCTGGTAGAAGGTTTACACAGTAAAATACCGATATTTGCAGATGATACAAAACTATGTAAAGCAGTCAATATAAGAGAAAATAGTATTCTGCTACAGATCGATCTGGATAAGATGGAAACTTGGGCCGAAAGTTGGCAGATGTGGTTTAACAATGATAAATGTAAGGTTATACACAAGGGAAGAAGGAATCAATATCACATTACACACTGAACGGGAAACCACTGGGTAAATCTGACATGGAGAAGGACTTGGGGATCCTAGTTAATGATAAACTTACCTGGAGCAACCAGTGCCAGGCAGCGGCTGCCAAGGCAAACAGGATCATGGGGTGCATTAAAAGAGGTCTGGATACACATTGTGAGAGCATTATACTGCTACTGTACAAATCCCTGGTTAAACCGCACATCGAATACTGTGTACAGTTTTGGGCACCGGTGCTCAGGATGGATGTAATGGAACTAGAGCGAGTACAAAGAAGGGCAACAAAATTAATAAATGGGATGGGGGAACTACAATACCGAGAGAAATTAGCAAAATTAGGATTATTTAGTCTAGAAAAAGATGACTGAGGGGCAATCTAATAACCATGTGTAAGTATATAAGAGGATCTGTTTATACCAAGGAAGGTGATGATTACAAGGGGGCATTCTCTGCGTCTAGAGGAGAGAAGGCTTTTCCACCAATATAGAAAAGGATTCTTTACTGTTAGGGGCAGTGAGAATCTGGAATTCCTTGCCTGAGGAGGTGGTGATGGCGAACTCAGTCGAGGGGTTCAAGAGAGGCCTGGATGTTTTCATGGAGCGTAACAATATTGTATCTTACAGTTATTAGGTTCTTTAGAAGGACGTAGATCTGGGAATTTATTCTGACGGAATATAGACTGAACTGGATGGACAAATGTCTTTTTTCAGCCTTGCTAACCATGTTACTATGTTACTAAAGGAGAAAAATAGCATTGCGAGATATTAAACATAATCATGATTTAATAATCAGGCAGTCGGATAAAGGGGACACTATAGTGTTACTTGATGCTGGCTTATACAAAAAGTTAAATTTAATGGATCTGAAAAATAATGAAGTCTATGTTGAATTGAGTTCAAATCCCACTGTAGAATATAACTAACTATTGAACAATCTATTACAAGAAGGTTTGCACATGAATGTTCTAGACAATAAATTAGTGGAATACTTGAAAATAGATCATCCTGTTACACCTATTCATAAAGAGTTACTGTATTTCCTTCCCCATGAGACCAATAGTTGCAGGCATTGGGTCCTTGGGGAAAGACTGGTATCTTGGGTCGATCACTATCTCAACCATTAGTACAGAGCACTCCTAGTTATATTAGAGATTCATAATACATTACTGCAATTTTTGACAAATTTCATTGGAAGAAGGATTATGCATGGTTGACATGTGATGTAGTGGGATTATATCCATCCATTCCCCACTATGTGGCATTGTCTAGTTTATCTTATTATTTGAACACATATTCTGTTTATGATAATGACACAAAACATTTTTTTTGGTATCAGCAGTGGATTTTTTATTAAACCATAATTATTTTTGTTTTGATAATAGATTTTTTCTACAGCGCACAGGTGTCAGCATGGGAGCAAATTTTTTGCTTTCTTTGGCAAATATTGTTATGTTAAAATGGGAAGAAAGACATTTTTTACGATAATAATAATATCTATAATCATATTTTCTTGTATGGCCGTTATATAGATGACCTCCTCTTTGTGTTTGGGGGGGACAAAGGAAGAGGCCATTAAATTCACTGACCATATCAACAAAAATAATTTAATTTAAATTCACTTATTCCTTTCAAAAAAATTCAATTAATTCTTTAGACTTGTGTCTCTTTGGTAATGAGCTCGAACATACAGTGGAAATATCTCCCTATAGAAAACCGACCGCTAGCAATTCGATCCTTAGAGCCAACTCTTGTCATCCACATCATATCATTAAAAACATTCCATATGGAGAATTGGTCAGAATGAGAAGAAATTGTACTGAAAACACTACGTTTTTAGTTGAAGCAGAGAAAACCTGTGAGAGACTCTCACAAAGAGGTTTATCCTAAAGATAGTGCACGTCGAAAAATTTCTAAAATGGATCAAACTAAATTACTAATCTCCAAAAAAGATAAATTAATTCACAATAATCTGCAAAATAATAATAAGAATGTTGTATTCACTACTTCTTACAGTTCACAATATGGAGAGATTGTTTAGATCATCAAAAAATTCTTACCTATGTTAAATCAAGATGACAAACTAAAACAAATATTATTATTATTATTTACTATTATAGCGCCATTTAATCCATGGCGCTTTACATGTGAGGTGGGGTATACATAATAAATACAAGTACAGTTATCTTAGACAATACAAGTTATGACTGGTACAGTAGGAAGAGTAACCTGCCCGTGAGGGCTCACAATCTACAAGGGATGGGTGAGGATACAGTAGGCGAGAGTAGAGCTGGTCGTCCAGTGGTTTGGTGGATCTGTGGTTACAGCAGAGTGACATCCAATTTGTTGACAAAAAAGCCCCTACTTTAGCTTCATCTTGTCTCCTAGCTTGTTTTTGAGTCTCCCACAACAGGTTAATCGTGCAACTTGGTTAAATGCCACGGGATCTTTTAAGTGCGAAGCAAGTCATTGCAAACCATATGATTTTGTTCAAAAAAACAATAAATTTACACTATAGCTGGTCCAAACAATGAAAGCAATTGTTACCATTTACCTTTCGTGTCTCCCCTTTTTCCTCATAGATTGTAAGCTTGCGAGCAGGGCCCTCATTCCTCTTGGAATCTACTTTGATCTGTGTTTATTGTTATGCTGCAATGTCTATTGTCTGTACAAGTCCCCTCTATAATGTAAAGAGCTGCGGAATATGTTGGCGCCATAGAAATAAAATTATTATTATTATAATAATTTTAATTCTTTCCACAATCATAACCAATTTGAAATACATGACTATATTAATTGCAATATTGAAAATGTCATATATCTTATTCAATGTACTGCATGCAGAGTTCATCATATTGGATGTGTTAGGTATCGAGTTCCCGCTGCTGCACAAGGGGAATCTCGAACCAGTCCAGCTGCGGTCCCCCATACATCTCCGGCCGCAGTGGAGCCTGCTCAGGGAAAAGACGTCGGTCCCAGCGTCTCACTCAGTCTAATACTGTGCAGAGGCTTGCTGCTGCCTCTTCTGGTTCCTCTATTATAACCAGTGCTGGAGCAGGCAGTCTTGGGACTAAGTCCTGCGTTTCTCCATCTGAGCATGCCCAGGGTAAGATCTCCCGTTGGAGATCAGGGTCACATGCTCGGTTACAGCAGCGACTCCCATTGGTCCGCCAGGAAGGTCCTGAAACTGCTTGTGTTCTGGAACAGTTTCTCATTGGTCCTTTTCTGGAAGGTCCTGTAGCTGCTACTATAAAAGTTGCGCATGACCGCTCGGCCATGCGCTAGTATCAATTGTGTTATGTGCTTTGCGGCAGTGTGATCATGCATGCATGTGGTTAGGGCTTGGCTGAAATAAGTCCCTAGAATACTGGCACCTCCGGTGAGGAGATTTGTATGCACGTGTTCAGGGGTTGACTGAAATAGCCTCTAGAATACAGGCTACTCTGGTGAGGAGTTGCTTGTTTGCGTTGCTGACTGCATGACCACGGACAGTTATCTGTGTACCCCTGTGGTGTTAACAGGACACAGTCTATGTCTGCGTCTCTACCTCTGCGACTCTGTGGTGTAATAGAGTTCGCTTAGACCGCCATGTAGTGCCACAGCATCTATGTTTGCGACTCTGTGAAGTAACAGAGTTTGCTTATACCACCATCTTACTAGCAGCAGGCTCTGCCTGCACGGTGGACCTCGGGCTGCGTACGCACCCATTATTTATATTTACTTGGTGCGTTCCGCAGACCCTAACAGCATGTACTACATGCCCGTTAAAAATACGTATCAGACGACACTTATCTGATGCAGTGAATTCTAAAGCGATCTCTGCGTCTACTGTCTCCAGACATTTTTTTAACGGACATAAAGGAAATTTGACACATTTCAGATTTTGCGGTATTGAAAAAGTATATAAACCGCTTAGATGAGGTAATATACAGCATAAACTTCTCAATCGTGAAACATATTGGATCTGATTAAACAATATTAATCATTATTAATGTAATATCTATAATTTATTTCAGTTATGGATACTATGTCTAGTATTTTTTCTTGTTGATGATCTGGTGAAGTGGTTTCCACTTTTCTCCCTTATTCTTTATGTACTTTTGCTTTTTATATTGTTAGTGTAATCATTGTTGGGAACGTAATACATATATGCCTTTTCATTTGCATATGCTCATGCATTTTAAATTGTTAGTGCAATCATTGCTGTGAACACAAAATATATATATGTTCTTATTCCATTGTCAGGTAGATCATAAGTAAGACTTTTAGTTGAAATGCTGGTGTGCCTGGTGCTTGTTATGCATATTTTATGGAATTTTTAAAGGTTGTTCAATAGAGTTGAGTGAAACAGGTCTGACAGGTCGCCAACTTTTGCCAAAGTCGGGCTTCACCGAGCGAAACCCGACCATAGCGGGAGGTTGGCCATGCGATCGTCGACGAGAGCACCAAAGTCGGTTTTCCCATAATGCTTGCAGGCGCCTTTTCTCAGCCAATCAGCAAGGATGTACACTGTGGGCAACGAGATGACATGGGCAGCGGCCACCACCATCTTAGGGAAGGGCATTGTAGTGATTGGCATACTTTGGGGGGCGTCATAGTGTCTATAAAAGCCCTCACCGCCGACTGCCATTTTACTTCTGCCGATCTTAACAGAAGGGAGAGGTTGCTGACGCTGTTTATCAGTAGGGAGAAAGTTAGGGCTGGAAACAGAAGTTCTTATGTGCTTGTGCTGATAGCAATTGTGCTGTACAGTAGTGTGCAGTGACAGGGGAGGATTTTCTTGTATGCAGCAGCACTGGTTATTAGATTGCCTGCCAGTGACAGGGGAAGATTTTCTTGTGTGCAGCAGCGGTGGTTAATAGGCTGCCTGCTAGCTGTATTGCTGTGTGTACACTACGGTGCAGAGTGCTTTTTACACAGCACTAATGTTGAGCGATACCGCCTGATATCCAGAAATATCGGATCGGATTGGATCGACCGATACTCGAAAAGTATCGGGTATCGCCGATCCGATACCGGAAACCCAAGCAAGTCAATGGGACAGAAATATCGTAATTAAAAAAAACCCTTTCTTTCCTTGTAAACACTAGATATACACACATATAATACATATATATATATATATATATGTCATAGTGACATGTATATATATATATATATATACATACATATATTTATAGTTCATATGCTTCTACATAGTAAAATAGCCTCTGATTCAATTGCCGGGCAATGCTGGCTTTTGTGAAATTACAGAAGCACCCGACATGAAATGACACGTGGTTTACATAGAGTTAACCATGTCTTTTCATGTAGTTTGATATATGGTTTTCACTAACAATTACATGAGTGTATGTGTGCAAAATTTCACACATGTAGGGGTTAATTAGAGGTGTAAATTCGTTGTAAAAAAACACATTTTTTTGCTACGATTTTACACCTTTAATTAACCCCTACATGTCTGAAATTTTGCACACATACACTCATGTAATTGTTAGTGAAAACCATATATCAAACTACATGAAATGACAAGGTTAACTCTATGTAAACCATGTGTCACTTCATGTCGGGTCTGTAATTTCACAAAAGCCGGCAATTGAATTAGCGGCTATTATACTATGTAGAAGTGTATGTACTATAAATATATATATATATATATATTTTATTATGTGTCACAAATTCAAAGACATGTTTATATATATATATATATATTTATATATATATATATATATATATGAGGTGTAAAATTGTGGAAAAAAATGCGTGGGCTCCCACCCTATTTTTCTCAACCAGACAGACAAAGCCAGCGAGTGGGGGCAGATAATAATAGCCCAGAGGGACCATTATTTTTGCCCCCCCGGCTACTAACATCTGCCCCCAGAAACCCCAGAAAAGGCAAATCTATAATTAGATTTGCCCCTTTCTGGCACTTTGACCGTCTATTCCCATTGCCCTGTAGCGGTGGCAAATGGGTTAATAAGGGGTTAAAGGCACCTTGCTATTGAAATGTGACTTTAAGCCAGGTTAATAATTGAGAGCTGTCAATTAGACAACTATCAATTATTAATCCTATTGTATGAAATAAAAATAAAACACACACTTTAATTAAAAATCATTTTAATGAAATAAACACACAGTTTTTGACCATATTTTATTTTACTGCCATTCCTTGCGAAGCCCTTGTTCACCTGTAATAAAAATAAAATAATAAAGCAACATTATTCTTACCTATCCGATTTTCAGTCCGGTCCCCCCATGTAATCCTTCTGAAAGGGTTAATGTTTACTGCAGGGACAGCAGCTAATGCTGACAGCCTCGCAGTAAACCTCTGACTGAATCATCTCCTCTCCTGGCTGACAGGAGAGGAAGTGGTTAGCATAATTGATTGCTTCCCATTTTCACTTCAGGTCAGCCAGTGACACCGCAGCATCAGTGACATCAGAGGGAATCCCGGCTGACCGGAAGTGAACTGATTAACAAAAATAGGGGATCCCCTCGAAAAAAAAAAATGACGTGGGGTCCCCCCTATTTTTGTTAACCAGCCTGATGAAGCAGACTTCTGAGGCCTGGTTTTTCAGGCGTTAAGGAGCCAATATCCATGGACCTTGCAAGCCTGATATACCAGTCCACAGCAGTCTGCTTATCTTGGCTGGTTAACAAAAATAGGGGATCCCCTCGAAAAAAAATGGCGTGGGGTACCCCCTATTTTTGTTAACCAGCCAGATGAAGCAGACTGCTGAGGCCTGGTTTTTAGGCTGGTAAGGATCCAATATCCATGAACCTTGCAAGCCTGATAATACCAGGCCACAGCAGTCTGCTTAGCTTGGCTGATTAACAAAATAGGGGATCCCCTCAAAAAAAATGGCGTGGGGGTCCCCCTATTTTTTGTTAACCAGCCAAGTAAAAAGCAGACTGCTGCGGCCTGATATTAAAAGACTGTCAACGCCCATGGATTTTGGCCCTTAACAGCCTAAAAAATACCAGGCTGCAGCAGCCCCACAAATGGCGCATCCAAAGATGCGCCAATTGTGGCACTTTACCCGGCTCTTCCCACTTGCCCTGTAGCGGTGGCAAGCAGAGTAATAAGGGGTTAATGTCACCTTTGATTGAACGGTGACAATAACCCCGGTTAATAAGGGAGGGGCTCAAATAAAACACCGCCTTTATTAATCTTAAAGTTTTAAAATTTTTTAAAAAAAACACAGCCGAAAAAAAGTTTTTTAAATTAAATAAAACCCAACATTTTCTTTTTTTTTTATTTCCCTCATCCGGGACGCCATCGTTTCCTGAAATAACTGTGATGTAGAACTGCTTACCTGAGAGATTCCCCGCGGTGACATATCGGAAATTTACGGCCAGCTGTGCGAGAGTACAGCGGGCCAGTTACCCTACCCGGGCCCCAAGAACGTGTAGTTATCCAAGAAGTGCCGTGACGCCAGGGGGGGAAAAGGGCGGCCATCAAGGGCCAAGGGTGACTGCCGACGACACTGACAGTGAACTTTGGGGAAAGTTCCTGTGCCGTATTTCGTTCTGTGACACGGGAATCCCATAGCTTTACAAAAAAAACCGGGTTTCCTTTCCCGATATCAAAAAATATGGTTCAGTGGGGAATTCCGTACAGCGAAAAAATGGCCCATTACCCATTTTGCAGTAGGGATGCAAAAATACACAGCATTATCTTTTTTTCTTTTTTTTCTGCCAGTTCCGAGATTCTTTTTTTTCCCACACCGTATGGCTGTACCTCCTCCCATACCGTGCCCCGGCTGGTTATGGACAATACATGCTACATCTGTGTGTGACCCCGGAAAGAATAGGGAATTTACAAACCCCCTGAAGTTAAGCTTTTAAGTTCGTAAAAACCCTTTTTTTCTACTTTTTATATTCTTGCAAAATCAATACTGAGCCTGTGAGTTTGTGTCTTACTCCGAAATATTATGGATATTTACTTTTCCCTACACGTAAAAAATGTTATCTTCGATACATTCCCCTTTTTTGCTTTTTATTTTTGGGTTAACCTACTGAGTTGGGATCTGTGTGTTACTCCGGAAAAATTTTACAGACCTTAAAAATTACAGCTGCAAGCAGCCCCCAAATAGCGCATCAAATGCGCAATTGTGGCACTTACCCGTTTTCCCCTTGCCCTTGCGTGGCATAGGTTATTAAGGGGTTAATGTCACTTTGATGAACGGTGAATAAGCCCGGTTAAATGGGAGGCTCAATAACCCGACCTTTATTAATCAAAATTTTAAATTTTTTACAAAAACAGCCGAAAAAAGTCTTTAATTAAATAAACCCAAATTTTTTATTTTTTTATTCCCTCATCCTGGACCCATCGTCCTGTAATAAACTGTAGATGTAGACTCTTACTGAGAGATTCCCGCGGTGACATCATCGGAAATATTACGCCAGCTGTGCGAGAGTACAGCTGGCCAGTTATCCCATACCGCAGAACGTGTATTATCACAAAAGCTGCCTGATCGCAGGGGGGGTAATGGGCATGGTCCAGGACTGCCGACGACACTGACATGAACTTTCGGGAAGTTCCTTGTCGTACTTCGTTCTGTGACACAGAATCCCAGCTTTACAGAAACATTGGTATATCATGTGGTTATCCTGATAATCCGTATACGAATATAGCAATTACCCATTACATATGGATATACACACTGGTATCTTTATTACATTTTTTTCTGCCTTTTATATATTCCGTGCTACTCCCAAACCGTCCCTGTATGGCATCTGCTAGTGTTACTCCGGAAAAAATACGGAGATTTAACAAATCCAACCTGATTAGCTGTACGCTTCTGATACAGTACCCTTTTTTCTCTTTTTATATTCTTGTCTAATCATACTGAGCCTGTGAGCGTTGTGCTTACTCCGAAATATATAGGAATTTAAATTACCCACACTGTATAAGCTGTTACTTCTGATACATTACCCTTTTTCTGCTTTTTATATTCTGGTCTTAATCCATACTGAGCCTGTGAGCGATCTGTGTGTTACTCGGAAATATATACAGAGATTTAAAATTACCCAACACTGTATACAGCTGTAGCTTCTGATACAGTACCCTTTTCTATTTTTTATATTGGTCTAATCCATACTGAGCCTGTGAGCGTCTGTGTGTTACTCCTGAAATATATACGAGATTTAAAATTACTCCAACACTGTATCAGCATACGCTTTGATACATACCCTTTTTCTGCTTTTTATATTGGTCTAATCCATACTGAGCTTGAGCGTCTGTGTGTAAACTCCTGAAATATATACAGAGATTTACAATTATCCCTAGACTGTATACAGCTGTAGCTTCTGATACATTACATTTTTCTGCTTTTTATATTCTGGTCTAATCCATACTGAGCCTGTGAGCTCTGTGTGTTACTCCTGAAATAATATGAAGATTTACAATTACCCTACACTGTATACAACTGGTATTCCTGATACATTACCCTTTTCTGTTTTTATATTCGGTCTAATCCATGCTGAGCCTGTAAGCGTCTGTGTGTTACTCCGGAAATATTATACGGAGATTTTAAAATTACTCCAACATGATACAGCTGTACGCTTCTGATACAGTACCCTTTTTCTTCTTTTTATATTTTGATCTAATCCATACTGAGCCTGTGAGCGTCTGTGCATTTACTCCTGAAATATATACGGAGATTTAAAAATACACCAAACTGTATGCAGTGTACGCTTCTGATACAGTACCCTTTTTCTGCTTTTTATATTCTGGTCTAATCCATACTGAGCCTGTGAGCGTCTGTGTGTTACTCGAAATATATACGAGATTTAACAATTATCCCTAGACTGTATACAGCTGTACGCTTCTGATACATTACCCTTTTTCTGCTTTTTATATTCTGGTCTAATCCATACTGAGACCTGTGAGCGTCTGGTGTTAACTCCGGAAATATTACGGAATTTAAAATTACCCAACACTGTATACAGCTGTACGCTTCTGATACATACCCTTTTTCTGCTTTTATATTCTGGTCTAATCCATACTGAGCCTGTGAGCGTCTGTGTGTACTCCTGAAATATATACAGAGATTTACAATTATCCCTAGACTGTATACAGCTGTACGCTTCTGATACATTATCCTTTTTCTGCTTTTTATATTCGGTCTAATCCATACTGAGCCTGTGAGCGTCTGTGTGTTACTCTGGAAATATATACGGAGTTTTAAATTACCCCAACACTGTATACAGCTGTAGCTTCATGTACAGTACCCTTTTTTGCTTTTTATATTCAGGTCTAATCCATCTGAGCTGTGAGCGTCTGTGCGTTACTCCTGAAATATATACGGAGATTTAAAATTACTCCAACACTGTATGCAGCTGTACACTTCTGATACAGTACCCTTTTTCTCTTTTATATTCTGGTCTAATCCATACTGAGCCTGTGAGCGTCTGTGTGTAACTCCTGAAATATATACAGAGATTTACAATTATCCCTAGACTGTATACAGCTGTACGCTTCTGATACATTACCATTTTCTGCTTTTTATATTCTGGTCTAATCCATACTGAGCCTGTGAGCGTCTGTGTGTTACTCCTGAAATACATATGAAGATTTACAATTACCCCTACACTGTATACACCTGGTATCCTGATACATTACCCTTTTTCTGCTTTTTATATTCAGGTCTAATCCATGCTGAGCCTGTAAGCGTCTCTGTGTTACTCTGGAAATATATACGGAGATTTAAAATTACTCCAACACTGTATACAGCTGTACGCTTCTGATACAGTACCCTTTTTTATGCTTTTTATATTCTGGTCTAATCCATACTGAGCCTGTGAGGTCTGTGATCTGAAACCGGAAGTATATACGAGATTTACAATTACCCTACACTGTATACACCTGCAACTTCTGATACAGTCCCCTTTTTCTGCTTTTTATATTCTGGTCTAATCCATACTGAGCCTGTGGAGCGTCTGTTTTGACTCCGGAAATACGTATGCAAAAGTTTTGAGAATGACACAAATAATTAATTTTTACAAAGTCTACTGCTCACTTTTTCTAATGGCAATTTGATATCTCCAAATGTTTAAAGGATACTTAACAGCAATTTTTGCAAAGTCATTTTTGCTAGGAAAATGAACTTTTCTCCCAAAAAATTTAAAACATTGCAGCCCTGCCTTAAAGGACCAGCTAACCTCTTTCATGATTCCCCCAAACACAGGTGTGGGTTTGTGGGAATGGTGGAGTCAATCTGTCATGATTAAGTAAGAATGAACCCCATGGACACTTTAAAAGGGGTGGTGTTGGGTTATTTTTTTTCTTCTGAAAAACCATGGTTATCTCTAAAGAAACCCGTGCATCTCTTTTTAAAAACCAAAAATGGCCTAACAGGGAAAGTATCGAGCTAGAAAATTGCACCCCAGTCAACAATCTATCGATCATCAAAAACTTCAAGGAAGAGGTTTCCTTGTTCCCAAAAAAAGGTCCGGGCGCCCAAAAAGACCCAAGCGCGGACCGCTCTTAAAAGTGTTTCGCTCGGGATCGGGTACCGGTGCAGAGCTGCTCAGGATGGCGCAGGCAGGTGTGAGTGCTCTGCCGCACTGTGGGCGGAGCTCTTGGAGCAAGGCCCCTTCTCTAAGGGGGGCAGCAAAGAAGCCCTTCTCTCCAGAAAAAACATCTTGGACAGACTGATATTCTGCAAAAGGTAGAGGCAGTGGGACTGCTGAGGTGGGGTAAGTTATTTCTTGATAAAATCCCCTTTTCGATTGTTTGGGACATCAGGAAAATCCTCATTTGGAGAAGACAAGGTGAGCGCTACCACCAGTCTTGTCTCATGCCAATATTAGCATCCTGAAACCATTCATGTGTGGGGTTGCTTCTCAGCCAAGGAATGGGTTTCTCTCACGTTTGCTAAAAACACAGCCATGAATAAAGAATGGTACCAGAATGTCCTCCAAAGAGCAACTTCTCCAACCCTCAAGGAGTTTGGCGATCAACAATGCCTTTTCCAGCATGATGGAGCCCTTGCCATAAATTTAAAGTGAAAAACTAAATGGTCGGGCAAAACATAGAGATTTTGGGTCCAGGGCCCTGGAAACTCCCCAGATCTTATCCATTGGAACTTGTGGTCAATCATCAAAGAGACGGGTGGAAAAACAAAAACCTAAAAATTTTGCAAATGAAAGCATTGATTGTGCAAGAATGGATGTATCAGTAGGATTTGGTCCAGAAGTTGTAGAGAGCTGCCAGGGAGAATTGAAGGGTCCTGAAGAAGAAGGGCAACACTGCAATTATTGCTTGCTGCAAACCTTTTCTAATGTCAATATAAGTTTTGTTATCTTTGTTTGCAATTATATTTCTGTCGTGTAAAACATCTGTCAAAAACACAATAAAAACCCAGAGGGCAGCGACCCAGTGAAAATATAATATTTGTATCATTCCAAAATTTTGGCCATGACTGTATTATACAGAGATTTAAAAATACCCCTGACTGTATACAGCAGTACGCTTCTGAACATTACCCTTTTCTGCTTTTTATTTCGGTCTAATCCTTTATGAGCCGTGAGCGTTGTGTGTTTACTCCGGAAATTATATCGGAGTTTTAAAAAATTTCCCAACATGTATACAGCTGTACGTTCTGATACGTACCTTTTTTTGCTTTTTATTCTGGTTTAATCCATATGAGCCTGTGAGCGTCTGTGTCTGACTCCGGAATTTATGCGGAGTTTACAATACCCCTACACTGTATAACCTGGTATCTTCTGATACATTACCCTTTTTCGTTTTTTAAACATCTGGTCTAATCCACACTGAGTTGTGAGGTCTGTGTCTGACCCCAGAAATATATACGGGAGATTTACAATTACCCTAGACTGTATACAAGCGTCGCTTTGATACATTATCCTTTTACTGCTTTTTTATTTGGTCTTTTCCATACTGAGCCTGTGAGTGTCTGTGTATTACTCCCGAAATATATCGAGATTTAAATTACCCCTAGCTGTATACATCTGTACGCTTTTTGATACAGTACCTTTTTCTGTTTTTATATTCTGGTCTAATCCATACTGAGCCTGTGAGCGTCTGTTTCTGACTCGGAAATATATACAGATCATTTACAATTACCCCCAGAATGCATACAGCTGTGCGTTGTGATATGTACCTTTTTCTGCTTTTTATTTCTTGTCTAATCCATACTGTGCTGTGAGCGTCTTTTCTGATCTGGAAATATATATGGGGATTTACAATTTCCTGACTGTATACAGCTGTACGCTTGTGATACAGTACCCTTTTCTGTTTTTATGTTCCGGTCTAATCCATTTGAGTCTGTGAGCTTCTGTTTCGACTCCGGAAATATATACGTTTAAATTTTCATAACCCCAACCGGGATACAGCTGTTTGCTTATGAAAAATACCCTTTTTCTGCATTTTATTTTCTGGTCTTTTCCCTTATGAGCCTGTGAGTGTCTGTGTTTTATCCTGAAATATATTTCGAAGATTTAAAAATTCCCTGCCTGTATACGCTGTACGTTGTGATACAGTACCCTTTTTCTGTTTTTATATTCTGGGGTTAATCCTTTCTGAGCCTTGTGAGCGTCTGTTTTGAATCCAAAATATATCAGATATTTACAATTACCCCAACATGATACAGCTGTGGGCTTATGAAACAATACCCTTTTTCTGCTTTTTATTTCTGGTCTAATCAACTGGCCTTGAGCATTGTGTTGATCCGGAATATATTCGGGTTTCAATCACCCCACACTGTATACACCTGGTATTTTGATACAGAAACCCCTTTTTTGTTTTTTATTTTGTCTTTTCCATACTGAGCCTGGAGCATTGTTCTCCCCCGAAAATTTTTACGGAGATTTACAATTCCCCTAGACTGAAAACAGCTGTGCGCTTTTGTATGTACTTTTTCTGCTTTTTATATTCTTGCTAATCCATACTGAGCCTGTGAGGTCTTTTTCTGATTGGAAATATATAGGGTTTTCAATTATCCCTAGACTGTATAAGCTGTACGCTTTTGATACAGTACCCTTTTTTCTGCTTTTTATGTTCCGGTCTAATCCATACTGGCTGTGGCTTGTTTTTAAACTCCGAAAAATATGGGGGAATTACAATTTTCCCTTCAGTATATGCTGTACGCTTTGAACAGTACCATATATTGCTGGTATTTTTGGTACATTTTCAAAAAACATGAGGAAGTATGGTGGGAAGGGCCGCGGTCGGGGGCGTGGGGGTCCAGTGGTTATGATGGTGGTGGTGGTGCTTCTGCTGGTAGTGCCAAAGCACAATGGCACCTAAGGCAGGAAGTGTTGGTCTGCTTTCATCATTGGTCCAGAAGGCCGGGAAAGGTCCCTTTTCTGGGAGTAGGTAAACCCCTTTTTAGGTCGGGCATAGGAACAGGTTTTGGCTTTTTGCCGAAAAAGGCCTCCAGCTCTATCGCCTCCTCTTTGAAGTTTCAAAAATCTGCAAGCACTGAGTCGTCAGTGCAGGTCCTGGTCAGGAACAACACCTTCCTTGTGTCCTTCACCCCCCCAAAAGTGAAGGATGCGGCAGGCCACACTTCCAGATTTACCTCCATGGAGCTCTTTCACATTACCATGCCTGGGTTATCAAGTCAAATCTGAATTCCCCAGTCCAAGATGAATCTGACATGGAGTGCATGATGCACAGCCACTGCTAGATGATTCTGCTGGTACATTCACAGAGCACTACATTGCCCTCGCAGTCTACTAAGCCAGAAACTGACCCTGATAAAACTCAGGTGCCTTTCCGCATTACTATACCACCTTACACGGTGACACAGAGAAAAGTGCAAATGAAATTGAAGAGGAGGTGATGGATGACCCAGTTGTTGACTGGATTGGCATCCATTGGGGAAGACGGTGCCCATGGCATAGCTCAGAAGAGGAGAAGGATCCGCAGCAGGCATCGACATCGCAGCAGTGGTTATCTGGCAGGCCCGTAGCTGTTCAAAAACGTGTTAAAAAAAACAAAAAGAGTTACAGGACGCTTGGTCAGACGGTCAATATTAGCACAGCGTGCAAGCCTGAAAAATTTATCCCATAGTAGGAAGAATGCAGTGTGGCACTTTTTTGACCAAAATCCTATTGATGAGGCAAAGGTTATCTGTAAGAAGTGCGGAAGGACCTTTAGCCGAGGGAAAAATCTCCAAAATTTGATACTAGTTGCATGCTTAGACATTTAATCACATGCACTTGCAAGCTTTGGACGGACTACAAAACCTCAGGTAGCACATGTGCACCTGCTCCGAATGAAGGTGCCAGCAATGCTACATCGCTTCCCACTGTAAGCCCACCTGTTGGCACACCACAGCAAGAAATGTGAGGGTCGTCACAAGGCCAAAGCAGTCAGGGAATCAATGTTTTGCAACGAAAGACTGATCTAGGCCATCACCACCACCACCACCACCATCACCAACCCCCTCTCAGTCCGTCAAATGTCACAGCTAGTTCCCCTATATGCAGCTCTCAAGTCCAGCTCACCCTAGCAGACACTTGAGTAGGTCAAGAAAGTATCATCCTTCATCAGCGTTACACTGGCTTTTGACGCCTACATTGCCAAATGATCTCATTAGTAGAGTTGAGTGAAACAGGTCAGTTCAGATTCAAAAGTCGCCGACTTTGCCAAAGTCGGGTTTCGATGGCCGAACCCGACCATAGATGCTGTCGGCCATGCGGTCATCGACCCCCAGCGCCCAAGTCGGTTTTCTATAATGCTTGCAGGCGCCTTTTTTCAACCAATGAGCAGGATGTACACTGTGTGCAACGAGATGACATGTGCAGTGTCCACTACCATCTTAGAGAGGGCATTGCAGTGATTGGCTTGCTTTGGGGGGGTCATGTGTCTATAAAAGCCCTGAGCGCGCCTCATTTTACTTTGCCGATATTAAGAGTAGGGAGAGGTTGCTGACGCTGTTTATCAGTAGGGAGAGAGTTAGGCAGGAAAGAGAAGTTCTTATGTGGCTTGTGCTGATAGCAATTGGTGTTGTACAGTTAGTGTGTAGTGACTGGGGGATTTTCTTGTGTGCAGCAGCGCTGGTTATTAGGCTGCCTGATAGCTGTATTGCTGTGTGTTACAACTGCTGTGCAGACTGCTTTTTAACAGCACGAATACTTTTATTCTTTTTTTTCTGCACACTCACCGACGTTCATTATTTGTTAACCGTATAGAGCTGTACGCTCCTCACACACTACCGTGTACGCTGTATCCAGACTAATACATGCTGCTTCTGTGTGTGACTCCGGAAATTATACAGTATATGGAGATTGCAATTTTACCCTACACCATATATAGCTGAATTGCTTCTGTGACAGTACCGTATATCTGCTCTTTGTTTTACGGTCAAATCCATACCGAGTGAGAGTCTGTGTTTGACTCTGGAATTTTTATACGTAGATTGCAACTTTCCCTACGCTGTATACAGCTGTATGCTTCTGAGACAGTACCGTATATTGCTCTTTGTATTAAGGTCAAATAAATACTGAGTGAGCGTCTGTGTATGACTCCGCAAATATATACAGAGATTTAAATTTTCCCTACGCATATACAGCTGTACGCTCCTCTTACAGTTACATATATCTGCTGGTATTTTTGGTACATTTTCCAAACATGAGGAAGTATGGTGGAAGAGGCTGCGGACGTGGGCGGGGGGGGGGCAGCTGGGAATGATGGGGGTGGTGGTGGTGCATCTGTGTTAGTGCGAAAAGCCCAATAGCACCAGGCAGGAGGTGTTGAGCTGCGTCATCTTCTGGCTCCAGAAGGCCTGGAGGCTTCCTTTTCTGGGGTAGGTAAAGCTTTTAAAGCCAAGGCATCAGGAACAGGTTTTGGCTTAAATTGCCGAAAACAGCCTCCAGCTCTATAGCCTCCTCTTCTGAACTTTCAAAAGTGCAAGCACTGAGTACATCAGTGCAGGCTCCTGGTCAGGAACGACACCTTACCTTGTGTCCTCACCCCACAAAGTGAAGGAATGCGGCAGGCCCACTTTAGATTACTCCATGGAGCTCTTTTCACATACCATGCTGGGTTATCAAGTGAAATCTTGATTCCCCAGTCCAGATGGAATATGATATGGATTGCACTGATGCACAGCACTGCTATCTGATTCTGCTGGTACATTCACCCAGAGCACTACATTGCCCTCGCAGTTACTGAGTCAGAATCTGACCTGATGAAACTCAGGTGTCCCTTCCCGCATACTCTAAACTTACACGGTGCACGAGGAAGGGCAGATGAATTGAAGAGGAGGTGATGGATGAACCCCGTTGTTGACTCAGATTTGGCATCCATTGGGGGAAGAGGGTGCCGCTGGCAATAGCTCAGAGAGGGGGGATCGCTGTAGGCATGACCATCGCAGCTGCGGTTTTCTGGGCAGGCAGTAGCAGTCCAAAAAAGTGTTAAAAAACAAAAGAATTGCGGACCGCTTGGCCAGACGGTCAAATTAGCACAGCGTGCAAGCCCTGAAAATTTTCCCATATGTAGGAAGAATGCAGTGTGGCACTTTTTTGACCAAATTCTATTGATGAGGCAAAGGTTATCTTAAGAAGTGTGGAATGACCTTAGCCGAGGGAAAAAAATCTCTGAAATTGAATATCAGTTGCATGTTAGACATTTTAAACACCATGCACTTGCAAGCGTGGATGGACTACAAAACCTCACTGGCTTGAACGCCTACATTGCCAAACTGATCTCATTAGAGATGATGCCTTCTGTTTGGTTGAAAGCGCAGTGTCCGAAAGCTCATGGCCTACGCTGTCCACGCAATGACCTACCAATTCGACATTCTTTTCTAGAAAAGCCATCCTGCCCTCCACCTGCTGTGAAAGACCGCATTCTCCATTCACTCAAACAATCAGTGAGTGGAAAAAGTGCACCTCAAAACAGATGCATGGGCTGTAGGCATGGCCAAGGCCATTACGTTGTCCATCAGTGTGCACTGGGTTAATGTGGTGGATGCAGGGTCCACAGGGGAAAGCGGCGGTGGGGACAGTGCTGCTAGCCATGGTATAGGCAACAGTTGGCTATGGCGTTCGACCTCCTCCTCCTCCAGAAGCAAAGCTCGTCGACAGAGTGCGTCGCACGGCACTCCATCCGCAGCGCCAGTTTTGACACGAGGTGTCCCACTATCGATCAGCTAGTGGTAAACGTCGCAGGCTGTTTTAAAAAAATTGATGTCTCTGGGCGACAACAGACACACCACGGAGGTACTGGCCCGACTACTTGCAGCAGAAAACTGAGTCGGCAGTCTCATTTTGAGCCAGGCAAGGTGGTCAGTGTAACGGCCGTAATTTTGTGGCAGCCTTAGCCTGGCAAAACTCAGCAATACCTTGCCTGGCTCACACTTGAACTGGTGGTGCGTGCTTCCTAAATAATTATTTATTATTGGAGTTAACATCCCTGCTCCATAAGGTGGAAGGACTGTGCTCGCACATCCGTCGTCACCGCAGACTCTAGTCTATGCAGAGGCTGCAGGATCGCTCCACTCCCCAAGCACGCCTATCATAGTTGTTGCAACAAGGTGGAACACCACCATGCACATGGTTGAGAGGCTGTGCAAACAAAGGCAGGCTGTAATGCATTTGTGGGAGAATACACGGGCAGACAGTTTGAGGGCAGACAGGGAGTTGTTGGGTGTGCAGTGGTCAAAACTGAAAGACCTCTGTAAAGTCCTTCAGTGTTTTGAGGAATGCACACAGCAGGTAAGCACAAACAACGCCATCATAAGCATGAGGATCCCACTTATGCGTCTGTTCATGCAAACTTGACGCACATTAAGGATCGGCGTCTGCAGCAGGGAGGAAGAGGAGGAGGAGGAGGGAAAGCCTTGATGACAGTCAGGATTGTCTGCTCAGGGACTGTCCTGGACGAGGTGGAGGAAAGAAGAGGAGGAGGAGGATGAGGGGGATGATTATTTTGGGGTGGAAGATGCTTCTCAGGGGGCAGAGGAAATGTTGGCTTGCCAAGGTCAGGTACAGGGGTTTGTGCGTGACTGGAGGGATGTGTATTTGGCAGTAAGTGCTCCTCACCCACCATTGGCAGTGCATCATTGACAACTGGAATGGAACATTGGCCCACATGTGTGACTATGTCTTGCGAATCCTAAAAAGGGACCCCCGCATTTCGAAAATTATGAAGGATGATGACTATTGGTTGGCCAGCATCTCGATCCACTTACAAAAGGCAAATTACTAGTGTTGAGCGATACGATAATGCAAATATCGGCTATCGGCCGATATTAGCTCTATCGGCCTTTCGATAATTCGTTTCGATATTTTCGTCATATCGAATCCGGAATCGGATTTGTTACTGTCACTGTCTGTGTCCGTCGGTCTGGGTCTGTCACTGTCGTGTCCGTCGGTCGGGTCTGTCAGGAGTCAGCGGCACTTACCTGGCAGAAGATCTCCGGCGGTCAAGTCCTGGACTGCTTCATGGCCGCCATCCTCTTCTCCCCCGGCGGTCATATGCAGTTTCTCGCGATAACTGCAGTGGACTGTGGGTAATCCGGCCGTAAAGCAGTCAGTCCGATGACGTCACCGCGGGGAAGCAGGTAATCAGCTGTGCTGCGTCGCGATGACAGGCTTTGCCTGTCATTGCGATGGTTAGCAGGTGGATCGCCGTGGGACTGTCGTTACTATGGGACTGCGTCAGAAGGTGGTATACTGTTGGTTTGTTTTTTTCTTTTTTTACGGAGATCGATGGATCGCCGGAATGAGAGTGCATAAAAGAAATGAAAACTGTGTTGTCTCTTTTATTTCATTAAAAGAACTTTTTTCTTGCTTTGTCTTTTTTTTTATGCATTTAAAAACTTTGGGATTTAATAATGGATCGGTGTCTTATTGACACTCTCCATTATTAACCGGGTTATTGTCAACGTGCAATCAACGGTGACATTAAACCCCTTATTACCCGATTGCACCGCTACAGGGCAAGTTGGGAGAGCCGGGTAAAGTGCCAAATTGGCATCTTTTGATGCGCCAAATGTGGGCTGCTGTAGCCTGGTATTATCAGGCTGTTGAGGCCAAATCCATGGGCCTTGACAGTCTTTTAATACCAGGCCGCAGCGTCTGCATTTTACTTGGTGGTTATACAAAAATAGGGGGACCCCTACGCCGTTTTTTTTTCGAGGGGATCCCCTATTTTTGTTAACCAGCCAGCTAAGCGACTGCTGTGGCCTGGTATTATCGGCTTGCAAGGTCCATGGATATTGGATCCTTACAGCCTGAAAAACCAGGCCTCAGCGGTCTGCTTCATCTGGCTGGTTAACAAAAATAGGGGGGACCCCACGCCATTTTTTCGAGGGGATCCCTATTTTTGTTAATCAGCCAGATATGCAGACTGCTGTGGCTGGTTTTATCAGGTGGCAGGTCCATGGATCTTGGCTCCTTAACAGCCTGAAAAATCCAGGCCTCAGCGGTCTGCTTCATCTGGCTGGTTAACAAAAATAGGGGGGACCCACGCCAATTTTTTCGAGGGGATCCCCTATTTTTGTTAACCAGTTCCTCTGACGTCACTGATTGTGTCCCTGGCTAAACCTGAAGTGAAAGTGGAAGCATTCAATTAAGCTTTCACTTCCTCTCCTGTCAGCCAGGAGAGGAACTCATTCATTTGGGGGTTTCTGTGCGGCTGCAGCATTAGCTGCGGTCCTGCAGTAAACATTAACCCTTTCTAAAGGGGATTACACCGTGGGACCTGACTGTACATCGGATTGGTAAGAATAATTTTGCTTTATTATTTTATTTTTACTACAGAAATGGTTTTAGAGGAAAATAAAATATGGTCAAAAACTGTGTGATTATTTCATTAAACTTTTTTTTATTAAAGTGTGTGTGTTTGATTTTTTTCATACAATAGGATTAATAATTGATAGTTGTCTAATTGACAGCTCTCAATTATTAACTGGCTTAAAGTGACCTTTCAATTGCAAGGTCATTTTACCCCTTATTAACCCATTCGCACCGCTACAGGGCAATGGGAATAGCGGGCAAAGTGCCAGAAGGGCAAATCTAATTAGAGATTTGCCCTTTCTGGGGTGTTGGGGGCAGATGTTTAGTAGCCGGGGGGGGCAAAATAATGGTCCCTCTCTGGGCTATTATTATCTGCCCCCACTCACTGGCTTTGTCTGTCTGGTTGCGAAAATAGGGCGGGAGCCCACGCATTTTTTTTCAGCAATTTTCACCTCATTATATATATACATGTCATTAAATTTTGTGACACATATTTATATATTATTTATATTTTAGTTATACACTTCTACTTTGTATAACAGCCGCTAATTTTAATTGCCGGCTTTTGTGAAAATGCAGAACCGACATGAAATGACACTTGGTTTACATTTGAGTTTAACCTTGTCTTTTATGTAGTGTTGATATCTGATTTGCACAAACAATTACATGAGTGTAAGTGTGCAAAATTTCACACCTGTAGGGTTAATTAAAGGTGTAAATTCGTAGCAAAAAAGTCCGTTTTTTTTACAACTAATTTACACCTTTAATTAACCCCTACAGGTGTGAAATTTTGCACACATTAGATGATGTAATTGTTTGTGAAATCAGATTGCAAACGACATGAAAAGACATGGTTAACCCTATGTACACCAAGTGTCATTTCATGTCGGGTGCTTCTGTCTTTTCACAGAAGCCGGCTTTACCCGGCCAATTGAATCAGATGGATATTTTACTATGTAGAAGTGTATAAACTATAATATATGTATATATATATATGTCACAATGACATGTTATATATAATATATTGTATTCTATGTGTGTATATTTAGTGTTTACAAGGAATAAAGTTTTTTTTTTATTTTCGATATTTTGTTCCATAGACTTACATGGGACTTCCGCTATCGAAATCGGATATCGACGATATTTAGTGCTATCGGCGATACAATTTCGATACGATATTTTTAGATATCGAGCAAATTTTCGCTCAACACTACAAATTACAGAACATCAGGCTACAGGAGAACCTAGAGCTAATATTGGCGAACATACAAGCAAAATCTGGTAAACGTTTGTTTGAGTCATTCCCGCACACAGCAGCAGTGCACGTTCAACCATGAGTCGTACTGGGCCAAAATGGAAGAGGGGTACGCGGTGCACACAGCCAAAGTGGTGTTGGAGACAGGGGTTTCATGAACCATGTAGTGGACTGATTTCTCGAGTACCGCTCACATGACTGGTAATACTGAATTGATTGCAACAGAAAGGGGACAGAAGTTGTGAACTATGGTTCAAAATTACCTCTCCTCCCCTATCGATGTTCTCTCTCACAGTTCATTTCCCCTTTGAGTATGGGCCTGTAAACTGGACACCTGGCCTGAATTGGCACAATATGCCTCACAGGAGCTCGCTTGCCCTGCTGGTAGTGTGCTATCAGAAAGAGTCTTCAGTGTTGCTGGATGAATCCTGACAGAAAGAAGGACCCGGCTGTCGACCCAAAATATTGGTGATCTCACCTTCATTAAAATGAACCATGCTGGGATTCAAAGGATTTTGTACGACCCTTCCCCTGAGGGACCATTAGGTTGCCAGCAAAATGGATCGCTTTGTCCTCCTCTTTCTCCGACTTCTCCAATTCCTCCATTTGCAGCTGCTGAAACATCTAGCTACACTCAACATATGCCAGTTTTTCCACCTCCCTAACTGGGCTGTACCCCCCCCAGGACCGTGTCAGCACCTGGCGCACCCGGGCAAGTGCCTGTGCCCTGAGCAGGTGGGGGGCCCACTCGCCATCAGAGACACCGGCGTACTATGAGGGCCAGTTCCCGGCATCCACAAGTGTGCCCCCCCTGCTAGTCTGGGCCCAGCACTTGCAATACTTACCTCTCCCTGCTCCACCGCTGTGACGTCTTCTGTGTTTCCTGACAGTGACATTCATGTCAGAGAGCGTGATAACGTCTCGTCTGTACGCCCCTGCCTGAACAGGTACAGTGCAGAGAGCTGGAAATTGGTGACGTGAGGATCCAGAGTAGAGCAGTGCCCAGCGAGGAGAGGTATTTCATTTTTTTTAATGGTTGGAGCAATATATGGGGAGCATTATACATGGAGAATTTATATATGGGGCCATCATACATTGAGCATCATTATATAGAGCCCATAATACACTGGAGCATCATCCATGGGGCACATCATATACTGGAGCATCATATGGGGCCCATTATATATGGGTGCATCATATGGGGCACTTTATATATGGAGCATCCATGGAGACCATTATATATGGAGCATTTTTTAGGGGGGACCATTATATTTGGAGCATTATATGGGGTTTTATCATACACTGGAGCATCATATATGGGCCCATCATATACTAGAGCATCTATGGGGTTCATTATTTATGGGGCATTCATATAGGGCCCTTTATATATGGAGCATCATTATGGAGCACATTGAGGCCTATTCTCTATGAAGCATTATATGGAGACCTTCTGTATTGAGCAATATATGGGGCTCTTTTATTCTGTATAGAGCAATATATGGGGCTCTTATTTATGTATGGCGCACTATGTGGTGCCCATAAACTGTATGGAGGACTTACTGTCCATTTTTTGAGCTATTGTAGAATTTAAAATAGATATCTCATGTAATGTAAGAAGTAAAAGTATTTGGCGTTGTACTATACCTTTATTCTCTGCCGTATCGGTGCATCATAAACTTTACTGCAAATACAGCAATTGTTGGTATGTTCCAAAAAAAATAAAAAGTATTACTAAGAGTACAAACCCATGATAATGCAGTAAGTACCCGTGAATATAAAAAACCTAAAATGATCTTGGACTATAATGCAACCAAAGGTGGTGTAGACACATTAGATCAGCTCATTAGTACATATACCTGCAAAAGAAAATCAAATCGGTTGGCCTATGATTGTGTTTTACAAACATTGTGGATTTGTCGGCATACAATGGTTTTGTGTTGTGGAGGGAAATCAACTCGAATTGGAATACAAACAAACTCCACAAAAAGACTTTTTTATCGAAGAACTTGGAAAATTTACCGGTTAGGCCGTATATTGAGCAAAGAAAGGTAACACCCAGAACGGAAGGAGCAGCAGGCCTTGTACAGAGCAGCCAGCAACATGCTCAGGAAACTGAAACCATGGCCTCCACAAGCACTTCTAACCCCATTGCCTCTTCAAGCGGTGTTTTCAAAATAAAACGAAAAAGGTTGCAGCTATTGCCCTTATTCTTGTGATAATAAAACAAGTATTACATGTTCTGGATGCAAAAAATTCTTATGCAAAGCCCATGTTTATTGTTCTTCATGCAAGAATACATAAATTAATTATTCCATGGTAAATATGTTCAAATTGAAGTGTTTTTTATCTTTAATTTTTTTTCACAAAATGTTTGATTTGCTTGTTTTGGTTTGTTTTTTTTTACCACATATGTGTAGTTTGCTATTTTGCTATTTGATCTCACCTTCATTAAAGGGAATCTGTCACCCATTTTTGCCCTATGAGATAGGCCCAGGGGCGTTCGCTGTCATGTCCGGTCCTGAGGGAGTCGCGGTCCGGTTCGGCGCCTCCCATCTTGTAGCAAAGCCGGCCTCTTCTTTCCGTCCAGTCGCGGGCTCCTGCGCAGGTGCACTGCACTGCCCTGGTGAGGGCAAGCAGAGTATGCAGTACGCAGGCGCCGGGAAAGGTCAGAGAGGTCCGGCGCCCAGCGCACTACAGTACTCTGCTCTGCCCTCACCAGGGGGAACAGTGCGCCACGGAGGAGCCGCGACAGGACGGAAAGAAGAGGCCGGCTTCGCTACAAGATGGGAGGCGCCGAACGGGACGGCGGAACTCCCTGGGTGAGTATTTTATAACTCGTTTTCTTCACTTTCAGGTAACATCGGGGTTATTTACAGCATTACAGAATGGGTGTAGATAAGCCACTGATGGCAGTGGCCCCATCTCATAGGGCAAAAATGGGGTGACAGATTCCCTTAAAATGAACCATGCCTGGGTTTCAAAGGATTTTGTACCACCGAACCTTGGTGACACATAGGTTGCCAGCAAAATGGCTAGCTTTGTCCTCCTCTTCCTTCGACTTCTCAATTCCTCCATTTGCAGCTGTTGAACGTCCAGCCTACACCTCAACATATGCCAGATTTTTCCACCTCCCTAACTGGGCTGTACCCCCCAGGGTCTGCATCAGCACCTGATGCACCCGGGCAAACTGCGGGTGCCATGAGCAGGTGGGGGGCGACGGCGACGGCACTGGCACAGAGCCACTCATAGTACGCCGGTGTCTCTGATGGTGGGGGGGCCCACTCGCCGTCAGAGACACTGGCGTACTATGAGGGGCCCTGTGCCAGAGCTGTCACCCATGGTGGGCCCCCTGCTTGCTCAGGGCCCCAGCACTTGCAATACTTACCTCTCCCTGCTCCACTGCTGTGACGTCTTCCGTGTTTCCTGACAGTGACATTCATGTCAGAGAGCGCGATAACGTCACGTCTGTACACCCTCTGCCTGATCAGTTACAGTGCAGAGAGCTGGAAAATGGCGACGCTGAGGAGTCCAGAGTAGAGCAGTGCCCAGCGAGGAGAGGTATTTCATTTATTTAATGTTTGGAGCAATATATGGGGAGCATTATACACTGGAGAATAATTTATGGGGCCCATCATTACACTTGGCATCATAGATAGGGCCCATTATACACTGGAGCATTATAAATGGGGCCCATAATTAATGGAGGATTATATAGGCCCATCATACACTGGAGCATGATCCATGGGCGCCCATCATATACTGCAGCATCACATGGGGCCCACTATAAATGGAGTATTATTTAGGCCCATCATACACTGGAGCATCATCCATGGGGCCCATCATACATTGGAGCATTATAAATGGGGCCCATCATACACTGGAGCATCATATACGGGGCCCATTATACACTGGAGCATTATAAATGGGCCCATTATATATGGAGCATTATATAGGCCCATCATACACTGGAGCATCATCCATGGGGGCCCATCATATACTGGAGCATCATATGGGTTCATGATTTATGGGGCGATCATATAGGGTATGGAGCATCATATGGAGCACATATAGGGCCTATTCTGTATGGAGCATTATATGGAGCACATTCTGTCTGGAGCAATATATGGGGCCCATCATATACTGTATGGAGCTTTATATGCGACTCATTATACACTTTGGAGCAATATGTGGGGCTCATTATATTCTATGGGGACCGTCCTATACTGTATGGCACATTATATGGGGGACCATCATTATACTGGAGCATTATGTGGAGCTCATCATATACTGTATAGAACATTATATGGGACCAATTATTTTGTATGGAGCAATATATGTGGCTCATTATTCTGTATGGCGCACTATGTGATGGCCATAAAGCTGTATGGAGGAATATACTGTCCGGTTTTTTAGCTATTGTAGAATTTAAAACAGTATCAGTCATGTAATGTAAGAAGTGAAGTATTTGTCATTGCACTATACCTATATTTCTCTGCCGTATCGGAGGACATTGAATTGTGGTATGTGTTAAAGGGGCCCATTGACACTCTTTCGCCCGGGGCACACGAAAATCTGGAGTCAGCACTACCCCCCCACAACTTTAGCCAAATAACCCCAGCAAAAAAAACACACAGTTCAGCAGTGTCTTAGACACACAGGCGTTGCAGTTTTCATGAAAATCACATCCACTTTGCTTGAACAGTTAAACACAACAGAATTTCTGTGTAAAAAAACAGCAGAGAATATGCAGCATTTAAGTATTAAAAAAGCATTATAACGCAGATTCCCATCTGCACCAAAAACGCATTAAATAAGGTGGAACATGCATAAAAGAAACGCAGGGAACATGCAATAACCAGAGAAGATTGTTATTGCGTTGTGTGGTGCGGACTCCTGCAGAAAATGTGCAGAAAATAATGCAGTAGAAAAAATGTAGCTATTTTTATTGTGGGGTTAGTGGCTGCAATACAGATCCAGTGCACAAAATTCTCCCAGTGGAATCACTAGTGCTTGTGGTTCAATTGGTTTGCTAATGGGCTGTCACAGAGTAGGTTAAGAATAGGGGAACATTTAGGTTTTTTCTGGCTGTGTCAGATTTGCTATATGCATTAATATACTGTACGCCTGCATAGTTTTTTTTGTGCATTTTAGACAATATAAAGTACTTTTTAAAGGGTTTATACGTAAACTATAGAATTTTTTTCACCTGGTTTATTAATACATGATAAACATTTTAACTCCTGACTGCAATTATACAGGTTGACGGTTCAAAGTCCAGGGGAAAATTCACAAAAATGAGAAAAAAACTTTTTTGTAATTGACTTTCATTATTTTTAAAAGTATTTTAGGAATAAAAAAATCAGACTTTTTCATTTTCAATAGAATACAAACACATAGAAATACACTGCTGTATACATGTTTCTGTAGTATAATAGTTTAATCTGCTTCTGGATTCACTGACGTGAAACTACGTGAGTTTTTGAAGCCCGGAACACTCCCGCTGAGTCTGAGATGGTGTGGGACCTATAGTTTTGGGCTGAATGCTCAAGTGACTGAGTGACTATCTCATAACAAATGGCTTCAGGGTCTGATGGACCTGTGTCCTTAGTCAAGCTATATACCTATGTACTGTAAATGGACAAAGTTACTATGAGCCTAAAATATCGACATTTCCTTGGAAAACTTCACATAAGAGGAAGTGGATGTTGAAATTGTAAAGTAGAGAACAAAGAACAGAGTGACCTCAATTACAGTCTAATGGAATATAATAGTCCTTTAATTATTTCTAAGCTTTGGATTCCTTTAACATTCTTTCTGTTGTATTATCAGTCAGCAAGTTCATTATTGAATATCAAAATAGTTTATGATGCAGATTAAAAGAGCGCTGTGACAGATGGGCATTGTTTGTGAAATATTAGCTTTTCAGTAGAACACATATCATACCATTTGATAGAATAACATGTAGATGATGATTAGTGCATATATATTATTTATACATATATATAATATATATTATATGTATATATATTTATTATGTTTAATTTTAACATTGAGAGATAGAATATCAAAAATAAAATCCAGAAAATCACATTGTATAAATTATATAAATTTGTTTGCATGTTGCAGTGAGGCATAAGTATTTGATCCCTTGGCAAACAAGACTTAATACTTGGCGGCAAAACACTTGTTGGCAAGCACAGGAGTCAGACATTTTTTGTAGTTAACGGAGTCAGACATTTTTTGTAGTTAATGATGAGTTTTGGGCACATTCAGGAGGAATTTTGGTCCACTCTTCATTGCAGATCATCTCTAAATCATTAAGATTTTGAGGCTGTCGCTTGACAACTCGGAGCTTCAACTTCCTCCATAAGTTTTCTATGGGATTAAGTTCTGGAGACTGGCTAGGCCACTCCATGACCTTAATGTGCTTCTTTTTGAGCTACTCCTTTGTTGCCTTGGCTGTATGTTTTGGGTCATTGTCTTGCTGGAAAACCCAGCCAACGACCCATTTTTAATGTCCTGGTGGAGGGAAGGAGGTTGTCACTCAGGATTTCACGGTATATGGCCCCATCCATTTTCTCATTGATGCGGTGAAGTAGTCCTGTGCCCTTAGCAGAGAAACACCCAAAAACATAATGTTTCCACCTCCTTGCTTGACAGTGGGGATGGTGTTCTTTGGGTCATAGGTAGCATTTCTCTTCCTCCAAACACGGCAAGTTGAGTTAATGCCAAAGAGCTCAATTTTGTTCTATCTGACCACAGCACCTTCTCCCAATCACTCACAGAATCATTCAGGTGTTCATTGGCAAACTTCTGATAGGCCTGCAGATGTGCCTTCTTGAGCAGGGGGACCTTGCAGGTACTGCTGGATTTTAAAACTTTACGGCGTAATGTGTTAACAATGGTTTTCTTGCTGGCTGTGGTCCCAGTTGCCTTGAGATCATTAACAAGTTCTCCCCGTGTAGTTTTTGGCTGATCTCTCACCTTCCTCATGATCAAGGATACCCCACGTGGTTGAGATTTTGCATGGTGCTCCAGATCACTGTCGATTGACAGTCATTTTGTATTTCTTCCATTTTCTTACTATTGCACTGTTATCTCCTCTCACCCAGCGTCTTATCTATGGTTTTGTAGCCCATTCCAGCTTTGTGCAGGTCTATGATTCTTGTCCCTGACATCCTTAGAAAGCTCTTTGGTCTTGCCCATGTTGTAGAGGTTAGAGTCTGACTGGGTAATTGTTGTGAATGTGTTGGAGAGGACTTCGGAGCTGAGGCTCCCTCCGGTGGTTGCTGAGGGTATTGAACCAATTAAGGAATGGGTGTCAGGTGGGGCTGACTGGCCCGATATAAGTGAGCTGATCTCCCATAATCCTCACCGATAATCAATTGTTGCTTTCAGGTCTTTGTTGGAATTTCAGCTTGCTTTCCTGCTATCATTCAGATAAATATCTCCAAAAAAGAAGAAGGATAATGGGCAATATCAAATGCAAAAATATTTATTAAATGACAATACAAAATCACATTTATTAAAACAGGAGAAGAGACATACAGGTGAAACAGCGCCCTATGCACACTACGCGTTGTTCACAGAGAAGGTGTATATCCAAAATAATCAAAAACGTAACAAACAATTGGGCAATGCACATACATCTTTAGGTTAACTGGGATAAATATTCATGGTTCATCGTATATCATTAAATTACATATATACTTCCAGTTACCTAATAAATTCAATTCAATGTGAAATGATGGCCCAAATAGTACATTCAACAAAAATTAGATGGACAACACAGCACATATGCATGGCAGTGTGATCTACGAAGGGCCACAGACATCCACAGGAGCAATCAATGGTTAAACAGCAAAGAACGGTAATAATGCCTGTTTCTGAATGGCTCCAAATTAGGGGTAAATGACCCACCCAAAGCACCCTAGTCCATATTGCACACTATCCCAATAAAGTGCAAACAAAGTTGTTCAGTGTTGCACATAGGCTTACAGCCCACATATATAGAGGGGTAAAATTATCCCTGACTCGTGAACAATGGCATAAAAAATCAAAGTGCTCAGTGCATATTACCTGGCGCTGCAGAAACCCCGACGCACGTTACGCATCAGCTTCCTCGGGGTTCCAGCTTTGTGCAGGTCTATGATCTTGTCCCTGACATCCTTAGAAAGCTCTTTGGTCTTGCCCATGTTGTAGAGGTTAGAGTCTGACTGGGTAATTGTTGTGAATGGTTGGAGACGACTTCGGAGCTGAGGCTCCCTCCGGTGGTTGCTGAGGGTATTGAACCAATTAAGGAATGGGTGTCAGGTGGGGCTGACTGGCCTGATATAAGTGAGCTGATCTCCCATAATCCTCACCGATAATCAATTGTTGCTTTCAGGTCTTTGTTGGAATTTCAGCTTGCTTTCCTGCTATCATTCAGATAAGTGACTTTCTGTTTTTTTTTCTGTGGTTGGATTTTCCTTGCTTTTTGCAGTCTTGGACTTCAGCCTGGTCCCCTTTGGGGGCTTGCGCTGCCCTCTGTTCTCATTTTGTATTTGAGCTTGTTCTCTGTTCCATTGATATTTTTATTGCTGGGTAGCTGTGTGTCACACCAGAGATCTGATATAGGTGGTTGAGATCGTGTGGTCTCAGGTTTTTTGTAATCAGAAGTGCTCGTATTTTTATTAGGTTTTTCTGGGTTGCAGACAGAATTTCTCTCCTGTACTTTACTTTCTAGACAGATTTGTGCCCAAGCATTTGCTCATTCTATTTTCTGTCTGTGTTCGTGTTTTCCTCTTGTCTAACCGCCATTACATGTTTGGGGGCTTCCTATTTCTTTGGGAGCTTTACTCCGGGGCAGTTAGCTTTCCTCTTTCTGTCTTCAGGTGTAGCTAACTCTCCGGCTGTGCCGAGGCGTCTAGGATCACCGTAGGTACGCTCCACGGCTACTTCTAGTTGTGCGGTTAGTTTAGGGATCTGCAACCCATTAGGTTCCAGCCTCTCTGGTGTCTTGCTGCTTTGGCGGTATTTTGCTCCTGTCCTCCTCAGCTACCAAGTCATAACAGGTAATAGAGTCTGTGGATAGGAGACTTTTATAAAGGTGACTATGTAAGACAGCTGTCTTTCAAGCAGGTAACAAGTTGATTAGGAGCGTCTAACTGGTCTGTAGGAGCCAGAACTCTTAATGGTTGGTAGATGATCAAATACTTATTTCTCACTGCAAAATGCAAATAGATTTATATAATTTATACAATGTGATTTTTAGGGTCTGCGGAATGCACCTAATAGATATAGTAGAGAGGTGCGTTCGCACCCCGGGGGTCCACCGTGCAGGCGAAGCCCGCTGCTAGTAAATGGCGAAAGTAGCGAACTCTGTTATCCCACAGAGTCGCTAAAATAAACGCCGTTGCGCGCTGTGGCAGTAAGTGCGAACTCTGTTAATCCCCAGATCTGCTAACGGGAATGCCACAGCGCTATATGGTGATAGGTGCGAACTCACTTAGCTTCAGTGAGCCGCAAAGTAAAACGCTAGGGTGCTGAACCAGCGTTATAAAGTGAACCCTGTTGCGTCACAGAGCCGCTGAGAAAAAGACTGTGTCCTGTTAACACCACAGGGATACACAGATAACTGCTGTGCGGATAGCAGTCCGTGATCATGCAGACAGCAACGCATTCAAGCAATCTCCTCACCGGAGAAGCCGGTATTCTAGGGGCTTATTTCAGCCAAGCCCTAACCACTTGCACTCAAATCTCCTCACCGGAGGTGCCGGTATTCCAGGGGCTTATTTCAGCCGAGCCCTAACCACATGCGTGCATGATCACACTGGCGCAAAGCACATAATGCAATTGATACTAGCGCATGGCGGCCCAGCCATGCCACCCTTTTATAGTAACAGCTACAGGACCTGCCAGAAACAAGGACCAATGAAACTGTTCCAGAACACCAGTAGTCACAGGACCTTCCTGGCGGACCAATAGGAGCTGCTGCAGTACCTGAGCATGTGACCCCTGATCTCCAATGAGAGATCTCACCTGGACATGCTCAGAAGGGGAAAACAAGGACTTTGTCCTAAAGACGTCTGCTCGCCGCTAACCAGTACTGGCCACAATAGCAGAGTCTGGAGAGGCAGCAGTAATCCTCTGCACACTGTTAGACTGGGCGAGACGCTGGGACCAATGTCTAAGCTGAGCAGAGTCCACTGCGGCCGGAGACGGATGTTAGACTGCAGCCGGGATGGCTCGAGATTCCCCTTGTGCAGAAGCGGGAACTCGACCCTTAACAGTGATTTTCTGGATTTTAGTTTTGATATTCTATCTCTCAATGTTTAAAATTAACGTACCCTTAAAATTATAGACTGTTCATGTCTTTGTCAGTGGGCAAACTTACAAAATCAGAAAGGGATCAAATAATTATTTCCTTCACTGCATTACAAAGTTTCGTATCTTCATGTGTAGTATTGATTTATGAAAAAATAAACTGATGGAAATACAGTACAGACCAAAAGTTTGGACACACCTTTTCATTTAAAGATTTTTCTGCATTTTCATGACTATGAAAATTGTACATTAACACTGAAGGCATCAAAACTATGAATTAACACATGTGGAATTATAAACTTAACAAAAAAGTGTGTAACAACTGAAATTATGTCTTATATTCTAGGTTCTTCAAAGTAGCCACCTTTTGCTTTGATGACTGCTTTGCACACTCTTGGCATTCTCTTGATGAGCTTCAAGAGGTACAGTCATGGCCAAAAGTTTTGAGAATGACACAAATATTAATTTTTACAAAGTCTACTGCTTCACTTTTTCTAATGGCAATTTGCATATACTCCAGAATGTTATAAAGAGTGATCATCTTAACAGAAATTACTTGCAAAGTCAATATTTGGCTAGAAAATGAACTTTATCCCCCAAAACACATTTCAACATTATTACAGCCCTGCCTTAAAAGGACCAGCTAACCTCTTTTCAGTGATTGCTCCATTAACACAGGTGTGGGTGTTGATGAGGACATGGCTGGAGATCAATCTGTCATGATTAAGTAAGAATGACACCACTGGACACTTTAAAAGGAGGCTGGTGCTTGGCATCATTGTTTCTCTTCTGTTAACCATGGTTATCTCTAAAGAAACACGTGCAGTCATCATTGCAATGCACAAAAATGGCCTAACAGGGAAGAGTATTGCAGCTAGAAAGATTGCACCTCAGTCAACAATCTATCACATCATCAAGAACTTCAAGGAGAGAGGTTCCATTGTTGCCAAAAAGGCTCCAGGGTGTCCAAGAAAGACCAGCAAGCGCCAGGACCGTCTCTTAAAAGTGTTTCAGCTGCGGGATCGGGCTACCAGCAGTGCAGAGCTTGCTCAGGAATGGCAGCAGGCAGGTATGAGTGCATCTGCACGCACTGTGAGGCGGAGACTCTTGGAGCAAGGCCTGGTCTCAAGGAGGGCAGCAAAGAAGCCACTTCTCTCCAGAAAAAACATCATGGACAGACTGATATTCTGCAAAAGGTACAGGCAGTGGACTGCTGAGGACTGGGGTAAAGTTATTTTCTCTGATGAATCCCCTTTTCGATTGTTTGGGACATCAGGAAAACGCCTCATTCGGAGAAGACAAGGTGAGCGCCACCACCAGTCTTGTCTCATGCCAACTGTTAAGCATCCTGAAACCATTCATGTGTGGGGTTGCTTCTCAGCCAAGGGAATCGGCTCTCTCACTGTCTTGCCTAAAAACACAGCCATGAATAAAGAATGGTACCAGAATGTACTCCGAGAGCAACTTCTACCAACCCTCCAAGAGCAGTTTGGCGATCAACAATGCCTTTTCCAGCATGATGGAGCACTTTGCCATAAAGCAAAGGTGATAACTAAATGGCTCAGGGAACAAAACATAGAGATTTTGGGTCCATGGCCTGGAAACTCCCCAGATCTTAATCCCATTGAGAACTTGTGGTCAATCATCAAGAGATGGGTGGACAAACAAAAACCTAAAAATTCTGACAAAATGAAAGCATTGATTGTGCAAGAATGGACTGCTATCAGTCAGGATTTGGTCCAGAAGTTGATTGAGAGCATGCCAGGGAGAATCGCAGAGGTCCTGAAGAAGAAGGGTCAACACTGCAAATATTCACTTGCTGCATTAACTCATTCTAACTGTCAATATAAGCTTTTGTTACTCATAAGTTTGCAATTATATTTCTGTCTGTGATAAAAACATCTGTCAAAACACACATAAAAACCAGAGGGCAGCAGAGCATGTGAAAATATAATATTTGTGTCATTCTCAAAACTTTTGGCCATGACTGTAGTCACCGGAAAAGGTCTCCCAACAATCTTGAAGGAGTTCCCAGAGATGCTTTGCACTTGTTGGCCCTTTTGCCTTCACTCTGCTGTCCAGCTCACCCTAAACCATCTCGATTGGAGGCCAGGTCATCTGATGTAGCACCCCATCACTCTCCTTCTTGGTCAAATAGCCCTTACACAGCCTGGAGGTGTGTTTGGGGTCATTGTCCTGTTGAAAAATAAATGCTGGTCCAACTAAACGCAAACCGGATGGAATAGCATACCGCTACAAGATGCTGTGGTAGCCATGCTGCTTCAGTAAGCCTTCAATTTTGAATAAATCCCCAACATTGTCACCAGCAAAGCACCCCCACACCATCACACCTCCTCTTCCATGCTTCACGGTGGGAACCAGGCATGTAGAGTCCATCCTTTCACCTGTTCTGCTTCGCACAAAGACATGGTGATTAGAACCAAAGATCTCAAATTTGGACTCATCAGATCAAAGCACAGATTTCCACTGGTCTAATGTCCATTCCTTGTGTTCTTTAGCCCAAGCAAGTCTCTTCTGCTTGTTGCCTGTCCTTAGCAGTGGTTTCCTAGCAGCTATTTTACCATGAAGGCCTGCTGCACAAAGTCTCCTCTTAACAGCTGGTGTAGAGATGTATCTGCTGCTAGAACTCTGTGTGGCATTGACCTTGTCTCTAATCTGAGCTGCTGTTAACCTGCGATTTCTGAATTTCTGAGGCTGGTGACTAAGATAAACTTATCCTCAAAAGCAGAGGTGGCTCTTGGTCTTCCTTTCCTGGGGCGGGTCCTCATGTGAGCCAGTTTCTTTGTAGCGCTTGATGGTTTTTGCAACTGCACTTGGGGACACTTTCAAAGTTTTCCCAATTTTACTGACTGACTGACCTTCATTTCTTAAAGTAATGATGGCCACTCGTTTTTCTTTACTTAGCTGCTTTTTTCTAGTCATAATACAAATTCTAACAGTCTATTCAGTAGGACTATCAGCTGTGTATCCACCAGACTTCTGCACAACACTACTGATGTCCCAACCCCATTTAAAAGGCCAGAAATCCCACTTATTAAACCTGACGGCACACCTGTGAAGTGAAAACGATTTCCGGTGACTACCTCTTGAAGCTCATCAAGAGAATGTCAAGAGTGTGCAAAGCAGTCATTAAAGCAAAAGGTGGCTACTTTGAAGAGCCTAGAATATAAGACATATTTTCAGTTGTTTCACGCTTTTTTGTTAAGTATATAATTCCACATGTGTTAATTCATAGTTTTGATGCCTTCAGTGTGAATGTACAATTTTCATAGTCATGAAAATACAGAAAAATCTTTAAATGAGAAGGTGTGTCCAAACTTTTGGTCTGTACTGTATATACTTGTATTTACATATATAACCAAACAACTGAAATTCTGCTGTTTCAAGTTTCTTTTCTTTTCAGATACTTACATATGAACTCAATAATGTTATTTTTTTCATGGAAAACGATGATACCAAATTTGTTTATTTTTAAATGTATTTTTAATGAGGGAATAAGGGGTGATTGAAAAATTAATATTTTTTATTTTTTAAGCATTTTTTTAATTTTTACTTTATTTTTTAGTCCCGGTAAGGGATTTGCACCTGAAATCATTTAATAGCTTATACCACGGTATTGCACAATAGAAGGAAATCACAGTTCTACTATGGAGATAAGTCTGTGGCTAAGCTTCTATGAAGAACTGAGATGACACCATCGGTCATTTCCATTAGGCACTTGGATGCCGTGGGAGCCAAAGGAAGCTAGTGCACACTCTGGCACTGACGGCATTTAAATGCTGCTGTTAGAGATTGAAATCAGCACACTCCGACCACTATAGTTACAGGCATCTGACAGCAATCGTACTCAACTTCAGAGACCAAGGTTGAGGTGTATTCAGGGGCTTAGCATGGAAGGCTTTAAGGAGGTGATTGCGCTAAAGTCTACGGGAGGTACAAAAATCTGCCTCTCTGCCCCTTCTCCACCCTGACCCTCTTCATCTTGGAGTCCCTGACTGGAACTGTTTATGCATAGCACAACAGGTGAGATTAGTTTGTCATTGGCTGCCTTGATATATTGATAATAAAGCTCAGTATAATAAAGTGAGCTTTGTTTTTTGATCGCTGTCTATTCTGAGCATACAGAAGAAGGAAAAATCTAGCACCAATATCATGAATAAATAAAAAATTCTATGTATTTGAATCCATTGCAAAGGTATTAGTAACCAAAAAAGTATTAAAAAACAAAAATGATTAAACAAAATGAGTTCCCCCTTCTTTATTTAACAATTTTTTGATTTCTTTAATTTTTTTGCTAATATTACCTTTCTAATAAATTTAAAATAAATTGATTTTTTTTTATTTTTTCATAATTTTGGTGCTGAATTTCTCTTTCATTTGTGTCCTTACCGGGGATTCTGGCCCCGCTACATCCAACCATAATTCTGTGTATTCTTACATGCATTTATTTGGACGTTTTTTGTTGAGCTTTACTCTTTGTTTTCCTTTTTTCTATTAATACGAGCATAGCAGCAGACTACAAACTCATCTCGACTGCTGTGCTGTGCATAATCCGCAAACAAGATGACAAAAGATAAGAAGCTAATATTGGTATGACGATAATATTCAATCAAGTGCACTGCACATTATTCAATCCTACTTTCTTCCATTACTAAGAGCTGCTTTTATAGTTTTACACTTTTCCTAACCCTAAATATATTATGTTATGGATTAGCTTAGAGATACGCTTAGTGCTATAGTTAGGGCTGGGACTAGGACTAGAGCTAGGGTTAGGTTTAAGGCTAGAGTTAGTCTTAAGTAATAAAATTGCTACATAAAAAAACAAACAAAAATGTAACAAAAAAAACAACATTCAACTTTTTATTTTTAACATTTTAGTAAATGGAGAATAAAAATAGAAGTGCAATGCATACTATATTAACATCATTATTTAAATTTATTATACACGTTCTTAGGGGATAAGTGGTTCTATAGAGGGCTGATGTGAAGGACTGCTAGTGGTTCACAGGTTAGGAGACACAAAATACTTACCTTGCCCCCGGGTGTTTACATTTCACTCTATGTCACTGGGGATATTTTCAGAAAAGTTTGTCTTGGTCACCAATAAACTCTGTCTCCTCCACCCCGATCACATACAAGTAACAAAAATGCTTGCTCAAATGTGTGAGTACAGAAGTAAACAAACTGCTTTCATATCCATATTAAACAGTGCAAATAACTCTTGTTATTGTTGCATTCTTGGCAAAATATCCATTCTAATTTATTTACATGAAGTTGCTAAAAAAGATAAACCATTACTATTTACTTTCCTTCTTTTACTTTTGTTTAAACACATTCACCTCAGATTAAGAACAGCTTGCACACTTTTTGACACTCACATGTAGTACAGTACATGACTTAAGGGTATGCCACACTAAACAATATCGCTAACGAGATCGCTAAAAAAACGTCACTATTTAGCGATCCCGTTAGCGATATTGTTCAGTGCGGCAGCTTCCAGCGACGAGCTTCCTGCTGTGATCTCGCTCGTCGCTGGAATCGCTCCGGACCCTATTTCATCGCTGGGCGCTCCCGCTGGGTGAGTATCTAATCGCTGTGTGGCACCTTTTCTTAGCGATTTAGCGGTACTTTTGTACCGCTAAAGTCGTTAAGAAGATCGCTAACGGCGATAGCGTCGTTAACTATATCGCTAAATGTGGCCGCATTTAGCGATATAGAAACAATCCCGCTAGCGATCGCATTAGTATGCGTCGTTATCGTGATCGCTAGCGGGATTGTTTAGTGTGGCAGTACCTTTAATTAATCTCTTTAATCTGGTACTTTGTGTATGGACGCACAAATACCTTAGGGAGATTACTAAGGTGTAAAGTATGTGATTGCATTGCAATACTTAGATCAGGGTGTTGTCAGTAGATTTGTTTTGTTCATGAGTTATTTAACATATTGATTTTCCACTTTGTAGCTATGTGTTGTATTGGTAGACTCACACTGGTTTTATGCCATTTTTTTTGGTTCCAAATGTTAGTAATCTTGTTGTGTCATGTCTGCAGGCTTCAGAAATATATTAAAGCAAACCTGTCAGCATGATTGTGCTCAGCAACCTACAGACACTGTCAGGTCGGCGCCGTTATACTGATTAAAATGATACATTGGTTGATGAAATCCATCTTGTGGTTGTTGTTTAATTGGTATTTGTAGTTTTCAGTTAATGAGATTCTCGTCCTTTGGGGCGGCCTGTGGGGGGTCTTCATGTGGTGCTATGCTTACATATGCATCCTTACGGGCTTATGACATTTTATATAATGCATTGAATATTGTGGGCTTGCGTTGTAGCATCTATCTCTTACCAATAGATGCTAATGCCCGAGTGCTGCCGCTGGTGCCATTTAGCTGCAGCCAAATTTTTTTCCCTCCAGCAAAATGGCACCAGCGGCAGCACTCGGGCATAAGCATCTATTGGCAAGCGATAGATGCTACTGCTCATGCACCACCGCCGCCATTTTGATGGAGGAAAAAAAATTAGCTGCGGCACTTTAGATACTTTAGATAGATGCTAATGTGCAGGCACTTGCATCATTTTGCTGGATGCAATATTTTTTACAAGTCCACAATATTCTATGACTTATGTAAAATAGGGGGCAGGTCACTGAAGGATCAGTGACCTGTCATAAGTCAATGAAGATGCATATGGAAGCAGAGCACCACGTAAAGCCCCCCTCACAGGCCCCTCAGAACACGAGAATGTCATTAACTGAAAACTACAAATATGTATTAAACAACAGCAAGATGGATTTCATCAACCAGGATATCATTTTAATCAGTATAAGGCCGGAGTCACACTAGCGCTGAATACGAACGAGTGCTATGCGAGAAAACATCGTATAGCATTCAGACCAGTGTTAATCTATGGGGTACCTCACATCACCGTTTTTTTTCTACGTGCGAGTGAAATACCCATTTCAGTCCATTGAGTAGTGTTGAGCGATACTGCTCGATATCTAAAAATATCGGATCGGAATGGTATCGCCGATATCACTAAATATCGGCGATATCCGATTCCGATACCGGAAGTCCCATGTAAGTCTATGGGAACAAAATATTGCAACTAAAAAAAACCTTTATTTCCTTGTAAACACTAAATATACACACATAGAATACATATATATATATATATACATGTCATTGCGACATATATATATACATATATGTATAGTTTATACACTTCTACATAGTAAAATATCCTCTGATTCAATTGCCGGGTAAAGCCGGCTTCTGTGAAAAGACAGAAGCACCCGACATGAAATGACACTTGGTGTACATAGGGTTAACCATGTCTTTTCATGTCGTTTGCAATCTGATTTGCACAAACAATTACATCAGTCTATGTGTGCAAAATTTCACACCTGTAGGGGTTAATTAAAGGTGTAAATTCGTTGTAAAAAAAAACGGACTTTTTTGCTACGAATTTACACCTTTAATTAACCCCTACAGGTGTGAAATTTTGCACACATAGACTGATGTAATTGTTTGTGCAAATCAGATAGCAAAGGACATGAAAAGACATGGTTAACCCTATGTACACCAAGTGTCATTTCATGTCGGGTTCTGCATTTTCACAAAAGCCGTCAATTGAATTAGCGGCTATTATACTATGTAGAAGTGTATGAACTATAAATATAAATATATATATATGTGTCACAAATTCAATGACATGTATATATATATATATATATATATATATATATATATATATATGAGGTGTAAAATTGTTTAAAAAAAATGCGTGGGCTCCCGCCCTATTTTCGCAACCAGACAGACAAAGCCAGCGAATGGGGGCAGATAATAATAGCCCAGAGAGGGACCATTATTTTTGGCCCCCCCTGGCTACTAACATCTGCCCCCAGACACCCCAGAAAAGACAAATCTATAATTAGATTCGCCCTTTCTGGCACTTTGCCCGTCTATTCCCATTGCCCTGTAGCGGTGGCGAATGGGTTAATATGGGGTTAAAGCCACATTGCAATTGAAAGGTGACCTTAAGCCAGGTTAATAATTGAGAGCTGTCAATTAAACACACACACTTTAATTAAAAATCATTTTAATGAAATAAAGACACATGTTTTTGACCATCTTTTATTTGACTGCAAAAACCATTTCCTGTAATAAAAATAAAATAAAAAAGCAAAATTATTCTTACCTATCCCATGCACAGTCAGGTCCCACGGTGTAATCCTTCAGAAAGGGTTAATGTTTACTGCAGGGACCGCAGCTAATGCTGCAGCCTCACAGTAAACCCCCAAATGAATGAGTTCCTCTCCTGGCTGACAGGAGAGGAAGTGGAAAGCTTAATTGATTGCTTTCCACTTTCACTTCAGGTCAGCCAGGGACACAATCAGTGACGTCAGAGGGAACTGATTAACAAAAATAGGGGTTCCCTTCGAATAAAAAATGGCGTCGGGTCCCCCTATTTTTGTTAACCAGCCAGATGAAGCAGACCGCTGAGGCCTGGATTTTCAGGCTGTTAAGGAGCCAAGATCCATGGACCTTGCCAGCCTGATAATACCAGGCCACAGCAGTCTGCATATCTTGGCTGATTAACAAAAATAGGGGATCCCCTCGAAAAAAATTGGCGTGGGGTCCCCCCTATTTTTGTTAACCAGCCAGATGAAGCAGACCGCTGAGGCCTGGTTTTTCAGGCTGGTAAGGATCCAATATCCATGGACCTTGCAAGCCTGATAATACCAGGCCACAGCAGTCTGCTTAGCTTGGCTGGTTAACAAAAATAGGGGATCCCCTCGAAAAAAAAACGGCGTAGGGGTCCCCCTATTTTTGTTAACCAGCCAAGTAAAATGCAGACTGCTGCGGCCTGGTATTAAAAGACTGTCAAGGCCCATGGATTTTGGCCCTCAACAGCCTGATAATACCAGGCTACAGCAGCCCCACATTTGGCGCATCAAAAGATGTGCCAATTGTGGCACTTTACCCGGCTCTTCCCACTGCCCTGTAGCGGTGGCAAGTGGGGTAATAAGGGGTTAATGTCACCGTTGATTGCACGGTGACAATAAGCCCGGTTAATAATGGAGAGGTGTCAATAAGACACCGATCCATTATTAATCCCAAAGTTATTAAATGTATAAAAAAAAGACAAAGCAAGAAAAAAGTCTTTTAATGAAATAAAAGAGACAACACAGTTTTCATTAATTTTATTATACACTCATTCCTGCGACGCCATCGATCTCCTGTAAAAAAAGAAAAAAAACAAACCAACAGTATACCACCTGTCCGACGCAGTCCATAGTAACGACAGTCCCACGACGATCCAGCTCTGCTACATCGCAATGACAGGCAGAGCCTGTCATCGCAACGCAGCACAGCTGATTACCTGCTTCCCCGGCGGTGACGTCATCGGACTGACTGCTTTACGGCCGGGATTACCCAGCAGTCACTGCAGTTATCGCGAGAAACTGCATGTGACCGCCGGGGAAAGATGATGGCGGCCATGAAGCAGTCCAGCCCGTGACCGCCGGAGATCTTCTGCCAGGTAAGTGCCGCTGACTCCTGACAGACCCGACCGACGGACACTCACAGTGACAGTGACAATCCCGATTCCGGTATTCGATAAGACGAAAATATCGGAACTAAGTATCGAAAGGCCGATAGAGCTAATATCGGCCGATACCCGATACTTGCGGTATCGTATCACTCAACACTACCATTGAGCCATTTGATTCAATGGGGAAAATCAGTGAAAAATGTAAAGCCATACAGATGCCATATAGATGTCACACGGATACTTAGATGCGAGGAAATCGCATCATCGCATTGAAAACGGATTACATACGGATCAACATACGGAGAACATTTGTGCGATTCTTGTCAGACAAAATCCGACCGATTTTTTTTTATACGTTGTGTCTGACTCCGGCCTAACAGTGCCAATCTGACTGTGTGTGTAGTTTGCATAGCAAACCTCTGATGACAGGTTAGCTTTAAAATGATTTTAGCACAAAACTGCCACCATGTGAAGCATTTCCTTTTTTGTCAAATTCTGTATTTATAATAGAGACATTCTATGGTTCCAAATCTCAATTCACATCAATGCGAATAATGAAACACACAAAATAAAAGCTGCAGCAAATGTTATATAATAATAAAAAAAATCAAAAATAATATGATAATAATATCATCTTCAATCGTCTGACAGTTCAGTGTAGAAGCTCCAGCTGTCCCTCTTAATTTAGTTTACAAGCAGATGTCACATCACAAGACCACTGCAGCCAGTTAGTAGCTTAAAGGGATTTTCCCACAAACAAAGTTAATTTTAATCAACATTTTGCTCAATAGATCTTGGAATAATAATAATTTCCATAATTCCACAAATAAAAATTGAAGTCCCATACAGGGACTAAGTAAAAAAATTAAAAACAAAAGTAAAAAATGTTTTAAAACTTTAAAAAAAATCACAAAATAAATAAAAAAGAAAGAAGAAAAAATATTAAACTAATAAATACATATACAGTATTTATGAAAAAAGGAAAAAAGTACACATATTTGGTATCGCTGCGTCCAGAACGAGCTGACCTATAAAACTGTCACTTGTTAACCCCTTCAGTGCACACCATAAAAAACCGGAGCAGAAACCTTTGCTTTTTGATCATGCCGCCAAACAAAAAGTAGAATAAAATACAATAAAAAAGCCAAATCAAAATTAAAAAGGTAGCGATGAAAATGTAAAAAAAAGCCATCATATAGCTCCATCATTGGAAAAATAAAAAAGTTATAGCTCTCAGAATAAAGCAATGCAAAAACAATTATTTTTTCGATAAAATAGTTTTTATTGTGAAAAAAGGGGCAAAGCACAAAAAAACTATATAAATGAGGTATCACTGTAATCATACTTACCTGAAGAATATAGCTGCCTTATCAACTTTACCATACGTGGAAAAAAAAAAGATTCCTGAATTCCCCTTGTTTGATTATTCTGTCTCCTAAAAATCAGAATAGAAAGTGATCAAAAAATATTATGTGCCCGAAAATGGTACCAATAAAAACGTCAGCTCGACAGCAAAAAACAAGCTCTCACATGACTCTGTCGGCCGATATATGGAAAAATGATAGCTCTCAAAATATGGTGATGCAAACACTTGTTTTTGCAATAAAAAGCGTCTTTTAGTGTGTGACAGCAGCCAAACATAATAACCCAATATAAATCTGGTATCGCTGTAATCGCATGGACCTGAAGAATAAAGTCGCCTAATCACTTATGACACACAAGGAACTGCGTAAAAAACAAATAAAATCACTTCTTCACATGCTGCCGATTTTTTAATTCTGCCTCCCAAAGATCGCAGTAAGGCTTGATGCACATTTATCCTGCGCTCTGCGCTGAGCGCTTACACCGGGGTTTCCGTGTAAATTTCTGAAATACGTGATTCAGATAGAACCTCTGGTGGAAGATCCAATATGATGAGGCAGATGGAGGCACTGTGGATGCCTTCTGACCAGTGATCCAGTGGTGCCCGTCTTTTTAGTCATCCATAAAAGCGCAATCCGCCAGTTTTGTGCACCTCTGAAAAGAAGGACACAGCTGAACAGAGTCCAGACGGAGTCCAGCGTAACTCTGCTGCCTCATTATGATGAATGGATCCCTTCGGAGTTTCATCTGAATCATGTCACTCTGAGATTTAGATGGAAACCCCAAAGTAAGTGCTTAGCGTAACGTGCCAGATAAATGTGATCCCTAACGTTATGTAAAATATTCCCAATAAATGCTTCTTCTCAATCCACAAAAAAAGCAAATCCTCACTCAGGTCCATCATCTGTTAACACAAATATAGGGGGCTAAACGTTACTGCTAGTACAAAGGCTCTGGAAAAGAGTTATAGCTCCTCAACCCCCTCAAAGAAATTCTGTGCTCCCAAATTCAAATGCCCCCCTCCCTTCTGAGCCCCAGTGTGTCTAAACCACATATAGAATCCACATGTTTGGTATTTCTGTAGTGATGAGAGCCTGCCTAATTTACGGGTGCATGTCTCCAGAAGCACGGGCTGGGCATAACGTACTGGTAACTGCAACGTACTGGTCACTACAGCATTCTGGTCACTACATTGGAAGTTTGCAATTTTCACTCAGCGACATCCACTGCTGCTTGTTTCTGGAAAACACTCATGGAGTCAAAATCATCACTACACCTGTACATAAAATCCCAAAGGGTTCTAATTTCCAAACTGATGTCACTTGAGGGGAGATTCTGCTTTTCTGGCATTTAGGGGCTCTTTATATGGAGTCCGGACACTATTCCATAATAATTTGTTCACCAAGCGTCAAAAAGCGCTCCGTCCCTCCCAAGTCTCGCTGTGTGGCTAAGTAGTACTGTACAGCCTTGTATGGGGTATTTCCAAGTTCAGCAGAAATTGTGTGACACATTTTGGCAGCATTTGTACCCATTTCCCAGTGTGAAAAAGTAAAATCTGTGGCTAAAACAATTTTTTGGGGTAAAAATGTTATTATTTTTTCTTAATTGCCCAATGGTATAAAATTCTGTGACACACTTGTGGTATAAATATGATCACTGCACCCCAAGATAAATTCATTGAGAGGTGTAGTTTGTAAAATAGGGTCACTTACGAGGGTTTCTGCTGTTCTGGCACCTCAGGGGCTCTGCCAATGTGACATGGTCCCCACAAACCAGTGCAGCAAAATCTGCACTCTAATATGGCGCTCCTTCCCTTTTGAGCTTTGCACTGTGCCTTAAAACTAGATTTTGAGCACTTAAGGAGTATTGATGTAGTCAGGAGAAATTGTTTAACAAATTGTACTGTTCATTTTCTCCTATTACCCCTTTTGAAAATTGCTAACGTGGTGTCAAAAAGACACTTTGGTGAAAAAAATAGTAATATTTCATTTACTCAGCCCAATTTTATACAAGTTTGTGAATCACCTACTCACTACTCCCCTAGATAAATTCCTTGAGAGGTGTAGTTTACAAAATGGGATCATCTGTGTGGGTTTCTGCTGTTTTGGCATGTCAGGGGCACTTCAAATGTGACATGGTGTCCGCAACCTATTGCAGCCTAATTAGGTCTCTTTTACTTTACAGCCCTACCATGCTCCCAAACAGTTGTTTTTCAACAAATATGGGGTACCTGCACACTTTGTAAAAATTGGACAACAAATTTTGGCATCCCTTTTCTCCTGTTATCATTGTGAAAATTAACAAAATGGGGCTGAAACAACATTTTTGTTTCACATCTCAACATTATAAAATTCTGTGAAGCCCGTGAGTGCTCACACACATCTAGATAAAGTCTTTGAGGGGTCTAGTTTCCAAATTAGGGTAATTTATGGGGAGTTTCTACTGTCTAGGCACCTCAGGGACTCTCCAAACGCAACATGGCGTCAGCTATTGATTCAAGCCAATTTTGTATTCCAAAAGTCAAATGGCGCTCCTTCCATACTTAACCCTGCCGTGCACCCAAACAATTGTATTGCTCTCCACATATGTGGTATTGGTGTACTCAGGAGAAAACGCACAACAAATTTTATGGTGCAATTTCTTCTGTTACCCTTGAGAAAATGGAAAATATGGCACTAAAGTAACATTTTTGTGGGAATAAGTTAAATGTTCAAAAAACAATAGAAAAGAAATATACACCGACGCTCACCAAGTTTGTGTTGTAGCTGCAGGTGCCTAAACAAACTCTGTACCTGGTTTGTTACAATAAAACACTAAATAAATTACAAAGCAAGGCCCCTGCGCTTACAACTGCACTAAATGTAAAAACCAATAGTGCAGTAAAGAAATAACAGTGCTAGCAGGATTAAAACAATAAACTAACGTAAAAAACAATATAGTACACGTGTCCTTAATGCTCCATGCGTGAGTAATGGGCGATCAGCATAAGTAACACATTAGGTAATAGCCTTTCTAGGAGTTGTCGCTTACCACTTTGCAGATCTAGATTGATCACTGCGGTGCCAGGAAAAATTAGGCCGCTTGTAACTGGCCACGCTGGAAGATGTGGATAAGCTCCGGGAGTCAGGAGCAAGAGTGGGCGTGCAGCTAGGCAGAGCCAGGGGAGCTCTGGCCGGTATCGTCCCTTGTTACCAAGCGGGAAAGAGAAGGAAGCAGTGTGTGCTAATCTAGTGACGTCACTGCCGCTACAGGAAGCGTGGAGGGACAAAAGACAACCAACACATTTCGAGAGACACCGTCTCTCTTCATCAGGGTTTCCTGGCACCGCAGTGATCAGTCTAGATCTGCAAAGTGGTAACTCGCACATGGAGCATTAAGGATGCGTGTACTATATTGTTTTTTACGCTAGTTTATTGTTTTAATCCTGCCAGCATTGTTATTTCTTGACTGCATTATTTTCTTGACTGCACTATTGGTTCTTACATTTAGTGCAGTTGTAAGCGCAGGGGCCTTGCTTTGTAAGTTAAATGTTCATTTTTTCTTTTTCCTTCCACATTCCATTAATTATTGTGAAGCACCTGAAGTGCTAATAAACTTCTTGAATGTGGTTTTGAATACCTTGAGAGGTGCAGTTTTTAGAATGCTGTCACTTTGGGGTATTTTCTGTCATATTGGCCCATCAACGTCACTTCAAATGTGATGTTTTATGGAAAAATGAGAAATTGCTGATCAACTTTTAACCCTTTTAACTTTGTAACAAAAAACATTATATTTCAAAAATTGTGCTGATGTAAAGTAGACATGTGGGAAATGTTATTTATGAACTATTTTGTGTGACATAACTCTCTGGTTTAAGGGCATAAAGGTTAAAAATTTGAAAATTGTGAAATTTTCAAAAGTTTTGCCAAATTTCCGATATTTTCAGAAATAAACGCAAATCATTGAACAAATTTTACCACTATCATGAAGTACAATTTGTCAAAATTAGCCTGGTCTCGAAGGCAAAAACAGGCTGTGGCGCGAAAGGGTTAAGCAGTTGCCAGTTATCTGGTATACTACGAACATCAGTGCTCACTAACTGGAGCAATGACTCCAGTTTCATAGTGACCACCAATTGCGTAAATCATACTCTGAAAACAAAGAATATGAGGATCGTCTATTATAGTAGATTGGTTGATGATCGTAAAGATGACTATGTTTATTCTAGCTTTATACCATTAACTGCTGGGTTTTTTGTTAAAGGTCTTATAAGTCCTTTAATGTAACATTTTTTGCAGTTAAGGCTACTTTCACACATCTGTTTTTCGCCATCCGGCACAATCCGTCCAAGATAGAAAAAGATGGATCCGGCGCATATTGTTGAAAAACTCATGCAACAGATTCAATTTTAAGCCGGATCCATTCTGAACTTTTGAACCCGGAAAATGCAGTGTGCGCTTGCCTGGAACGAGGAGAGAGAGAGACTGGGCATGCCCAGAGCAGATAAACGGAATGCGGTGGCCGGATCAGGCTAAAGACTGATCCGGTGGCCGGATTCTCCCATTCACTTGCATTGTACCCCAGAGCCGGTTGCGCCGCACCCGCTGCTGTCCGTTTTTTTCGCCGGACACAAAAAACGTTACAATATGCGTTGTGTCCGGCTGCCGGAAACTGAATTTTAGACGAAACCGGCAAAAAACGTACAAAACGCAATCACATGTGGCGGATCCGTTTTTTTAAAAACATGCCGGAACCCGCCGGACGGCAAACAACGGATGTGTGAAAGAGGCCTAATGGGAGCCAATGCACCCTTATATTGCATATAATAATAATGATATTTTTTAATAAAATGTTAAATAATAAATATTATTTTTATGATGTGTAGTCATGTACTGTGTATTGGTATTAATGTGTTAGTGGGATTATCAACTCTGTAATTATAGATTAAACTTCCTTACTGTCCTGTGGATTCAGTGTTACATATATGTAATATTAGGACTATCTGTAAAGAGACAAATACATTTTTCACAACACAATGCAACAAAAATATTTAAAAGGTGAAAAAAAAGGTCTACCTGTAAGGGGACGCTGCAAAAGGTGAAAAGTGAAATAGCTCTGCTTCCTTCCTCTAATTAGAAATAGAAAAGTGCAGTGATCACCGGAAAACTGCTAAATTACCCCCTTCTCAAGTAAGAATTAGGTACAGCCTATGATTAAGCACTTAAATTTCCTCAAGGATGGTGTATTCTTGCTTACCAAAGTTGCAAAGGTCCTCTTAATTTTCTTTGGTGGATGCAGAAATGGGTCCTTAAAAAAAGTTATTTATTTTATTATTATAAATCTGGTTCTGTACCATTTTCATGGCTCTTTAATAATAATAATAATAATGAAAGAGACTCAGAACCAACACTTTGGCCTTTAAATATTAATGCTCTTACTGTAACTCCATCATAGGGAAGCCACAATCAAAGAAAACAATATCTGGATTATTTTCTGCCTCTATGAAAAAGTTTTGAGACAGCAGCATATTTAATACTTTCCATAAAGTTTTCTTAATCAATAAAATATAATACTTGATCACATACATCTCTGCAGCAAACTTAATTTTTCTGTTTCAACAGTCAGGTGCAGGACATATGAAAATATCTTATTTACACTTTACAGTTTACTGTGTTTCAATCTTTTTTACTGTTTTTATAATATTTTTCATTATTTTATCATTTTTTTCCAGTTTGACTTTTTTTTACTTATATGGAATCATTTTACATTTTAATGTAATTCTGACTATAGATCGATTTATTTCTGGACATTTACTAGTGCTTCATTTACCATAGTTAAAACTATTGCCAAAAAACAAAATTGCTCGTTTCACCACCAACCTCACAATGAAAGGTGAACATTAATATCTCAGTATTTAGGTACAAAATCATATTTGTTTTAATTTGGAAAAGGTAATTGGCGTAATTATGGCTGTAGTAGAAGAAAAAATCATTAGTGATAAAAGTACCATTATTCTGTTTATGGAGGATGCGTCCAGCTCTTAGCATATTTAAGATGGTGGAGATGTGGATTGTTTCTAGGGTGACAATTTGTTTATAATCATTAAATCACCTTAGCTTAATATTCAGCATCATTTATTAATGTACTTTCCTTTGAGCACAACTGTTTGGACACTATATTAGATTTAATTCCAGACCGGCTATTAAACTGTGCATGAAGAGATGCATCATGGGAAGCTTTCATTCCTTTTCTGGAACATCTTGGCAGAAAAAGCAGACTAGATAGAATTTCTACACTAGACTAATCCATGGAATTCACCTAGTCAAGGCTTCACATCCTAAAATCACTGTACAGAATTACATGCTGGACCTGGACATATCTTGCAGAAAGTGAATACAATATGGGTATTTAAGCTCAAAACCAAAATGAAAATTAGTTTCTCAATTTTTAAATAAATCTTTTTTCTTTTTCCTTCCCTTCCTCTTCCTCATTTCCTTGCTCTTCCTCTTCTTCCTTTTCCTCCTCCTCTTCCTCCTTGTCCTACTCCTCCACAGCTTATTGTAAATGAAAGGAGGTGTTACCAGTGTAAGATATATAACTGAACCACAGCACAGCAGAACTGATCTTTTCTCATAACAAATACATTAGCAGCTGTAGCTCTCACAGCTCTGCTGTATTGTACTGTCTGCCTGTGAGATGAAGGCTGAAGCTGAGAGGAACCTGCAGATGTGTCAGGGATAATCACACTTTTCTGTATTGAGATCAGGAGATCAGCCATTACACATTACACTGGTAACCCCCCCTTTTCTTTTAAATAATATATGTATGCAGATTCATGTTATTCCCATTGTCATAAACAGATTACTTATTTATAAAACAAATGTTGAAATAAAATATTGGATCACAAATATCAAAGTATGCTTTTATTCAGCTTCTTATGACCTACATGCCCATAAAGATAGCTTAAGAGGGTTGATCCTACTGATAGATTCCCTTTAAATGTCCACACATGTAAATATTTTTCCATTCATAATAGTTTTTCTTATTTGCAATGCCATGTTTTAACATAACTTGTAATGAGAGGATACTTTCTATTTTAATAATTTTATTTCCCATGATGACATTTTTTGTTTTTCTTGTGATCATATCTTAAGTTGTCCAGTCTTATGTAAAGCAGCTGTACAAGACATTTAATTTAGAAATTTCATTGTATACAGCTATGCCTGACCTGAGGTGTGTGCAAGCTGTGCTCCTTTTATAGGGTCAAAACTGGCCTCGATGGCCTTGGGTACCAGGATCCAGCAATCCCACACATGATGCCTGAAACTTTGAAAAGCCAATTGTACTAGATTTAGCTCAGATGTACTGGTTCAATAATTGGGCAATTGTTTTTATTTGGCCACTGCATTGAGAAAAGGGATCAAATCAAGGTATTGTTTAGTACAGGGCACCATCAAACTTAGTGCCAGCCTGATATGGACTAATAAAAGCAAGCAAATGTAATGTCTATGAATGTTTAGCATAATGACTGAAGATTTACTAAAGGATTGTATTTGTTCTCCATGGGTTTATATTGATATTTTCCAGTTCTCTGATTTGAGGAACAGTAGGAAACTGCAAATGTAGCAAACAATATCTTGACAGATAGCGCACTTCTCTGTTTGAAAACTATTCCGGTATGCCAGGGATTTTGGCGTAATCATAATAATTATTTGCGTAACCACTTCGGATAGTGATTGTCTTAACGGAATCAGGTGCACATGGAAAGATTTTTGGGACATGGATGATTTTATCAGAGCTCCGCTGCCTGGAGCAATAGCGATTGTAATGGAAGGATTATTCCACATGATATTCTACAGTATTCCCTGCTGTATCTGTACAACCACCTTTGGTGAGCACAATCTTGTTATGACTTCCCCAGATGTTATTGTTATTGTGTTCTCATTTATTTATGTTATTTGCTTATCTTGGCACCTCATTGCACAAAGTAAGTGAGTGGCAATATGGATGGTGGCACACTAGTTAAGTTTCTAAATGCTACATCTGTACACTATATCAGGGACTGATGTGAGTGATGAAAATATATGCTCAACTTTGTGTAATATGAAATTTGCATTGCTTATTACATTTTCAAATTTGCATTCATTCTTAAGTTTTGTGGCGTTTTGTGAGACCTTAAATATTGCGTGTAAGGTAACCTGTATTTCTAAATATTTTAAAATTACTGTTTTGCATTCTCATTTTTGTACTTTATCTGCTCAAAATGGAAAAAAAATAGATCACAATGGGACTTTTCCTGATGTACTGCTAGATTAACAAATTACTTTTTCAAGTTTTGGCACAGTTTAATTCCCAGTATATATGGGTGTGGAATCAATTTATGACAGCATGGCACAGGTGCCCTAACAGGCTTAGGCATATCAGAATGTAGACCTGTGTCTACCTGCCAGTTCCCTTCAGGCTGGTGTGGGAAGTGTAACTCTCCTTACAGAAGAGCAAAGTGATCCAAGAAACATAGGGTGTTGATGTTGAAACATCTCCAAGGTTTATGAAACATCCACAAGGGAGCAATGACATCTTTCTCTTGTAGGACAATTACCATGAGTAGTTAAAGAGAACTGCCATGCCTTGCAGAACAAGTTTTATTAAGCAACCTGCGTTAAAAGATAATTGATGACAACCTTAATTATCAGGATTAATTAAGATAATCTAGTCCAGTTGTATATCAGAAGATATGCTGGCTGTGTTGTGCACAACACACCAGCACAACTGGCACAGTTTGTCTATAATATATATCTAATAGCTTTTTACTATACACATGATGAAATTAATTATAAAGTCTTTAGTTAAATTCTAAGGAATTTTGTGCAGGAAATACCGTCCCATGCAATGACATCTGTGTTTTTCTAGAGCCTCCAAATCTCATCAACATAGTGAGATGATCATGACAACTTTTAAGTTCTTTTTACAGGGGAGTCATAGAATTCATGGCCTACACTTGGGAAGGAAATTAATTATCTGTCACAGCACCCTCCATTGTATATGACCATGCCTCGCACTGTGGTTAGGGCGTACATAGGGTTGTTCACACAGCTACATTTATGAAAGCACTCTCTTGTATAATGCAGTGAAGAGAGTGTCACTCTCTGGTGATCAGAGTGACCACCTTTTTGGCGCAATGCCATCTATGTCACTCCATAGGCGGACCATCGATGTTTGATGAACTCTTTTACATTTTATTCTGTCACTGAATTCTGTAGCTCGCCTGATGAATGTACATCGACTTTTAGCTTTAAAAAACTGAAAATAGTGGAACTTGCTCATAGATCCTCTTTTAAATTGTCATTATTACTAGATGGATGAACATTGTGTTCCACAACACGTTTCAAGGACCATATTTATAGGGCTGTCAAAGTGAAATATTGTACATACCGAGGATCAGTTGAACTGCAAGTTAACTGTTCAAATAAGTGTTTTTAACATATAGCACATGTTGTTGTGCATGTAATAGGATTTCTATGAAGCCTTGATGTTACCATGATATATGCTTTTGCCAATTCTAGGCCAATTCAACGCTAATAAAACACACAACAATGATCCCAAAGTCTGTATGTTTAGTGAAGTCCAGGGTAAGCACCTGCATGCTATTCCAGCAGATACATTGCATCAATAGGCTAGTTTCAAAAGTGAGTTATATATGGCCACATCAGTTTTACCTAATCTACTTTGATTACCATTAAAATGAATATTTTCCCTTGACCTCCATTAGTGTGTAATCTACAGTGACTTTACTAATACTACTCCGACATCAGCCAATAAAAGGGACTCAACTGCATACTATTAATACATTAATTATAACTTAATGTGCTCCAAAGCTCCCCCTTGTGGTAACAGAACACAGCGGGAATTTAGTGTCTAAGAAGAGGAGAGAGAGAGTTTTAGAGAGAGAGATATCAATCATCACAGATTGTGGGATCTAAAATGACAAAATATTTACTTTTAAGCGAAAGGGAAAAAGTGGTGAAATGAAATAGTGCCATCTAAATGTAATGAATCTGAGACACAGTATTGATTATGAGAAAAGAATGATGGTATATGCTCTCACTTTGGGGTATTTTGCAAACATTGGCTTACCTCGATATAGCCCAGTAAGGAATACAGGGATGGAAGCTTTAAAGAGTAACCGTCTTTTTTATTTTTATTTCATAAATCAAAAGTACATGTAAAAATAAGAAACTTTGTAATGTATCTTATCAGAGAAATCTTCAGTGGAGACAGATTTCTACATTACTGAGATACAAGATAGCTGTTGCTACCAGTTAAATTCTACTTAGTTAGAAGGGGGAGAAGAAGGAAAGCTAGATGCACAACTCATACTTGCTCCTACACATCCATCTACATATAATCTTATCAATGGCAACTGTCATCTCCTATCTGAGTAATTTAGAAATCTCTCTTCACTGAATACAGAATTTACCCATGAATTGAGACTTTTAAAAATTAATGATCAGTCCTAGAGGAGAAAAATCAAATTTTACTGATAACATAAATGTATCCAACGAAAAAGTTGCCAACCAGAGGAGTAACACTCTGATTGTGCTTAGCATATTTTTTAATGCCAATAAAGCAAACTGCAATACAGCAAATCAAGTCTAATCAATGGGACTTTGCCCTTGATTGCCCATTTATATTTCTTATTGTCAGAAATGTTTTAGAAATATGTTGCAGATATATACCCCCACTGATGAATTGCATCTATCATTGTTTGATTTTGCTTTACAATTTTTAAGGTGAGTTAAATTCACAAATTGTAAAAATAATGTTTTTGTCCCAACAGTTTCCAACTTCTCTAATCTCTTCATAATGATAGGAAGGCAAAATTGAAGCATTCATTGAATTTGTGATTATTTTCACGATTCTGATAAATGAAAATGCCCTTTGCACTTTTTGTATGAATGTATGATGCAGTAGACAAATTTTTGCACTAAAATACAAATTAGTCGTAATCAAAAATTTGAGGCACTTTATCGAACATATAGAACTTCTAAATCTAATGGTGCCATATATAGTTGTGGACATATTATTGGGTTTCGTACAATACAACATTATCCGAAAGGAAACATGTACACAGAAACCAGAAACGCAAAAAAGTATATAATCTTTATTTCAATAGAAAACACATAGAGAAATGTTTAAAAAAGACAAGGCTTAAAAAGTGGGAAACCACAAAAAGGCTCCACTGTCCACATTGAAACCATAGGGAGGTTGCACATGCTCTATATATACAATAATTGCTGCGCTCACACTAGTATTATAAATCCCATGTTGTCATAATATAACCACTCAAAACACACATAAATGATCTATGCACAAAATAGACTAGTACAAATGAACATTACCTCACGTGGGTGATGGTTCCAGCCCCAACGCACGTTTCGGCAAAACGCCTTCTTCTTCTGATGCCACCCCCAGAAGAAGGCGTTTTGCTGAAACGTGCGTTGGGGCTGGCACTATCACCCACGGGAGGTAATGTTCATTTGTACTAGTATATTTTGTGCATAGATCATTTATGTGTGTTTTGAGTGGTTATATTATGACAACATGGGATTTATAATACTAGTGTGAGCACAGAAATTATTGTATATATAGAGTATGTGCAATCTCCCTATGGTTTAATTGTGGGTAGTGGTGCCTTTTTGTGGTTTCCCACTTTTTAAGCCTTGTCTTTTTTAAACATTTCTCTATGTGTTTTTCTATTGAAATAAAGATTATATACTTTTTTGCATTTTTGGTTTCTGTGTACATGTTTCCTGTCAGATAAAATTTTTGCACTAGTTGTCATATGCCATTATAAAAATTAATGTTGTTATCTATCCTTTGTTTCAAATTTCTAAAACAAAATAATAAATGTAATATTTATGAACAAATAACTATAGTCTTGTGTAATGTATAGATGCAGAGTCTACTTAACATAAAACTGGTAGATAATTAGCAAGTAATAGTAATGGCTTTTGCTAATTGTCTTTGGAGCATAGTGTCATGATACTCTCACCCAGATCACTGTAAAGCTGTTCTCTTGAGATGTCCTCAGGGGCCTCATATTAATGCAGAACCTGAGAAATCTAAACTTTACACTTTATTTTAATTCAGTCCAAGTACTGTACAGAGTACACTCTTACCAACGGCAGGTAATGATGTGCCCGACTAGGCAGTTGCCATTAAGTTAACCCAGTTGTTGACTAGAGATTTGTAATTTTTACACTTTGCTCCAAAAAATATTTTTTTTTGTAAACTATAGAATAAATATTTTGATAAATATACTTGTCAAAAATTAATAGAACACTTAAATCACAAGTTCCATCTCAACAAATAACACATTGAAGTTGAAATTCTTTAATAATATAAATTGTGTAACTCATTGAGAACGATTTGTTGACAAAATGACGTATCAGCACTTAATGGAATCCTAAGTCATCAACCAACTGAGGACTGGATTTCAAGTCTCCCCAAAATTAAATCACAGGAGGATCTAATCTGTATGAGTTTTATCATAGCAAATTCAGTTCTGTGTGCACCTCAGATAACATCTGGGTATGATCCTCATGAGACTGCATATTGTGACATATAGGATCTGACCACATACCTAAATCAGGCATCAGAGGGCTCCAGAAAAGTCTTTGACACTTTTTAGTGGCATTAGATGCAGTGATACACAATGTTTCAAAGGTTCTCAATTGGATACAGGTCTGGGGAATAATAGGGCCACTCAAAGGCATCAATGCCTTCGTCACCCAGGAATTGTCTATGTACTTTGTTAACATAAGGTTATTATCATGAACCTGCAAGAACTCAGGGCCCAATTCACATATGTTAGTTCTGGCATGGAGGATTTTATTTAGGTACCTAACTGCAGGTGCCTCCACTGACTAGTCATGCTTGATGAGGTTACAGGCAACAAAATGTTCACCATAGTATCACAAGACTCTTTCACATCTATCAAATGTGCTTAGTTAGTTAGAACCAACTCTCATCTGTGAAGAGAAAGGGTTACCAATGGCAGATGTGCTAATTATGGTGCTCTCTGGTGAATGCCAATTGAGCTGCAAGGTACTGGATTGTAAGCACAAGCTACACTACAGGATGTTTGGCCCTCATGCCCACATTATTGAGTCTGTTACTGACATAAAGAATTTTAGGTATAGGTAATTTTATAGAACTCTGTCAGTACTCCTCTTGTTCTGCCTCATATAAAGGTATAGAAGAGATAAAGTTTCCATGGTGCACAGGTGGTGGAATAGAAGATGGTTAGGTGATGAGCTAATTTCACCTTAAGTATGGAAGACTGCACCAGGAGAAAAGCCATTCAGGAAATGAGTGGGCTAACAATTGATAAAATTAGTAGCGGGGTTTTGATGTGCTTCCTGGTGTAGTGGTACTATACAAACCGAATTGTTAGTTACTTTTATTGCAAGTCCAAATACCTGATGAAGGCTCCTGTCCATGGCCAAAAACTGGTTTGTGATCTGCAAACTATGGACTTCCAATAAAGTTAACTAACAATTAGCTGTGCATTGTACAGACAGCACATCGACACCACGCCACTAATTCCTCATGTAAAGGAGTAGATATCAGTCCTGCTGCTAGGTTAATACCCTTTTACGTCCCTGGACGACTCCCCTCATATAACGGCCCATGTACAGGTATTTGCTTCATGCTCTTGGCATATTGGTGGGTGACACAGAAACATTCCTGGAACAACATTTAGGGATGTGCCACCCTGGAGATCAGGACTACCTGTGCAACCTGAATGGGCTGCAGGTAACGCCTCATGCTACCAGTACTGACAAGGACACCAGCAAAGTGAAAAATTAAAGAATAATCAGTCAAGAACCTTCGCAACCATTTTTGTGGGGTTGTCTTACTGTTACATGTCTAGTGCACAAGTTCAGACTTTGAAATACCTCAAACCAGGTGAAATTGATTCACAATCGCTTATCCTTCCTAACTGGTGAGATTGATATCACTGAAGTTTACCTGACTTGGGATTATACTGTGATGACTAAGTGTTCCCTTCTTAATTTTTTTTAACAGTAATTATATATGTACAGTTGTGCTCAAAATGTTTCATACCCCAGCAGAATTTTTGCTTTCTTGGCTTTTTTTCAGAGAATATGAATGATAACACCAAAAATTTTTCTCCACTCATGGTTAGTTGTAGGGTGAAGCCATTTATTGTCAAACTACTGTTTTCTAATTTTAAATCATAATGACAGCCTAAAACATCCCGATCAAAAGTTCACATACCCTGGTGATTTTGGCCTGATAACATGCACAGAAGTTGACATACATGGGTTTAAATGACTACTAAAGGAAACATCCTCACCTGTGACCTGTTTCCTTGTAATCAATGTGTGTGCATAAAAGCTGAGTGAGTTTCTGAATCCAGACAAACTCTAGCATCTTTCATCCAGCCCTTGACGTGTCTGGATTGTGAGTCATGGGAGAACAAAAGAATTGTCAATGGATCTACGGGAAAAGATAGTTGAACTGTATAAAACAGGAAAGGGATACAAAAGGATATCCAAGGAATTGATAATGCCAGTCAGCAGCATTCAAACTGTGATTAACAAATGGAAAATCAGGAGCTATGTAAAAACAAATCCAAGGTCAAGTAGACCAACAAAAATTTCATCCACAACTGCCAGGAAAATTTTTCAGGATGCAAAGAAAAACCAACAAATAAAAGCTGAAATTCAGGACTCTCTGAAAACTAGCGGTATGGCTGTTTCAAGATGCACAATAAGGAGGCACTTGAAGAAAAAAGGGCTGCATGGTCAAGTCACCAGAAGAAAGCCATTACTGCACAAATGCCACAAAGTATCTCGCCTACAATATGCAAAACAGCACAGGGACAAGCATCAAACTTCTTGAACAAGGCAATTTCAAGTGATGAGACCAAAATTGAACTTTTTGGCCTCAACCATAAACGTTACATTTGGAGAAGTCAGCAAGGTCTATGATGAAAGGAACACCATTCCTACTGTAAAGCACATAGGTGGATTGCTGATGTTTTGGAGAGTGTGAGCTACAAAGGCACATGAAACTTGGCACAGTTGAAGGAAAGATAAATGCAGCATGCTATCAGCAAATACTGGAGGCAAATTTGCAATCATCAGCCCGAAAGCTGCACATGGGACGTACTTGGACGATCCAACATGACAACGATCCAAAACACAAGGCCAAGTCAATGGCTACAGTAGAACAAAGTGAAGGTTCTGGAATGACCATCTCAGTCTCCTGACCTCAATATCATTGAGCCACTCTGGGAAGATCTCAAGTGCGCAGTTCATGCTAGACAGCCCAGGAATTTACAGGAACTGGAGGCTTTTTGCCAAGAAGAGTGGACAGCTTTACCATTTGAGGAAGTAAAGAACCTCATCCACAACTACCACAAAAGACTTCAAGCTGTAATTGATGTTAGAGGGGGCAATGCATGGTATTAAGAAATGGGGTATGTGAACTTTTGATCGGGGTCATTTGGATGTTTTGGGTTGTCATTATGATTTAAAAAGAGAAAACACAGTAGTTTGACAATAAATGGCTTCACCCAACCACTAACCAAGAATGGAGAAAAAATGTTGGTGTTATCATTCACATTCTCTGAAAAAAGGCCAAGAAAGCAAAAATTCTGTCAGGGTATGTAAACTTTTGAGCACAACTGTATATATATATATACAGAGAGAGATAGAGATAAACAGATAGATTAAAAAATTAAGTGAACATGCAGGTATCAGACTAAAAACACCAAGCAGATGAAACTTTGGTGATTTCAATCAGGGGTATGTATACATTCTGTTGCTTCATAGGACTTTAGCTACAAAATATCTTCCTTTTAACTTCCTTTTAGCTTTCACAAGTCATACAATCCTCTACTAATGAGTGTAAAGAAAAGGCCATAGCCACATTTGATCTCTTGATATTAAACAGGGTTAAATAAAATGACAGAGCTAGTCATTGAGCACCTTTAACCTTTTAAAAGTAGATTTTTTAGCTGTAGAATGAAAAGATAATAAAATCAATTAAAGATAAGGTAGTCCAAGGTATTCCTGGAATTAAATGTTAAATAGCTCAACCTTGGACAACCTGCAAGACTGGGAGTAAATCATTTAACTCATATAGAGTACAGCATCTTTAAGTAAAATGTTATGTTATCACTGTTCATAATTGCCAATTAAAAGATATTTAGTAATGTACATAGCTATTTTAAATTTCAATAGTATAGCACACACAATATACAATATTCAATAGGATAACATTCACAATATATATACAGTATACATAGACACTTATTGATAAATAAATACACTGTATAGATACAGTTGCTTGGAAAAGTATTCACACCCTTGTCATTTTTGGTGTTTTGCTACCTCAAGACCTGGATTTTCATTTTTTTTTTTGAGGGTTTGCATCAGTTCATGTAAACAACATGACTGCAGCTGTGAATATTTGGCTTTCTTTTTCTGTGAAGCAAACAACAAATAGGACAAAATAACTGAAAACTTCAGTTAGCAAAACTATTCACCCCCCTAAAGTCAGTACTTAGTAGAGCCTCCTTTTGCAACAATTAAAGCTGCATGTCACTTTGGATGAGTCTCTATGAGCTTTACACAACTTGCAACTGGGATTTTTGCCCATTCCTCGAGGAAAAACTGCTGTAGGTCCTTCAAGTTGGATGAACAGCAATCTTCAAGTCTGACCACATATTCTAATTTAGATTAAGGTTTGGGCTTTGACTAGGCCACTCCAAAACATTTACACATTTCCCCTTAAAGCAGAGGTCTCAAACACGCGGCCCCTGAGGCAGGCATCTGCGGCCCGCAGTGCACCACATGTATCACGCTAGAAGAGAGGAGGAGTGCGCCGCTCCGTACTGGCTGTGGCCCTGCGTGATGACATCCCTCTGGCGCTGTGTAATGACTTACGCCAGGGGGTCAGTGGGGGTGGGGGCGTGGGGGTGTCAGATCATGCTAACCCCCCCGGCGTGTCTCTGCAGCCCCCCTGCTTCTCCCACTATCTCAGGCTCCTTCCTTCAGCGGTCATGTGGTACCACTCATTAAAGTCATGAATATGTGCATGAAGGAAGGAAGAGCTGCCGGAGACCGTGGGAAAAGCAGAGGGGCTGCAGAGACGCTCCAGGAGGGGGTAAGTATATGCAATATTCACCTGTCCCCGGTCCACCACTGCGCACCGCTTTATCCTCTGCATCCTGTGGCTGTGATGTTCAGGTCAGAGGGCGCAATGACTTAGTTAGTGCGCGCCACGCCCTCTGCCTGAACAGTCACTGACAAGGGAGCGGGACCATGGAGCTGCGCGCAGCGGTGGACCGGGGACAGGTGAATATCGCAGGTGCCAGTCCCCCATAGCGCACCGGTGTTCCCGCCTGCTCAGGACACTGGCACCTGGCCCCACGATGAGAGGTGAGTATGTCATTTTTTTTTATTTGCTGCAGCAGCTTATGGGGCCTATTCTATGGAGCATCTTATGGGGCATAATATATTGAACATTTTATGGGGGCCTAATCTATGGAGCATCTTATGGGGCATAATCTATGGAGCATCTTATGGGGGCATAATCTATGGAGAATCATATGGGGCATAATCTATGGAGCATCTTATGGGGCATAAAATATATGGAGCATCTTATGGGGGTATAATCTATGGAGCATTTTATGGGGGCATAATATATGGAGCATCTTATGGGGCATAATCTATGGAGCATCATATGGGGCATAATCTATTGAGCATTTTATGGGGCCATAACCTTTATGGAGCAGCATATGGGGCATAATATTCTATGGAGCATCTTATGGGGCCATTATTAACCTTTGTGCAGCATTATATGGGCCTTATTTTGTATGGAGCATCTTATGGGGCCATCATGAACTGTATGGAGCATTATATGGGGCTCCTGATTCAATATGGATATTCAAAAACATTTAACCTACTGATGTCTCGATTAATTTTACTTTTATTGGTATCTATTTTTATTTTTGAAAATTTACCAGTAGCTGCTTCATTTTCCACCCTAGGCTTATACGCGAGTCAATAAGTTTTCCCATTTTTGTGGCAAAATTAGGGGGGTCGGCTTATACATGAGTATATACGGTAAGCTGTACATCGCAGCTGACAACTTATTTGAACGGCCACAGAGAGAGGGGGAGGTCCGGAGGGAGAGAATTGTTATAGTAGTTCAAATAAACAATTGTTTAACAATAATTTTGTACTGTAATAAGTTTGAAAGGAATGTGGCCCTCCAGCTTAAATTTTTTTTTTATGTGCGGCCCATTTACTCTGCCGAGTTTGAGACCCCTGCCTTAAAGCATTCGAATGTTGCTTTAGCGGTATGCTTTGGGTCATAGACTTGTTGGAAGGTGAGCCTTCGTCCCAGTCTCAAATCACTGAAAGATTAAAACAGGTTTTTCTCATTAATGTCACTGTATTTCGCACCATCCATCTTTCCCTGATGAAGCTGTGTTCCACAGTGATACGCTTTGGGTGGTTGGGATGCTATACCTAATATTTTTTGCAGGGTTGACATGGTTTGGCATTTTTGTTTAAGGCACCTTTTGAACTAGATAGGTTGTGGTCAAGGGGCTTTATTGCTTGGCTGACATAGCCTTATGCCCTTATCTTTTGTCTTTACTGCAGTGCTTATGGCATATTAGGATGTACTTATCCATTTTGTTTCTTATGGAGCAATTGCACCATTGGTTGTGAATGTGTGGCACCCCAGGAGTCCAATTGCCACAGTGGCATTGCCTCCCTCACAGGGGATGATTTCATGCCTGAGAGGCAAGGAGGTGTCCCATTACCAGGTAACACCAGCATCCAGCACTTTTCCTAACTCCAGACCAGAAGGGGGAGCTCTAATACCCAGTTTCAGGGGAGCTTCCCTATAAGTTCTTGCCTGGAGGTGGGTTAGTCAGAGTATTTGAGAGAAGTCGAGTCAGAGAAGAGTGTGTGAAGGAACAGGAGTGAAGTCGAGGAGAAACTGGGGAGTGAAGCTGCAACCAAGCTCACTCCAGTACTGAGCGCTGGAAACCGGACACCGGAGTCCGTGGCTGTGTGGGTACTGAAGTCCCGGCAGCTGAATCCGGAGGGCAGGGGATTGCAGGTCTTCTGGGCCCAGCTAACAGCCGATGGCACAGCAGCAAATGAGAGTCCGGAGCTGCCATGAGGAGCCACACCTGTAATAGGCTCAAGGGTAACATTTCATTTCAACTGCCAAACAGTGAGAGGAACTTGAGTGAGCTTAAAGCAGCAAGTACCAAAAAGTACGGCGCAGTAGGAAGGCCTCCGAATCCACCAGGCTAGGTGGACCCCAAATTGCTCTCAGGATACTCGGATCCCTGCTACCATCTGTTGTCAGTGCCCCGGACTGCACATTCAACCATCCAGTAGAGGTAAAGGAAACTACTGTCCCTGTGTCCTCCAGTCATTTCTTGCACCCTCAGTCCTGCATCATAACCATAGCCATCATTGACTTTTAACCCTTTAACTGCCCTGGGACCTAGCTCTACCTGTGGGCAGCACAACTATCTCAGCTGCATCACCATCGGCCCCAGAGGTCTCCCACAGCAGCGTTGGACATATATATAGCCGAACACCGCAGGTGGCGTAACGTTAATTCCCCTATAAACTACCCCCATTACGTTTATTGCCATTTCACTGGACATCCAGGGCCACTGCTGCCGTGACTTCCCCTTTAAGAACTGCTGGCCAGGTACCGAGTACCTCACAGCCCTTGGGGGCGCTCCAAATGTATTGCACATAGCACTGTATATGACCATATTGTGAGCCTTGTGATATCATTTTTTTTTGCTTAAGCCTAAATCATATGCTATCATTCTATCCCCTGCAGTTTTGCTATATACGTACCATTTCTTGGTTTAATATGTACACATAATTTTGTTGAATATTGCAATATATTTGTGCCTTGATGTTTTGTCAGATTGTTTTCGGTGTTTTTATAAGGTTTTTAATTGTGTTTAATTATATATATATATTTTTTTTAACTTCATATTAAGTGTGCATGTCACTATTGTATTTCTTTTTTTTTCTAACATGTTTCATCTTAATACATGATGTCGCACCCTAATCTTATTATTAATATCTTTTATACATGGCGGTGCATTCATCTCTCCTCTTTGCTCTAGATCCATCTTCCCCTCAACTCAGACCATTTTCCCTGTTCCTGCTGTCAAAAAACATCCCCGCTGCATGATGGTGTCACCATCATGTTCTACTGTAGGGATGGTGTTCTTGGGGTGATGAGCTGTGTTGGTTTGACGCCAGACATAGCGTTTAGCTTGGTGGCCAAAAAGTTAAATTATAGTCTCATCTAATCACATCACCTTCCTTCATACATTTGTGAAGTCTCAAACATGTCGTTTGACAAGCCTCTCTGATTAATGCCCTTCCTGCCCAGGTTTCAATGGGTGGCCCTCTCTTGGCAGGTTTGTTGTGGTACCATGTTCTTTCTATTTGATGGTGCTCCGGGGATCATCAGAGATTGGGAAATTTTTTATAACTAAATCCTCTTGCTTAATGATATTGCAGCCTCTGTGGCCTTTCAGAAAAGGTATGTATATGCTCACAGACCATGTGACACTTAAATTGTACATAGGTGGACTTCCTTTCATTCACAATATGACTTATGAAGGGAATTGCTTGCACCAGAAATTTTTAGGAGCTTCTTAGAAAAAGGGGTGACTACATAAGTACATGCCAATTTTTTTGTAATTTGATCCCATAAATTTAATTTATGCCTATATTTTTCTCACTTCACTTCACCAACAGACTACTTAGTGCTGATTTATCACACACAAATCTGATTACAAAAACTTTTAAACACGGGTTGTAATGTAACAAAACGGGCAAAAAGCCAAGCAGATGAATACTTTCACAAGCCACTGTGTGTTTATAAATATATTATATATATTTTTTTTTATAGATATGATTATCGCTATATATATACATATATCTATGTATATATATACAGTATATATTGTGGCAAAGTCACTGGTAAAATGCTATATGGGAGATATATTTTACTGAGGCTATTAGCTTCAGTGATTTGAAACCTAAAAGTTTGCTACATCAAGTTATATGTTGTGAGAGGTTAA
>JARQOD010000002.1:348242249-348278239 GCA_033576555.1 Oophaga sylvatica
GTGGATGTTACCGCAGTCGCTGTTCAGGCTGCTAGCGTAGCTGCAGCCAGTTTGTCCTCTGCCACCTCTGTCCCTACATTGTCCCACCTCCCGCTTCCAGACAAGTTTGCTGGTGACAGCAAGCAATGTCGGGGATTCGTGAGTCAGTGCTCCATACATCTCGAGCTTCTGGCTGCACGTTTCCCCACGGATCGGGCACAAGTGGTCTTTGTGATAGCTCTTCTGTCGGGCAAAGCGTTGGAGTGTGCAACGCCGCTGTGGGAGCGCGACGACCGTGTGGTGCGGAGTGCTTCTCGTTTTCTGGAGGCTCTGAAAAAGGTTTTTCTAGAACCTCAGATCACCCACGATACGGCGCTCAAACTGCTGGCAAGTACCCAGGGTTCGGCTTTGGTCAGCCAGTTTGCTGTCCAATTTCGGACTCTGGCTTCGGAATTAGAGTGGCCAGATAAAGTCCTCATTCCCGTGTTCTGGAGAGGACTGGCGGGTCATGTGAAAGACGCCTTGGCTACCAGAGAGATTCCTGCCACACTGGAGAAGCTTATCGCTATTTCCACCCTCCGTTTCCACGAGCGGAGGCTGGAACGTGCCCAGTGTAGGCAGAGGGTTCGGTTGGCTCCAACCTTCACCACCCCTCTGGAGTCGCCCGTTCAGGCGCCCGACCTTCAGGAGGTTGCTCCTGCAGGATCTAAATCTCGGGTCACTCGTCCATCCCCGATTTGTTATATTTGCCAGCAGCAGGGACATTTTGCCAACCGATGTCCACAGCGGCTGAATAAACGGTCGCGCCCAGTAACCGTAGGAACAGGGTCACTGGACGCCATGAGTTTTGCCCCTAAAGTGCTCCTCAAGTGGATAATTACCCACGGTTCTACCACCCTACCCGTCAAGCTGTGTGTGGATTCTGGGGCAGAGGGGAATTTTATGTCATCCTCCTTTGCTTCTCGCCACACCATGCCTTTGGTGTTGCTGGCTGAACCAGTATCGGTACGGGTGTTGAACGGAGCAATTCTGCCCTCACAAATCACCTATCAGTCTGTCCCACTCACCTTGTCTATGTCTCCTTCCCATCAGGAGAATATATCATTTTTTATCCTCCCTGAGGGTATAGATGAGGTTTTGTTGGGATTACCCTGGCTCCGCCACCACTCTCCCCATATTGAGTGGTCTTCAGGGAGAATTCTGGGTTGGGGTAATTTATGTAAAGGCAGATGCATTAGGGACAGCGTGCAGGTCAACACCACTGCGATACCCATAGACCTCTCTCCTCTTCCAAGGTCTATTGGTCTTATGCCGACGTTTTCTCGAAGAAGGCTGCGGAGACTCTTCCGCCTCATCGCCCCTATGACTGTCCTATCGACCTCTTGCCTGGAGCTGAGCCTCCTAGAGGAAGGGTTTATCCCTCTCTCTTCCTGAGACAGAGGCCATGTCCCAATATATTCAGGAGAACTTGGCAAGGGGATTCATTAGGAAGTCGGTGTCACCAGCGGGAGCGGGGTTCTTCTTTGTGCAGAAGAAGAACGAGAGAATTACGTCCGTGCATTGATTATAGGGGTCTCAACGCTATCACCGTGAAAAATAAATATCCTTTGCCGCTAATCTCTGAGCTCTTTGACAGGCTTCGGGGAGCAAGGGTATTTACTAAGTTAGACCTGCGGGGTGCGTATAACCTGATTCGCATCCGTGAGGGGGACGAATGGAAGACGGCATTTAACACCAGGGATGGGGATTATGAATATCTGGTAATGCCCTTTGGGCTCTGTAACGCCCCAGCTGTCTTCCAAGACTTTGTGAATGACATCTTCCGGGATATGTTGACCACCTCAGTGGTAGTCTATCTGGATGACATTCTCATCTTTTCTCCAGATATGGCCTCCCACTGGAGAGATGTCTGCAAGGTCTTCGACCTCTTGCGAGCAAATTCCCTATATGCGAAGTTGGAGAAGTGCATGTTTGAGCAGGAGTCTCTACCTTTCCTGGGCTATATCATCTCCACCCAGGGATTGGCTATGGATCCTACCAAACTACAGGCTGTGATGGATTGGCAAGAACCCCACTCTATTAAGGCGGTGCAGCGCTTTATGGGGTTCATTAACTACTATCGCCAATTCATTCCCCACTTCTCTACTTTGGTAGCTCCCTTGGTAGCCCTCACCAAGAAGGGAGCTAATCCCAAGTTGTGGTCAGAGGAGGTCACAAAGGCGTTCTCCTCCATCAAGTCGCATTTCGCCAGTGCTCCCATCTTACATCGCCCCGATGTCGATAAACCGTTTATCTTAGAGGTGGATGCCTCTTCTGTTGGTGCTGGAGCAGTCCTCTTTCAAAAGGATGCCCAGGGTCGGAAGCATCCCTGCTTCTTCTTTTCCAAGACCTTTACACCAGCAGAGAGGAATTATTCCATCGGGGACAGGGAGTTACTGGCTATGAAGTTGGCCTTCTCTGAGTGGAGACATCTTCTGGAGGGGGCTCGCTTCCCCTTCCAAGTATTCACGGACCACAAGAACTTGGTGTATTTGCAGACAGCCCAGCGGCTAAATTCCCGTCAGGCCAGATGGTCCTTGTTTTTCTCCCGGTTCCATTTCACCCCCATTTCCTCTCCAGTGAGAAGAACATTCGCGCAGACGCTCTATCCCGCTCCGTGGTGTCCTCTGAGGAGATGGAGGAGGAGCCTCGGCTTATTGTCCCCACAGAAAGCCTAAGAACGGTGGCTCCGGTTTCGCTTGAGTTTGTGCCTCCGGGCAAGACTTTTGTGCCCATCAATTTGCGACCGGAAGTACTCTCTTGGGCACATTCGTCCAGGGTGGGTGGACATTTTGGGACAAAAAGGACTTCTGAGTTGCTGGCGAGAACATACTGGTGGCCGCTGATGGCCCGTGACGTCAGGGAATACGTTCAGGCGTGCGTCTCTTGCGGCAAGAATAAGTCCCCTCGACAACGGCCAGCTGGGTTACTTTTCCCTTTACCGGTGGCAGACAGGCCTTGGGAGACGGTCGGGATGGATTTTGTGGTGGGCTTACCCAAGTCTCGGGGCTGCACCATCATCTGGGTGATAACCGACCACTTCTCCAAAATGGTGCACTTAGTGCCGTTACCACGGTTACCGTCTGCACGGGCCTTGGCAGCATTATTCATTAGGCATGTTTTCCGCCTTCACGGTATGCCAGACAAAATTGTCAGTGATCGAGGTCCCCAGTTTGCGTCTCGGTTCTGGAGAGAGCTGTGTCGTTTACTCAGCATTGAGTTGAATCTCTCCTCTGCATACCATCCCGAGACGAATGGGTTGGTAGAGAGGGCCAACCAGACCTTGGTCACATACTTGCGACATTTTGTCTCTGCCCGGCAGGATGACTGGGCATTCTTGCTACCGTGGGCTGAGTTCGCTCTAAATAATGCTGTGGCTGACTCCACCAGACAGACCCCATTCCTCCTGAACTACGGTCAGCATCCGCGGGTACCAGTGCCCATGCCCGTGTCTTCCGCCGATTCCAGGGTGGCAGACTGGGCTGTGGAGGCACGGGGCATTTGGGACCGCACACAGGATGCCATTCAGGCCTCCAAAGAGAGGATGAGGTCTTCGGCCGATGCCCATCGGCGCCCCGCTCCTACATTTGCTCCGGGTGACCTAGTGTGGCTTTCTGCCCGAAACATCAGGCTACGTGTAGAGTCCACCAAGTTGGCACCTCACTTTTTGGGCCCCTTTAAAGTTCTTGAGCAGGTGAACCTGGTGGTTTACCGCCTAGCCCTTCCGCCTCGCCTTGGTATCACTGACACCTTTCACGTGTCCCTCCTGAAACCCGTGGCCATTTCCCGGTTTTCTGAGTCATCTGCCGGGACGTCGGGTTCATCTACCGATGATGATGAGGTGAACGCCATTGTTGGGTACAAGGTGGTACGAGGCAAAAAATTTTATTTGGTGGATTGGAGGGGTTATGGGCCTGAGGATAGGTCTTGGGAGCCTGCCGAGCATGTTCACACTCCGCAGTTCATCGCTGCCTTTGAACGCAGCGAGGCCCAGAGAAGGGGGGGCCCTAGGAGTGGGGGTAATGTTAGGGTTCGAGTTCCCGCTGCTGCACAAGGGGAGTCTCGAACCGGTCCCGCTGCGGTCTCCCATTCATCTCCGGCCGCAGTGGAGCCTGCTCAGCAGAGACGTCGGTTCAGGCGTCTTGCCCACTCCACTACTGTGCAGTGACTTGCTGCTGCTTTTCCTGGATCTGCTATTATAGCCAGTGTTGGAGCAGACATCTTTGGGACAAAGTCCTGCGTTTTCCCTTCTGAGCATGCCCAGAGTGAGATCTCTCATTGGAGATCAGGGGTCACATGCTCAGGTACTGCAGCGGCTCCTAATGGTCCGCCAGGAAGGCCCTGCGATTACTGATGTTCGGGAACAAGTTTCATTGGTCCTGGTTTCTGGCAGGTCCTGTAGCTGTTGCTATAAAAGGGTAGCATGGCTGGGCCGCCATGCGCTAATATCAACCATTGTATGCTATGCGCCAGTGTGGTCATGTGTGTGTGTAGTTAGGGACCCGGCTGAAATAAGCCACTAGAATACCGACTTAATCGGTGAGGAGTTTGGTGTGCTAGCTGGTCAGGGTCGGCGTCCTAGATGCCCTAGATTACCGGCATAACCGGTGAGGAGTTTTGATTGCCGTATTCAGGGTCTGGCGTTCAGACGCCATAGATTGCGGGTGACTCCCGCGAGGACATTAGCACATGATCACGCTTTATGTACGCTTAGCACTTAACTGTGTACCTGAGAGCCTGACAGGACACAGCACTTTTTCTCAGCGGCCCTGTGACGTAACAGGGTTCGCTTTCAACGCTAGACAGCGCCCTAGTGTGTTTTCTTTGCGACTCAGTGTTGTTTAGTGAGTTCGCACACATTGCCATATAGCGCTGCGGCTCTCCTTCTAGCGGCTCTGTGGAGTAACAGAGTTCGCACTTATTGCCACAGCGCGTTACGGCGTTTATGTTGGCGACTCTGCGGGATAACAGAGTTTGCTTCTTACGCCATTTTACTAGCAGCAGGCTCCGCCTGCACGGTGGACCCCGGGCTGCGAACGCACCTCTCCACATCTTATATTTGGTGCGTTCCGCAGACCCTAACATATCGAGATCTGTATCTGAGCATGCGCCGGCCACCAGCGGCCATTTTGCCGGAGGCCACCGCATCGTAGCAATGGAGCTCCGGTGGCCTCCGGTCTCTGAGGAAATGCCGGCGGAGACCCCCAACACTGCATAAGGAGCTGCCGGCCGAGCCCCCACGATGCAAAAGGAGCCTCCGGCTGAGCCACCAATGCTCATCAAGAGCCGCCGCCGCACAGACAGCTGCACAGAGCAGCGCAAGGAGATAATGGTACGTCATATACACCTTCCCTGTGGGACGCCCCCCTCACCTTGCCATTGGGACCACCTCCTCCGCACCGCCCTATAAGACGACACTAGGCATATAAGAAGACCCCCCCACTTTTAAGAAGATTTTATATTTTGACTGGAAAAGTTGGGGGGTCGTCTTATACGCCCAGTCGTCTTATACGCCGGAAAATACGGTAATTAGCAGAACCCATGGCTGCTGTCTTTTGGCACAAGGTTAGAGGAGGCTGGACTTTTATAACGCTGGGAAATTTCCATCACGTGGCCTTTCCTAACTATGATACTGAACAAGCCATCACCCTAACAAGCTAATTAAGGTCTGAAACCATGATCAAAGTTATATCAGTACACAAATCTCCAAGACTGCCCAAACTTTTGCATCAACCCATTTGTCTTTTTGTAATTTTTAAAATGTAAAAGATGAAAATATATATTTTTTGCCTAAAGTGGAAAGGAAATGTGTCATCTTTAACTTTAGGCCTTTTAGAGATCATTCCTAGTGATGAGTGAGCATGCTCGCCACTACTCAGTACTTGCCCGAGCATCTCACTGCCCGAGATGCTCAGTGCTCGCTCAGTATTTCCGGGGTCCTCTCCCTATATGTTTGGCACTCTTTAGAGAGTCAATGAGCTTGCAGGGATTGTCTGACACACACTATAATGCCACAGCCATGTTGGCTGTTGCGTTACAGTGATTGGCTGGCTGCACAGCATCATCCGGTATATGTCAGACCTGGCACCACTATGCTTGTCACAGTCTACTCCGGAATCAGCCAGTGTAGAGAGATCTGCTGCTGGGCAAGGGAGAGATTTGCTTGTTTCTTAGCTAGTGTAGGTATATCACAATATATTATACACATATCCATCTCAACTAACAGTCCTTCTGAGGACTAACCCAGCTGCATAGATATCAGTGCTAGGCAGGCAGGCAGTGTATGTGGCAGACACAGTGCATATAGCAAGAGGGTCCATTCCAGTTCTGTCCCCTGCTACTGCTTTTACAATTATTTCTAGATATAGCCCCAGATATCAAGGGCCAGGAATAATTTGTTTTGGATATTAATCCTGATTATTTGCTTAAAAAGCAATCCAGAGAACACCGTTTTTCTGGTCCAGTTGCTTGTTGGCACTGCAGAATACAGCCAAATCCTTTCCATATTACAGCGCTAAAAATCCATCTATTTAAAACTGTGGTTTGTCCGTCACATGGATCACATATAAGTGCTCACAAAATTCTCCCATTTCTGGCCTCCATTTAAATTTTGTTGCAGTGTGTTAATGAAGTTATTGACACCAGTTTGCTGTTAAAAAGAGTTACCTAAAGGCCATCTATTTAAAACTGTGGTTTGTCCATCACACGGATCACATATAAGTGCACTCAAAATTCTGGCATTTCTGGCCTCCATTAAAATGTTGTTGCAGTGTGTTAGCGAAGTTATTGACACCAGTTTGCTGTTAAAATAGTTACCTACAGGCCAGCTATTTAAAACTGTGGTTTTTCAGCCACACGGATCACATGTCAGTGCGCTCAAAATTCTGCCTTTTCTGGCCTCCATTTAAATTTTGTTGCAGTGTTTTAGTGAAGTTATTGACACCAGTTTGCTGTTAAAAATAATTACCTACAGGCCAGCTATTTAAAACTGTGGTTTGTTCATCATACGGATTACATATACGTGCGCTCAAAATTCTGCCATTTCTGGGCTCCATTTGAATTTTGTTGCAGTGTGTTAGCGAAGTTATTGACACCAGTTTGCTGTTAAAAAGAGTTACCTACAGGCCAGCTATTTAAAACTGTGGTTTGTCCGTCACATGGATCACATATAAGTGCTCTCAAAATTCTGACATTTGTAGGGAATGTGGAAAATATTGTCCTCCATTTAAAATGGGAAATGCACGTGACAAGGGACTGGGAACTGGATGTGATAGTGATGATGAGGGTGCATGCAGAGGCCGAGGCCGTGGGCAAGTTGAAATTGCTTTACAACAAACACCCACATCTTCTCGCCTGACCTTCCTATCCCAATTACTAGGGGATCGCAGCACATCACTATTGAACCCAAAGCAGTGTCAAAAGGTTGTTGGTTGGATAGCTGATAATGCTTCCAGTCACTTTGCCACCACCACCACCACGTCTTCCACACTGTGAAGTCTCAGTAGCTGTGAGTCTGGACCGCATATTCCTCACCCTGATCCTCCTTCCTCCCACCATCCCGAGTGCCCAGATATGACTGATCCCACAATTGCACATTCTGAAGAACTGTTCACTTTTCCATTTATAGATTTGGGTCTCTCGCCCGGTCCACTTGAAGCAGGGCAAGAGGAGATCGCATGTAGCAATGCCCAAATATTTGAGCAGCCACGGTCACACGAAGGCAATGGTGGGAACTTGTCATAAGAGGTGGACGATGATGAGACACAACTGCCACAAAGTCAGGAGGAGGACCAGGGTGCGGATGTGGAAGACGAGATCGTGGATGATATACTGTAGTAACTGACCCAATCTGGCAGGAGGACATGCAGAGTGAGGACAGCAGCACACAGGGGGAGTGAGGCATAGCACCCGAACAGACAGGAAGAAGCAGTGTGGTGGCTGCAGACAAAAGGTGGGTATCCGTTCCCAGTAACACCAACACGATGGAAGTTGCCAGTACAACTGTTAGGTCTTCCCTAGTCTGGTTGTTTTTTAAAGACTCTGCCGATAACCCCAAAAGGCCATTTGCACCACCTGCAAGATCAGCATCAGCAGCGGTTGCAAAACTAACAGCCTGACCACCACCAGCATGATCAGGCACATGGCAGCAAAGCACCCGACTTTGTGGGCCGAACCCCAGGGTCCAGGAATACTGTCTGCTGGTGATACCACTTCTTCTTCCGTTGTTGTGCATGCAAGCCAATCCCCTGTCCATGGTGCATGCGAAGATGCCTCCTGCCCTGCACCTGTCATTGCACACACTCAACTAGCACCATCAGCAAGCACGACCAAGTCCTTGTCTCAGCGCAGTGTTCAGTTGTCCATATGTAAGAACGCTAACCAGCTCACCGGTTTGTAGAAGCACGGATCCTCCGCTTGATCAAACGTGAAGATACATGAGAAAATGAAGGAAAAAGGGATCCAGCTTCAATAAAATCTTCATCTTTATTGATTCATAAAAACATGAATAATGGCATGCTCCTGGACAAGCTCAGGACAAGGCTACGCGTTTCGATCACAGGGATCTTTATCACAGCTGACATATTCAGACAAGGGCACATATTTAAGACAAAGGAAGACCAATCACGATCAGAAAAAATGTCATGTGATTTTTGACAAGTCCTTAAACAATTTTCACATAACGAATAAAGAAAAAAAAAAAAAAACACCACAATATTTGCACAAATAAAATCAATGCAAAGAAATAAAATTAATAATGGAACATCAATACGTTTCTTTTGTTGAGACCAAATGGATGTCTGGTATGTAGATTAAAGATCCAGAAAGCTTCACGTGTGAGGAGTCGCTGACGTGCATCTCCACCTCGGGAAGACAGGTTAACACTTTCAATACCTGTGACTTGGTTACATTAAAGATTCTAAAGAAGTGCTGAGAATGTTTTCCAAGAAAATCTGGTCTAAAGAAAATACTTGGTTATGTTGTGATGTGACTTCTTTATATACCTGTATACCTTACAATGTTGCCATGACAGCGCTGCAGTTTGTCTTAACGAAATTCAGTAATTATTCCCAGGATCTCATTAATTATATTTTACAAGTTATTCAATTTTTATTAACCCACAATTTTTTCTCATTTGACAATAAATTTTTTTTACAAAAATCTGGCGTGGCGATGGGTGCGAAATTCGCGCCATCCCTAGCTAATCTTGTTATGTCATATTGGGAATATTTTTTTATTTTTTCAGCTACTAATCCATTTATTGACTCGATTGCTTGGTATGGTAGATATATTGATGATTTACTCATCATTTGGAGTGGTGATGTACCTGCCATATCCGGATTTATTGATTATATCAATTCTAATTCATTCAACATACATTTTACTCATAAATTTCATCATAACAAAATTTCTTTTTTGGATCTTGATTTATATGGGGTACATGACTCTGTTATTATTACTAAAACGTTCAGCAAACCTTGTGCTGGTAATTCTATCTTGCATGCAGCAAGCAGTCACCCCAAACATACTATTAAATCGATTCCTTTGGGTGAATATACTAGAATTTTGAGAAACTGCAGCGATCCTACAGCTTTGGAAACGGAATTTAATTGTGTGGATACAAAATTAAAAAACAGAAATTATCCTAAATGGTCATTAAAAAGAGCACGAACAATTGTAAGTAATAAAAACAGAGAGGATCTCATTAGTGGAGGGCGACAACAAAAAATGATCTTGCAGTGAAACCATATTTTTGTGCTCAATATAGTCCTCAATTTGGGGACATCAAAAAAATCATTTTGAGATCGCTGCCTATTTTATATGAAGATCCCTCTCTTGCTGACATTCTTTCATCAGGTATTAATGTTGTTTCAAGGAAAGCGCCATCTATTGGTAACAAAGTTTCTCCAAGCATGTTCAGTAATAATTTCTCTTCTCATAAAACATCGTGGTTAGAACATAAAGGTTTTTATAAATGTGGCCACAATAGATGTGCACTTTGCAAATATGTTTGTGTAACGAAAACCTTTGAAAATAATGACAGCACTGCGATTTATACCATTAACAAATATATCAATTGTAATTCATGCTATGTGGTATATAAAATTACGTGCACTACTTGCAATTTATCTTATATAGGCTGCACTACTAGGAAACTAAAAATCAGGATCGCTGAACATTTGCAGGATGTAAAGAATGTTTCTTCGAATCGCAATATTTCTGCTGCTGCTAAACATTTTATTTTTCAGCATGCTCGCAATGTTTCTTCCTTCCAAGTCACAGGTATTGAAAGTGTTAACCTGTCTTCCCAAGGTGGAGATGCACGTCAGCGACTCCTCACACGTGAAGCTTTCTGGATCTTTAATCTACATACCAGACATCCATTTGGTCTCAACAAAAGAAACGAATTGATGTTCCATTATTAATTTTATTTCTTTGCATTGATTTTATTTGTGCAAATATTGTGGTGTTTTTTTTTTTTTTTCTTTATTCGTTATGTGAAAATTGTTTAAGGACTTGTCAAAAATCACATGACATTTTTTCTGATCGTGATTGGTCTTCCTTTGTCTTAAATATGTGCCCTTGTCTGAATATGTCAGCTGTGATAAAGATCCCTGTGATCGAAACGCGTAGCCTTGTCCTGAGCTTGTCCAGGAGCATGCCATTATTCATGTTTTTATGAATCAATAAAGATGAAGATTTTATTGAAGCTGGATCCCTTTTTCCTTCATTTTCTTCAGTTGTCCATACCCCAGTCCTAAGAATGCAAGCGCAAATACACAGTCAATGCCGCACAGGCCACACTACTAAATTCCCACATTTCTTGACTGCTTGCGCTCTAAATGTTCCCTTTTAGGCTTGTGGACACGGAAGCTTTCCGCAACCTGATGGCGGCGGCCGTCCCAAGGTACTCGGTCAACAGCCGCCACTATTTCTCCGGGTATGCCATCCCCACGTTACACAAGCACGTATCCCACAACATTAGCCGTGCCTTCAACAATGCAGTTACTGGGAAAGTCCACCTAACCACGGACAAGTGGACAAGTGCTTGTGGACAGGGACGGTACATCTCACAGACAGCACACTGAGTTATCATAGAGGAAGCTGGGATCCAGTCAGACCTTGTGATGGAACAAGTCCTCCCGACGCCGAGGATTGTGGACCCTAGGTCAATCAGGGTTGCCCCCAGTCTACAGCTCCTGCACCTCATCCTCCTCCTTCTCTTCAGCCTCCATCTCCAAAATGACCACATCAGTCACAAGCTGGAAGCACTGTACCACTGCCTCAGCCAAGCGGCAACAGGCTGTGCTGAAGCTAATATGCCTAGGTGACAAACCGCACAATGCTGAACACTTGTGGACAGCTGTGAAAGAGCAGGCAAATGTGTGGCTGACACTGCTGAACTTACAGCCAGGCATGGTCGTGTGTGACAATGGCCAGAACCTGGTGGCAGCTCTGAGGTGAGGCGAGCTCATACATGTAACTTGCCTGGTCCATGTGCTTAACCTCATGGTTCAGCGGTTTCTCAAAACCTACCCGGAGCTGCCGATTCAGCTTGTCAAAGAACGCCGCCTGTTGCCGATTTAGAAGTCCTACACTTCCGCCGCCCTTCCGTTTTTCAGCACGTTTCCATTGGGGCTCACGATTTGTGTGATGCCCCCACGCTTGGGAACCTACACGCATTTTGGGGAAAGTTTTTGAGCAGAAGAGGCTTTTTGTTGACTCCAACATAAAAAGGGCCTTGGGGTATTCACCAGACCCACACATAAACCTCAAAGGGCATGGTTCAACATATGTACCACCCCAAAACTTTGGGGCTCCCCCAGGGGGGGCTATGCCATAAAGGCACCCCTTTTCCGTGTTCTGAAACCCCCCTGCTCACAACAAAAGGGATCAGCAAGAGATGAAAGGACAAGGCCCAACAGGGTTTTCCCCCCCACCCTTTCCCCCCCTTTTAAAAAAGGGGGGGAAAAGAAAGGAAAGGGGGAAAAAAGCTATTTTCAGGGGAGGGGGGGGGGGGGGGGGGGGTTTGGGGGGGGGGGGGGGGGGGGGGGGTTTTTTTTTTTTTTTTTTTTTTTTTTTTTTTTTGGGGGTTTTTTTTTTTTTTTGGGGGGGGGGTTTTTTTTTTTTTGGGGGGTTTTTTTGGGGGGGGTTTTGTTTTTTGGGGGGGGGGGGGGGGGGGTGGGGGGGGGGGGGGGGGGGTTTTGGGGGGTTTTGTTTTGGGGGTGGGGGTGGTTTTTTTTTTGGGGGTTTGGGTGGGGGGGGGGGGGGGGGTTTTTGGGGGGGGGGGGGGACCCCCCCAAAAAGGGGAAAACTTTTTTCCTTTTTCCCAAGGCAAAATTTTTAAAAAATTTTTCCAAACCCTTTTTTTTTAAAAAAATTCCCCAAAACCTGGCGTAATTTAATTTTATTGAAACCGGGGGGAAAAGAAAGAAACGAAAAAGAAAAAACACTGAAAAATTTTCGAAAATTTTTTCTAATCCCCCCAACCCGCGGGTTCCTCAAAGGGAAAAAATTGGGAAGATGCTGAAGGAGTACCTTGCTAACCGTACCAATGTCTCCGTGATTCCTCTGTGCCTTAAATGATTGGATATCCAAGCTGGACAGTGTCATGAATTGGCTCTCTACGCCCTGGAGGTCCTGTCCTGCCCTACCGCTAGCGTTTTGTCAGTCGTGTTTTTAGTGCCGCTGGTGGAATTATAACTGATAAGCGCATTCACCAGTCAACTAAAATGCTGACAGGCTGACTCTTATAAAAATGAACAAGGGCTGGATTGGGCAAGACGCTCAACACCACCGAATGATAGCAGCGTAACATAAACTCAAATCCAGTGTCTTTTTTGGGGAGGTCTTTTCCCATGCACCTCTTCACACACACACACATGGCATACCCTTCCTGATTTTGGCTATTTGCTATTGTCCTCCTCCTTCTCCTCATCCTCACCCTCCGCCACCATATCACCAGGGAGACCGTGGTCCGTGATGCAATACCTACATAATTTTTTAAAGGGTGTTTATGATGCCTGTTAAAAAATTGTTATATAGTATGTTCATGTATACCCCCCAGGGGTAAATGTTTGGCAGCCCATACACTTAGTGCATGGGCATTACAAGTATAGGAGACCTGTTCTTTCTAATGGGAACATTTTTTTATGAAGCCCTCCTCCACGTCTCTTTCAAGGGGGATTGGAGTGCCTCCAAATTGTTGGCACCTTTGCATTCACTGCATAGGCAAACACTATGGGAGACCCACTTCCTAATAATTGGAACATTGTTTTCAGGGGGCCCTCCTGTACTTTCCTTCAAAGGGGTATCGGGGTGTGTTCAAATTTTGGGCAGCCCTGCCACGCAATGCATATGCAATAATAGTATAGGAGACCCACTGTTTAATAATTTGAATGACAAACCATAGCCAGCTGATGGCTCCCTAAGAATAGTGAGGGCTGACTGCTGGCCCTTTTAGAATAGTAAATGCCGCCTGAATGGCCCTATAAAATAGGCTTTGTGACTTTTAGAGTCCCTCCTTCATAAATGAAACAGGATGTGTCTGATGATGTATCACACACCAAATGGCCAGATACGGTTGTAAAATGTTAAAATAACATTTCACAGTGAATGCATTTGACTTGGTTGAAATCAATGCTAAAGTTCAAAGACTAATCAAAAACGCTACGTGTGAATATAGCCCAAGGTGTGGAGGAGCATTTTTGTTTTTGCTTCTTTATTTTGCTTATATACAAGTCATTACCCTGGAAAGGATGTTCCTTAACATATTTACCAGAAAAATCCATTTTGGTTTCGTTTTTGTATGTTTTATTGTGAGTCTGTAAAAGTTGCGTAAGACTTTGACAACATTGTTCACAGAAGTGACCTTGGAGTCAGAAATGCTTCCAGGGTTCTTCCCATGCTGTTCCCATGTCATTTGAGAACTGTTCCCATCGATTTACGCAATTTCTAGTTCCTCTCAGATCGCCAGGGGCCGCTGGAAAAATGCTCGAGTTTCCCATAGACTTACATTGGGTTCGTTGCTCGGGTCGAGTACCCGAGCATTCCAATTTGTTCGACCCGAAGCAACGAGAAACCCGAGCATTTTAGTACCTCGCCCATCACAAATTTCATTTCTCTTCAACTTTCTTAACTATTCATAATAACAAAATTTTGACCTCTGTATACTTCTCAACATTAAAATTGCAAAACCAAGAGGGAAGGGTTGTGGAATTATAGAAATCCCTGGAATAATATATATGTTAATGATATACAAACGATGAGAAAAATAAACATTTTCCAAACATATTGATTTATTTAGTATTGATTATGAGCACCATGCACAAAAATACATATTTACAAGCCTAGAAAATGCTATAAGTAAGGTTATCTGAGGAATGTTCTGCAAAAATGAGTGATCAGGGGCTTGCAAAATCATCAAGATCCGTTGCTGGCAGTTCCTTAAACAATTGTCCGCTAATGACGTCCCAGATTTGCTTAAAGGGATACATAGTGTAATGGGAGTGGTGAACCACTGTGTAGTGGTCCAAGGAGAGCTTGAGAGGGGCGTGACCAGGTGAGCACCTGACTCTTCACTAGAGCCTTTAATGGTGGTGTTAGACTTTGCTCCCAATGGACACCAGTTGCTACTCCAGGACAGACCTCGCACGCATGGCAGCTAACCCCCATGAGACAGGTAGCTGTAACAGCCTGGTAGGAGAGTACAGCTGATAACGGTCAGGCACGGCATAAACTCAGGAAGCACAGGTGCAGATGTTTGGTATACAGATAAGCACTGGCTGGTGCAGGCAGGTCCGGTTGGCATATAGATAGGCACAGCAGGTGCAGGCGGGTCTGACTGATATACAGACTGGAATGGTGGGTCCGACCGATGTACAGACTGGCACAGCAGGTGCAGGTGGGTGTGACTGATATACAGACTGACAAGTCAGGTACTAGCAATGACTGACAGGAACAAGGCAAGAACCAGCAGGTAGAACTAGGGACGGGCAGACACTAGTGGGACTAGCAGGTCCAAACTGACAGGGACTTGGGAACTAGCTAGCATGCTGGGAACAGACTAACATCGTTGCACAGGCACCTCCAATAATAAGTGTCTCCAGACACTGGTTGGGGATACTTTATGATGGCGCGTGTGTCCCCTTTGAGGGAGCGTGTATTCCTTAAGCACAGTGCTCAGGGATCTGCGGTCTGTGTGCATACCACGGGCAGTAGCCAAGAGGAAGGAGGAGGAAGTGCGGGGTAGGGGCCAAGGTGGTGAGTGAGTCAGCATCCCTGCCAGGGAGAGGATTGGCGTGCAGGGACACCGGCGCTACACATAGCAGGCAGTGGTACTCCATTTAGACCATAAATACTGTTTACAGTAGTACATGTCACAAGCAGCCTGGCATTGTCATGTTGAGAAATGGCTGGTCAGGGGCAGTTTGGAGAAATGGTCAAACCACTGGAACTATAACAAAATCAATGTACAAGCTGTTAGTGTACCTGAAATAAATACTAGAGGAGTCAGCTTCCATGTATGATACCACTCCCTATGTCAAAGAGAGAAGGATTTGTGTGATATTTAGAGTTGAGCATTCCGATACCGCAAGTATCGGGTATCGGCCGATATTCGCTGTATCGGAATTCCGATACTTATTTCCGATATTTTTCATATATCGTATACCGGAATCGGAAGTTCCCATAATTCTTTGAGAGGCAATGGATTTTAGACAGCCAATGAGGAATCCTACGAAGTGTGGGCACATCCTGTAATGCTGCGGTCATGTTAACTAATGGCATGGCTGTGTTGGATTGCGAAATGAGTCAGAATGCACTATAAAAGGCCCGCCGCCATTTTAAACCGTCACTGTGCTGTGAATTAAGTTAGGGACAGGACGCTGCTCTGCTGACTCTGAGGGACAGTTAGAGATAAGCGTTTTTGTGAATTGTCTGTAGCAGCTATTGAGAAACCGCTCTGTAAATCATCCTTTTTCCTTGCAGTGTTGTTTGCACAGCTCTGTGCAAGGTGTGTTTGTGAGTGCAGGTGACGCTGCAGTTTGCTCTGCACCACGCTGTTTGTAGTCATCTGCACGTTCACTCACTGACTCTTTTTTTTTTATTTTGTGGAATTGGGTGCGCTGCCATTCATTGAAATTAACAGTGATCTATTATGTGACGTGCTTCCATCCGTATCAAATACATTGGTTGCAAACACTATAGAAGTACACAAAGGGCCTTTCACAGCTAGTGAACAGTTGTGTGCAGTGTTCACTGTAGTCTGTGAGCTTCTCATTTTGAGTGCAGATTACGCTCCAGTTATTTCTTAAACCACTGCTGGTTGTAGTCTGCTGAGCGTGTGCCACTGCCTCAATCCTTGACATTTTTCTCAAATTGGTGCTGCTCCATTCTATTTCAAATAACTCAAATCTATTAGTGTGACGCGCTTCCATCCGTATCCAATCATGGTGCAAACAGTCTAAAGTACACAAAGGGGCCTTTCACAGCTATGAAAGTTTGTGTGCAGTGTCACTGTAGTCTGAGGTTTCATTTTGTGGTGCAGATCACCTCCAGTTAGTTCTTCAACCACTGCTGGTTGGTAGTCTGCTGAGCGTGTGCCACTGCCTCATTTCCCTTTACATTTTTCTCAAATTTTGGTGCTGCTCCATTCTATTCAAATAACCAAATCTATTAGGTTTACGCGCCTTCCATCCGTAACAATACATTGTTGCAAACAGTCCCAGAATACACCCAAAGGGGGCCTTTCACAGCTAGTGAACAGTTGTGTGCAGTGTTCCCCTGTATCTGAGGTTTTCTTTTTGGGGTGCAGATCACCTCCAGTTAGTTCTTCAACCACTGGGTGGTTGTATCTCTGAGCGTGCCCTGCCCATCCTTGACATTTTTTCTCTAATGGTGCAGCTCCATTCAATTGAAATTAACAGTGATCTATTTGTGTGACGTGCTTCCATCCGAAACCAACACATTGGTTCAAACAGTCTAAAGTACAACAAAGGGGGCCTTTCCCCGCTATTTAACATTTGTTTCAGTGTTTCACGTAGTCTAGGTTTTTCTTTTTTGGAGTGCAGATCACGCTCCCAGTTAGTTCTTCAAACAAAGCGGTTTTCGTTGACTGTCCACTCCCAAAACCCTTACATTTTTTTCAAAAGGTCTGCTCCATTCTATTTTTTAAAAACCAAACCTTATTGACCGCTTCCTCCGAACAAACAGGGAGCAAAAAATCTAAATCACAAAGGGGCCTTCCCTATGAACTTGTTGCATTCCTGTATCTGAGGTTTTTTATTTTGGAAAGGAATCACCTCCATTAGTTTTTCAAAAAAACTTTTTTGTCTGTTGACGTTGCCCTGCCTCACCTGACATTTTTCTAAATTGGGGGCGCCCATTTTTATTTTTAAAAAACTCAAAACATTATGGACGCGCTTCCCTCCGTATACAATACATTGGTTCAAACAGTCTAGAATACACAAAGGGGGGCCCTTTTACAGCTAGGAACAGTTTGTGCAGTTCACTTAGTTGAGGTTTTTTTATTTTTGGAGTGCAGATCACGCTCCATTATTCTTTAACCACTGCTGGTTTTTAGTCTGCTGACGGTGCCACTGCCTCACCTTACATTTTTCCAATTGGGGGCGCCCATTCATTCAAATAACTCAAAACTATTGTGTGACGCGCTGCCATCCTAACAAACATTGGTTGCAAAAAGCTAGAATACACAAAGGGCCTTTTACATCAGAAACAGTTTTGTGCAGGTTCCTTAGTCTGAGGTTTTTATTTTTTGGGGGTGCAGTCACGCTCCATTTAGTTCTTCAAACACTGCTGGTTGTAGTCTCGACGGTCCACTGCCTCATCCCTTTACATTTTTCCAAATTGGTGTGCTCCCCTTCTATTTCAAATAAATCAAATCATTATGGAGCGCTTTCCCTCCTAACAATACATTGGTTTCAAAAAGTCTAGAAGTACACAAAGGGGGCCCTTTTACAGCTATGAACAGTTTTTGATGTCACTGTTTTGAGGTTTTCATTTTTGGGGTGCAGACACTCTCCCGTTTTTTTAATGGGGTTGTGTTGTGGGGTTGTGTTTTGTTTTTTTGGTTTGGGGGATTAATTGGGAAAATTGGAAAAGGTGATGGGGGTTATGTTAAATAATGGGAAAAGTTAGAAGTAAAAGGGGTTTTCAAGCAAAACAGTTGGGGAGTTTTTCATTATTGAGGTTTTCCCTTTTAGTAATATTTATTCTTCAAACAAAGCTGGAAAACGCTAGCGTGTGCCACTGTCCCCCGAAAAAAAGGGCCCAAAAAGGGGAAAAAGGGCCTTTCCCCTTTGGAAAAATTTTTTTTTTTTGGGGGGTTTTGGTTTTTATTTTTTTTAAAAACCCCTTTTTTTAAAATTTTTTTTTTTTTCCCCCCCTTTTGGTTTTTCCAAAAAACCCCCCCCCCCCCCCCAAAAAAAAACCCTTTTGGGGGAAAAAATTAAAGGGGGAAAAAAACCCCCAAAAAAAAAGGTTTAAAGGTTTTTTTGGGGGGTTTTTTTTTTTTTTCCCCCTTTTTTTTTTTTTCCAAAAACCCCCCCCCGGGGGCCCTTTTCCCCTTTAAAATTTTCCCCCCCTTTTTTTTTTTTAAATTTTTTCCAAAAAAAAAATTTTAAAAAAAGGGGGGAAAAAACCCCCCCGGAAACCCTTAAAGGGGAAAAAAAACAAAAGGGGCCCCGGGGGGGTTTTTTTTTTTGGGGTTTTTTTTTGGAAAAAATTTTTTTTTTTTTGGGGGGGGGGGTTTTTTTTTTTGTTTTGGGGGGGGTGTTTTTTTTTGGGGGGGGGGGGGGAAAAAAATTTTTTTTTTAAAAAAATTGGTTTTGGGGTTTTTTTGAAAAAAAATTTTTTGGGGGGGAAAATTGGGGGGGGGTTTTTTTTTTAAAAAAAGGGGGGTTTTTTTCCCCCGGGGGGTTTTTTTTTTTTAAAAAAAATTTTGGGGGAAAAAAAATTTTTTTTTTTCCCCCCCCCGGGGGGTTTTTTCCAAAAAGGGGGCCCCCCTTTTTTTTTAAAAAATTTTTTAAAATTTCCTTAAAAATTGGGAAAAGGGGAAATTTTGGGGGTTTCCCCCAAAAATTTTTGGGGGGGGTTTTTGGGGAAAAAATTTTTTTTCCGGGTTGGAAAAAAAAAAGGGGGGGTTTTTTTGGGGGTTTTCCCCTTTTTTAATTTTTTTTGGGGCTCCCTTTTTTTTAAAAAAATTAAAAATTTTTTCCCCCCCCTTTTTCCCCCGGGTTCCCAAAGCCTTTTTTTTAAAAAAAATTTTTAAAATTTTTTTTTTTAAAAAATTTTTTTTTTTTGGGCCCCCCAAAAAGCCAAAAATTTTTTTCAAGGGGGGAAAAAAAAAAAAAAATTTTTTTTTTCCCCCTTTTTTTGGGGGTTTTCAGGGGGGGAAAATTTTTTTTTTTTTTAAACCCAAAAAAGGTTTTTAAGGGGTTTTTACAAACCTTTTTTTAAATTTTAAAAAGGGCCCCCCTTTTTTGGGGGGTTTTTTTTTTTTGGGGGGTTTTTTTTTTTGGGGGGAAAAAAAGGGGAAAAAAAACCCGGGCCCCCCCCCCCCCCCTTAAAAAAATTTTTTAAAAGGGGGGGAAAAATTTTTTAAAAAAAACCCAAACCCCCCCCTTTTTTTTTTTTTTGGGATTTTTTCCCCTTTTTTTTTTTTTTTTTAAATTTTTTTGGAAGGGTTTTTAAAAAAAAAAAAAAAGGGGGGGGGGGGGCCCCCTTTTTTAGGGGGGGGCCTTTTTTTATCCGGGGGGGGGGGGGGGTTTTTTTTTTTTTTTTTTGGGGAATTTTTTGGGGTTTTTTCCAAAAGGGGGGGGCCGGGTTTTAAAAAAAAACAAAATTTTTATTTTGTGGGGAAAAACCCCACACCTTTTGAAAAAAGGGGGGTTGGGAAGGCCTTTTTTTTAAAAATTTGGGTTTGGAAACAGGGTTTTTGGGGGGGGAAAAAAGGGGGCCCCTTTTTTTTGGGCCCCAAAAAAAATTTTAAAATTTTTAAAAAAACCCGGGGGGGGAGGGGTTTTGGGGTTTTAAAAAAAAGGGGGGGGGGGGTTTTTTAAAAGGGGGGGGGAAAAAATTTTCCCCCCAAAAAGGGGGAAAAAACCCCCCTTTTTTGGGGGGGCCGGGGGTTTTTTTGGGGAAAAAGGCCCCGGGGAAAACCCCCAAAAAAAAGGGGGTTTTACCCGGGGGGTTTTTTATTTTGGGGAAAAAAAGGGGGGAAAAAAAAAAGGGGGAAAGGGGGGGGAAAAAAAAAAAGGGGGGGGGGGGAAAAGGGGGGGCCCCCAAAAAAATTTTTTTTTTTTTGGGTTTTTTTTTAATTTTTTGGGCAAAAGAATTTTTTTTTAAAACTTTAAAAAATAAAAGGGGGGGGAAAAATTTTTTTTTAAAATTTTTTTTTTAAAAGGGGGGTATCAAATTTTTTTTTTTTCCCAATTGGAATTTTTTTCCCCCATTTTTGTAAAAAAGGGGGCCTTTAATTTTTTTTTTTGGGGTTTTTTTTTTTTTTGGGCCCTTGGGGCCCCCGGGGAAATTTTTGGGGGTTTTTTTTTTTTTTCCTTTTTTTTGGGTTTTTTTTTTTCAACCGAAAAAAATTTTTTTTTCCGGGTTTTGGTTTTTTTTTGGGGGGGGTTTTTTTTTTTTTTGGGGGGTTTTTTTTTTTTTTTTAAAAAAAAAACTTTTTTTTGCTGGTTTTTCCTTTCCCCAAAAAATTTAAAGGTTTGGGGGTTTTTTTTTGGGTTTTCCCCCCTTTTTTTTTTTTTTAAAATTTTTTTAAAAACCCGGGTTGGGGATTTTCCCAAAAAACCCCCCCTTTTTTTTTTGGGGCAAGGGGCCCCCTTTTCCCCCCAAGGGGGGGGGGGAAAAAAAGGGCCCCCGGGGGGGGGGAAAAAAAGGAATTAAAAAAAACAAAAAAGGGGGGGGGTTTTGGGGCCCGGGGTTTGGGTTTTTGGCAAAAAACCCAAAAAAAAATTGGAAAAAAAAGGGGGGGGGAAAAAAAAAAAATTTAAAACCCCAAAAAAGGGGGGCAAAAAAAAAAGGGGGGAAAAAAAAAAGCAAACCTGGGGCCCCAAAAAAAAAGAAAGGGGGGCCTTTGGGGGCCCCCCAAAAAATTTTTAAAAAAAAATTTTTTTTTTTGGGGGGGCCCCCCCCCCCTTTTTTTTTTTTTAAAAAAAATTTAAAAAAAACCCCAAAAAAAAAAAAATTTTAAAAACCCCGGGGGGGGGGGGAAAAAAGGGGGGAAAAAAAAAAAAAGGGGGAAAAAAAAAAAAAAAAAAAAAAAAGGGAAATTTTAAAATTCCCCCCCAAAAGGGGAAAAATTTTGGGGGGGGTTTTTGGGAATTGGGGGGGAACCCCCCCAAAAAAAAAAAAAACCCCCCCCTTTAAAAAGGGGGGGAAAAAAAAAAAGGGTTTTCCCCACCCTTTTTTCCCCAAACCCCCCGGGGGGGGGTTTTTTTTTTTAAAAAAAAAGTGGGGAAAAAATTTTAAAAGGGGGGGTTTTTAAAAAGGGTTTTAAAAAAAAAACCCCAATTTTCCCCCCTTTAAAAATCGGGTTTGGGTTTTTTAAAAAATTTTAAATTTTTAAAAAATTTTTTTTGGGAAAAAAAAAAAGGGGGAAAAAAAAGGGGGGAAAAACTACCCCTAAAATAGAAATGGGAAAGCATCTCCCCCCGGAGCAGAACCCCAAAGAAAATAAAAACCCCCCCCAAACAAGTAATGGGGGGTTAGACAAAAAAGAAATACTGACACAGAAAGAAAAAGTATGAGCAAACGCTGGGCCCAAACTAACTAAATAGAAAAGATAGGAAGGGTACTTACGCAATCCCAAGAAACCCTGAAAAGCACCACTCTACTAATTTCTAAAATCACCTGAGATAAACTACCCTCTACCACCTAAATTAGTTCTCTGGTGTAACAAAATCAAAACACAGCCACTGAAAAACTGGAAAAAAGCAAATGTACAAACTCAGTGGCTGAACTAAACTAGAGGGCATAAAGCCCCCAAAGGGGGACCCAAAAGGCCCCCAAAGAAAGTGCAGACAAAATCCCAAAATATAGTACAAAAACAAAAGAAGAAATGTTTACTGTTAGCAGTAGATGCAGACCGACACAGCAGGCTACAAGGGAAACGGAATGAAGGATTCAGACCAGAACAATTGATCCCCGGGCAACCCGATGGAAGGTGACTCCCTTATATAAGACCAGTCAGTAACACCTGATTCCCAGTCCTCACAATCTTCACTGAACAGACCATTACCGCTTGTAACCACCAGAGGGAGTCTCTGCTCAGAACTCATCTCAAACCCATTCACAACAGTACCCCCCCCTTGAGGAGGGGTCACCGAACCCTCATTTGAGCAACCAGGTCGGTCAGGATGAGTTCTATGATACGCACGGATGAGTCTCCTAGCATGGATGTCCGAAGCAAACACCCAAGAATTGTCTTCCTGACCATAACCTCTCCACTTAACCAAATACTGGAGTTTCCGTCTAGAAAAACGAGAATCTAATATTTTCTCAACCACATACTCCAGATTGCCCTCAACCAAAACAGGGTCAGGAGGCACAGCAGCAGGAACCACTGGCTCAACAAACCTCTTCAACAAGGACTTGTGGAACACGTTATGGATCTTAAATGTCCCTGGAAGAAGCAAACGAAAAGAAACAGGATTAAGAATCTCAATGATCTTATAAGGTCCAATGAACCTAGGCTTAAATTTAGGAGATGCTACTCTCATAGGAATATTCTTTGAGGACAACCAGACCAAGTCCCCCACTTTAAACCGAGGACCATCAGTCCTATGCCGGTTAGCAAACCGCTGGGCCTTCTCCTGAGAGAGGGACAACCTCTCCACTACCTGGTCCCAAATCTGTTGCATACGCTCCACAACAGAGTCAACACCTGGACAGACAGAAGCCTCCGTCTGTCCTGAAGAAAATCGAGGGTGAAACCCAGAATTACAGAAAAACGGAGACATCAAAGTGGCAGAGCTAGCACTATTATTAAGAGCAAACTCAGCCAAAGGTAAAAAAGAGACTCAGTCATCCTGATCAGCAGACACAAAGCATCTAAGATAAGTCTCCAATGTCTGGTTTGTTCTCTCAGTTTGACCATTGGTCTGAGGATGAAATGCCGAGGAGAAAGACAATTGAACACCCAGTTTAGAACAAAAAGTCCTCCAAAATCTGGAAACAAACTGGACTCCTCTGTCAGACACAATGTTCTCAGGAATGCCGTGTAAACGAACCACGTGCTGAAGGAACAACGGCACCAATTCAGAGGAGGAAGGCAACTTAGGTAATGGCACAAGATGTATCATTTTGGAAAACCTATCACAAATTACCCAGATGGTGGTCATTCTCTGAGAAACAGGAAGGTCGGAAATAAAATCCATAGAGATATGGGTCCATGGTCTCTTGGGCACAGGCAATGGCATCAACAAACCACTAGAGCGAGAGCAAGGCTTGGAGCGAGAGCAAGTCCCGCAGGACTGCACAAATTCCCTGACATCACGAGACAAGGTAGGCCACCAAAAGGACCGACTAATCAAGTCTCTGGTACCAAAAATTCCGGGATGCCCAGCCAATGCGGAACAATGAATCTCAGACATCACACTCTTTTTCCACTGGTCCGGGACAAACAATTTTCCAACAGGGCAGCACTCGGGCCTATCCTCCTGACACCCCTCCAGAGCAAGTCTCAAATTGGGCGAGATGGCGGAAAGAACTACACCCTCTTTCAAAATAACAGAAGGATCAGATAACTCAGGAGAGTCCGCAAGGAAACTCCTCGAGAGGGCAGGAAACCACAAAATTAAAACGTGTGAAAAACAAGGCCCACCTGGCCTGTCTAGGAGTGAGTCGCTTGGCAGATTCCAGATAGACCAGATTCTTATGGTCCGTAAGGACCACCACCTGATGTTTGGCTCCCTCCAGCCAATGTCTCCACTCTTCAAAAGCCCACTTCATGGCCAATAACTCCCGATTACCCACGTCATAATTACGTTCAGTAGGAGAAAATTTTCGAGAGAAAAAGGCACAAGGGTTACTTTTAGAGGTCTCTGGATCTTTTTGGGACAAAACGGCACCTGCCCCAATTTCAGAGGCATCAACCTCCACCTGAAATGGCAGAGAAACATCAGGCTGCCGTAGAACAGGAGCAGAAGTGAATCTCTGCTTAAGTTCCTGAAACGCAGAGACTGCCTCAGGAGGCCAATTCACCACATCAGAACCCTTTCTGGTCAAATCAGTTAATGGTTTAACAATAACCGAGAAATTACCAATAAATTTACGATAAAAATTGGCAAAACCCAAAAATCTCTGAAGAGCCTTTAATGAAGTAGGTTGGACCCAATCACAGATGGCCTGAACCTTGACCGGGTCCATTTCAATAACAGATGGGGACAAAATGAATCCCAGAAATGAGATCCTCTGTACGCCAAAAAGACACTGATCCCTTCACATACAGAGCATTCTCTCTCAAAATCTGGAACACAGTTCGAACATGTTTCACATGAGAGTCCCAGTCATTAGAAAAAATCAAGATATCATCCAAATAAACAATCAGAAATTTGTCCACAAAATCCCTGAAAATGTCATTCATGAAGGACTGGAAGACGGAAGGAGCATTAGTGAGCCCAAAGGGCATCACTAGGTACTCAAAATGCCCTTCAGGGGTATTGAATGCCGTCTTCCATTCATCCCCGTGCTTAATGCGAATAAGGTTATACGCCCCCCTGAGGTCAAGCTTGGTAAACCAAGTAGCGTTTTTCACCCTGGAAAACAGGTCAGAAATCAAGGGTAACGGGTATTGATATTTCACAGTAATATTGTTCAAGAGACGATAATCAATACACGGCCTTAATGAACCATCTTTTTTGGCCACAAAGAAAAAACCGGCACCTAAGGGTGAAGAGGATGGTCTGATATGACCCTTCTCCAATGATTCCTTGATATAAGACCGCATAGCGTCATGTTCAGGTACAGACAAGTTAAAAAGGCGACCTTTAGGGAATTTACTACCCGGCACTAATTCAATAGCGCAGTCATAGCTCCTATGGGGAGGCAAGGATGCAGATTTACTTTCGCTAAACACATCAGAAAAATCAATCAAAAAGTCAGGAACATCCTGAGCCTGGGGGGAGGCAGAAAAAAAGGAGTGTTGGTATTAACACATTGGCAGCCCCAACTGGTTACAGACACAGATTTCCAATCCAAAACAGGATTATGAGACTGTAACCAAGGGAAACCCAGCACGATAATGTCATGCAGATTATACAGAACCAAAAATTTGCAGCACTCCTGGTGATCAGGTTCAACCCTCATTATCACCTGAGTAGAAAACTGGGGTTTATTCTCAGCCAAAGGGGTAGAATCGATCCCCAGTAGGGGAATAGACTTCTGTAGGGGTATCAAGGAAAACCCACAACGTTTAGCAAAATCATAATCCATCAGGTTAATAGCTGCTCCAGAATCAACGAAAGCCTGAGCAGAAAATGAGGACAGAGAGCATATCAGAGTGACAGTTAATAAAAACTTAGTCTGAACACTACCCAAGACAACTGAGCGTGCAAAACGTCTTCCCCTTAGGGCAGACTGAAATAGCATGAGAGGCATCACCACAGTAGAAACATAACCCATTGCGCTTTCGAAACTCATGACGCTGTGCACCAGACACCACTCTATCACACTGCATGGGTTCAGAAGCTGGTTCACAAGGCAACACCATTCCACGCATACTTCTCCGCTCACGCAAACGTCTGTCAATTTGAATCGCTAATGACATAGAATCATTGAGACCAGAGGGGACAGGGAATCCCACCATAACATCCTTTACATTATCTGACAGACCCTTCCGGAAAAGGGCTGCCAAAGCGTCGTCATTCCATTTGGTCAGGACTGCCCACCTACGGAATCTCTGACAGTATAACTCAGCGTCATAAGGCCCCTGATTTAATGCCAACAAGGCTTTTTCAGCTTGATCAGTGACATTAGGCTCATCGTACAATAACCCCAAAGCCTGAAAAAATGCATCAACATCACTCAAAACAGGATCCCCAGGTGTCAGGGAAAAAGCCCAATCCTGAGGATCGCCGCGCAGGAGAGAGATGATAATTTGAACCTGCTGCGCTGCGTTCCCTGAGGACTTAGATTTTAAGGCAAAAAACAATTTACAATTATTTTTGAAATTCTGAAACTTAGCTCGATCCCCCAAAAACAAATCTGGCATGGGGATCCTAGGTTCCACAACAGGCAACCTAGCAAGATATGCAGCAATACTCTGAACCTCAGTGGCAAGCTGATCCACACGGCCAGACAACCGTGCAAACTCCATTGAGAGAAAAGATCCTCCCCAGCACCCAGAGATACAGAGGGAAAAAAAAAAATGCAACAAATAGTAAAATATCTCTGACAACTCTGACAACCTTTTTTCTTTCACAATATTTTTTCCCTTCTGTGAGTACCATACAATTTTCAATTATTAGGCCGGTGATACTGTTATGTTTCGGTAGCTGAGGAGTGCAGGTAAAAAAGGCAATACACCAGAGCAGTTGGAATCTATGAGATTGCAGTACCCTGACTAACCACCACAACTAGAGGCAGCCGTGGAGCGTTCCTACGTTGGTCCTAGACGCCTCGTCACAGCCTGAGAAACTAACTACACCTAAAGATAGAAATAGGAAAGCTATCTGCCCCGGAGCAGAACCCCAAAGATAATAGAAAGCCCCCAAACAAGTAATGGCGGTTAGACAAGAAGAAATACTGACACAGAAAGAAAATAGTATGAGCAAACGCTGGGGCCCAAACTACCTAAATAGAAAAGGATAGGAAGGGTACTTACTGCAATCCCAGAAAACCCTGAAAAGCACCAACTCTACTAATTTCAAAATCACCTGAGATCACACGACCTCTACCACCTAAATTAGTTCTCTGGTGTAACAAAATCAAAACAGCAGCCACTGAAAAAACTGGAAAAAGCAAATGTACAAACATCAGTGGCTGAACTAAACTGAGAGGGCAAAAGCCCCCGAAGGGGACCCAGAAGGCCCCCAAAGAAGTGCAGGACAAAATGCTAAAATATAGTACAAAAACAAAAAGAAGAAAATGTCTTATCTGTTAGCAGGAGATGCAGACACGACACAGCAGGCTACAAGGGAAACAGGAATGAAGGATTCAGACCAGAACAATTGATCACCGGCAACCCTGATGGGAAGGTGACTCCCTTATATAAGACCAGTCAGTAACACCTGATTCCCAGTCCTCACAATCTTCACTGAACAGACCAGTACCGCTTGTAACCACCAGAGGGAGTCTCTGCTCAGAACTCATCTCAAACCCATTCACAACACCTCTCTGGTGTATTGCCTTTTTTGCCTGCTCTCCTCAGCTACCAAATCATAACATCATGCCCTGTGCAGAGGCGCTGCTTGTGCTCCCTCTTGTTGCAGAGCTGTCTCCACTGCCTCGACGCACACAGCTGCTTTGTAAAGCAGTAGCAGCAGCAGTGCTCTCGGCTGGAATGGAGAACATTATGGATTGCACCAGTGTGTCTTGGTACTCCCGCATTTTACGCTCCCGGTTCAACGGTGTGATGAGGCTTTGTAAGTTGTCCCGGTAGCGAGGGTCTAGGAGGGTGGACACCCAATAATCAGACGTGGTGAGAATGTGGGCGATGCGGCGGTCGTTTCTCAGGCACTGCAGCATGAAATCAACCATGTGCTGCAGACTCCCAACTGGCCAAGAAACGCTGTCCCCTGCAAGAGGCGTCATCTCTGCCTGTTCTGCATCACCCCACCCTCGCTCTACATACTGACTAGAGCGTTGTGTACCTCCCTCTGGAGCGATGTCTTCCTCCTCCATTGACTCCTCCTCATCCTCCTCACAAAGTGAGCCCTGCCCAGCCCTTTGTGAGGAACCACGTTGCGCTGACTGTCCAGACGGTGATGGAATTTGTGACTCCTCATCCTCCACCTCTTCCAAAACCTCATCCCTTAGTGCTTGCAGTGTTTTTTGAAGCAGGCAGATAAGGGGGACAGTCAGGCTGACTAGTGCATCAACTGCACTCACCATCCGCGTTGACTCATCAAACGCACGCAAAACGTGGCAGATGTCCTTCATAGAGTCCTTCGCCAGTCCTTACACTGGCTGCCCATTCATTATAGTATCCAATTCAAAGTACTGGTTGTCACCCCCAAAGCTCTCCACAGTGCAGCACCCCCTACATCTCATCCCTCATTTATATCTATCGGCCTAACCGACTGCTGCGCTCTGCAAACGACCTTCGACTAACCTCTGCACTAATCCGAACCTCCCACTCCTGACTCCAAGACTTCTCCCGTGCTGCGCCAATCCTCTGGAATGCTCTACCCCAAGAAATTAGGACTATCCGCAATTAGCATGGTTTCAGGCGCTCCCTCAAAACACATTTGTTCAGAGCGGCCTATCACATTCACTAATCAAAGTCATTCTATGTGTAAGTCTGTGTGTGTAGCCCATTCACTATCTCCATCCATCCATCACTCCCTCAAAATGGCTGGACCATCATTGTAAATACACCATTGTATATAAACACCTGGACTTTGTATCTCCCCCACCTCATTGTAGATTGTAAGCTCTCACGAGCCGGGGCGGCTTATATTGCTTTAATTATTGTATTGTTAACGTTGTTACTTATGACTTGTGTTCTGAAACTGTTAAACTGTAAAGCGCTGCGGAATATGTTGGCGCTATATAAATAAAGATTATTATTATTATTATTATAGAGGCCCACTCAGTAGTGGTGAAGTGTGAACGGCGCAAATTGCGAGTTGATTGCGCCTGATGCAGCTGATACTCCATTACTGTTGGCTGCTGCTCACACAACCGCTCAAACATATGTAAAGTGGAATTCCACCTGGTGGGTACGTCACATATGATGCGATGTTCAGGAAGGCGAAATCTGCGTTGCAGAGCTGCAATCAGTGATCTGGCCATGCTGGAACATCGCAAGTGAGCGCACTATAGGTGGACCTTGTGCAGCAGTGTATCAAGATCCGGATAGTCCCTCAAAAAACTCTGCACGACCAAGTTGAGCACATGTGCCAGACATGGTATGTGAGGGAGGTTGCCAAGGCCCAGAGCTGCCACCAGATTTCGGCCATTGTCACACACTACCAGGCCTGGCTGGAGATTCGCTGGCAAAAACCACACGTCGCTCTCCTGCTTGATGGCATTCCAGAGCTCCTGCGCTGTGTGGCTTCGATTCCCCATGGAAATTAATTTCATGACGGCCTGTTGACGTTTGGCCACGGCTGTGCTCATATCGGTCGCAACAGGTAAGCGTTCACGGGTCCATGTGGAGTTAGACCGTGACGGCTCCTGCAGCGATGATTCTGAGGAACTGGAGTAGGAGGAGGAGTCAATGTGTACAGACTTGATTCCTGCAATCCTTGGAGTTGGCAGAACACGTACAGTGCCACTCGCAAGATCAGTACCCGGCTCCACAACATTGACCCAATGGGCAGTGAGGGAAAGGTATCGTCCCTGGCCATGGGTACTGGTCCACGCATCGGTGGTCAGGTGGACCTTGCTACTGACGGCGTTTAGTAGCGCATGTTTAATTTTTCCCTCAACATGCTTTTGCAGACCAGGGACGGCTTGCCTGCTGAAATGAAATCGGCTTGGCACATTGTATTGTGGGACTGCCAATGATATTAAGTTACGTAAACTGTCAGTCTCCACCAGCCTGAATGACAGCATTTCAAGGGACAGGAGTTTTGCAATGCCAGCATTCAGAGCCTGTGCTCGTGGATGGTTTGCCGAGTATGGCCGTCTTTTATCCCATGCCTGTGCTACCGATGGCTGTTTTGTGGCCTGGGAGTGTGAGGATGACAGGGAACTTGCTGCTGTGGGTGGAATAACACTTTGTCTCTGGACAACAGTGACCGAGGTTCTTCCATGGCGATCCTGTGAGGAAGCCGAACCAGCTGTGTGTGAGCTCGATGAAGAGGCTCCAACACGACCTGAAGATGTAGGTGCTGCTGTAGGTTGGCCTACATCTCCAGTGTGTCTTTGTAACTCAACTACGTGCTTTGTCCGCACATGTTTCCACATATTAGTGGTATTGAGGTTACTGACACTTTTACCTCTTTTTACTTTTTGATTACACAGCTTGCATTTGACATAGCAAATATCATCTGCAAGTGTGTCAAAAAAGGACCACGGAGTGCAAGTCCTGGGAGCGCACGTTTTGACTTTTGGAAGACAACTGCTCCGAACAGGTGCCAAACTGGAGGCTACAGGCAACCGAGTCTGCAGCCTAACTCTCCATCCTGTTTGTACCGTTGGGGCAATGTCTTCCTCTATCTTCCTTCTATCACTAACCACTTCTCTAGGCCTCTCACTGCTTTCAACCTCTGAGACACACAAGGATGGTAACACCCTTGACCTGGTCTTTGTCCGCCTCTGTTCAATCTCCCACCTAAATAACTCACCGCTTCCACTGTCTGACCACAACATTCTCTCCTTCACGCTCACAAATCCTCCACCATCCCAGCGCACTCCTACCTTGTTAGGGTCTGCGGAACGCACCAAATATATGAGGTAGAGAGGTGCGTTCGCAGCCCGGGGTCCACCGTGCAGGCGGAACCTGCTGCTAGTAAAATGGCGAAAGTAGCGAACTCTGTTATCCCGCAGAGTTGCTAAAATAAACGCCGTAGCGCGTTGTGGCAGTAAGTGCGAACTCTGTTAATACCCAGAGCCGCTAACGGAAATTCCACAGCGCTATATGGCGATAGGTGCGAACTCACTTAGCTTCAGTGAGCCGCAAAGTAAAACGCTAGGGCTCTGTCTAGCGTCGAAAGCAAACCCTGTTACGTCACAGGGCCGCTGAGGAAAAGTGCTGTGTCCTGTCAGGCTCTCAGGTACACAGTTAAGTGCTAAGCGTACATAACGCGTGATCATGTGCTAATGTCCTCGCGGGAGTCACCCGCAATCTATGGCGTCTGAACGCCAGACCCTGAATACGTCAATCAAAACTCCTCACCGGTTACGCCGGTAATCTAGGGCATCTAGGACACCGACCCTGGCCAGCTACCATAACAAACTCCTCACTGATTAAGTCGGTATTCTAGTGGCTTATTTCAGCCGGGTCCCTAACCACACATACGCATGATCACACTGGCGCATAGCATACAATGGTTGATATTAGCGCATAGCGGCCCAGCCATGCTACCCTTTTATAGCAACAGCTACAGGACCTTCCAGGAACAAGGACCAATGAGAAGCTGTTACAAACACACGTAGCTACATGAACTTCCTGGCGGACCAATAGGAGCCGCTGCAGCACCTGAACATGTGACCCCTGATCTCCAATGAGAGATCTCACTCTGGGCATGCTCAGATGGGAAAACGCAGGACTTTGTCTCAAAGACGGCTGCTCCAGCACTGGCTATAATAGCAGATCCAGGAAAGGCAGCAGCAAGTCACTGCACAGTAGAGGAGTGGGCAAGACGCCTGGACCGACGTCTCTGCTGAGCAGGCTCCACTGCGGCCGGATATGAATGGGAGACCACAGCGGGACGGGTTTGAGACTCCCCTTGTGCAGCAGCGGGAACTCGAACCCTAACATTACCCCCATTCCTAGGGCCCTCCCTTCTCTGGGCCTCGCTGCGTTCAAAGGCAGCGATGAGCTGCGGAGCGTGAACATGCTCGGCAGGCTCCCAGGACCTATCCTCAGGCCCATAACCCCTCCAATTCACCAAATAAAATTTTTTGCCTCGTACCACCTTGCACCCAACAATGGCATTCACCTCGTAGTCGTCCGAAGACGAACCCGACGTCCCGGCAGATGACTCAGGCAACCGGGGGATGACCACGGGTTTTAGGAGGGATACATGGAAGGTGTCGGAGATACCAAGGCGAGGCGGAAGGGCCAAACGGTAAACCACAGGGTTCACCTGCTCGAGAACCTTGAAGGGACCCAAATAGCGGGGTGCCAATTTAGTGGATTCCACCCGTAGCCTGATGTTTCGGGCGGAGAGCCACACTAGGTCGCCAGGAGAAAATGTCGGAGCGGGACGCCGATGAGCATCGGCAGAAGACCTCATCCTTTCCTTGGAAGCCTGAATGGCATCCTTGGTGCGGTCCCATATGTCCCGTGCTTCCACAGCCCAGTCTGCCACCCTGGAGTCAGCGGAAGCAACGGGCATGGGCACCGGTACCCGCGGATGCTGGCCGTAATTTAAGAGGAATGGGGTCTGTCCGGTGGAGTCAGCCACAGCATTGTTTAGCGCAAACTCCGCCCACGGAAGCAGAGATGCCCAGTCATCCTCAGCCTGGCAGAGACAAAATGTCGCAAGTAGGTGACCAAGGTCTGGTTGGCCCTCTCTACCAACCCATTCGTCTCGGGATGATATGCAGAGGAGAGGTTCAATTCAATGCAGAGTAGATGACACAACTCTCTCCAGAACCGAGACGCAAATTGGGGACCTCGATCGCTGACAATCTTGTCTGGCATACCGTGTAGACGGAAGATGTGTCTAATAAATAATGCTGCCAAGGCCCGTGCGGAAGGTAACCGTGGTAGCGGCACTAAGTGCACCATTTTGGAGAAGTGGTCGGTGATCACCCAAATGATAGTGCAACCCCGAGACTTGGGTAAGCCCACCACAAAGTCCATCCCGACCATCTCCCAGGGCCTGTCTGCCACTGGCAAAGGAAAAAGTAACCCAGCTGGCCGTTGTCGAGGGGACTTGTTCCTGGCGCAGGAGACACACGCCTGAACATACTCCCTGACGTCACGGACCATATGTGGCCACCAGTATGTCCTCGCCAATAGCTCAGTTGTCCTCTTTGCCCCAAAGTGTCCACCCACCCTGGACGAGTGTGCCCAAGAGAGTACCTCCGGTCGCAAATTAGTGGGCACAAAAGTCTTGCCCGGAGGCACAGACTCTAGCGAAACCGGGGCTACAGTTCTCAGGCTTTCTTCAGGGACAATAAGCCGAGGCTCCTCATCCTCCTCCTCTGATGACACTAAGGAGCGAGAGAGAGCGTCGGCCCGAACATTCTTCTCACCGGAGAGAAAATGGAGGGTGAAATGGAACCGAGAGAAGAATAGGGACCATCTGGCCTGGCGAGAATTTAGCCGCTGAGCCGTTTGCAAATATACCAAGTTCTTGTGGTCGGTGAAGACTTGGAAGGGAAAACGAGCTCCCTCCAGAAGATGTCTCCACTCTGAGAAGGCCAATTTCATAGCCAGTAACTCCCTGTCCCCGATGGTATAATTCCTCTCTGCTGGTGTAAAGGTCTTAGAAAAGAAGAAGCAGGGATGCTTCCGACCTTGAGCATCCTTTTGATATAGGACTGCTCCAGCACCAACAGAAGAGGCGTCCACCTCTAAAACAAACGGTTTATCAACATCAGGGCGATGTAATATGGGAGCACTGGCAAAATGCGACTTGATGGAAGAGAACGCCTTGGAGACCTCCTCAGACCACAACTTGGGATTTGCTCCCTTCTTGGTCAGGGCTACCAAGGGAGCTACCAAAGTCGAGAAATGGGGAATGAACTGGCGATAATAATTAATGAACCCCATAAAGCGCTGCACCGCTTTAAGAGAATGGGGTTCTTGCCAGTCCATTACAGCCTGTAGTTTGGCAGGATCCATAGCCAATCCCTGGGCAGAGATGATATAGCCCAGAAAAGGTAAGGACTCCTGCTTAAACACACATTTCTCCAGCTTGGCATAGAGGGAGTTTGCCCGTAAGAGGTCGAAGACTTTGTTGACATCCCTCCGGTGAGAGTCTATGTCTGGTGAAAAAATGAGAATATCATCCAGATAGACTACCACAGAGGTGGAGAGCATATCCCGGAAGATATCATTGACAAAGTCTTGGAAAACAGCGGGAGCATTACAGAGCCCGAAGGGCATCACCAGGTATTCGTAATACCCATCCCTGGTATTAAAAGCTGTCTTCCACTCGTCCCCCTCACGGATGCGAATTAGGTTATAGGCACCACGTAGATCAAGCTTGGTAAATACTCTTGCTCCTCGGAGCCTATCAAAGAGCTTAGAGATTAGGGGCAACGGGTACTTATTCTTGACGGTGATGGCGTTAAGACCCCTGTAGTCAATGGATGGACGTAATTCTCCGTTCTTCTTTTGCACAAAGAAGAACCCTGCCCCTGCTGTTGACACCGACTTCCTAATGAACCCTCTTGCCAGATTCTCCTGAATGTACTGGGACATGGCCTCCGTCTCAGGGAGCGAGAGGGGTATACTCTCCCCCAAGGAGGTTCTGCTCCAGGCAAGAGATCAATAGGACAGTCGTAGGGGCGATGAGGTGGAAGAGTCTCCGCCGCCTTCTTGGAGAAAATGTCTGCATATGCCCAATAACACTGAGGAAGAGAAGTGAGATCTACGGGTATCTCTGTGGTGGTGACCTGAACGCACTCCCTGATACACTTGCCTCTACATGAATCACCCCAACCCAGTATCCTCCCAGAGGACCACTCAATATGGGGAGAGTGGTAACGGAGCCAAGGTACTCCCAGCAACACCTCGTCTATTCCCTCGGGCAGGACAAGAAAAGAAATACTCTCCTGATGGGACGGGGACATAGATAAAGTGAGAGGGATCGTCTGGTGGGTGATTTGGGAGGGCAGAGTTGATCCATTCACTACTCGCACAGTTACCGGTTGGGCGAGCATCACCAGAGGTATAGTGTGGCGGAGAGCAAATGCAGAGGACATGAAATTCTCCTCGGCTCCGGAATCCACACAGAGCTCAGCGGAGAGCGTGGATGGACCTACTGTAATTGTCCCTTTAAAGGACAACTTGGTGGAAAATGCCGCAGTGTCTAGTGAACCTCCTCCCAAGGTCACTAGACGCGACCATTTTCCCGACCGCTGTGGACATTTGTTGGCATAGTGTCCTAACTGCTGGCAGATGTTACACACCACGGGTACTCGAGCGGCCCGGGACTTAGGTCCCGCTCGAGAAACCTCCATGGCCTCATGGGAGTCGGGTGCCTAGCTGGAAGATTCCAGAGGTCTGGCGAAGGTGGGAGCCAGCCGGAACCTCTGCCTACACTGGGACCGCTCCAACCTCCGCTCGTGAAAACGGAGGTCGATGCGGGTAGATATGGCGATAAGCTTCTCCAGTGTGGAGGGAATCTCCCTGGTAGCCAAAGCATCTTTAACATGATCAGCCAGTCCTCGCCAGTAGACTGGAATGAGTACTTTATCCGACCAGTCTAGCTCTGAGGCCAGAGTCCGAAACTGGACGGAAAACAGACTAACCAAAGACGAACCCTGTGCCAATGCCAGCAGTTGTAGCGCCGTATCGTGGGTGACCTGAGGTCCTAAAAAGACCTTTTTTAGAGCCTCCAGAAAACGAGGAGCACTCCGCACCACACGGTCGTCACGCTCCCACAGCGGGGTGGCCCACTCCAACGCTCTGCCTGACAGAAGCGAAATTATAAAGCCCACTTGTACCCGATCCGTGGGGAAACGTGCAGCCAGAAGCTCGAGTTGTATAGAGCACTGACTCACGAATCCCCGACATTGCTTGCTGTCACCAGCAAACTTGTCTGGAAGCGGGAGGTGGGATATTGTGGGGGCAGAGGTGGCAGTGGACACACTGGCTGCAGCCACGCTAGCAGCCTGAACAGCGACTGCGGTAACATCCACAGCTGAGGTTGTGCACTCAAGAGCCGCCAACCTACCCTCCAGCTGCTGGATGTCCCATAGTAGACGCTGGTCATCCGCCATTTTACCAGCCAGACCCTGGCGCTAATATTATGCTAGGGTCTGCGGAACGCACCAAATATATGAGGTAGAGAGGTGCGTTCGCAGCCCGGGGTCCACCGTGCAGGTGGAACCTGCTGCTAGTAAAATGGCGAAAGTAGCGAACTCTGTTATCCCGCAGAGTCGCTAAAATAAACGCCGTAGCACGTTGTGGCAGTAAGTGCGAACTTTGT
>JARQOD010000002.1:348278339-348399139 GCA_033576555.1 Oophaga sylvatica
CCCGGGAACCGGGAAAGGGCGGGCCCCCCTCGTAAGGGGGGGGGGTTTACTGTCATTTTTGGCATCGCCACAAAGATCGTCGCGGTTGCCATTTGACTTCTCACAGCTGAGTTGCTGTTTCTTGTGTTTGGCAGTGAGGAGTTAATTCTGTCTGTGCTCGGTCTGGACTGGGTTCAGTTCTCCCGGCTGCAATTGATTATTTGTTGATTGGTTTCCTTTAATAATCCTGGTTGTCTGTTGGGTGAGTTGCCAGTGAAATTCTTCATGCAGACCACAGATAGATTGTATCTGTAGACTTAAGTTAAAGAGCTCCTTAGTTGTTTTAAAGCTCACCTTGCTTAGAGTTTAATATCCAGATCATTTATGTTCCTTCTGTGTTTGAGTGTGTATGCAAGTCTGTGTTTTCTCCAGTCTGTCTTATATGTCTAATCTGTGTATTTAGCAGAGATCAGCCCATACCCTTTGGTGGTAATCAGAATCCTTCTTAGGACTGATTACAGGGTTCAGGGACTGATAGGAGACAGGGTTAGGCTGGAGACTTGGACCTCTGAACCATTATCAGTACCTCCAAGGTGAGGGATTAGTTAGGACCCCAGTTTAGGGTCAGGTTAGACCCCCGGTCCTCCTCTTTCCTGTGACAGTGTTTCAAGTCCTCAAGATTAACACTGAGTTCAACGGATATCGTGTCAGGTAAATCTATTCTATATTTACATGCTGATGTTGCTAATCTATATGTTGTATAGAGTGTTGTTCTTTTAAGAATAGTTTACTGACATCGTACACATATCATAAGACCGCGTGACACCTGTGCCCTGACTCCTGAAGCCTTGGACCTTGTACTCCAGCTATTCCTACTGAGGAACTCTGAAGCACTTGTGGACTCTGAACCCTGCTCTTTGAAAGACCCACGTTTGCATGGACTTACGGTAACAGAGAAGAAGATCCTGAACCTGTTGTGGAGAGTGATTGCTGAGCTTAGATTACTCTGGCCTGCTGTGTCTCCTGCTTCTGTGTCTGCAAACTGTGTGACTATTTTTGCCAACTTGTATGAAGTAATACAAGACTTTCTATATCAAACTTGTGTCTCATGTATTTTCATCGCACCCAAGCACAAGACGCTATATGAACTGTACTATACACATTACAAGATTCTGAAGCCAAACGTTAGTGTCTGCTGGGTATGGAAAAGCTGTGTCTGCTGTAACTGTGGATATCGGATGTCCGGTTGTACTTTCTGTGATGACAGTGGTTGTGACTTCTCACAACCATTCCAGGTGAGCAATTCCCTTAAGTTTTTTTTTCTGCAGTGTTACCACAGGTAAACACTATTGTTTTTTTTTTCTTTTCTCTTTTTTGTCTGCTGTAACTGTGGATATCAGATGTCCGGTTGAACTTTCTGTGATGACAGTGGTTGTGACTTCTCACAACCATTCCAGGTGAGCAGTTCCCTTAATTTTTTTTTCTCTCTGCAGTGTTACCACAGGTAAACACTATTATTTTTTTTTTCTTCTCCTCTCCTTCCAGTACTCCTGTTTTAAAAGATCTGGAAAATGGAGGCCCGCATAAAGGAACTTTGCGGAGTGACTGATAATATCCTTGCAGATTTGCAGAATATAAAGACCCGTTTTGCAAGCCTACAGGACCTCACTAATCACAATTTGCAAGTGTTTGGACAGACTGCCCAGGATTTGCGAGCCAGGATTGAGGCTCTAGAGGAGCGAGTCCAGGCTCCTGCCGTAGCCCCGAGTTCTGGGATTCCCAAGTTGCCCCCTTTTCGTTTTGGCGGTGAACGTGAGAAATTCAGGGGATTTATTAATCAATGCAATCTTTTTTTTTCTGCACATGCTTCACAATTTCCCACTGAACGATCTAAGGTGCTTACTATAATTATGTTGCTTACCAACAAGGCTTTGATGTGGGCAAACTCTCTGATTGAGACGGAGGATGATTGTTTGAATCACCTTGATGCTTTTATTTCAGCCATGGGGCAGGTGTTTGATGACCCCAATCGAGGTGCAACAGCTGAAGCAGCCATGTTAGCTTTGCGCCAAGGTAAGCACTCGGTAGCTGAATATGCCTTGGATTTCAGGAGATGGGCCCTTGATACCACCTGGGACAGTTCCGCCAAAAAATCTATTTTTCGAAAGGGGTTATCTCCACTGATTAAGGATGAACTTGCTCGTGCCGACCCTCCCACTGCGTTAGGTGACTTTATTAACTACTGCATCCGTATTGATACTCGTCTGACTGAACGCAGGCAAGAGAGATGGTTCGAAAGCAATCGCACTAACCTTTTCCTACCTTCCTCTCCAGCTAAGGAACCTTTGAGTAGGATTACACGGGAACCTGAACCTGAACCCATGCAGGTAGACTCTTTACAACGACGGGTTAGTGATGCACGCAAGGAACATCGTTTTAAGGAGAATCTATGTTTCTATTGTGGTAAGTCAGGGCACTTCATTATAAACTGCCCCAGCCATTCTCGTAAGACTACTGCAGCACTCATTCACTGTGAGTGTTGCGAGAGGGGATCTGTCAGGTCCGAGCCTCAGGCTCCAGAGAGATCTGCAGCAACGGATCTTGATTTCTCGGACTTAAACTCCGTTACCTCTGAGGACGTTGACTGTGTAAACGCTGCCATTTTTCAAGTTTCCTCAGCGGTGTCCCAGCTGAGTTGTAAGAAAAACAATTCTCATTGCTTTCTTTCCATCAAACTCTGGGTTGACTCAGCTTGGGTGTCTAGCTCTGCTATGATCGACTCAGGGGTAAGTGGAAATTTTATGGATGTCTCCTTTGCTCTGAAACAGGGGATACATTCAGTGAAGAAGGCTACTCCAGTACAGATGGAAACTGTGGATGGCTCCCTGCTGACCTCTGGACCAGTGGATCAGGAAACAGAGCCTTTGAGGGTTCTCATGGGTAAAGATCATCAAGAGAAACTGTCCTTTATGCTTATCTCTTCTCCCCACTTTCCCATTATTCTAGGGCTACCATGGCTGCAGGCTCAGAATCCTACCATTAACTGGGAGACCAAGGAATTACACTTTCCAGAGAAACAGATGAGTCCAAAAGTTTCAGCTTGCTCTGTTCCTAAAGGAACCATGTCAGTCCCTGAACTACCAGCTGTATACCAGGACTATGTGGATTTATGTGACAAGAAGAACGCTGACCAGCTTCCTCCTCACCGTCCATATGATTGTCCAATTGAATTATTGCCTGGAGCAGAGATACCTTTTGGTAAGATCTACCCCCTGGCGGGGCCCGAGCTAAAGGCTTTAAAGGATTACAAGGACGAAAATCTATCCAAGGGCTTCATACGCCCCTCTTCATCTCCTGCAGGTGCACCCATCTTCTTTGTAAAGAAGAAAGATGGATCTCTGAGACCCTGCGTAGATTATAGGGAACTCAATAAGGTTACTATTAGAAACCGTTATCCATTGCCTTTAATCCCTGAGTTATTGGAGAGAGTGCGACATGCCAAAATTTTCTCTAAACTAGATCTTCGTGGGGCCTATAACTTAGTCCGTATTAGACCTGGGGATGAATGGAAGACTGCATTCAGGTCACGCTATGGACACTTTGAATATCTAGTTATGCCTTTTGGTCTGAGTACCGCCCCAGCCACTTTCCAACACTTGGTGAATGACATCTTCAGGGATCTCCTAGATACATTCGTGGTGATTTATTTGGATGATATTCTAATTTTTTCTAACTCCACAGAGGAACATCATGGACATGTGAGAATGGTCTTGGAACGTCTAAGACAAAATCATCTTTACATCAAACTTGAAAAGTGTGAATTCCATAGGACCGAAATTCAATTTCTGGGGTATGTACTGTCTACACAAGGAATTAGTATGGATGGAAGCAAAACCCAAGCCATCAAGGATTGGCCAAGTCCTAGAAATGTGAAGGAGGTACAGTGCTTCATCGGGTTTGCCAACTTCTATAGACGATTCATTAGGAATTTCTCTGAGGTAGTGTCACCTATCACCCAACTTACCCGGAAAGAGTCTAGGTTCTCCTGGACACCCCAAGCCCAGGAAGCATTTTCCCATCTAAAAGATAAATTTACCACTGCACCTATCCTAGTACATCCCAACCCCGAGCTTGCCTTCATAATAGAGGTGGATGCTTCAGACTGTGCCGTTGGAGCTATACTCTCTCAGAGAACAGGTGAGAAGAATGTCTTGCATCCCTGTGCCTTCTTTTCCCAGCAGTTGTCTTCGGCTGAGAGGAACTACGATGTGGGCAATAGAGATTTGTTGGCCATTATTGCCGCCTTCAAGGAATGGAGACACCTTCTTCAGGGGACTGCACAGCAAATAGTCGTCCTGACAGACCATCGTAACCTTGAATTTATCAGGTCGGCTAAGTGCCTGACTCCTCGCCAGGCTCGCTGGAATCTTTTCTTAAACCAATTTAATTTTATCATTTCTTATAGACCAGGATCGCACAATGGAAAGGCTGATGCACTCTCTAGGATTTACTCAGCAGAGACACGTCCAATTACTCCTCCTAAGACTATTCTTCCTGACTCTAGATTCCTAGGAGTGATTCATAATCAAGACCTACTTAAGGACATCAAGGAAGCATACCATGCGGATTCCTTTTTGGCACAACCCCCAAGGGACGTAAGTCTTGTCTTTAAGAATGGTGTGTGGATTCAGGGACAACGCCTGTATATTCCTGAAACAGTCAGATTGAGAGTATTGCAACTCATTCACGATTCCAAGATAGCTGGGCATAGAGGAATTCTAAAGACACAGGAATTCCTTTCTCGTTTCTTTTGGTGGCCCACTTGCAGGAAGGATGTTTTAAACTATGTCACTTCATGTGAAGTCTGTGCAAGATGCAAAACACCTCGCTCCTCACCAACTGGTCTGTTACAGCCTCTTCCCACCCCGTCCCGCCCGTGGGGATCCATTTCTATGGACTTCATTGTGGAGTTACCAACCTCTCAAGGGAAGAACACCATTCTAGTGGTGGTTGACCGTCTAACAAAGGCAGCTCATTTTATCCCTTGTGTCGGCTTACCCACTGCAAAACAGACATCAGATTTGATGATTAAAGATGTGTTTCGCTTACATGGAGTACCGGATGAGGTTATTTCGGATCGAGGGGTGCAATTCACTTCTAGGTTTTGGCAAAATTTCTGTGCAGCATTGGACATTAAAGTAAACCTTTCTTCTGCTTTTCATCCCCAGACTAATGGACAGACCGAACGAACCAATCAAACCCTGGAGCAGTATCTCCGCTGCTTTATCTGCCACCTACAGGATGATTGGGTGGATCTACTTCCATTAGCTGAGTTCTCTTATAACAACTCTCAGAGTGCGTCCACTAAGCAGTCTCCTTTTTACTCTAATCTAGGTTATCATCCTAACATTCTACCACGATTTCCCATAGAAACGCCTTTACCAGCAGTGGCTGAAAGAATCACGTCTTTACAGAAGAATATGGATCTTCTAAAGGAGAATCTGGAATCGGCTCAGGAAAGGTACAAGAAAGCAGCAGATAAATTTCGTAAACCTGCACCAGCTTTCAAGGTAGGAGACTTGGTCTGGCTGTCAACCAGAAATCTTAAGTTAAGGATTCCATCGTCTAAGTTGGGACATAAGTACATTGGACCCTATAAAATCAGTAAAATTATAAGTGCCGTTGCTTGTCGTCTTCAACTGCCCAGAACTATGAGAATCCACCCTGTATTTCATGTATCCCTACTAAAGGCTGCGACACCCAATACGTTTCCTGGACGTTCTTCTCCTTGCCCTGACCCAGTGCTAGTCGATGGTCAGGAAGAATTTGTGGTGGAAAGGATTTTAGATTCCAGGTTGTATAGAAATCAGTTACAATATCTGATTAAATGGCAGGGCTACCCAGTGGAGGACAACTCATGGGAACCAGTCAATAACGTTAATGCTCCTCGCTTGCTCCGTCAGTTTCATCAGAGGTACCCACACAAGCCTGGTCTGAGGTCATCCGGAGGTTGTCCCTAAGGGGGGAGTAATGTAAGGTTCTGTGTACATGTTCCTGAAACTCAGTTTGTTCGTCAGCCATTTTACTTTCTGTCTTGCTGCAGCTATCTTGCCCTCAGTCAATATGGAGTTTCCAGCTTGCATGTTCCCGCCCTGATTCTCTCCTTTTGCTTCTTAAGCAGCCACAGCTGAGCAATCAGTGCTTCAGAATCTAGCCTGCAGTGAACCTCTGCCCTGACTCCTGAAGCCTAGGACCTTGTACTCCATCTATTCCTACTGAGGAACTCTGAAGCACTTGTGGACTCTGAACCCTGCTCTTTGAAAGACCCACGTTTGCATGGACTTACGGTAACAGAGAAGAAGATCCTGAACCTGTTGTGGAGAGTGATTGCTGAGCTTAGATTACTCTGGCCTGCTGTGTCTCCTGCTTCTGTGTCTGCAAACTGTGTGACTATTTTTGCCAACTTGTATGAAGTAATACAAGACTTTCTATATCAAACCTGTGTCTCACGTATTTTCATCGCACCCAAGCACAAGACGCTATATGAACTGTACTATACACATTACACTGACATTACTGAACCCCAGTAACACAGGAGGAAGTGTTGACTGTGCTAACAGCACTTCCGAGCAACAACTGGCGGTGTTGTAGCCCAGGGATGAGAAGAGAACATGGTGGAGGCAGCAGGACTTTTTGCCGTTCACACAGCAGGGGAACAGCTGACATTACTGAACCCCAGTAACACAGGAGCAAGTGTTGACTGTGCTAACAGCACTTCTGAGCAACAACTGGCGGTGTTGTAGCCCAGGGATGAGAAGAGAACATGGTGGAAGCAGCAGGACTTTTTGCCATTCACACAGCAGGGGAACAGCTGACATTACTGAACCCCAGTAACACAGGAGCAAGTGTTGACTGTGCTAACAGCACTTCCGAGCAACAACTGGTGGTGTTGAAGCCCAGGGATGAGAAGAGAACATGGTGGAGGCAGCAGGACTTTTTGCTGTTCACACAGCAGGGGAACAGCTGACATTACTGAACCCCAGTAACACAGGAGCAAGTGTTGACTGTGCTAACAGCACTTCCGAGCAACAACTGGCGGAGTTGAAGCCCAGGGATGAGAAGAGAACATGGTGGAGGCAGCAGGACTTTTTGCCGTTCACACAGCAGGGGAACAGCTGACATTACTGAACCCCAGTAACACAGGAGCAAGTTTTGACTGTGCTAACAGCACTTCCGAGCAACAACTGGCGGTGTTGTAGCCCAGGGATGAGAAGAGAACATGGTGGAGGCAGCAGGACTTTTTGCCGTTCACACAGCAGGGGAACAGCTGACATTACTGAACCCCAGTAACACAGGAGCAAGTGTTGACTGTGCTAACAGCACTTCCGAGCAACAACTGGTGGTGTTGGAGCCCAGGGATGAGAAGAGAACATGGTGGAGGCAGCAGGACTTTTTGCCGTTCACACAGCAGGGGAACAGCTGACATTACTGAACCCCAGTAACAAAGGAGCAAGTGTTGACTGTGCTAACAGCACTTCCGAGCAACAACTGGTGGTGTTGAAGCCCAGGGATGAGAAGAGAACATGGTGGAGGCAGCAGGACTTTTTGCCGTTCACACAGCAGGGGAACAGCTGACATTACTGAACCCCAGTAACACAGGAGCAAGTGTTGACTGTGCTAACAGCACTTCCGAGCAACAACTGGCAGTGTTGTAGCCCAGGGATGAGAAGAGAACATGGTGGAGGCAGCAGGACTTTTTGCTGTTCACACAGCAGGGGAACAGCTGACATTACTGAACCCCAGTAACACAGGAGCAAGTGTTGACTGTGCTAACAGCACTTCCGAGCAACAACTGGCGGTGTTGTAGCCCAGGGATGAGAAGAGAACATGGTGGAGGCACCAGGACTTTTTGCCGTTCACACAGCAGGGGAACAGCTGACATTACTGAACCCCAGTAACACAGGAGCAAGTGTTGACTGTGCTAACAGCACTTCCGAGCAACAACTGGCGGTGTTGGAGCCCAGGGATGAGAAGAGAACATGGTGGAGGCAGCAGGACTTTTTGCCGTTCACACAGCAGGGGAACAGCTGACATTACTGAACCCCAGTAACACAGGAGCAAGTGTTGACTGTGCTAACAGCACTTCCAGGCAACAACTGGCGGTGTTGTAGCCCAGGGATGAGAAGAGAACATGGTGGAGGCAGCAGGACTTTTTGCCGTTCACACAGCAGGGGAACAGCTGACATTACTGAACCCCAGTAACACAGGAGCAAGTGTTGACTGTGCTAACAGCACTTCCGAGCAACAACTGGCGGTGTTGGAGCCCAGGGATGAGAAGAGAACATGGTGGAGGCAGCAGGACTTTTTGCCGTTCACACAGCAGGGGAACAGCTGACATTACTGAACGCCAGTAACACAGGAGCAATTGTTGACTGTGCTAACAGCACTTCCGAGCAACAACTGGCGGTGTTGGAGCCCAGGGATGAGAAGAGAACATGGTGGAGGAAGCAGGACTTTTTGCCGTTCACACAGCAGGGGAACAGCTGACATTACTGAACCCCAGTAACACAGGAGCAAGTGTTGACTGTGCTAACAGCACTTCCGAGCAACAACTGGCGGTGTTGTAGCCCAGGGATGAGAAGAGAACATGGTGGAGGCAGCAGGACTTTTTGCCGTTCACACAGCAGGGGAACAGCTGACATTACTGAACCCCAGTAACACAGGAGCAAGTGTTGACTGTGCTAACAGCACTTCCGAGCAACAACTGGCGGTGTTGGAGCCCAGGGATGAGAAGAGAACATGGTGGAGGCAGCAGGACTTTTTGCCATTCACACAGCAGGGAACAGCTGACATTACTGAACCCCAGTAACACAGGAGCAAGTGCTGACTGTGCTAACAGCACTTCCAGCAACAACTGGCGGTGTTGGAGCCCAGGGATGAGAAGAGAACATGGTGGAGGAGCAGGACTTTTTGCCGTTCACACAGCAGGGGAACAGCTGACATTACTGAACCCCAGTAACACAGGAGCAAGTGTTGACTGAGCTAACAGCACTTCCGAGCAACAACTGGCGGTGTTGAAGCCCAGGATGAGAAGAGAACATGGTGGAGGCAGCAGGACTTTTTGCCGTTCACACAGCAGGGGAACAGCTGACATTACTGAACCCCAGTAACACAGGAGCAAGTGTTGACTGTGCTAACAGCACTTCCGAGCAACAACTGGCGGTGTTGGAGCCCAGGGTCAAGGAGGATGTTTAAATACTATATCAAGTATTTTCCTTGTTACGTGTCAATTAAAAATGTCTATACTCCAAACAAGAGAAATATAACCTTTAGTACCATAAGATGATGATTTTACTTAAAAAAATATTGTAAATTAATAATTTACAAACATAAACGCATACATTAACATGTTGAAAAGCAATGCAAACCACAATTAAAATAGGTTAAATAATCTGCTATACGGTTTAAAATAAAAGCATACAAGTACATATCAGAATCCATTAATGATGGCTAAGTAACAGTATGTACACCATTTTTATTGTGTAGACAATGAATGGCTGACTTAAAAACATAGTCAGCATTGCAAGTTATCTTTGACATTCATAAAACTTTACATTTGGTGAATAATATCACTAAAAATTTTTTAAAAATATCTAAAATTTCCATCATGTAATACTGATAATATGTGCCAATCATTTATATTAAGAAACAAAATATTTAAAAAGTGCATAGTGCAGAGTGAAAACAGATATTTATGCCTGACTGTGGACTTGCAAGCATGACAACGGATAGATAAGGTATATATAGATGAGACTGCATAGCCACAGATGGTGAATGGCGATGTAATACTGTACCTCAATAAAGTGTGCGTTACTACTACATCCTTTTTTTTATATAGCTTTATAAAAGGTTACGTGCATGTATGGTTGCGCCTTTGTTTGGACGCACAGACTGGCTTCCTGCTGTGACGCGTTGGGTATTGCAGCGTCTGTACGTCTTATGACGCAGACTAACATTCAGGGTGCGCATCGTTCATCATCGCAAGCGTACCGACAACACAAAGGCGTTGTCATGACTGCTTTACTCAGTAAACATGCACCTATGATGAAACATACACGCATGTGCCCTATTACATAACAAGCTACAAGAAAAACGAGTGTGAGGTGTGACACAGCTGTTTTGTTAAGGTACAGTATTATATCGACATTGTACAGGTGTCACTATTCAGTCTGATAAATAGATATCATTCACCTATTCTATCAGTTGTCGTTCTTTCAGCACCACTTACAGGTATATATTTTGCTATTGTGACTATGCACTATTGACTTTACCAAGGTAATGCATGATTTTTGTTAGCGATTATCATGTTTACATGAAGGACCTTTATGATATGGGCTGTTAACTTTCTAATTAAATATGTATTTTTTAAAATGACACAAATATAAGTAATGTTGAAGAGGACTATTCCTACATGCATTGTTTGCACAATATTACAGGTGTACATCACGTCCCTTAATCAACATTGGATTATTATATTTACTTGTATGCTTTTATTTAAAAGGCAAGAACACTGAAGTATAACCTTCGCACTGCAGCAGTTGTCAAAGTTCAACCCACATTATGCACTTCCAACATTGCAGCATTTGAGTCATGATGTGAGTTGGATTTGTCTAAGCTATGGAGTGACAAGGTTGACCATCAGTATCCTATAGCATAAGTAGGCTTTTGTGTTTGCATTTGTTTTCGACATGTGCATATCTGTAATAATATGTCACAATCACAATTATTTTGTTACAGATTTGTGACAAAGACTAATCATTTTATGGTTTTAAAGTTGACGTTTCAAATGTTTACAGCTTAGAAATCAGGGTGTAGCCTCATATCTATGTGTAGCACTAGACACTTTGACATGTCATGTTTTTTTCACCATGATTAGGTAGCTAGCAGTAATTTTTGCCAGACACACAGCAGGGGAACAGCAGGCGTTACTGAACCCCACAAACACATCAGCGATTGTTTTCATCTGTGCATCTAACACTTCTGAGCAGCAACTGGCGGTGTTGAAGCCCAGGGTCAAGGAGGGTGTAGGCAGAGGCCTAGTATGAGATGTTTGAAGTTGAAGTTGTAGTTAGCAGCAGTAATTTTTGCCGGACACACAGCAGGGGAACAGCAGGCGTTACTGAACCCCACAAACACATCAGCGATTGTTTTCATCTGTGCATCTAACACTTCTGAGCAGCAACTGGCGGTGTTGAAGCCCAGGGTCAAGGAGGGTGTAGGCAGAGGCCTAGTATGAGATGTTTGAAGTTGAAGTTGTAGTTAGCAGCAGTAATTTTTGCCAGACACACAGCAGGGGAACAGCAGGCGTTACTGAACCCCACAAACACATCAGCGATTGTTTTCATCTGTGCATCTAACACTTCTGAGCAGCAACTCGCGGTGTTGAAGCCCAGGGTCAAGGAGGGTGTAGGCATAAAATATTGAGTTATTGCCTTGTTACGTGGCCATTGCAAATGTATGTACTTCAAACAAGAATAAATGAAGTTTTACTAGGACAATAAAATGATGAATTTCAATTCCAAGAATAGAAAAATATTTATACTTGAGAGTCCTCTGTGGTTGATACCGTTTAATGGCTAACTGAAAATATGGTAACAAATTCCAAGCTTTCGAGACTACTCAGGTCTCTTCATCAGGCTAAGACTAAAACAAAAAATGAAGAATCACATATTTCTACACACAACAGGACACAGGAATAGGTAAGACAAGTGAGGGAGGGACAAGTGAGGGGAGACCGGCCAAAAAATGAGAACAAGGATGAATTATCAGCGCCACACAATAAGAGAAAAAATAATGGATTTACCTGTGGCAAAACACTTTTGTATGCCCGGTCATAGCATGATGGATATGGAATTACTGGTATTAAAATATAACTTCAAATATGAGAAAGATACAAAGGTTTCAGAATATAAGCTCATCATGACCTTTGACACTGTTAGTGATGGAATGAATAGATCACACGGATTTATGTCATTCTATATCAATTAAGGAATCTGCATCTCTGCCCTTCCAGGGGCATGAAAACACAAAACCAGACCCCAATCAGAGGGCAATAAAACTTTCTATCCTTATCTAGGAACTGTTCCAATATTTATGTTCATCCCTCTGTGATAATGACAGTTCTGCTACACGTCACTTACTTGTCTTACCTATTGCACTATTCCTGTGTCCTGTTGTGTATAGAAATATGTGATGCTTCATTTTTTGTTTTAGTCTTTGCCTGATGAAGAGACGTGAGTAGCCTCGAAAGCTTGCAATTTGTTACCATCTTTTCAGTTATCCATTAAAAGGTATCAACCACTGCGGACTCTCAAGTCTAAATATTTTTCTATCTACTGGCTAACACGGTACGAAGATACACATGTTTCCTAACTTCAAGAATAAAAATAAAGACACTGCAAATATAAACGCATATATGCACATGCCAACAAGAAATGGAACAACACACCACCCAAAAAATTGGTTACAAAATATAGTGTTGTAAATTTAAGAATAAAAGTCAATTTTTGTATTTATGAATAATGCTTAAGGAACGCTATGTTAAACCATAACATAGTGAAGACAATGGATTTTGTAATAGTCACTCATCATCATCATCATTGCAATTTAGATGTGACAGTCACAGACATTTCAATTATTTAAGTTAATAAAATCGTTACTTTGTACAGCATGTATGACATGTCCAGCATGGACTCATCAATGTGATGACACAATAATGTACGATAAAAAATAACCATTTAAAAAAACATTATGCATTGTCACAATTTAAGTGTGTGCCTGCAAGTGTAGGTGAAACAAAGGCTACGGATAGCAAAGGTATATTCTATGTCTGTATCAGACAGTGGACAGCCTCTGATGGGTAATGGCGATGTTATACTGTACGTCAATAAAGTCTGCGGCTGCAATCATGCATTTTTTGCTTGTACAGTGTTGAAGAGGGTAAAAGCATGTCTGGTTGCGCAAGTCTTTATCCGTCAACACTACCTTCCTACTGTCACGCGTAGGGTAGGGTAGCGTGTGTCAATTAGATGACTCTATAAAATGTGACGTTACGCAGCGTTATTGCGCCCTAGGGACGCCAAAAATACGACAGCAGTAATCATTTACTGTCTAATACTCCACCTATGACCAACAAAAAAAGACCGTTCCCTCTTTAACAATCTACAAGACTAACAAGCATAATGGTTGACTCTGACTTTATTGAGGTACAGTATTACATCGACATTGTCCATGAGTAACTATGCACTGTGATACCTATATACCATTATTAATTTATATCTGTTGTGGTTGTTTCAACAGCACTTGCAGGTATAACTACCTATTGTCAGTATGCATGATGCACTTTCTAGATGTAATAATTTATTATTGCACATTATTACCAGGTTTAGATGCTGGCCATTTCATATATGGTGTGTGAAGTTACAGTTGGCATCAGTATGTGTATTTTATAATGTCTGTCATAAATAAAACTCATGATGATGATGATGAGGATTTTATGATTCTTACATCAATTGACTGCATTATCTTACAGGTACAGATAAAGTTCCTTAAAAAGCATTAATTGATAAGTATGAAATGTACTTTTATGCATTAATTTCAAAAAGTGAAGACTATGTTTTAGTTTTTGTTACCATTTCTAATAGACATGTGCAGATATGCGCTGTGATGACAAATTATTATTTGTCCATATTTGTCATAAAAATTTATCATTCTAGGCCTGGAAAACTTCACAATTTCCTGTTTTAAGCATAACAATCAGGGTGACGGCTCTTCCCTATTTGGAGCATGTTCGACATGGGTTTTTCTGTGCATGTGTAGGGAACAGGAGACTTCTTGCCAGACACACAGCAGGGGAACAGCTGGCGTTACTGAACCCCACTAACATTATAGCTTGTGTATTGGTCTGTGGACACGACACTTCTGAGCAGCAACTGGCAGTGTTGTAGCCCAGGGAGTAGAGTTCAGGTGGTAGAAAGATGAACATAACAGGAGACATGGATAACGTTGCGAACCAGTTATTTAATCTGAAAATGGACAGACAAATTCTGGCGAGATCCATGCCTTGTTCATTTTCAGAAAAGTAAGCCGGTCTACATTATCGGAGGATAGTCGCATGCGACGGTCTGTTAGTACACCACCTGCAGCACTAAAGACGCGCTCCGATAATACACTGGCAGCAGGGCAAGCCAGCACCTCCAATGCATACTGGCTAAGCTCTGGCCATGTATCCAGCTTAGAGACCCAAAACTTGAATGGGGAAGAGCCATCTGGGAGTACACTGAGAGGGAAAGACATGTAGTCTGTCACCATCTTACGGAAACGTTGCCTCCTGCTGACTGGAGCCGTCTCGGATGGTGTAGACATTTGTGGCGCTGCCACAAAACTTCGCCACATTTGGAACATACTGGTCTTGCCCTGTGCAGAGGCGCTGCTTGTGCTCCCTCTTGTTGCAGAGCTGTCTCCACTGCCTCGACGCACAGAGCTGCTTTGTAAAGCAGTAGCAGCAGCAGTGCTCTCGGCTGGAATGGAGAACATTATGGATTGCACCAGTGTGTCTTGGTACTCCCGCATTTTACTCTCCAGGTTCAACGGTGTGATGAGGCTTTGTAAGTTGTCCCGGTAGCGAGGGTCTAGGAGGGTGTACACCCAATAATCAGACGTGGTGAGAATGTGGGCGATGCGGCGGTCGTTTCTCAGGCACTGCAGCATGAAATCAACCATGTGCTGCAGACTCCCAACTGGCCAAGAAACGCTGTCCCCTGCAAGAGGCGTCATCTCTGCCTGCTCTGCACCACCCCACCCTCGCTCTACATACTGACTAGAGCGTTGTGTACCTCCCTCTGGAGCGATGTCTTCCTCCTTCATTGACTCCTCCTCATCCTCCTCACAAAGTGAGCCCTGCCCAGCCCTTTGTGAGGAACCACGTTGCGCTGACTGTCCAGAAGGTGATGGAATTTGTGACTCCTCATCCTCCACCTCTTCCAAAACCTCATCCCTTAGTGCTTGCAGTGTTTTTTGAAGCAGGCAGATAAGGGGGCCAGTCAGGCTGACTAGTGCATCATCTGCACTCGCCATCCGCGTTGACTCATCAAACGCACGCAAAACGTGGCAGATGTCCACCTGGTGGGTACGTCACATATGATGCGATGTTCAGGAAGGCGAAATCTGCGTTGCAGAGCTGCAATGCGCGATCTGGCCATGCTGAAACGTCGCAAGTGAGCGCACTCTAGGCGGACCTTGTGCAGCAGTGCATCAAGATCCGGATAGTCCCTCAAAAAACTCTGCACGACCAAGTTGAGCACATGTGCCAGACATGGTATGTGAGTGAGGTTGCCAAGGCCCAGAGCTGCCACCAGATTTCGGCCATTGTCACACACTACCAAGCCTGGCTGGAGATTCGCTGGCAAAAACCACACGTCGCTCTCCTGCTTGATGGCATTCCAGAGCTCCTGCGCTGTGTGGCTTCGATTCCCCATGGAAATTAATTTCAGGATGGCCTGTTGACGTTTGGCCACGGCTGTGCTAATATCGGTCGCATCAGGTAAGCGTTCACGGGTCCATGTGGAGGTAGACCGTGACGGCTCCTGCAGCGATGATTCTGAGGAACTGGAGTAGGAGGAGGAGTCAATGTGGACAGACTTGATTCCTGCAATCCTTGGAGTTGGCAAAACACGTACAGCGCCACTCGCAAAATCTGTACCCGGCTCCACAACATTGACCCAATGGGCAGTGAGGGAAAGGTATCGTCCCTGGCCATGGGTACTGGTCCACGCATCGGTGGTCAGGTGGACCTTGCTACTGATGGCGTTTAGTAGCGCATGTTTAATTTTTCCCTCAACATGCTTTTGCAGACCAGGGACGGCTTGCCTGCTGAAATAAAATCGGCTGGGCACATTGTATTGTGGGACTGCCAATGCCATTAAGTTACGGAAACTGTCAGTCTCCACCAGCCTGAATGACAGCATTTCAAGGGACAGGAGTTTTGCAATGCCAGCATTCAGAGCCTGTGCTCGTGGATGGTTTGCCGAGTATGGCCGTCTTTTATCCCATGCCTGTGCTACCGATGGCTGTTTTGTGGCCTGGGAGTGTGAGGATGACAGGGAACTTGCAGCTGTGGGTGGAATAACACTGGGTCTCTGGACAACAGTGACAGAGGTTCTTCCATGGCGATCCTGTGAGGAAGCCGAACCAGCTGTGTGTGAGCTGGAGGAAGAGGCTCCAACACGAGCTGAAGATGTAGGTGCTGCTGTAGGTTGGCCTACATCTCCAGTGTGTCTTTGTAACTCAACCACGTGCTTTGACCGCACATGTTTCCACATATTTGTGGTATTAAGGTTACTGACACTTTTACCTCTTTTTACTTTTTGATTACACAGCTTGCATTTGACATAGCAAATATCATCTGCAAGTGTGTCAAAAAAGGACCACGCAGTGCAAGTCCTGGGAGCGCCTGTTTTGGCTGTTGGAAGAGAACTGCTACAAATGGGTGCCAAACTGGAGGCTACAGGCAACCGAGTCTGCAGCCTACCTCTCCCTACTGTTTGGACCGTTGGGGCAATCTCTTCCTCAGAGCTGCTACCACCACCTTCCTGTTCCTCACGCCATGTTGGGTCTTGGACCTCATCATCTCCACTACCCTCTTCCAACACCTGCTGCTGTTGGGTGGTCTGGCCAGCACCATGCTCAACAGAAACTGGCACCTGAGTCTCATCATCATCAGATGCGTTCTGCGGTGTGCTGACCATCGGCACTGGCTCACCCGCCTCTTCAGATTCAGAGAGACACAGCTGTTGCGCATCACTGCATACTGCCTCTTCTTCACATTCCAGAATGCTGCTTGGCTGGGCCCCTGTTTGCAAGCCAACAGATTCTGAGAACAGAAGCAGAGACTCAGCTGGCTCCAGTTCAGAACTCTCTGACTGCCTGGGCAATTTGTCAGGCGGTGAAGAGACAGATGGTTGTTCAACAGTGCTGTGGTCCTGAGAGGAGGTGGAAGCAATTGAAGTCGATGCATTGGCTGCCATCCAACCAACAACGGCTTCAATTTGTTCTTCCCGCAGCAGGGGTACGCTGAGCTCCTACAAAAGTGCGCATAAAGGAACGCTCACGGGGAAAACTGGTGGATGCTGTGTCACTGGGTGCGGCAGCAGCCACAGAATCCCCACGTCCTCTCCCTGCTGAAACTCCACGGCCACGACCACGTGCCTTACTCCCTGCCTTCTTCATCTTGGTAGATTGATAAAGAAAGTCAGAAAAGTTATAAGGCCTAAGTGTGGTTATTCCTCAGAGACTGCAGTGAACACTGCAGACAACTGTTCAGTAGCTGTGAAAGGCCCCTTTGTGTACTTCTATAGTGTTTGCAACCAATGTATTGTATACGGATGGAAGCGCGTCACACTAATAGATTAGATTTTTTTCAAATATAATGGAGCAGCACCAATTAGAGAAAAATGTGAAGGATGAGGCAGTGACACACGCTCAGCAGACTACAACCAGCAGTGGTTGAAGAACTAACTGGAGCATAATCTGCACTCAAAAAATGAAAAGCTCACAGACTACAGTGAACACTGCAGACAACTGTTCAGTAGCTGTGAAAGGCCCCTTTGTGTACTTCTATAGTGTTTGCAACCAATGTATTGTATACGGATGGAAGCGCGTCACACTAATAGATTAGATTTTTTTCAAATATAATGGAGCAGCACCAATTAGAGAAAAATGTGAAGCATGAGGCAGTGACACACGCTCAGCAGACTACAACCAGCAGTGGTTGAAGAACTAACTGGAGCGTAATCTGCACTCAAAAAATGAAAAGCTCACAGACTACAGTGAACACTGCAGACAACTGTTCAGTAGCTGTGAAAGGCCCCTTTGTGTACTTCTATAGTGTTTGCAACCAATGTATTGTATACGGATGGAAGCGCGTCACACTAATAGATTAGATTTTTTTCAAATATAATGGAGCAGCACCAATTAGAGAAAAATGTGAAGGATGAGGCAGTGACACACGCTCAGCAGACTACAACCAGCAGTGGTTGAAGAACTAACTGGAGCGTAATCTGAACTCAAAAAATGAAAAGCTCACAGACTACAGTGAACACTGCAGACAACTGTTCAGTAGCTGTGAAAGGCCCCTTTGTGTACTTCTATAGTGTTTGCAACCAATGTATTGTATACGGATGGAAGCGCGTCACACTAATAGATTAGATTTTTTTCAAATATAATGGAGCAGCACCAATTAGAGAAAAATGTGAAGGATGAGGCAGTGACACACGCTCAGCAGACTACAACCAGCAGTGGTTGAAGAACTAACTGGAGCGTGATCTGCACTCAAAAAATCAAAACCTCACAGACTGCAGTGAACACTGAAACACAACTGTTCACTATCTGTGAAAGGCTCCTTTCTGTACTTCTATAGTGTTTGCAACCATTGTATTGTATACGGATGGAAGCGCGTCACACTAATAGATTAGATTTTTTTCAAATATAATGGAGCAGCACCAATTAGAGGAAAATTTGAAGGATGAGGCAGTGACACACGCTCAGCAGACTACAACCAGCAGTGGTTGAAGAACTAACTGGAGCGTGATCTGCACTCAAAAAATCAAAACCTCACAGACTGCAGTGAACACTGAAACACAACTGTTCACTATCTGTGAAAGGCTCCTTTCTGTACTTCTATAGTGTTTGCAACCAATGTATTGTATACGGATGGAAGCGCGTCACACTAATAGATTAGATTTTTTTCAAATATAATGGAGCTGCACCAATTCCACAAAATAAAATAAAAAAAAGAGTCAGTGAGTGACACGTGCAGATGCCTACAAACAGCGGTGGATGCAGAGCAAACTGCAGCGTCACCTGCACTCTCACACACACCTTGCACAGAGCTGTTAAAACAACACTGGCAAAAGGAAGCTTTACACAGCGGTTGGTAAACTAGCCTGCCTAAAGCACAGTACACAAAATCGCAATGTCTAACTGTCCCTCAAAGTCAGCAGAACAGCGTTCTGTCCCTAACTGAGTTCACAGCACAGTGACGCTAAAATGGCGGCGGCGCCTTTTATAGTGCATTCTGACATCATTTCAGCAGCCAATCACAGCCATGCTATTAGTTAAGATGACCGCAGCATTACAGGATGTGCCCACACTTCATAAGATTCCTCATTGGCTGACTAAAATCACATTGCCTCTCAAAGAATTATGGGAACTTCCGATTCCGGTATACGATATTGGAAAAATATCGGAACTAAGTATCGGAATTCCGATACAGCGAATATCGGCCGATACCCGATACTTGCGGTATCGGAATGCTCAACACTACTAATAATCAAGCATTTTATCTGTAAAATTTGTACTCTTTCATTCACATTAAAACAGACAAATGGCTATACATATGGCTATAGAGACTGAGAAACATAAAAGTGATTCTTACATATCTAGAATTCTGAATGAACCCTTCAGAGTCTTGTCTGCTCTCTATGATTACATGAAAAATGAAAGAGTGGTATCAATCTGTAACCAATCTCTATTTTCAGAGCAACTTTTCTCCAAAAGAGTTTTCTTCCACAAGTCCTATTTACACAGCAGTCCAAAGAAAGTCTCAAGGTTTGGGTAGCAGTCTGCTTCAACTTTGCTAGACCATATGGTCTCTGCTACTCTAATCAAGCCCAATTCCAAATTCCGGACTTCTTACTATTCCAACCCATTGACTGCTGGCTGCCTATCAGCCCACTGAAACAGTGCTCAGTTGCACACTTTCAGTCTCAGTCAGAGGCACTAACCACTCTCAATTTAATGGACTGACCTCTATCACATACAGAAATTGTGCCACAACAAATGTAAATTTCAACATCCACTGTCATTTCAGACCCATGACACTATGGTAATGGCACCTTATGGCTGACATATTCACGCAGAATGACTTTCAGGAAGACAATTCTTGATATCGGCATGGGGTCACAGGTCCAAATTCCACCGAGGACAACATGTACAAGGAGTTTGCATTCTCTCCTCATGTTTTTCATGGATTTCCCTTGGTACTCTGGTTTCCTCCCACAATCCAAAGAGATACTTATAGGAAATTAAGATTGTGAGTCCCAGTGGGGACAGTGATGATCATGTCTGTAAAGTGCTGTGGAATTAATGGCGCTGTATTGTGAGTAAAATTAATAATAAGTTAATCTACTAGCACAGAATGTAGTGACATCTTAGAGACAAAGGCCCATCAGCTACTCCTATACACACCCTAGCTAAGCTTAGACTCTTGTGCACAGCAATCCTTTCTGGGATTATAAGGAGGTTTCACTTCTTCCCCTGGTATGCCAAGAAACTGTTAGAGTGTAATTATGGTTTTTACATGCAATATGTATGCAAGTACTATTGTATAGTACTTTATATTCAGTAACAGTTTAGTGGTAACACTCATCATAGCATAATGATGCAGTATGTGATCTTGGTATCAACCTATTATTTGGTTTTGTCATTCAGACACTTTGTGAAGGTTATGTGGTCATGAAGTGGAGAAATGTTTTTGGTCCTTTTATATAGTAATTATGTGGTTACTGACTGTATAATTTAGAGACTTTGTACAGTACAGCAGATTCTACAGAGCAACTTTATATTCAGTAACATGTATTCAAGCTGTCCAGCAGCCATAAATCATGCAGCTGCGGCAACAAAAACTAAATCTCCGAGAACTTCCAAATACTCAGACACCACCCGAGCAAGGAGCATACTCGCTCATCACTAATAGATGTACCTGCTCTTCTACCCTAACACCAGTAGCCTAACCCTCTGCTCAGCATATGTTTGTTCTACTGTGCACAGCCTGCTCTGCCAGTCCTAGGAGTGAGAACAACCGCTTTCTACCTTGAGAGGACAGATAGAAGAGCATCCATGTGCAAGAACAATATATGGGCCTTTTTCAGTCCAATAGCTCATCACATTACACAATTCCACCGGCTTTGGTGTAATTGTGCACAGGTTATAAAGGTTGCACCAATGGTATGTCTGGAAATACAAAAAGTTTAGTGTCTGCTCACCTCCTCTGTAGCGCATGGATCCTGCTGTGCGGCAAGTTTTCAGAAATTTTGAAAAAATAAGTCCAGCTCTGGACTTATTTTTTCTAAAGTAATGGTATGTCTGCCCCTGCTTTTTACCTTTTACTACTGTTAATAAAAGTTCTCATAAAGCACAGCAGCACTAAGGTAGGTAGGGCAGGATGCACAGTCTGTTAGACCTTTATGAGTTTGGGATGTGGCTGTCAATGTTTGGAAAAAAAAAGGAGATGCAGTCTTTTCTCCACAAGAAAAGATGGGGAAAGCCTTCTGTATGTCCATTTAGTTACACAGTTACATACAGTAGGTTGAAAGAGGACCTAGGTCCATCAAGTTCAAGCTTTTTAAACCAATCATACATACAATGTCACTGTATTATCCATAACGCACAATGTTATGTATATAGTAGAAATCAACTATCCCTGCAATAGTGTCTGCCATTATTATCTCTTGTGGTAGGGCATTCCACAGTCTGACTGCTCCAACTGTAAAGAACTCTTTCCTATTTAGCCCTTCTTCCACCCATAATTCGGGCCTGGTCCATTGTGAAGTCTTAGCATGCATTGGCTTTTCCTAATCAGTTCTAGTCACCGAACCTCTGCTGGTTTATCTGCCATTTCCTTACTGACATATTTAATCATTATATTTCTGAAATACACTTGTTTTATAAGGAGCAATTCCCAAATATGTTATTCTTTGAGTTGCATTTTTACATTTTACCATCTCTGATGGAGCGCTATTCTATGAGTCTGTCACTCCTTCAGCACCGTATTTTAGTGATTTCCACTTAACCTACCACTCTTCAGATTAGCCTGAGAGCATGAACTCTTCTCTCTTGTTCCTTTCTATCTTTGAAACATGCTTTACCATGTATGCTTTGTTTAATCGTTTAATGAATGTAACATTTCTATATTATCCCACCTTCCTCTTCTCTCCTCTAATGCATTTCAGACAACCAAATTAGGATCTGCCTTCACTCGACATGTTCTATTACGCTTCTTCATCTTCCCTCTGACTTCAGAGAGTGCCCCCATATAATTGGCGCAATTATCACATTGATTAATTCCTCTGCCTGACTTCAGCATTTGCATAGGTTGATCTCATAACATCTAAGCGATGCCAAAAATGAGAACAGGTCAGACTTATATGAGATGTTCATGTAAATGCTTGCTGAATAAATAGAGTGGATAGATATGATAGATAGATAGATAGATAGATAGATAGATAGATAGATAGATAGATAGATAGATAGATAGATAGATAGATAGATAGATAGATAGATAGATAGCAAGAGAATAGTTAGCTCTTAAATGTGTATTTGGTTTTCAGGTACCAGGTTTATACAGTCTTCAACTTTTCCAATAGCAGTTATTCTGCGGAACAGTTTAAAAGTTGTTGTAAGGTAATAATAGATACAATTTATAATTTATAACAGTTGTTTAGGGGTAATCCTATTAAAACATTTTCTAATTATCCACCTGATTAGAGTTGAGCGAAACAGATAGGCCAGATTCATAAGTCGCCGACTTTTGCCAAAGTCGGGTTTTGCCGACCGAAACCCGACTTTAGCGTGAAGTCGGCCATGCGGTTGGCAAAACGAGCGCCAAAGTCGGATTTCACAGAATGCTTGCAGGTGCCGTTTTTTCAGCCAATGATCAAGGACGTACACTGTGGGCAACGAGATGACATGTGCAGCGTCCACCACCATCGTAGAGAAGGGCATTGCAGTGATTGGCTTGCTTTGGGGGGGGTCATAGTGTCTATTAAAGCCCTGACCGCCGACCTCCATTTTACTTCTGCCGATCTTAACAGTAGGGAGAGGTTGCTGTTTATCAGTAGGGAGAGAGTTAGGGCTGGAAAGATATAAGAAGTTCTTATGTGCTTGTGATGATAGCAATTGTGCTGTACAGTTAGTGTGCAGTGACAGAGGAGGATTTTGTTGTGTGCAGCAGCGCTGGTTATTGGGCTGCCTGCCAGTGACAGGGGAGGATTTTTTTTTGTGCAGCAGCAGAGCTGGTTAATAGGCTGCCTGATAGCTGTATTGCTGTGTGTACACTGCTGTGCAGACTGCTATTAACACAGCACTAATACTTTTATTCTTTTCTTCTGCACAGTTATCGACCGTTCATTATTTCACACACCGAATAGAGTTATACGCTCCTCACACACTACCGTGTACCGGCTGGTATCACGGACAAATACATGCTGACTATCTGTGTGTGACTCCGGAAATAAATACAGAGATTTAAATTTTCCCCTACACCGTATACAGCTGTACGCTCCTCATACAGTACCGTATATTTGCTGGTATTACGGTCAAATACATACCGAGTGAGCGTCTGTGTGTGACTCCGGAATTATATACGGAGATTTAAGTTTTTCCCTACACCGTGTTCAGCTGTACGCTTCTGATACAGTACCGTATATCTGCTGTTTGTATTACGGCGAAATCTATACTGAGAGAGCGTCTGTGTGTGACTCCGGAAATATATACGGAGATTGAAATTTTTCCCTACACATTATACAGCTGTATATCTGCTGGTATTACGGTCAAATACATACCGAGTGAGCGTCTGTGTGTGACTCCGGAATTATATACGGAGATTTAAGTTTTTCCCTACACCGTATACAGCTGTACACTCCTCATACAGTACCGTATATCTGCTGGTATTACGGTCAAATACATACTGAGTGAGCGTTTGTGTGTGACTCCGGAAATATATACGGAGATTTAAATTTTTCCCTACACATTATACAGCTGTACGCTCCTCATACAGTACCATATATCTGCTGGTATTTTTGGTACATTTTCCCAAACATGAGGAAGTATGGTGGAAGAGGCCACGGATGTGGGCGTGGGGGGCCAGCTGGTACTGATGATGGTGGTGGTGCATCTGCTGGTAGTGCCAAAAGCACAATAGCACCTAAGGCAGGAGGTGTTGAGCCTGCGTCATCGTCTGGCTCCAGATGGCCTGGAAGTCTCCCTTTTCTGGGAGTAGGTAAACCGGTTTTAAAGCTGGAGCATCAGGAACAAGTTTTGGCTTACATTGCCGAAACAGCCACCAGCTCTACCGCCTCCCTTCTGAAGTTTCAAAAACTGCAAGCACTGAGTCGTCAGTGCAGGCTCCTGGTCAGGAACAACACCTTTCCTTGTGTCCTTCATCCCTACCAAAAGTGAAGGATGCGGCAGGCCACACTTCAGATTACTCCCTGGAGCTCTTTTCACATACCATGCCTAAGTTATCAAGTGAAATCCTGAATTCCCCAGTCCAAGATGAATATGACATGGAGTGCACTGATGCACAGCCAGTGCTATATGATTCTGCAGGTACATTCACCCAGAGCACTGCATTGCCCTCGCAGTCTACTAAGCCAGATTCTGACCCTGATGAAACTCAGGTGCCCCTTCCCGCATACTATACCACCTTATTACGATGACAGAGAGGAAGGTGCAGATGAAATTGAAGAGGAGGTGATGGATGACCCAGTTGTTGACCCGGACTGGCATCCATTGGGGGAAGAGGGTGCCGCTGGCAATAGCTCAGAAGATGAGGAGGATCCGCATCAGACATCGACATCGCAGCTGCGGTTATCTAGCAGGCCTGTAGCAGTCCAAAAACGTGTTGAAAAACAAAAAGAGTTGCAGGACAGCTTGGCCAGATGGTCAAATTAGCACCGTGTGCAAGCCCTGAAAATTTTTCCCATAGTAGGAAGAGTGCAGTGTGGCACTTTTTTGACCAAAATCCTATTGATGAGGCAAAGGTTATCTGTAAGAAGTGTGGAAGGACCTTTAGCCGAGGGAAAAATCTCTGAAATTTGAATACCAGTTGCATGCTTAGACATGTAAACACCATGCTCTTGCAAGCGTGGACGGACAGCAAAACCTCAGGTAGCACATGTGCACCTGCTCCGACTGAAGGTAGCCAGCGATGCTACATCGCTTCCCCCACTGTAAGCCCACCGGTTAGCACACCCCGAGCAGGAAATGTTGAGGTGTCGTCGCAAGGCCAAAGCAGTCAGGGAATCATAATGTTTTTCCAAAGAAAGACTGCATCTAGGCCATCACCACCACCACCACCTTTACCATCACCAACCCCCTCTCAGTCCACCATGTCCACCACTAGTTCCACCATATGCAGCTCTCAAGTCCAGCTCACCCTAGCAAAGACTCTGAGTAAGACAAGAAAGTACTCATCCTCTCATCCGCGTACACTGGGTTTCAATGCCTACATTGCCAAACTGAACTCATTAGAGATGATGCCCTTCCATTTGGTTAAAAGCGCAGCGTTCCGAGAGCTCATGGCCTACACTGTCCCACGCTATGACCTACCCAGTCGGCACTTCTTTTCTAGAAAAGCCATCCCTGCCCTCCACCTGCATGTGAAAGACTGCATTGTCCATGCACTCAAGCAATCAGTGAGTGGAAAGGTGCACCTCACAACAGATGCATTGGCCAGTAGGCATGGCCAGGGCCGTTACGTGTCCATCACTGCACACTGGGTTAATGTGGTGGATGCAGGGTCCACAGGGGACAGCGGCGGTGGGACAGTGCTGCCTAGCCCACGGAATAGGCAACAGTTGGCTGTAGGCGTTTGACCCTCCTCCTTCTCCAGAAGCGAAAGCTTGTCGACAGAGCGCAGTCGCACGAGCACTCCATCCGCATCTGCCAGTGTTGCACACGAGGTGTCCCACTATCTATCAGCTAGTGGTAAGCATCAGCAGGCTGTTTTAAAGATGATGTCTTTGGGCGACAACAGTCACACCGCGGCAGTACTGGCCGACTACTTGCAGCGAGAAACTGAGTCATGGCTGGGCAGTCTACATCTTGAACCAGACAAGGTAGTCAGTGATAACGGATGTAATTTTGAGGCTGCCATAGCCCTGGAAAAACTCACACACATACCTTGCCTGGCTCACACCTTGAACCTGGTGGTGCAGTGCTTCATAAATAATTATACGGAGTTACCAGCCCTGCTCCATAAGGTGTGAAGACTGTGCTCGCACATCCATCGCTCGCCCATAGACGCCAGTCGTATGCAGAGTGTTGTGAACACGTTGGAGGCGACTTCTGAGCTGGGGCTCCCTCCGGTGGTTGCTGAGGGTAATGAACCAATTGCTGAATGGCTTTCAGCTGGGTCCATATGGTCTGATGTAAGTGACCTGAACTCCCATCAGCCTTGCCGGTAATCAATTGTTCTTCCAGGTCTTGGTTGGAGCTCAGCTTGCATTCCTGCTTTCATTCAGATAAGTGAATTGCTGTTTTTTTTTTATTCTGGTTGGATTTTCCTTTCTGGTTTGCTGCCTTGCAGTGGACTTCAGCCTGGTCCCCTTTTGGGGCCTGGCTCTGCATTTGTGCTCAGTTTGTGTTTGCACTTTTGCTCTGTTCCTGTGTCACTTTTTATTTGCTGAATTGCTGTGTGTTACACCAGAGATCTGATTTAGGTGGTAGAGATCGTGTGATCTCAGATTTTTTGTTAATCAGAAGTGTTGGTATTTTTGTCAGGGTTTTTTGGGTTGCAGTCAGAATTCTTTCCTATACTTTTCTATCTAGACAGAATTGGACCCCAGCGTTTGCTCATTCTATTTTCTGTCTGTGTTCGTATTTTCTTCTTGTCTAACCGCCATTACATGCTTGGGGGCTTCCTATTTCTTTGGGGGTTCTGCTACGGGGCAGTTAGCTTTCATCTTTCTGCCTTTAGGTATAGCTATCTCTCCGACTGTGACGAGGCGTCTAGGATCACCGTAGGTACGCTCCACGGCTACTTCTAGTGTTGCGGTTAGTTTAGGGTTCTGCAACCCAGTAGTTTCCAGCCTCTCTGGTGTATTGCTACTTTGACTATTTTTGCTGTTTCTCCTCAGCTACCGAAACATAACAGCAGAGGCTGCAGCGATCGCTCCACCTCCCCAAGCACCGCCTAATCATAGATGGTGCAACATGGTGAAACTCCACCATGCACATGGTTGAGAGGCTGTGCGAACAGATGCAGGCTGTAATGCATTTGTGGGAGGATGCACAGGCAGGCAGTTTGAGGGCAGACATCGAGTTGTCGGGTGTGCAGTGGTCAAAGCTGAAAGACCTCTGTAAAGTCCTTCAGTGTTTTGAGGAATGCACACAGCTGGTAAGCGCAGACGACACCATCATAAGCATGAGCATCCCACTTATGCGTCTGCTCATGCAAACTTTGATGCACATTAAGGATCAGGCGTGTGCAGGGGAGGAGAAGGAGGGAAGCCTTGATGACAGTCAGGCATTGTCTGCTCAGGGAACTGTCCTGGACGAGGTTTAGGAAGAAGAGGAAGAGGAGGAGGATGAGGGGATGATTATTTTGGGGAGGAGGATGCTACTCAGGGGGCAAGAGAAAATGTTGGCTTGCCAAGGTCAGGTACAGGGTTTGTACGTGACTGGAGGGATGTGGATTTGGCAGAAAGTGTTCCTCCACCTACCACTGGCAGTGCATCATTGACATCTGGAACATTGGCCCACATGTGTGATTATCTCTTGCGGATCCTAAAAAGGGACCCCCGCATTGCCAAAATGATGAAGGATGATGACTACTGGTTGGCCAGCATCCTCGATCCATGCTATAAAGGCAAATTACAGAACATCATGCCACAGGAGAACCTACAGCTAATATTGGCGAACAAACAAGCAACTCTGGTAAACCGTTTGTTAGAGGCATTCCCAGCACACAGCAACGGTGCAGGTTCTACCACAAGCCGTACTGGGCAAAATGGAAGAAGTGTTCGTGGTGCACACAGCCGAAGTGGCGTTGGAGACAGGGGTTTCATGACCATGTTGTGGCCTGATTTCTCGAGTACCGCTCACACGATTCTGAATCGATTGCAACAGACAGGAGACAGCAGTTGTCAACTATGGTTCAAAATTACCTCTCCTCCCCTATCGATTCACCTTTGACTACTGGGCCTGTAAACTGGACACCTGGCCTGAATTGGCACAATATGCCTTACAGGAGCTCGCTTGCCCTGCAGGTAGTGTGCTATCAGAAAGAGTCTTCAGTGCTGCTGGATCAATCCTGACAGAAACAAGGACCCGACTGTCGACCCAAAATGTTGGTGATCTCACCTTCATTAAAATGAACCATGCCTGGGTTTCAAAGGATTTTGTACCACCTTCCCCTGATGTCTCATAGGTTGCCAGCAAAATGGCTCGCTTTGTCCTCCTCTTCCTCCGACTTCTCCAATTCCTCCATTTGCAGCTACTGAACGTCCAGCCTATACCTCAACATATGCCAGTCTTTCCACCTCCCTAACTGGGCTGTTCCCCCCCACAACTTTAGCCAAATAACCCCCAGTTTTCAATGCGTTACTATTATTATATATTAAATTAAGGTTGACAAGCTTAAGTAATAAGAATTGATGTTGTTGGCATTGAAATGGGCACTGTAGGTGTGTTTACTGTTCTCCACTCACTGCCGACTTTTATTCCCCATTGACTTGCATTGGGGTCGGGTTTCGGTCGGAACTCCGACTTTTCCTGATAGTCGGCCTATTTCGTTCGACTCACCTTTTGGTAAAGTCGGGTGGTCCGAAACCCGACTCGACCCTCCCGGAGGCAAAGTTGCTCATCTCTACACCTGATCACTGCAGTCTTTAATGAGAGACCCCCAGCAATCATACATTTATCACTTATTTTACATATGTGATACATTTATCTTGCACATCTATTCTATATATTTTAAAAACAAAGAAATGAGCCAGAGGATAAGTTAGCATATGTGCAATATAAGAGCAAATTCACACTGTGGTCATTTCACAGGAAAAACTAAAGAAAAAAGAAAAATGAGCATATACCCTACAACAAGTAAATAAGTCAACAGTAATAGTACATGTACATAACAGAGTACTATTTTGATCAGAAAAGTGTAAAAGCCATCCCACCGTGACAAGGTGTACCCATCGGAACAGTGCTAACCTGTCTCTAGTACTATCCATGGGAAGCTAGATTGATGAAATGCCTAGTTCACATGCAGATAAATGATTTAAGCGAATAACCTCTTTAAAAGTCCTATCATATCTCCAGACCTGTCTGTTTTAATATTCCACATGAAACACCATTTCTGGAGGATCTATTCTTAGAATTGTACATTGTGCTGTTCCTCTGTTACTCCTCATGGATATTTCTGAGTAAATGGACAATTGGGTCTTATAATTTCCTTTGTCACTAGCGGCATGCCGCTGAACACCCTGATGCTAGCAGCAGTAACTGGACAGCAAGATATACTTACTAGTGAGTGAGCACTAAAATGCTTGGATGCTCGTTATTCAGACCTATAAAACTGTTCACATGCCGTTATTTTATTACATGTGTTTGCAAAAAAATCATAAAGGCATGTCTGCTTTTGATCCTATTTATGGGTCCATGAAAATCACGGACAGCACATGTATGCCATCAGTGTGCAATTTGTGTACTACCCGTTTATCACATTGAAATGGGTAGGCGATACTTTGCAATTTTAGGGGCATACAAGATTACTGATGGTGAAAATGAACATTCTGATTCACCACCAACGAAATTCAGTCATCCAAAATTAGACCAAGTAATATTTCTGAAGCCCGTTTCAAAAAAGCCATAATAGGTCATATATTCAGGATTTTTCATAAAAAGAAATAATTATTAATTTTGTTAATTAACCCCTTAACGACCGCCGATACTCCTTTTAACGGCGGTAGTTAAGGGTACTTAAACCACAGCGCCGTGAATTCACGGCGCTGTGGAAAAAGTGTATAGCGCCCCCCAGAGTCGGATTTTCTCTGGGGTCTCAGCTGCTGGGGGTAGCCGAAAATCCAGAGAACATGATTCAGGTCGTTTTTTACCGACCCCGCTTTTGTGATCGCCGTTATTAACCGTATAACGGCGACCGCAAAAATAAAATCAGCAATTTTACATTTACTTTCTCTTTCCTCAGATGTGATCTCACATCTGAGGAGAGAAATAGGGTCCCCGATCCCCCCTGGTACCTGCATGCATGCTCCGGTGGGTGCCACTGTAGGGGAGAGGGCTCCCGCTGTGTGCCCAGGCCGGAACCAAGGGGGCTGTCACTTAAGTTCCTAGAGGGAAGGTTACCGGGGGAAGGAGCTGCAGGACCGCACAGAGACTGTTCTGGAATGTACGGGGGTGGGGCGACTATAAAAGGAGGACAGGAGACCAGCAGGGTGGCGCTTGAGGCAGAGAGAGACACGAGGCAGAAAGGAGGAACCAGATGGCGTTTGGTGAGCAAGACTACGCCAGCGGCCACACGTTAGGAGAGACAGAGACTCACGTGACTCGGGGAGAGGACGATCCCAAGTGGTGCAGAGAGGCAGAGGAACTCTGTCATCCGTGGCTGCGGCCTGTGCCCCTTTAAGCGCTGCCGCCACTGCCTCACTCCAGCCCGTGGTTGCCACCTGTACGTCTCCAGCCGCGACCGTCACTGCCTCACTCCAGCCCGCAGTTGCGGCCTGTATGCCTCCTGCCACGACCGCCACGGCCCTATTCCAGCCTGTGGTTGCAGCCCGTGCTCCACCATCCGTGGCCGCCACCGCCCCGTTCCCGTCTGCTGCTGCGGCTTGTGCGCTGCCATCCGCGGCCGCTAATGTCCCACTCCAGCCTGCGGCTGAGGCCTGCACAGCAGGGTCAGCGGCTGCTGCCATCTCGCCTACGAGAGGGGCGGTCTCTACGCCAGGGAATTTCTCCAGGGCCTGTTGCGCCCCATCTGCATCTGGGTGTAAGAACGCCCGAAGCCTACAACAGCTCCTCATCGGCTGGGCCCAGCGGCTGAGACGCCAAGCGGACATCTTCCGGACAGCAGCTCTGCAGGACGTCAGAGGAGGACAAGTGACACTACGTTAGCTGTTAACTATAGTTCTAGGACATTTAGACAGCCCTACCGAGGCCCTATAGTCGTTGGCACCTGCCTAGTAGCCGTTTGTTCCGTTACTTGTGTATTGTTCTATAGTTTCTCTGTGAGGAGAATTACTGTCAGTTTGCTAGGTACCCCTATACCCTCATATAAAACTTGAGTTTAAGCTTGCCCCGTCTCCGACTCGTCACTGCATCCCACGTACCTGCGAATACCACATTTGGCGTAGTCAGCAGGATGCAGTCTCTTAGCGTGAGTGGGGAAGCCACAGACCAAGGGGGTAAGGGTAGCCCACGGACCAGCCTGTTGTTAGGGGCCATGCTTAACAACTTGCCCAAGTACACCTGCAGTGTTACCATGCTGTGGAGCTGGGCGGAGCTGGGTGAAGCTGGGCGGAGCGATTGCGGGGGTTGTTCAGGATGCACCCGATGACCCCTGATCTGGAGGCAGAGGTGGCCATTATGGCACTGAAGGGAGAGGCCCGGGACTCCGTGATGCTAAGACCCCCGGGCCAATGAAATACTTTTGTCCGGGTTTTACTGACCTTGGAGGAAACCCATGGGGACCCGACTGATGTAGGGGAACTGAGAACCTGGCTGTTCAGCCGCATGCAGGGAGAGGGGGAGACCTTCAATCAATATATGAATGTGCTACAGAAGCTCTATACAGCCATCGAGCAAAAGGACAGAGTATGCGTGTGGCCCCTTGACATAACCCTGCGTGACCTCTTGGTGACCGGATTGCACAACCCCCTGACTAAACAAACCTTGCGGGAGCTGGCACGGGTAGACCCACATCTGACCTTCCCCGGGGTAGGGAGTGAGGCCCGCGCGCGAGAGCAAGAGCAAAAGGTGACAGTCCCAGTGGGGAAGGCCCAGAGCACTGAAGCCTCCGTGAATGCCATCAGCGAGCCCCCGTGGGTGGGGGAAATGTGACAGGATCTGGAAAGAGAGGCAAACAAGCCAAAGTGAAAAGAAAGGCTGGAGCTAGGGATGGTCCACCAGGGCCGAGCATGACAACTTGGAGGCCCCTTAACTCTCGGGGTGGCCGGCCTCCATGGCCCGTCACTTACTTTGACTGTGGAGAAGTGGGCCACTTTGCCAGTGAGTGCCCTCGGTGCGGGAAGTACCTGCCATTAAACTAGAGGGCTCTGAGCCGGGGGGACGCCGCTCGGAGCCAGAACGCACCCCATGGGGTGGTGGAAGTCCGAGGATCTAATCGCGAAGTGTCCGCTGGTTTGGGTGGAATTTGAAGGCCGTGCCGTGCGCTGCCTGCTGGACACGTTGTCACAAGTGACCACTATGCCTGAGGCTTACTTCCGGCAACAATTTCCAGAAGCCACAAGGCCCCAGTGGGGGTCCATGATAAAGATAGTGGCTGCCAATCAATTGCCCATCCCCGTCGCCAGAGTAGCATGTATGCAGATCTCGATGTGCGGCAAGCCATTGGGCCGGCGAGGTGTGGTCCTGACTCAGAGAGAGAGACTGGTGGATACGCCGTCACCTTGGGCATGAATGTACTAAATGAATTCTGCAGTCTCCTCCTTCATGAAACTGCACAAGAGACTTTAAAACAATGGAGCCCCCACACTCTGCAGGGGCAAGTCTTCCAGCAGCTGGTGCGGGGTGCGTGAGTCCAAGAGGCTTGCCAGGAGGGGGAGGTGCTGGGGAGAGTGACTGCGCCTTCGACTCCTCAGCTCATGCTACCGCCAGGACAGACAGTTGTTACTCTGCCTGTCCGGGCCCATGTACCGCTGGAAGGAGTAGAGGTGCAGGTGGAGCCATGCTTCCTCGAGCATCTGCCCTCCGGGCTCCTGTTGGCTCGTGCCCTGGCTGCCATGTGAAAGGAGACAGTCCTCGTGCGGTGTATCAACCTGGAAGATCGGGACCTTCTCCTGAAGCCCCGCATAGAAATGGCAAAATTGGTGAAACCATTGGAAGAGGTGCTTCTGCTCCCGGCGTTGCAGATGGGGGTGAATCCAAGGGACCCTGGACTGTAACTGTGTACGCTGCCTGGACCGCAGAGCACCAGCCTGAGCAGGTGAGGAGAGCAATCTTGGAACAAATGTGAGCCGAACTCTCTGGCCTCGACCCGGCCGAAATACACCAGGTGGAAGCCCTCCTGGACCATTACCAAAAGGTATTCGCCAGCCATGAGGATGATTTTGGGTGCACCACAGCCATTACGCATGGCATTCCCATTGAAGGGACGGCCCCCATCAGGGAGCGATATCAGCAGATTCCACCACAGTTATACCAAGAAGTGAAAACGCTGTTGAATCAAATGCTGTGAAAAGGGGTTATCCGGGAAAGCCAGAGCCCCTGGGCAGCCCCCATAGTGTTGGTGCAGAAAAAGGACGGCACCCTGCGGTTCTGTGTGGATTACTGAAAGTTGAATGCCTGCACCATCAAAGACTCATGCCGGTTCCCTCGTATAGAGGAGTCTCTGTCGGCCCTGGGACAAGCGAAATACTTCTCTACCTTTGACTTGGCCAGTGAATACTGGCAGGTACCAATGTCCAAAGAAGATCGGGCAAAAACTGCCTTCATTCTGCCCGTGGGGCTATTTGAATTCAATCGGATGCCGTTTGGAGAGTCCGACACCCCTGGAACCTTCCAGCGCCTGATGGAGCGGTGCCTAGGCAACCTCAACTTTGAAGCCACCCTGGTATATTTGGATGACATCATCATCTATGCCGCCACTTTTGAGGACCACCTGTATCGCCTGGGCGAGGTGATCGGGTTGAAGGTGAAGCCACAAAAATGCCACATGCTTCGTACCCAAATTGAATATCTGGGGCATGTGGTCTCCGCCGAGGGCGTGAGGCCATCTCCGGAGAAGGTCACTGCGATACGGGAGTGGCCTACCCCCAAGACAGTGAAGGATGTGCGGGCCTTCTTGGGGCTGGCTGGATATTACCGTCGCTTCGTGAAAAAATTTGCCCGCCGAGCCCGAGCCCTGCAAGACTTACTAAGAGGAGTCCCAGCAGGTGCCAACAACTGTAAGGTACAATGGCGTGAACCACAGGAAGAAACTTTCCGAGACCTTAAGGCCGCACTCTCAGGAGCCCTGGTACTAGCCTACGTGGATTTCTCGCAACCGTTCATTCTGCACACCGACAGGAGCTTGCATGGGCTGGGAGCTGTGTTTTCGCAGATGCAGGACGGCAGAGAAAAGGTGATCGCCTATGGCAGTCGATCACTTCATGACTCCGAACGCAATCCGGACAACCACAGCTCTTTCAAGCTAGAGCTCCTGGCAGTAGTGTGGGCCATGACGGAGAGATTTGCGGAGTACCTAGCAGGGTCTGAGGTGTTGGTGCGACCGACAACAACCCCCTGGTCCACCACGAGAATGCCAAGCTGGGGGCCCTGGAGCAGCAGTGGGTGGCCAGGATGGCCAAGTTCAAGTACAAAATCGTTTACAAGAGAGGGGCAGAGAATGTCCGCGCCAACGCTTTATCCTGAATCTGGCATACTGTCCCAGGGCAGAGCCGGGTTGAAGAGCTAGAAGGAGAAGAAACGCCGTATCCTTAAAACCCGCCGAGACCACAGCAGCGGCGAGAGCTATCCTGTGCAAAGTCCACTGGGGCATTCTCAAGCAATCACGAGATGAATGGATACGCCAGCAACAAGAAGATAGCGAAATCAGCGCCCTCCGCGGGTGGGTCGCCCAAGGACATCTCCCCAATGACGCTCAAAGAAAAACTCTTTCTAAGGACACTGTGCTACTGCTGCGCCAATGAGAGAGACTAGTGATCAAAAAGGGACTCTTGTATCGCAAAACAACCCTACGCCCCGAGCCCACCGCAACCTGGCAAGTGGTGGTGCCGGAAGCCCTACTGACTGACATTGCCCGGGAGGCTCATGAGAAAGGGGCTCATTTTGGGGTGCAAAAGACTTCTCAGTGGCTACAGCGAATAGCCTACCATCCCCGGTTACAAACCGTAATAGAAGAAGTGTGCCATACGTGCCGCCTATGTGAGTTGACTAAGCCACCAGAGCAACGAGCCCCCATACAAACAATTGTAATCACTGCACCCCTCGAACTGCTAATGGTGGATTACTTAACCATCGGTCTGGCTCACCAGGGATACCAGCTGTTGTGTTTCGGTAGCTGAGGAGAAATAGCAAAAATAGCCAAAGTAGCAATACACCAGAGAGGCTGGAAACTACTGGGTTGCAGGACACTAAACTAATAGCAACACTAGAAGTAGCCGTGGAGCGTACCTACAGTGATCCTAGACGCCTCGTCACAGCGGGAAGAGATAGCTAAACCTAAGGGCAGAAAGATGAAAGCTAACTGCCCCGTAGCAGAACCCCCAAAGAAATAGGAAGCCCCCAAGCATGTAATGGCGGTTAGACAAGAAGAAAATACGAACACAGACAGAAAATAGAATGAGCAAACGCTGGGGCCCAATCTGTCTAGATAGAAAAGTATAGGAAAGAATTCTGACTGCAACCCAAAAAACCCTGACAAAAATACCAACACTTCTGATTAACAAAAAACCTGAGATCACACGATCTCTACCACCTAAATCAGATCTCTGGTGTAACACAAAGCAATTCAGCAAATAAAAAGTGACACAGGAACAGAGCAAAAGTGCAAACACAAACTGAGCACAAATGCAGCGCCAGGCCCCAAAAGGGGGCCAGGCTGAAGTCCACTGCAAAGCAGCAAACCAGCAAGGAAAATCCAACCAGAGGAAAAAAAACACAGCAAGTCACTTATCTGAATTGAAGCAGGAATGCAAGCTGAGCTCCAAGCAAGACCTGGAAGAAAAATTGATTACTGGCAAGGCTGATGAGAGTTCAGGTCACTTATATCAAACCATTCAGACCCAGCTGAAAGCCATTCAGCAATTGGTTCATTACCCTCAGCAACCACCGGAGGGAGCCCCAGCTCCGAAGTCGCCTCCAACGTGTTCACAACACCAGCACTGCTTAGTCATGGTGGACCATTTTACCAAGTTTGCTGTGGTGACCCCCACCCGAGATCAAACAGCAGAATAGGTAGCTTATGCTATCTGCAAAAACTTTATTCAAGTGTATGGCTGCCCGCAAAGCATTCACCCAGACCAAGGGGCCTGCTTCAAAGGGAAGGTAATGGAGGAACTACACCGCCTGTACGGCATTGACAAATCACAGACAACACCGTATCACCCACAGGGGAATGGGGCCTGCAAACGGTTCAACCGGACTCTAATCCAAATGTTTCGGACCCTGGAGGATGATCGGAGAACCCATTGGCCCGAATACGTCCCCGAACTGGTCTGGGTATATAACATCCGGGTTCATCGGGTCACCAGTTACACACCATATACGCTGCTCTTCGGTCGGGAAGGCAAAGGGATCACCAAGGAAGAGCAGCCAGGAAGAGCTGGATCCCGAGGAAGAGCAGCCATGGTCGGGGGTTCCCTCCTGGGTCCGGGACCACCGGTATTGTCTGCAGACCCTGCACAGACTAGTGCAGACCAAGCTCCGAGACCTAGAACACCCTGAAAAGGCCACGTCACAGCCCATTTAATTCCAAAAAGGAGATTACGTGCTCATACGAGATCAGCGGCCCCAAAGCAAATTGAGCCACCGATGGGAAGAAGCCCCTACCGAATACTACGACGAGTAAGTCCAAACGGGCCAGTACATGAGATACAATCAGAGAAAGGAGAGGACCAACCCATCCGAATAGTGCACCGCAATATGTTATGACCCTGTATATTCGTGGACCCTGAACAGGCCGAGGCCCTTCTGCAGGTCCCAGACCCTCCAGCAGCTGTCGGGGATGATGAAGATGAGCAAGACCCTCTTGTAAGACCAGCGGATACATCCAGGACCCATGCCCTGGCGACTACAACTACCCAACCATCTGCCACCACCCCAGAGGACTCTATCCCAACCATTGAACCTTGGCGCTCTGAGCGGTCTACAGTAGGCAAACCTCCGAGCGATACGAATAGGACCAGTTCATGTGGCGGAAACAATTTCAGGACACAAAACCCCCCAAACCCTCGCCCGAGGAGTGGCGAGCTCAAAGGATGGGGGGATGTAGGAAAGAGGGCCCCCGCTGTGTGCCCAGGCCGGAAAAAAGGGGGCTGTCACTTAAGTTCCTAGGGGGAAGATTCCCGGGGAAGGAGCTGCAGGACGATACAGAGACTGTTCTGGAAGGTACCGGGGCAGGGTGACTATGAAAGGAGCACAGGAGACCAGCAGGGGGCGCTTGAGGCAGAGAGAGACACAAGGCAGAAAGGAGGAACCAGACGAAGTTTGGAGAGCAAGACTATGCCAGCGGCCACGCGTGAGGTGAGACAGAGACTCACGTGACTCGGGGAGGACGATCCCGAGTGGTGCAGAAAGGCAGGGGAACTCTGTCGTCCGCGGCTGTGGCTTGTTACCTGCTGCTGCCGCTGCCTCACTCCAGCCCATGGTTGCGGCCTGTACACCTTCTGCCGTGACGTCACTGCCTCACTCCAGCCTGCGGTTGCGGCCTGTATGCCACCGCCCCGTTCCAGTCTGCAGCTGCAGCTTGTGCGCTGCCATCCGTGGCCGCTACTACCCACTCCAGCCTGCGGCTGAGGCCTCAACAGAAGGGTCCGTGGCTGCCGCCATCTTGCCTCCGAGAGGGCGGTCTCTATGTCAGGAAACTTCTCCAGGGCCTGTTGCGCCCCATCTGCATCTGGGTGTAAGAACGCCCGAAGCCTACAACAGCTCCTCGTTGGCTGGGCCAGCGGCTGAGACGCCAAACGGACATCTTCCGGACAGCAGCTCTGCAGGACATCAGAGGAGGATAATTGACACTCCGTTAACTGTTAACTATAGTTACTGGACATTTAGACGGCCCTACCGAGGCCCTGCCTAGTAGCCGTTTGTTCCATTACTTGTGTATTGTTGTATAGTTTCCCTGTGAGGAGAATTGCTATCAGCTTGCTAGGTACCCCTATACCCTCATATAAAAGTTCAGTTTAAGCTTGCTCCATCTCCGATTCATCACTGCATCCCGGGTACCTTCGAATACGACACCATTATCTTCTTCTGGGAATAAAATAGCGGGCACATGTGGAGTGCTCCATTCCAGCCAATTCCGCATTGAAAAAGTGAAACGGTGCTCCTTTCCCTTTTGAGGTCTGCCATGCGCCCAAACAGTGGTTTACCCCCACATATGGGGTATGGGCAAACTCAGGACAAATTGCACAACAACTGTGGGGGTCTAATTTCTCTTGTTACCCTTGTAAAAATAAAAATTTGGGGGCTAAAAGTAATTTCTGTGGAAAAAAATGATTTTTTATTTTCACAGCTCTACGTTATAAACTTCTGTGAAGCACTTGTAGGTTCAAAGTGCTCACCACGCATCAAGATAAGTTCCTTAAAGGGGTCTAGTTTCCAAAATGGGGTCACTTGTTGGGAGTTTCCACCGTTTAGGCACATCAGGGGCTCTCCAAACGCAACATGGCGTCCGATCTCAATTCCAGCCAATTCTGCATTGAAAAAGTCAAACCGCGCTCCTTCCGTTCCAGGCCCTGCAGTGCGCCCAAACAGTGGTTTACCCCCACATATTGGGTATCAACGTATTCAGAAGAAATTGCACACCAAATTTTGTGGTTCATTTTCTCCTTTTACACTTGTGAAAATAAAAAAAAATTGTTCTGAATTATAATGTTTGTAAAAAAAAGTTAAATGTTAATTTTTTCCTTCCACATTGCTTCAGTTCCTGTGAAACACGTAAAGGGTTAATAAACTTCTTAAATATGGTTTTGAGCACCTTAAGGGGTGCAGTTTTTAGAATGGTGTCACTTTTGGGTATTTTCTCTCATATTGACCTCTGAAAGTGACTTCAAATGTGAGGTGGTCCCTAAAAAAATGGTTTTGTAAATTTTGTTGTAAAACTGAGAAATCACTTGTCAACTTTTAACCCTTATAACTTCCTAACAAAAAAAATTTTGGTTCCAAAATTGTGCTGATGTAAAGCAGGCATGTGGGAAATGTTATTTATTAAGTATTTTTTTACATATCTCTCTGATTTAAGGGCATAAAAATTAAAAGTTTGAAAATTGCTAAATTTTAATTTTTTTTACCATATTTCCGTTTTTTTAATAAATGCAAGTTATATCAAAGAAATTTTACCACTAACATGAAGTACAATATGTCTCGAAAAAACAATCTCAGAATTAGCAGGATCCATTAAAGCGTTCGTGAGTTATAACCTCATAATGTGAAAGTGTTCAGAATTGTAAAAATTGGCCTGGTCATTAAGCTGCAAATTGGCTCCGTCACTAAGGGGTTAAATAAATTACTGCCCAAGGTTAAAAACATTACTGCTTTCTTCCAAAAATAATAGCACAACTGTTGATGCGTTTGTGTCTGGTATTGTATCTCAGCACCTTTAGGCTAAGTTCACACGTTGCGGAATTGCCGCGGAAATTTCCGCGGCAATCCCGCACTTCTCCCGCAGGAAATACGCACGTTTTTTGTATGCTGATTCCCGCCAGAATAATAGTGTTTTGCAAGCGTAATTAGCTTGCAGAATGCTAGCGTTTTCCTAGCGATCTGTAGCATCGCTTGGAAAACTGATTGACAGGTTGGTCACACGAGTCAAACATAGTGTTTGACAGGTGTGACCAACTTTTTACTATTGATGCCGCCTATGCCGCATCAATAGTAAAAAGATCTAATGTAAAAATAATAAAAAAAATAATAAATAATGATATTCTCACCTTCCGGCGGCCCCCGCAGCTTTCCCTCCTTCAGCGACGCTCCCGGCAACTCGCGGTCCCAAGGATGCATTGCGACAAATCACACCGATGACGTAGAATCTCGCGAGACCGCTATGCCATCTGGGTGATTCTCGCAAAGGACTCTTGGGACCGGAAGTTGCCGGGAGCGTCGCTGAAGGCGGGAAGGCTGCGGGGGCCGCGGAAGGTGAGAAATATCATTATTTTTTATTTTAATTATTGTTTTACCAGGGATATGGTACCCAGGGCCTGGAGGAGAGTCTCCTCTGCTCCAGACCCTGGGTACCATCCGCACATGAACCGCTTACATTGCGCATAGTGGGCATAGCCACATGCGGAAAGTAAGCGGTTCAATGCATTCCTATGGCGGCGGAATCACCGCGGTTACGCTAAATTAATGAACATGTTGCTTTTTTTTCCGCAAAGCGTTTTTTTCGCGGAAAAAAACGCAACATGTGTACAAAACATGCGGAATCAATTAAAACGTATAGAATGCTTAATGCTTGCGTTTTGTTCGCGGTTTAACCACGGAAAATAGCGGAAAAACCGCGAAAAAAACGCAATTATTCCTGATCGTGTGCACTTAGCCTTAAAGTGAAGACTTTACCTTTGGCACTGTTATTTTGGTGATTACCGATCTACAAAAAGAATTATACTTGTGTACAAATAAATCAATCATTAATGCGACAAAGAAGAGTATCATATTTAGCTAAGGATAAAATAAATGTAATTTATTAAATAAGTTTAAAACACATATTCCATCATATTAAAAAATAAAAGATAAACAGATACCAGAAAAATATTAAGAAGATATTAAGGGGCAAGAGTGTAGTAAAGATTAGATCTTGTCTCATTTTTTACATAATCATGTTTAAATATATATTCAAACATGTAAACTTTAATTCAAATAGATTTATCCCTTCCTTGATTAATATTTGATATAATAATGTCCACTTTGAGAATTTATCAATTATTCTATTGATTACATGATCTAATCTTTTCTATACCCTTATCCTAAATAAAATACCTGCTTAAACCACTCACAAATGACAGCATTTTGGAAACCCAGACCCCTCAGGGATCTTATGTAGATGTGTATTGAGCACCATAAACCCTCAGGTGCTTGTTAGAAGTTTATAATGTTGAGCCGTGAAAATGAAATAATTTCTCATTTTTCCCACAAAAAAGTATTTTTGCTCCATACTTTGCATTTTCAGAAGGGTAACAGAAGAAATTGCACCATACAATTTGTTGTGCAATATCTCCTGAGCAAGTCGATACCCCATATGGGGGGAAAACACTGTTTTGGAGCATGGCAGGGCTCGAAAGGGGAAGGAGAGCAATTTGACTTTTTGATTGTAAAATTTGGAATAATTAACGGATACCATGTAGCGTTTGAAGATCCCCTGTTGTAACTAAACAATGAAAACGCCTCACAAATGACCCTATTTCAGAAAGTAGACCCTCAGCAAACTTATCTAGATGTATGATGAGCACTTTCACAAAAATATTTAGAATTGAGAGTCCTCAATAGTTGATACCTTTTAATGGCTAACTGAAAAGATGATAACAAATTACAAGCTTTCGAGACTACTCAGGTCTCTTCATCAGACCTGAGTAGTCTCGAAAGCTTGCACTTTCTTACCATCTATTCAGTTAGCCATTAAAAGGTATCAACCATTGAGGACTCTCAAGTCTAAATATTTTTCTGTCTACTGGCTAACACGGTACGAAGATACACATCTTTCCTATATCAAAACAGGTGTTTCACAGAAGTTTATAGTGTTGAGCTGTGAAAATAAAAAAAAAATTCCCACAAAAAGTTTTTATCCAAAAATTTTGTATTTTCACAAGAGTAACAGGAGAAAATGGACCCCAAAATTTGTTGTGCAATTTCTCCTGAGTTCACTGAAAACTACTTTTGAGGAATAGTGCAAAGCTCAGAAGGGAAGGAGCACTATATTACAGAAAAGGATGCCTTCCGTTTATTAAAGTTCAACTGTTGGAGTAAGACACCGTCTTTGAAGTGATTTGCAGAGCCTACATAGTAGCAGTTGAAGGGAATATGACAGAGCCTGTGAGTGTGCTGTGGAGCATGTTACACATGCTGTACAAAGAACTGTATTTAACTTTTCATGAGCAAGGTGCCGGTTTGCTCTCTGACTGTCGTTTAGTGGACTCACCCATGGCTACCACCTTGTTACACTGCGATCTTTGGGAAGCACAATGAACAAATCAACAGCAAGTGAATAATTGCTTTTATTTTTTACTCCGTTCCTTGTGCGGTATTAGTGATTAGACAACTTTATTCTTCGGGTTGGTGCGATTACAGCAATACTAGACTTATATCTGGTTTTTATGTTTGGCTGCTGTCACACACTAAAAGACCCTGTAAAAGTCCCTGGCAGGGGGGAAGGTGGAGCAGCTCAGTCAGGAGTTGAAGAGGAGAATGATAAATGCAGGGACAAGAGACTTCCTATTTCTACATAGAGCAGAGAGCAGATCAAAGAAAAGATTTAGCTGGGTAGAAAGGCAAAATGAGCAATTGTAAGTACACAGTGCTGTATAACATAACAATTGTTATATATTAAGGAGGATAAAATCTTTGAGCTTAAAGGAAATCTCCGTATTTGACCTGATAAGATTACTTGAAAACTGGGTTTGGAAACACCACCCTAATGGTTCTAGAAAGTATCAATATATAAACCTTTTTTTGTCTTTAAACAACATACAAGAGAAACTGGACAATTGACAATGTATCTGTGGAAAAGAAGGGTTTGTGAAATGCAAAGAGGAAAATCTTACATTTATTTCTATAGCTATAGCTTAACATATTCATTGAATTTATATCTGTGGGGAACCTACAGTAAACCCTCTATGCTTGAAGCAGCAGCCTGGAGAGCACTGCTGTTTCAGCGTTTGCAGTGCTGACTGATGAGGAATATATATATATATATATATATATATATTTTTTTTTTTTACTAGGCACACATGCACTTGATTGGGATGTTTCATCAGTAAGATGTAATTGGTGCAAACAGGTAATTTGAAGATTACAAGCCTTATTCCACTATAACAGTGATTACTGATTGCTAATTATAGTGCTGATTTTAGGAGCCTGAAATCTTGACAGTCACATTAGCCATTTGATTTAATGCTACATACAGTAAATGTTTCTACTTCGAGCAAGATTTCAATGTGAGCTTGAGAACGAGACAGAGTTTGACTTCTGATCTTACCGAGGTAGCTTTTTATTTCTTAATTGCAAATCTGATTTAGTTTTGTTGCAGCTGGAAAATATATGTAGATATGTTAAAACAGAACACGTTCCTGGCACTAGACGTGGGTTTCTAGGATGTTTACAGCTGTTTTCTAGACTCATCTTCAACCTGCTTGCTTTATCTATGAAGACTAGATCATTGTAATTCAACATATGCGATATCAGTCTCATATGACATGTTGACAGTTGTTAAGGAGGCCACTTTATAGTAATTTTCATCATTCATAACAACTAGAGATCAGTGGATCGATCCACAGAGGATCAAGTTTGAGCCAATTTACCTGAAATTTGCAGGTTCACTCAAATTCAAACATTTTGATATTCGTGGTTGTCAAAAAAAAAAAACTTGCCTGCTATAATTTTCTACTCTGCTAAAGCATCACACAGTAGGCTAATGTCATTTTGTGTTGCTGTGCAGGCTTCCCCAAAATGCCCTGCACCTTGTATAGTGATGGAAAGTACATGGGTCATCATAGATCAGCTGTTCCCAGTGGAGTACAGTTTGTATGACAGAGTCATTTTCCATCTCCAAAGCCACTGGATAAGTTTTGATTCTGTAGAGTGTAAGCTCTTATGGTCAGCAGGACCCTCTCTCTCTCCTTTAGAATGTAAGCTTTTATATTCAGCAGGGTCCTTTCTGTGTCTTTTCTTTAGACTAGATTGTAAGTTCTTATGGTCAGCAGGGTTCTCTCTGTCCTGTAGAGTGGAAGCTATAATAGTCATCTTGGTCCTCTCTATTTCTCTTTTGCACTGTATAAACTGCCATGGTCAGTGGAGTCTTCTCTACTATTTAATGTAACCTCTTATGGTCAGCCGGGTCTTCTCTCTCTTGTAGAGTGTAAGCTCTTTTGGTCAGCGGGAGTGTCTCTCCTGTAGAGTGTAAGCACTTATGATCAGTGGGGTTCTTTTGCTCTCTGTCCTGTAGAATGTAAGCTCTTATGGTCAGCGGGTCCTCTCTCTCCTGTAGAATGCAAACTTTTATAGTCAGCAGAGTCCTCTCTCTCTTTTTTCTATAAAGTGTAAGCTCTTATGGTCAGCAAGGTCTTCTCCCTGCTGTACAGTGTAAGCTTTTATTGTCAGCTGGGTCCTCTCTGTCACTTGTAAAGTGTAATCTTTTTTGGTCAGCGGAGTCTCTCTCTCCTGTACAGTGTAAGCTCTTATAGTCAGCGAAGTTCTCTCTTTCTCCTCTCCTCCATGTGTATTTTTCAAGCAGTTACAGGCCTTCTAGTTTTGAGATTTGCATGAATTTATTCATTACAAATTAAAATTTTTGGGGAACAGAGTTGACAAATTTGAATTTCAAAAGATCCGCTCATCTCTAATAACAAGGAATATTGCATCTATAGCACTATATATTTTTTCTTTTCTTCCAGGGAAGACTGGAGCAAAAACCAAATTATGAACTAGAATTCCACATTTCCTTAGAACTTTATTCAGGAACGAGAAGCTAAAAACTATCAAATAACTGCTAACATGTTTAAGACACAATTAATCTTAAAGTATTTCCATCAGTTTAATTTTTTTTATAAATCATTAGTACACATGAAGATACGAAATTTTGTAATGCAGTGAAGGAAATAATTATTTGATCCCTTGCTGATTTTGTAAGTTTGCCCACTGACAAAGACATGAACAGTCTATAATTTTAAGGGTAGGTCAATTTTAACATTGAGAGATGGAATATCAAAACTAAAATCCAGAAAATCACATTGTATAAATTATATAAATTTGTTTGCATTTTGCAGTGAGAAATAAGTATTTGATCCCCTACCAACCATTAGAGTTCTAGCTCCCACAGACCAGTAAGATGCTCCTAATCAACTCGTTACCTGCATTAAAGACAGTTATCTTACATAGTCACCTTTATAAAAGACTCCTGTCCACAGACTCAATTAATCAGTCAAGCCACCCAATAATAATGAAAAAGTGCAAATATTTGGTTTTACCGCAATCAGAAATGCCCAATCTATCAAGATATAAAAATAATTAATTTGATTGGTAAACGGAGTAACGAGAAAAAAATCAAAATACCAGAATTACCATCGTCACAACATTGCAATAAAATGCAATAAGAGGCGATCAAAATATCATATCTACCCCAAAATGGGATCACTTAAATAAAAAAAACTATACATGTTTGGTATCTGAAAACTCATAATGACCTTGAGAATCATTATGGAAGGTCAGTTTTAGCATTTAGTGAACATTGTAAACACGGTAACATGGTAAAAACATCTCAAAAAACAATCATGGAATTGCACTTTTTTTCGAATTTTCTGTTTTTCAGTACACTATATGGTAAAATCAATGGAGCCATTCAAAAGTACAGTCATGGCCAAAAGTTTTGAGAATGACACAAATATTGTATTTTCACATGATCTGCTGCCCTCTGGTTTTTATGTGTGTGTTTGACAGATGTTTTTATCACAGACAGAAATATAATTGCAAACATATGAGTAACAAAAGCTTATATTGACAGTTAGAATGAGTTAATGCAGCAAGTCAATATTTGCAGTGTTGACCCTTCTTCTTCAGGACCTCTGCAATTCTCCCTGGCATGCTCTCAATCAACTTCTGGACCAAATCCTGACTGATAGCAGTCCATTCTTGCACAATCAATGCTTTCATTTTGTCAGAATTTCTAGGTTTTTGTTTGTCCACCCGTCTCTTGGTGATTGACCACAAGTTCTCAATGGGATTAAGATCTGGGGAGTTTCCAGGCCATGGACCCAAAATCTCTATGTTTTGTTCCCTGAGCCATTTAGTTATCACCTTTGCTTTATGGCAAGGTGCTCCATCATGCTGGAAAAGGCATTGTTGATTCTCCAAACTGCTCTTGGAGGGTTGGGAGAAGTTGCTCTTGGAGGACATACTGGTACCATTCTTTATTCATGGCTGTGTTTTTAGGCAAGACTGTGAGAGAGCCGATTCCCTTGGCTGAGAAGCAACCCCACACATGAATGGTTTCAGGATGCTTAACAGTTGGCATGAGACAAGACTGGTGGTAGCGCTCACCTTGTCTTCTCCGAATGAGGCGTTTTCCTGATGTCCCAAACAATCGAAAAGGGGATTCATCAGAGAAAATAACTTTACCCCAGTCCTCAGCAGTCCACTGCCTGTACCTTTTGTAGAATATCAGTCTGTTCATGATGTTTTTTCTGGAGAGAAGTGGCTTCTTTGCTGCCCTCCTTGAGACCAGGCCTTGCTCCAAGAGTCTCTGCCTCACAGTGCATGCAGATGCACTCACCTGCCTGCTGCCATTCCTGAGCAAGCTCTGCACTGCTGGTAGCCCGATCCCGCAGCTGAAACTATTTTAAGAGACGGTCCTGGCACTTGCTGGTCTTTCTTGGGCGCCCTGGAGCCTTTTTGGCAACAATGGAACCTCTCTCCTTGAAGTTCTTGATGATGCGATAGATTGTTGACTGAGGTGCAATCTTTCTAGCTGCGATACTCTTCCTTGTTAGACCATTTTTGTGCATTGCAATGATGACTGCACGTGTTTCTTTAGAGATAACCATGGTTAACAGAAGAGAAACAATGATGCCAAGCACCAGCCTCCTTTTAAAGTGTCCAGTGGTCTCATTCTTACTTAATCATGACAGATTGATCTCCAGCCATGTCCTCATCAACACCCACACCTGTGTTAATGGAGCAATCACTGAAAAGAGGTTAGCTGGTCCTTTTAAGGCAGGGCTGCAATGATGTTGAAATGTGTTTTGGGGGATAAAGTTCATTTTCTAGCCAAATATTGACTTTGCAAGTAATTGCTGTTAAGCTGATCACTCTTTATAACATTCTGGAGTATATGCAAATTGCCATTAGAAAAAGTGAAGCAGTAGACTTTGTAAAAATTAATATTTGTGTCATTCTCAAAACTTTTGGCCATGACTGTACAACTCATCCCGCAAAAAACAAGCCCTTATATGACTATGTTGGCTAAAAAATTTGAAAGTTCTGGGAAGAAGGAGGGCAAAAAGCGAAGAATGCAAAAATGGGAAAATAACAAGGTTGTGAAGGGGTTAAATGAAATCCCTGCTTTTGCCATGCTTAGGAGTCCAGTGGGTTGTCTTAATTAGCAATTATATCTCTGTATATTATATAGGGAATTTTTTCAAACACTAAATAGGACTGCCCTCTTGACTCCTAAGCATATACCCATTATATTGAATCTTTTCCCACAAAGCTATATATCAATCTGTTCAGCTTCTCTTACTCTATGCAGTGTTGATGTGTCTAATGTGACCCATAGCAGATTAGGGACAGTTGACCTTAAGTCTTATTAGCAGTCATTTTTTGGTTTTTACTTTTTAGCTCTCTATTCCTAAATTTTGCAGTTTAATTGGATCATTTTAATTTAAGTTGAAGGAGTTGGTTACTTTTTTTCAGTAGATTTTAAAAATATTTTTTTTTCCAAATTGGATTTTTAGGTGTGGGAAATTGAATGTGAGAAAAACAGGTAGGATAGAAAACACTTCTAGTGGCCACAATGCTGCCATAAACCAGAACTGTGGTGTTACTACCAGGCTCGAATTTAGAGGGGGCCCAAGGGGCCCGGGCCCTGGGCCACCCACCAAGCAGGGGCCTCCCACCAATATAGGGATAAATATCTCAAAACATGTAAAATACACTCCTCTTTGCTGTGAACCGTTTCTAATGATAAGGAACATTTAACAAAAGAGAAACTATTGAAAGTGTAGGTACCTGGCTACGGTCCTACATCTCAGTGGCTGGTGCAGAGCGGCAGAGTCATGGCATCTGACCTGTGTCAGCATCCACTGACCTTGCTAGCCAGACTTCCTTAGTACCCTGTACCTAATGCTTAGCTTATGGCATGCGGCAGCCTTCTCCGATCCCAACAGAAGCTACTATACCTAATTTTGATGGTAGCAAACTGCAGTGGTGAGCGTTCCTTCTCAAAACTCAAATTAGTTGAATACCAATTAAGGACATCCATGAAGCAGGAACGACTTGTAAATTTGGCTATCATGAGCATCGAGTCAGATAAACTGGGTGAATTGGACTTTAGTGACATCATTAGTGATTTTGCAGCACGAAAATCAAGGAAAGTGATTGGATTGTAAAAAATGAATGATTTTACCTGAATTACTCTGCGTAAATGATTTTTGTAAATAAACTTCCGTTCGTTTAATTTTGTGTTTTTGCATTACATATTGCAACACCTTGAAAAATAGGCCTCCCTCCAAAATGGGCCCCTGGCCACCCACCTCTTGAATCCGGCCCTGGTTACTACTAATCTGAGCCTTGAGTTTGTATGTTCTCCCCGTGTTTGCGTGGGCTTTGTCTTGGTACTACAGTTTCTTCCCACACTCCAAAGACATACTGATAGGGAATTTAGATTGTGAGCCCCATTGGGGACAGCAATAATAATGTCTGTAAAGCACTGCAAAATATGATGGCGCTCTATAAGCAAAGCATAATAATAATAATAATAATAATAGCTCCAATGTATATTGAAAAGGCCCAACTTTCTCTGTGGCCATTCTTGCAGTGAAAGAATGAGATCCCACAAGACCTTTGTGTGTAGCCCAGCTGCGCTTGGTGCCACATATTACCCAGGAGGATGCATGAAAGGTAATTCACAATCACCCGATATTCATTCACACTTCACGTTTCCCTATAGTGCCACCAGAGGGAGCCCTGTAGAGTATATAAGGGTGTGGAGAGATGCAGCAGTTAGTTGATTTCCTGTCAGAGCAGAGATCAGATTACACTAGTCTGTGTCAGAGCGTGTTGAAGAGCTGAGAGGAAAGTTACCTCAGATCGTGCTGACTGATAGTTCCTTAGGAAAGTGGAAAGTGACTCTCGGAGTGTGCACAGATCAGTCTGACGGAATGTCCTGATAGCTACTTCGGACAGAGCCTAAGAAGAAAGTGAAGGAAAGGGAACTGCAGTATTTGTAACACCGAGTCAACTGAGGTACTGTTAGAGAGCGAGCGTGCCGACGCTTGGAGAGCGGCGAAGAGAAGAAAGCTGACATCTACTGCTGCCTGTGCTTATGTTAAAGGTGTGAGTAGGACGACAGGCAAGTGGAAAAAGGGGAAGAGAGAGTGAATGAGGAGAAATAGCAACGATAGCTTACCTCCACTCTGCACCACCGGACACCGGGTCCGAGCTTGCTAGTACCTTCACGGCTAGTAGGAAAAACCGGAGACCCTGCTGGACTACAGGTCACAGAGGAGCCCAACAGTGCTGATACGTAACCGGGGTCAGGAAGAACAGGAGTCTAGCAGGACGCTGCAGATAGAGACTTAGTTCTGTCCAAAAGAAGGCTCCACCACAATGTCAGCCGGGCGTAGCTGTTTCACACGAAGTTAGGCTTTGTTTCATGCAAGTCAGAAACTCACACATATAAAGACGTAAGGAGGCCCTACACCTACTCAGTGATTACTGGACGTGCATCCTCCACCCTGAGCAGCTTCCCGGGACGTGCCTGCAAATACACCAGTAAAGGTACAGAAAGAGACTGTCTTGTGTGTGTCTGCCTCATTGTCCTGCACCCCTGCACCGCCATATATCTCAAGAGATCAGTCTCGCCTGTGGGAGACTTAACATCTTGCTGCTCAGTAACAACCCTCAGAGAATCTAACCTGCAGCGCTGGTCATCCTGACCAGGAACCACAGGTGGCGTCACAAACATTTCTAAATCCCCTGTAAATATTCCCACATTTTTATGGTGATCGCCCAGGGCAACGGACCGAGCTGCGCTACCCGTGACATCCCCCAGTAAAGTGAACGGGCTCGGTGCCGAGTACCCCAAAGCCCTGCTACGTGCGACTCATCTAACTTGGCGTCACGAACAGGATACGGAGCTCGCAATATGTGAGTCCTGTGTGCCTAAATGGACTGTTTTTGTGCAAAAAGACTGTGTGCTGTTTTTGTGATTTTTGGTGCCATTTTCCGCCATTTTGCCGCCATATTCGCACCCTGAGGCGCTGGTGAAGAAGAAGGGCGTGCATTCGTGGGCGTGCCCCCCCTGTGGCGCGAAAGCTATGGGCGCCCTGTCTAAGTGCTATTATAATGTCCAAGCCTGCATGCGTCACCATTGGAAACGCTGCAGAGCATAGCGACTGCTACAGCGATCCCTATTGAGTCAAATCTGTACTTAGAAGAGGCACCTGTAAAGCCTCCAGCAAATCGCAAAATTGAAAAGAGGACTGTAGCTACTCAGACACTGGTAGCAGGACACGATCTCTTAGTGATGCATTCCAGAGCGCACCGCATGCTTCCAGCCCAGGTGTGGAAGGTGCAACCATATTCAAAGAAGAACAGTAGGACCCAGACCGGGTTTACTGAACTGTAGAAAGTTTGCAGAGAATTGCACTTTATTGAGAATGTTGTATGATGATAATGTTTACATGCTGAAGTAGTATACCCCAGTTGGGTAATGTGATAGTGATATGTGAAATGCTATTTAGAAGGACTGCGTGCTGAGGACTCTTGCAGCACAGAACTGTAATGTAAATAGTTGGCACTCGGTGCCCCATCTTGGTTTTACGTAAAGCCATTCTACCTCTGAAGAAAAACCCGTATGGTGTGGCCTTGAGTGAGGTCTGCAGCAAAGAAGTCCTGCAGCCCACCCAGGACCACCGTGGGAGGTTTGGTACGGGTCCTCCACAAGAATCCTGTATTTATTGTCTGAAAGCATTTGATATTTTTCTATTTGCCATTTGTACACATTGTAACGTTTGAAGTGCCCTTACCTCCCGCAAGGGATGAGTTATGTTTTGTTGATGTTATGTATAAAAATTGTTTTCTTTTTCAGCCCGGGAGTGCTAATATTAACTAGGGGGGGATGTGTAGCCCAGCTGCACTTGGTGCCACATATTACCCAGGAGGATGCATGAAAGGTAATTCACAATCACCCGATATTCATTCACACTTCACGTTTCCCTATAGTGCCACCAGAGGGAGCCCTTTAGAGAATATAAGGGTGTGGAGAGATGCAGCAGTTAGTTGATTTCCTGTCAGAGCAGAGATCAGATTACACTAGTCTGTGTCAGAGTGTGTTGAAGAGCTGAGAGGAAAGTTACCTCAGATCGTGCTGACTGATAGTTCCTTAGGAAAGTGGAAAGTGACTCTCGGAGTGTGCACAGATCAGTCTGACGGAATGTCCTGATAGCTACTTCGGACAGAGCCTAAGAAGGAAGTGAAGGAAAGGGAACTGCTGTCATGTATAGTGTACAGTTCCTATAGCGTCTTGTGCTTGGGTGCGAGGAAAACACAGGAGACATAGGTTGAAATGAAATGACTTGTATTACTTCATACAAGCATGCTGAAAAGTTCACACAGTTTGCAGGAACAGCGACAGGAGACACAGCAGGCCAGAGTAACTTCAAGCACTACAATAAATCTCCAAAGCAGGTTCAGGATCTCTTCTCTGTACCGTAATTCCTCTGCAAACATGGATTCACCAAACAGCAGGTTTCCAGAGTCCAAAAGTGTTCCAAGGTTCCTCAGTAGGGAATAGCTGGAGTACAAGTCCAAGGCTTCCAGGAGTCAGGTCACAGACTGACTGAGGCTTGATTCAGGAGCACTGATTGTTCAGCTGAGGCTGCTTAAGAAGCAAGAGGGAAGAATCAGGGCGGGAACATGAAAACTGGAAACTCCATATTAACTGAGGGCAAGAGCTGCAGAAAGACAGAAAGCAAAATGGCCGACGGAAAACTGAGTTTCAAGGAACATGTCAACAGAGACAAAGAACCTTACATTACTCCCCCCTTAGGGACAACCTCCGGATTACCTCAGACCAGGCTTGTCAGGGTACCTCTGATGAAACTGGCGGAGCAGGCGAGGAGCATTTACATTATTAACTGGTTCCCATGAGTTGTCCTCCACTGGGTAGCCCTGCCATTTAATCAAATATTGCAACTGATTTCTGTACAACCTGGAATCTAGAATCCTTTCCACCATAAATTCTTCCTGACCATCGACCAGCACTGGGTCAGGGCAAGGAGAAGAACGTCCAGGAAACGTATTGGGTGTTGCAGCCTTTAGTAGGGATACATGAAAGACAGGGTGGATTCTCATAGTTCTGGGCAGTTGAAGACGACAAGCAACAGCACTTATAATCTTATTGATCTTATAAGGTCCAATGTGCTTATGTCCCAATTTAGACGATGGAATCTTTAATTTAAGATTTCTGGTTGACAGCCAGACCAAATCTCCTACCTTGAAAGCTGGTGCAGGTTTACGAAATTTATCTGCTGCTTTCTTGTACCTTTCCTGAGCCAATTCTAGATTTTCTTTTAGAAGATCCATATTCTTTTGTAAAGAAGTAATTCTTTCAGTCACTGCCGGCAAGGGCGTATCTATGGGAAATCGAGGAAGAATGTTAGGATGATAACCTAGATTGGAGTAAAAAGGAGACTGCTTAGTGGAGGCGCTCTGAGAGTTGTTATAAGAGAACTGAGCCAGTGGAAGTAGATCCACCCAATCATCCTGTAGGCGGCAGATAAAACAGCGGAGATACTGCTCCAGGGTCTGATTGGTTCGTTCTGTCTGTCCATTAGTCTGGGGATGAAAAGCAGAGAAAAGGTTTACTTTAATGTCCAATGCTGCACAGAAATTTTGCCAAAACCTTGAAGTGAATTGCACCCCTCGATACGAAATGACCTCATCCGGTACTCCATGTAAGCGAAACACATTCTTAATCATCAAGTCTGATGTCTGTTTTGCAGTGGGTAAGCCGACACAAGGGATAAAATGAGCTGCCTTTGTTAGACGGTCAACCACCACTAGAATGGTGTTCTTCCCTTGAGAGGTTGGTAACTCCACAATGAAGTCCATAGAAATGGATCCCCACGGGCGGGACGGGGTGGGAAGAGGTTGCAACAGACCAGTTGGTGAGGAGCGAGGTGTTTTGCATCTTGCACAGACTTCACATGAAGTGACATAGTTTAAGACATCTTTCCTGTAAGTGGGCCACCAAAAGAAACGAGAAAGAAATTCTTGTGTCTTTAGAATTCCCCTATGCCCGGCTATCTTGGAATCGTGGATGAGTTGCAATACTCTCAATCTGACTGTTTCAGGTATATACAGACGTTGTCCCTGAATCCACACACCATTCTTAAAGACAAGACTTACGTCCCTTGGGGGTTGAGCCAACAAAGAATCCGCATGGTATGCTTCCTTGATGTCCTTAAGTAGGTCTTGATTATGAATCACTCCCAGGAATCTAGAGTCAGGAAGAATAGTCTTAGGAGGAGTAAGTGGACGTGTCTCTGCTGAATGAATCCTAGAGAGTGCATCAGCCTTTCCATTGCGCGATCCTGGTCTATAAGAAATGACAAAATTAAATTGGTTTAGGAAAAGATTCCAGCGAGCCTGGCGAGGAGTCAGGCACTTAGCCGACCTGATAAATTCAAGGTTACGATGGTCTGTCAGGACGACTATTTGCTGTGCAGTCCCTGAAGAAGGTGTCTCCATTCCTTGAAGGAGGCAATAATGGCCAACAATTCTCTATTGCCCACATCGTAGTTCCTCTCAGCCGAAGACAACTGCTGGGAAAAGAAGGCACAGGGATGCAAGACATTCTTCTCACCTGTTCTCTGAGAGAGTATAGCTCCAACGGCACAGTCTGAAGCATCCACCTCTATTATGAAGGCAAGCTCGGGGTTGGGATGTACTAAGATAGGTGCGGTGGTAAATTTATCCTTTAAACAGGGAAATGCTTCCTGAGCTTGCGGGGTCCAGGAGAACCTAGACTGTTTCCGGGTAAGTTGGGTGATAGGTGACACTACCTCAGAAAAATTCTTAATGAAACGTCTATAGAAGTTGGCAAACCCGATGAAACGCTGCACCTCCTTCACATTTCTAGGAATTGGCCAATCCTTGATGGCTTGGGTCTTGCTTCCATCCATACTAATCCCTTACGTAGATAGTACATACCCCAGAAATTGAATTTCGGTCCTATGGAATTCACATTTTTCAAGCTTGAAGTAGAGATGGTTTTGTCTTAGGCGTTCTAAGACCATTCTCACATGTCCATGATGTTCCTCTGTGGAGTTAGAAAAAATTAGAATATCATCCAGATAAATCACCACAAATGTATCTAGGAGATCCCTGAAGATATCATTCACGAAGTGTTGGAAAGTGGCTGGGGCGGTACTCAGACCAAAAGGCATAACTAGATATTCAAAGTGTCCATAGCGTGACCTGAAAGCAGTCTTCCATTCATCCCCAGGTCTAATACGGACCAAGTTATAGGCCCACGGAGATCCAGTTTAGAGAAAATTTTGGCATGCCGCACTCTCTCCAACAACTCAGGGATTAAAGGCAATGGATAACGGTTTCTAATAGTAACCTTATTGAGTTCCCTATAGTCTATGCAGGGTCTCAGAGATCCATCTTTCTTCTTCACAAAGAAGATGGGTGCACCTGCGGGAGATGAAGAGGGGCGTATGAAGCCCTTGGCTAAATTTTCGTCTATATAATCCTTCAAAGCTTTTAGCTCGGGCCCCGCTAGGGGGTAGATCTTACCAAAAGGTATCTCGGCTCCGGGCAATAATTCAATTGGACAATCATATGGACGGTGAGGAGGAAGCTGATCAGCGTTCTTCTTGTCACATAAATCCACATAGTCCTGGTATACAGCTGGTAGTTCAGGGACTGACATGGTTCCTTTAGGAACAGAGCAAGCTGAAACTCCTTGACTCATCTGTTTCTCCGGAAAGTGTAATTCCTTGGTCTCCCAGTTAATCGTAGGATTCTGCGCCTGCAGCCATGGTAGCCCTAGAATGATGGGAAAGTGGGGAGAAGAGATAAGCAAAAAAGACATTTTCTCCTGATGATCTTTACCCATAAGGACCCTCAAAGGCTCTGTTTCTTGATCCACTGGTCCAGAAGTCAGTAGAGAGCCATCCACAGTCTCCATCTGTACTGGAGTAGCCTTCTTCACTGAACGTATCCCCTGTTTCAGAGCAAAGGAGATATCCATAAAATTTCCACTTGCTCCTGAGTCGATCATAGCAGAGCTAGACACCCAGACTGAGTCAACCCAGAGTTTGATGGAAAGGAAGCAATGAGAATTGTTTCTTTTACAACTCAGCTGGGACACCGCTGAGGAAACTTGAAAAATTGCAGCGTTTATACCGTCATCGTCCCCAGAACTAACAGAGTTTAAGTCCGAGAAATCAAGATCTCTTGCAGCAGATCTCTCTGGAGCCTGAGGCTCGGACATGACAGAGCTCCTCTCGCAACACTCACAGTGAATGACTGCTGCAGTAGTCTTACGAGAACGGCTGGGGCAGTTTATAATGAAGTGCCCTGACTTACCACAGTAGAAACATAGATTTTCCTTTATACGATGTTCTTTGCGTGCATCACTAACCTGTCTTTGTAAAGAGTCCACCTGCATGGGTTCAGGTTCTGGTTCCCTTGTGATCCTACTCAAAGGTTCCTTAGCAGAGGAGGGAGGTAGTAAAAGGTTAGTGCGATTATTTTCGAACCATCTCTCTTGTCTGCGTTCAGTCAGACGAGCATCAATATGGATACAATAGTTAATAAAGTTACCTAACGCAGTGGGAGGGTCGGCACGAGCAAGTTCATCCTTAATCAGTGGAGACAACCCTTTCCGAAAAATAGATTTTTTTTAGCGGAAGTGTCCCAAGTGGTATCAAGAGCCCATCTCCTGAAATCCAGGGCATATTCGGCTACTGAACGCTTACCTTGGCGCAAAGTTTACATGGCTGCTTCAGCTGTTGCACCTCGACTGGGGTCATCAAACACCTGCCCCATGGCTGAAATAAAAGCATCAAGGTGATTCAAACAATCATCCTCAGTCTCAATCAGAGGGTTTGCCCACATCAAAGCCTTATTGGTAAGCAACATGATTATAGTAAGCACTTTGGATCGTTCAGTGGGAAATTGTGAAGCATGTGCAGAGAAAAATAAATTGCATTGATTAATAAATCCCCTGAATTTCTCACGTTCACCGCCAAAACGAAAAGGAGGTAATTTGGGGATCCCAGAACTTGGGGTTATGGCAGGAGCCTGGGCTCGTTCCTCTAGAGCCTCAATCCTGGCTCGCAATTCCTGGGTAGTCTGTCCAAACACTTGCAAATTATGATTAGTGAGGTCCTGTAGGCTTGCAAAACGGGTTTTTAAAGTCTGTACATCTGAAAGGATTGTATCAGTCACTCCGCAAAGTTCCTTTATGCGGGCTTTCATCTTCCAGATCTTTTAAGGCAGAGGTGCTGGAAGGAGAAGAGGAAAGGAAAAAAAAAAAAACAATAGTGTTTACCTGTGGTAACACTCCAGAGTAAAATTTTAAGGGAATGCACTCACCTGGAATGGTTGTGAGAAGTCACAACCACTGTCATCACATAAGGTATTAAACGGACATCTGATATCCACAGTCACAGCAGACACGGCTTTCCCAGACCCAGCAGACACTAAACATTGGCTCCTGAATCTTGTCATGTATAGTGTACAGTTCCTATAGCGTCTTGTGCTTGGGTGCGAGGAAAACACAGGAGACATAGGTTGAAATGAAATGACTTGTATTACTTCATACAAGCATGCTGAAAAGTTCACACAGTTTGCAGGAACAGCGACAGGAGACACAGCAGGCCAGAGTAACTTCAAGCACTACAATAAATCTCCAAAGCAGGTTCAGGATCTCTTCTCTGTACCGTAATTCCTCTGCAAACATGGATTCACCAAACAGCAGGTTTCCAGAGTCCAAAAATGTTCCAAGGTTCCTCAGTAGGGAATAGCTGGAGTACAAGTCCAAGGCTTCCAGGAGTCAGGTCACAGACTGACTGAGGCTTGATTCAGGAGCACTGATTGTTCAGCTGAGGCTGCTTAAGAAGCAAGAGGGAAGAATCAGGGCGGGAACATGAAAACTGGAAACTCCATATTAACTGAGGGCAAGAGCTGCAGAAAGACAGAAAGCAAAATGGCCGACGGAAAACTGAGTTTCAAGGAACATGTCAACAGAGACAAAGAACCTTACAACTGCAGTATTTGTAACACCGAGTCAACTGAGGTACTGTTAGAGAGCGAGCGTGCCGACGCTTGGAGAGCGGCGAAGAGAAGAAAGCTGACATCTACTGCTGCCTGTGCTAATGTTAAAGGTGTGAGTAGGACGACAGGCAAGTGGAAAAAGGGGAAGAGAGAGTGACTGAGGAGAAATAGCAACGATAGCTTACCTCCACTCTGCACCACCGGACACCGGGTCCGAGCTTGCTAGTACCTTCACGGCTAGTGGGAAAAACCGGAGACCCTGCTGGACTACAGGTCACAGAGGGGCCCAACAGTGCTGATACGTAACCGGGGTCAGGAAGAACAGGAATATAAGAACGCTAACCAGCTCACCGGTTTGTAGAAGCACGGATCCTCCGCTTGATCAAATGTGAAGATACATAAGAAAATGAAGGAAAAAGGGATCCAGCTTCAATAAAATCTTCATCTTTATTGATTCATAAAAACATGAATAGTGGCATGCTCCTGGACAAGCTCAGGACAAGGCTACGCGTTTCGATCACAGGGATCTTTATCACAGCTGGCCACATTTATAAAAACCTTTATATTCTAACCACGATGTTTTATGAGAAGAGAAATTATTACTGAACATACTTGGAGAAACCTTGTTACCAATAGATGGCGCTTTCCTTGAAACAACATTAATACCTGATGAAAGAATGTCAGCAAGAGAGGGATCTTCATATAAAATAGGCAGCGATCTCAAAATTATTTTTTTGATGTCCCCAAATTGAGGACTATATTTAGCACAAAAATATGGTTTCACTGCAAGATCAATTTTTTGTTGTCGCCCTCCACTAATGAGATCCTCTCTGTTTTTATTACTTACAATTGTGCGTGCTCTTTTTAATGACCATTTAGGATAATTTCTGTTTTTTAATCTTGTATCCACACTATTAAATTCCGTTTCCAAAGCTGTAGGATCGCTGCAGTTTCTCAAAATTCTGGTATATTCACCCAAAGGAATCGATTTGATAGTGTGTTTGGGGTGACTGCTTGCTGCATGCAAGATAGAATTACCAGCACAAGGTTTGCTGAACGTTTTAGTAATAATAACAGAGTCATGTACCCCATATAAATCAAGATCCAAAAAAGAAATTTTGTTATGATGAAATTTATGAGTAAAATGTATGTTGAATGAATTAGAATTGATATAATCAATAAATCTGGATATGGCAGATACATCACCACTCCAAATGATGAGTAAATCATCAATATATCTACCATACCAAGCAATCGAGTCAATAAATGGATTAGTAGCTGAAAAAATAAAAAAATATTCCCAATATGACATAACAAGATTAGCTAGGGATGGTGCAAATTTCGCACCCATCGCCACGCCAGATTTTTGTAAAAAAAATTTATTGTCAAATGAGAAAAAATTGTGGGTTAATAAAAATTGAATAACTTGTAAAATGTAATTAATGAGATCCTGGGAATAATTACTGAATTTCGTTAAGACAAACAGCAGCGCTGCCATGGCAACATTGTAAGGTATACAGGTATATAAAGAAGTCACATCACAACATAACCAATTATATTCTTTAGACCAGATTTTCTTGGAAAACATTCTCAGCACTTCTTTAGAATCTTTAATATAACCAGGAGTGATTTGTACTAGTGGTTGAAGTAGTGAGTCAACCCATTCACCCAGATGTTCATTTAAAGATCCAATTTCTGAGACAATGGGTCTCATGGGGGGAATTTTATATTCTTGTGAATTTTTGGGAGACCATGCATGATAGGGATAATAGGATGAGACACTGTGAGATAATCAGTTTGTTTTTTGGTTAGAATGCCAAGGCTGAAACCCTCATTGATAATTTGGATAATCTCACTTTTAAATTTATCAGTAGGATTTGTATGGAGTTTTTCATATACATCACTGTCAGACAAAAGAGACATAATTTGAGAATGATAATCCTCTTTATTCAGGATAACTACCATGCCACCCTTGTCCGACATTTTAATTATTATATCTGACATACTTTTGATCTCATCTAATGCAGTTTTCTGGGCTTTTGTTAAATTGGAATGATTTCTGCTGCTGCCCATTTTAACCCTATCATGAAGGATTTTTAAATCCCTCTCTATCACCTCCTGGTATTTAGTCATGCAATCAGGCCTGGATTGAATGGGATAAAAAGAGGGATTTTTTGTTTTAAACACAGGTGCATGAATAATATCAGATTCATTATCATAGGAATGAGTAGACAAACTAAACAAAGTGTTGAGAGATACCTGTTCTCTGAAAGACAAGTCAGTAAATTCATTATTATATGTCAGCGACTCCTGCAAAGAGGTCTCATCAGAATGATTTAAAAAATGCTTTTTGATGGTAAGGTCTCGCATAAACTTATTGACGTCCAAAATACTAGAAAAAAGATTGAAATTCTGATCGGGCACAAAATTCAGACCTAAGGACAAAACATCTAATTGTGTTTTGGTAAAGTCTCGTGCAGATAAATTCAAGACATTATCATGATTTCTTATTTGCGATAATTCTTCCTGCGGCGTGTAGGTGCCTTTAGTGGTCACCTACAATCCAAATCTGGAGGTGCTAAGGGGAGCTGCACGGAAACTACAACCTTTACTACAAAAAGATGCCCGGTTACAATCCATATTTCCAGACCCCCCACTACTGTGTTTTAGGCAGCCCCCAAATCTAAGAAGCATCATTGTCAGAAGTTCCCTGTCCTCCCCAACAGCTGCAGGAACCTTGCCTTGCAATCAGAAGAAATGCAAAACCTGTCCATTTATAATGACCACGGACAAGATAAAGATCCCCAACTCACATCAGGACTACAAGATACCAGGTACTTTCAGCTGCATCACATCTAATGTTGTGTACCTAATTATATGTACTAAATGTCCAACTGGGGGTCTGTATGTGGGGGAGACCGGGCAAAAACTGAGAACAAGGATGAATTCTCATCGCCACACAATAAGAGAAAAAAGAATGGATCTACCTGTGGCAAAACATTTTTGCTCCCCTGATCATAGCATGTCAGATATGAAAATACTGGTACTAAGAAGCAGATTCACATCTCAGAGGCAGAGAAGAATTTGCGAATACAAATTGATGGTGACCTTTGGCACTCTTAATGCTGGAATGAACCTGTCACATGGTTTTATGGCCTATTACATCAATTAAGGAATTTACTCCAAATACCCTGTGAAAACATCACAAAACATTACCAGACCCCAATCAGAGGGTAATAAAACTTTCTCTCCTTATCTATGAATTGTTCCAATATTTATGCTCATCCCTCTGCCATAATGACTATTCTGCTTCACGTCACTTGTCTTACCTATTGCATTTTTTCTGTGTTTTTGTGTATAAATATGTGATTCTTCAGATTTTGTATTAGTTCAGCCTGATGAAGAGACCTGAGTAGTCTCGAAAGCTTGCAATTTGTTACCATCTTTTCAGTTAGCCATTAAAAGGTATCAACCACTGAGGACTCTCAACTCTAAATATATTTCTATCTACTGGCTAACACGGTACGAAGATATACATCTTTACTGTAACCTTTTTTCTACTATTTTGGACGTCAATAAGTTTATGCGAGACCTTACCATCAAAAAGCATTTTCTAAATCATTCTGATGAGACCTCTTTGCAGGAGTCGCTGACATATAATAATGAATTTACTGACTTGTCTTTCAGAGAACAGGTATCTCTCAACACTTTGTTTAGTTTGTCTACTCATTCCTATGATAATGAATCTGATACCATTCATGCACCTGTGTTTAAAACAAAAAATCCCTCTTTTTATCCCATTCAATCCAGGCCTGATTGCATGACTAAATGCCAGGAGGTGATAGAGAGGGATTTAAAAATCCTTCATGATAGGGTTAAAATGGGCAGCAGCAGAAATCATTCCAATTTAACAAAAGCCCAGAAAACTGCATTAGATGAGATCAAAAGTATGTCAGATATAATAATTAAAATGTCGGACAAGGGTGGCATGGTAGTTATCCTGAATAAAGAGGATTATCATTCTCAAATTATGTCTCTCTTGTCTGACAGTGATGTATATGAAAAACTCCATACAAATCCTACTGATAAATTTAAAAGTGAGATTATCCAAATTATCAATGAGGGTTTCAGCCTTGGCATTCTAACCAAAAAACAAATTGATTATCTCACAGTGTCTCATCCTATTATCCCTATCATGCATGGTCTCCCAAAAATTCACAAGGATATGAAAATTCCCCCCATGACACCCATTGTCTCAGGGATTGGATCTTTAAATGAACATCTGGGTGAATGGGTTGACTCACTACTTCAACCACTAGTACAAATCACTCCTGGTTATATTAAAGATTCTAAAGAAGTGCTGAGAATGTTTTCCAAGAAAATCTGGTTTAAAGAATATACTTGGTTATGTTGTGATGTGACTTCTTTATATACCTGTATACCTTACAATGTTGCCATGGCAGCGCTGCTGTTTGTCTTAACGAAATTCAGTAATTATTCCCAGGATCTCATTAATTACATTTTACAAGTTATTCAATTTTTATTAACCCACAATTTTTTCTCATTTGACAATAAATTTTTTTTACAAAAATCTGGCTTGGCGATGGGTGCGAAATTTGCGCCATCCCTAGCTAATCTTGTTATGTCATATTGGGAATATTTTTTTATTTTTTCAGCTACTAATCCATTTATTGACTCGATTGCTTGGTATAGTAGATATATTGATGATTTACTCATCATTTGGAGTGGTGATGTATCTGCCATATCCAGATTTATTGATTATATCAATTCTAATTCATTCAACATACATTTTACTCATAAATTTCATCATAACAAAATTTCTTTTTTGGATCTTGATTTATATGGGGTACATGACTCTGTTATTATTACTAAAACGTTCAGCAAACCTTGTGCTGGTAATTCTATCTTGCATGCAGCAAGCAGTCACCTCAAACACACTATCAAATCGATTCCTTTGGGTGAATATACCAGAATTTTGAGAAACTGCAGCGATCCTACAGCTTTGGAAACGGAATTTAATAGTGTGGATACAAGATTAAAAAACAGAAATTATCCTAAATGGTCATTAAAAAGAGCACGAACAATTGTAAGTAATAAAAACAGAGAGGATCTCATTAGTGGAGGGCGACAACAAAAAAATGATCTTGCAGTGAAACCATATTTTTGTGCTAAATATAGTCCTCAATTTGGGGACATCAAAAAAATCATTTTGAGATCGCTGCCTATTTTATATGAAGATCCCTCTCTTGCCGACATTCTTTCATCAGGTATTAATGTTGTTTCAAGGAAAGCGCCATCTATTGGTAACAAAGTTTCTCCAAGTATGTTCAGTAATAATTTCTCTTCTCATAAAACATCGTGGTTAGAACATAAAGGTTTTTATAAATGTGGCCACAATAGATGTGCACTTTGCAAATATGTTTGTGTAACGAAAACCTTTGAAAATAATGACAGCACTGCGATTTATACCATTAACAAATATATCAATTGTAATTCATGCTATGTGGTATATAAAATTATGTGCACTACTTGCAATTTATCTTATATAGGCTGCACCACTAGGAAATTAAAAATCATGATCGCTGAACATTTGCAGGATATAAAGAATGTCTCTTCAAATCGCAATATTTCTGCTGCTGCTAAACATTTTATTTTTCAGCATGCTCGCAATGTTTCTTCTTTCCAAGTCACAGGTATTGAAAGTGTTAACCTGTCTGCCCGAGGTGGAGATGCACGTCAGCGATTCCTCACACGTGAAGCTTTCTGGATCTTTAATCTGCATACCAGACATCCATTTGGTCTCAACAAAAGAAACGAATTGATGTTCCATTATTAATTTTATTTCTTTGCATTGATTTTATTTGTGCAAATATTGTTTTTGTTTCTTTATTCGTTATGTGCAAATTGTTAAAGGACTTGTCAAAAATCACATGGCATTTTTTCTGATCGTGATTGGTCTTCCTTTGTCTTAAATATGTGCCTTTGTCTGAATATGTCAGCTGTGATAAAGATCCCTGTGATCGAAACGCGTAGCCTTGTCCTGAGCTTGTCCAGGAGCATGCCACTATTCATGTTTTTATGAATCAATAAAGATGAAGATTTTATTGAAGCTGGATCCCTTTTCCTTCATTTTCTCAGGAAGAACAGGAGTCTAGCAAGACGCTGGAGATAGAGACTTAGTTCTGTCCAAAAGAAGGCTCCACCACAATGTCAGCCGGGCGTAGCTGTTTCACACGGAGTTAGGCTTTGTTTCATGCAAGTCAGAAACTCACACATATAAAGACGTAAGGAGGCCCTACACCTACTCAGTGATTACTGGACGTGCATCCTCCACCCTGAGCAGCTTCCCGGGACGTGCCTGCAAATACACCAGTAAAGGTACAGAAAGAGACTGTCTTGTGTGTGTCTGCCTCATTGTCCTGCACCCCTGCACCGCCATATATCTCGAGGGATCAGTCTCACCTGTGGGAGACTTAACATCTTGCTGCTCAGTAACAACCCCTCAGAGAATCTACCCTGCAGCGCTGGTCATCCTGACCAGGAACCACAGGTGGCGTCACGAACATTTCTAAATCCCCTGTAAATATTCCCACATTTTTATGGTGATCGCCCAGGGCAACGGACCGAGCTGCGCTACCCGTGACATCCCCCAGTAAAGTGAACGGGCTCGGTGCTGAGTACCCCAAAGCCCTGCTACGTGCGACTCATTTGCACTAACCCAACACTCTCTCATACTCCAATAAGCTGTTACTGACTGCTAAACGCTCCAATGATGTTTCTGAATGGTAACTTGATAAAGCACAAACAAGTACTGGGTTAATGAAAAGAATGAGATCTTCAAAGCTTTCACTCTTTCACTGCAAAAGCCACAGCAGAGGGTTGTTTGATCCTGCTGTGCATGCCAGAATCTCAAGACCCAACTTTTGCTAATACTCCGGGCCCTTTGGGGGGATGGGAGGGAGAGATGGGCAATATTTAATTTTATTATTAGCACTTTTATTAAATTAACAGGCCAGCACCAGAGTGGTGATAGGTACTCATTAAATACTTTGAGATGTGCCCTTTCCATATAATGAAAATATTATACATAGTTTCAACAGGGAGAGAGATTTCCAGGTTAGTTCACAGCCTATTGAGTACCCAAAGTACTAAAGTACTGAAGAAGGTTAAAAAGGACCACATAAATATGTAAAATGTTTTTACCTGCTGTAAATATAGCGGTTCTCCTGAATCTGGCATTATTTAGATATTTTTTGTAACTGCTCATCTCCACAACTGAGGTACTGTCTCATCTTCCGTGCACATAAATTTTGTAAAGGCTTTGAAATTTTGTCGCAACTCAAGACTGATGTTTTTTTACAACATTTTCACCAGCTCCAACAAAGTGAGACCCCAGCAAAGACTAGAGTAGGATTTGTAGCTAGGTGCACATAAAGTACGCCAACTGTCCTATGCTCCTGAGACATGTGCCTCTTCATGATTCAGGAGCATCTGATGGACATTAACATCAAGACCGTCGTGAACAATGCCAGTCTTAAAGAATTGGGCCCTTAGTCTTTTTAATAAACTAAGGCTACTTTCACACTTGCGTTTTTTTGCGCAGAACATCTTGCGCTTTCGGACACATGCGCAATGTTCCCCTATCTTTAACATGGCGGGCGCAGGGTCTAGCGCTTTCACGCGTTCATGTGCGTTTGTCGTGCGCTGCGCATTTTCCCGGTGTGCGCCCATACGCGCCAGACGCTACATGTTGCATTTTTTTTCCGCCCAACCGCTTTAAAAAAACGCGTGCGCACGTGTGCGCATGCTATGCGCAAAAAATAACATTGCAGTCTATGGGGGCGCTGGCGTGCGCATGGCTTTGCGCTCGTCAGCGCTTTTGCACGCACGCGATTTTTCTGTAAATAATGGAGCCAGAGATGATGGAGGCAGAGATGATGGAGTCAGAGATGATGGAGTCAGAGATGATGGAGCCAGAGATGATGGAGCCAGAGATGATAGAGCCAGAGATGATGGAGGCAGAGATGATAGAGCCAGAGATGATGGAGGCAGAGATGATGGAGCCAGAGATGATGGAGCCAGAGATGATGGAGCCAGAGATGATAGAGCCAGAGATGATGGAGGCAGAGATGATGGAGACAGCTGATGGAGCCAGAGATGATGGAGCCAGAGATGATGGAGCCAGAGATGATAGAGCCAGAGATGATGGAGGCAGAGATGATGAAGACAGCTGATGGAGGCAGAGATGATGGAGACAGCTGATGGAGGCAGAGATGATGGAGGCAGAGATGATAATGTGACAAATAGAAAACGCATGCGCCAAAAAAACGCAAACGCATGCAAAAACGCATGAAATCGCAGACAAACGCTGCGTTTTTTTGTTGAAATGCGCATGCTGATGCGACTAAATATTGCAGCGTTTACAAGCGTTTGCATGCGTTTTTTTAATGCGCTTCATGTGCGCTCGAAACGCAGCGCAAAAAAACGCAAGTGTGAAAGTAGCCTAAGACAAATTTTGCAGAAAGTAGGGAAACTCAATAAAACATGTGCATTTTATTTAGATCTAATTTCAAAGTACTGTATATACTGTATGACAGAATAAAAGAACAAGCAACAAAAGATGCCAGAGTAAACAGACAAATGGAAGAAATGGTGGGTGAGACAGAATACATAGAATGTATACATGTAAAGAACAAATGTCAATATTTGTAAGATACGATGTAAGGCTAAGGAACCATGGGTAAGAAATGCATATGTTATCAATTTAAGGAATATTGGCAAAGATTTTTAGTAAAGGGGAACACAAATAAGTAAGTAGTGGCAGTCACTGTGGACCAGGTAATATCAACCTGATGAGCAACTGATTCTACAAATTCTTGTAAGAGTATACGAGCAGTGTAGTGGCTCACCCACCACGCTCCCGATGTACATTTCACAGACGTTTTGTCAATTTTTTTCTTGTTTTCTAATTATCTAATAAATTCAGTGGAATGAACTATATTTGGCCTTTGGCCACAGCTATTTGGTTTGTTTAGTCTTTTTTGGCTAACTGAGCATGGTCTTCAAGAAGACTCCCATAGAGAGGAGTTGAAGACTACGACCAGGTGGTTAAAAAAGTTAGATTTGTATAAAGTGATGAAAGGGACATATATCAAGAACAGAGATGTGCAAAGGACAAAAAAAAAATCAACAACAGATTCACTAGCAGCAATTACACAAGTTAAAAAAATTACATATTTATGGCAAGTTCAAGAAAAAAAGGTAGCACACTGTAGCGCTATAGCTTGCGGACTCAAAATATGAAAAAATATGAAAAATGAATTGCATCACTGCCTTAGAAATATGAAAAATTGAGAAGTCTTAGGGCATAAAAAGGCCAATTTATGTGTATCTGGAAGCCACGTTAAGGCTCTTCTTGTATTCCAGGTCCTAACTATGCCAATCCTCACTTAGAAAAGTCTGTCTGCATGGGAACATATGAATCCTCTCTTCAGACTAAAATCTACATCTCTGTGAAGGGGTAATGAACCTGGTATAATTAAAACGCCTGTGACCAACAGGTGGAGTGCTCAGGTAGAATGTAAATGAATACATAGCAAAAAACTGACCGGCACATCCCAAACATAGATCCAGTGTGAACAGGTGCTAAAACCTAGAGTCACCAACTCACACACATTCAAGAAAAAAAAAAAAAAGTTTTTTGATATCAATCATCCAAACAGATTCTGCTATGTGTGTGGTTCTTTTACACCAAAAAGCCAAGTACGTTCAATCACTCATAATATTAAAAAGACGTACCAGATGTACTTTAAGTGCCCACTTGGTGATCAAGACAGAAGCTGGGCCCCTCATGTGATATGCTCAAGTTGTTCATATGGTCTTTGTGACTGGTTGAATATGAGTTAAGTTGCTATGCCATTTGCTGTTTCCATTATTTGGAGAGAACCCAAAAATCATAGTGATGACTGCTACTTTTGTTTTATCAAACTGAAGGGCTTTTCCACAAAGAACAAACATAACACGTGATGGTACCTTGCCACCGTTGTAGAATATGAAGACTAAGGAGCTGAAGCTAATAGCGACGACATGGAGACCTCAAGTCAAGATGAGTATGTACCTGATGGAGCTGCCGAGCAGCCAGAATGCTTTACTCAACATGAAATAAATGATATCATCAGAGACCTTTCCATGTCAAAAGATAAAGTTGAACTCCTTGCATCTAGGTTGAAACAGAAGAATCTTCTTCATGATGATGTCAAAGTGTGTTATTACCGAAGCAGAAGTATCACTTTAACACAATTTTTCACAGTTGATGGACCAATGGTGTTCTGTAACAATGTGAATGGCCTCTTTGAAGAATTGAATCAAGAGTATTTTGTTGCAGATTGGCGATTGTTTATTGACTCATCCCAAAGAAGTTTGAAAGCAGCGTTACTTCACAATTTTTACAATGGAAATATGAAACCAGCAATCCCTATTGCTCACTCATGTAATCTAATGAAAGTTATGAAAATCTGTCAGCTGTTTTGGATGCTTACCAATATAAGCATCCTCAATATCTGTGGAGATTTGAAAGTGATTGGTCTGCTAATGGGAATGCCAGGAGGTTTCACAAAATATTGTTGCTTCTTGTGTTTATGGGACAGTAGAAATACAGTAGAACATTATTTTCTTCGTGATTGGGGACAGAGAAACATCTATGCTCCAGGTAGAGACAATGTTCAGCATTATTCTTTAGTTGCTCCAACAAAAATCTTTCTTCCTCCACTACATATAAAGTTGGGATTAGTGTTGAGCGATAGTGCTCGATATCTAAAAATATCGTATTGAAATTGTATCGCCGATAGCACTAAATATCGTCGATATCCGATTTTGATACCGGAAGTCCAATGTAAGTCTATGGGAACAAAATATCGCAACTAAAAAAAACCTTTATTTCCTTGTAAACACTAAATATACACACATAGAATACATATATATATATATATATATATATATATATATATATACATGTCATTGTGACATATATATTTACATATATTTATAGTTTATACACTTCTACATAGTAAAATAGACTCTGATTCAATTGCCGGGTAAAGCCGTGACATACCCCATAGAAGTCGACGGGCTCGGTGCCGAGTACCCCAAAAACCTCTGGCTCTGTGCGACTCAACTTGGGCGTCACGAACAGGATTCTGTAGCTCGCTATAAGCGAGTCCTGTGTGCCTGAATTGAACTGGTTTTGTGCTTGAGAATTGCTAAAATCATCAGAGAATGTATTTGCCATTTTTCCGCCATATCTGCGTCACGACGAGGCACTGGTGAAGAAGAAGGGCGTGCTCTTCATGGGTGTACACACTCACTCAGTGACGCGAAAACGATGGCTCTAAATGGTACTGCAATGTAAGATCGTGCCCCACAGCTCTTCAGTTCCGCCTCCTCATCCTCCTCAGTGTGCGGAAACTAACACGAAGGTCCCGCCTCACTACAAAAGAGGGGCCCTCTCCAGATGCTAATGACACATGTGACTTGGCAGAGATGGCTAATGGACACGAGCAGAAGTGTGAAGGGATGGAGCAGTCAGAGCTCTCCCCCCACGGAAGCGACCCGATCGCCACGGAACCACCGTTGGGCACCCGGCCTGGAAACCCTCCTACGCTGCAAGAAGCGGAGGATACCCTAAGAGGCCTGGCCCGGCACCGGGAGGAGGTCGCCAGGATGGAAGCCAGCTGGCGTGTCCTAAAGCTAAACTTGGAGCGGCGCCAATCCCTCTTACCTGAAGTGTCTGTACCGGAAGGTGAGGCACCCGTTCTAGTAGAGGAGTCCGTGCGGGCATCCCAGCCCTTGCAATGTGATCCGGTTGACGTTGTCGCAGTGGAGGCACCCGTTCCTGCAAAAACCTCTGCACCGGCAGCACCCCAGATCCCGCTGTCTGCCCCCGTCGCTGAGACAGAAGAAGCGACACCCGTCCTCATGGAGGAGGCCGCGCAGGCACCAGAGGTCTACCAGTCTGTACCGGAGCCCCGACTGTCATCTGTTCCAGAGCCGGCTGCTTCCTCCGCAGGTGAGCGCCGCCAGGACTGGGGGGCGCCAGGAGAGCTGCCGCAAACCGGACACTGTAAGCTGCAGTTTGATGGTGGAGACATGGAGCTGCTGGTGGAGGAGAATTTCAACCGGCGTCAGGAGGAAGAGTGGAGACGTTGGGAGAAGGAAGCAGAGCGACAAAGGGAGCAGCGAGAATCCCAAAAACTTCGCCAACGTCAGCTGGAGAAGGACCGGGCAGATAAGGACCGGATGAGAAAAGATAAAAGTACGGTGAGGGAGCCGCGGCGTAAGGGTGCAGTATGGAGCTTTAAATTGAAAGGTGGTTGGGGCTTCATCCAGGAGCCTGCACTTTATTTAGAAGTTTTTGTGAACCGGCGGGACGTGGAGGCTCACCTCCAGAAGGACACCCGGGGAGGGACCTGTTGCCAGGAGACTTGGTGACTTACACCGACACTGGGGTTACAATGGATGGTACGCCCTAAATGTTACCAGGTGCGACCCCTACTCCCAGAGTGTCAGGAACCTGTGAGACTCTCGGAGCCTTCAGCCTCCCACATCCAGGCCTCTGCAAAAGTGCCCACCCACGCCGTAAATCTCCCCAGCCTCACCTCAGTGGTCTCCTCAGCAGCCCCAGCTATGGACATGATAAGTATAGCTGGCCCGTACCGGTGCCTTTTAGGCCCCCTGGGGTTCGTTCAGTCTGGGACATAGGGTTCCAGACCCGAGGGAGATGAAAGAGGTGGCCACACAGACCCAGATAGCGGCTCACGACTTGACTGTACAGGCCACACGACGTCATCAGGTCCTGGTGGTCCTTGGTGCCTCGGATGTTTGGCAAGCATCAGAAGAGTACAGGTGGTACCTGGAACACCCCTGCCAAAGAATTATAAATAACCCGGACAGGGTCACTGTATGTAAATAGTTTAAATTGTTTATGTACCCGGACGGGTGAATGTTCATAAAAAAGTTTTTAATTTAATTAAAAAAAAAAAAACACAGTTTCATTACTTTTATTACAGTCTCATCCTGCGACGCCATCGATCTCCTGTAAAAAAATGAAAAAAAAAAAAAAAGTATACCACCTGACCGACGCAGTCCATAGTAACGAGTGTCCCACGACGATCCAGCTCTGCTACATCAGAATGACAGGCAGAGCCTGTCATCCCGGCGCAGCACAGCTGATTACCTGCTTCCCCGGTCGGTTAGGACGTCATTCGTATGCACTGAAGTGCATATTACCGGCCCGGGATTACCCAGCAGTCAACACTGCAGATTATCGCGAGAAAACCTGCATTTGTACGCCGAGGGAAAAGATGATATTCGGCCATGACAGAAGTCATCAGCCCGTGTGACCGCCGGTAGATCTCTTCTGCCGAGGTACATGCAAGTTTCAGACTCTCAGTCTTCTCAGCTGAACTTCAATTGAAGAACACATGATTTATCCAAGAACAAGACAAAATCAATAGGTAAGACAATATCGCGTCCATTTTGCACGTTATTCAGAAGTGTTTTAGTTCTAAGATGCGGACATTCGTAATCCATTTGATACAGTAAAGATGTATATCTCGTACGTGTTAGCCAGTAGATAGAAAAATATTTAGAGTTGAGAGTCCTCAGTGGTTGATACCTTTTAATGGCTAACTGAAAGATGTAACAAATTGCAAGCTTTCGAGACTACTCAGGTCTCTTCATCAGGCTGACTAATACAAAATCTGAAGAATCACTATTTATACACAAAAACACAGAAAAAATGCAATGGTAAAAAAATATCGCTGTCCATTTGTGCACGTTTCTTCAGAAGTGGTTTTAGTTCCATAAAGATGCGGTTACATTCTGGTATCCTCCATTTTGATACAGTAAAGATGTATATCTTCGTACCGTGTTAGCCAGTAGATAGAAAAATATTTAGAGTTGAGAGTCCTCAGTGGTTGATACCTTTTAATGGCTAACTGAAAAGATGGTAACAAATTGCAAGCTTTCGAGACTACTCAGGTCTCTTCATCAGGCTGAACTAATACAAAATCTGAAGAATCACATATTTATACACAAAAACACAGAAAAAAATGCAATAGGTAAAAAAATATCGCTGTCCATTTGTGCACGTTTCTTCAGAAGTGGTTTTAGTTCCATAAAGATGCGGTACATTCTGGTATCCTCCATTTTGATACAGTAAAGATGTATATCTTCGTACCGTGTTAGCCAGTAGATAGAAAAATATTTAGAGTTGAGAGTCCTCAGTGGTTGATACCTTTTAATGGCTAACTGAAAAGATGGTAACAAATTGCAAGCTTTCGAGACTACTCAGGTCTTCATCAGGCTGAACTAATACAAAATCTGAAGAATCACATATTTATACACAAAAACACAGAAAAAATGCAATAGGTAAAAAAATATCGCTGTCCATTTGTGCACGTTTCTTCAGAAGTGGTTTTAGTTCCATAAAGATGCGGTACATTCTGGTATCCTCCATTTTGATACAGTAAAGATGTATATCTTCGTACCGTGTTAGCCAGTAGATAGAAAAATATTTAGAGTTGAGAGTCCTCAGTGGTTGATACCTTTTAATGGCTAACTGAAAAGATGGTAACAAATTGCAAGCTTTCGAGACTACTCAGGTCTCTTCATCAGGCTGAACTAATACAAAATCTGAAGAATCACATTTTATACACAAAAACACAGAAAAAATGCAATAGGTAAAAAAATATCGCTGTCCATTTGTGCACGTTTCTTCAGAAGTGGTTTTAGTTCCATAAAGATGCGGTACATTCTGGTATCCTCCATTTTGATACAGTAAAGATGTATATCTTCGTACCGTGTTAGCCAGTAGATAGAAAAATATTTAGAGTTGAGAGTCCTCAGTGGTTGATACCTTTTAATGGCTAACTGAAAAGATGGTAACAAATTGCAAGCTTTCGAGACTACTCAGGTCTCTTCATCAGGCTGAACTAATACAAAATCTGAAGTATCACATATTTATACACAAAAACACGAAAAAAATGCAATAGGTAAAAAATATCGCTGTCCATTTGTGCACGTTTCTTCAGAAGTGGTTTTAGTTCCATAAAGATGCGGTACATTCTGGTATCCTCCATTTTGATACAGTAAAGATGTATATCTTCGTACCGTGTTAGCCAGTAGATAGAAAAATATTTAGAGTTGAGAGTCCTCAGTGGTTGATACCTTTTAATGGCTAACTGAAAAGATGGTAACAAATTGCAAGCTTTCGAGACTACTCAGGTCTCTTCATCAGGCTGAACTAATACAAAATCTGAAGAATCACATATTTATACACAAAAACACAGAAAAAATGCAATAGGTAAAAAAATATCGCTGTCCATTTGTGCACGTTTCTTCAGAAGTGGTTTTAGTTCCATAAAGATGCGGTACATTCTGGTATCCTCCATTTTGATACAGTAAAGATGTATATCTTCGTACCGTGTTAGCCAGTAGATAGAAAAATATTTAGAGTTGAGAGTCCTCAGTGGTTGATACCTTTTAATGGCTAACTGAAAAGATGGTAACAAATTGCAAGCTTTCGAGACTACTCAGGTCTCTTCATCAGGCTGAACTAATACAAAATCTGAAGAATCACATATTTATACACAAAAACACAGAAAAAATGCAATAGGTAAAAAAATATCGCTGTCCATTTGTGCACGTTTCTTCAGAAGTGGTTTTAGTTCCATAAAGATGCGGTACATTCTGGTATCCTCCATTTTGATACAGTAAAGATGTATATCTTCGTACCGTGTTAGCCAGTAGATAGAAAAATATTTAGAGTTGAGAGTCCTCAGTGGTTGATACCTTTTAATGGCTAACTGAAAAGATGGTAACAAATTGCAAGCTTTCGAGACTACTCAGGTCTCTTCATCAGGCTGAACTAATACAAAATCTGAAGAATCACATATTTATACACAAAAACACAGAAAAAATGCAATAGGTAAAAAAATATCGCTGTCCATTTGTGCACGTTTCTTCAGAAGTGGTTTTAGTTCCATAAAGATGCGGTACATTCTGGTATCCTCCATTTTGATACAGTAAAGATGTATATCTTCGTACCGTGTTAGCCAGTAGATAGAAAAATATTTAGAGTTGAGAGTCCTCAGTGGTTGATACCTTTTAATGGCTAACTGAAAAGATGGTAACAAATTGCAAGCTTTCGAGACTACTCAGGTCTCTTCATCAGGCTGAACTAATACAAAATCTGAAGAATCACATATTTATACACAAAAACACAGAAAAAATGCAATAGGTAAAAAAATATCGCTGTCCATTTGTGCACGTTTCTTCAGAAGTGGTTTTAGTTCCATAAAGATGCGGTACATTCTGGTATCCTCCATTTTGATACAGTAAAGATGTATATCTTCGTACCGTGTTAGCCAGTAGATAGAAAAATATTTAGAGTTGAGAGTCCTCAGTGGTTGATACCTTTTAATGGCTAACTGAAAAGATGGTAACAAATTGCAAGCTTTCGAGACTACTCAGGTCTCTTCATCGGGCTGAACTAATACAAAATCTGAAGAATCACATATTTATACACAAAAACACAGAAAAAATGCAATAGGTAAAAAAATATCGCTGTCCATTTGTGCACGTTTCTTCAGAAGTGGTTTTAGTTCCATAAAGATGCGGTACATTCTGGTATCCTCCATTTTGATACAGTAAAGATGTATATCTTCGTACCGTGTTAGCCAGTAGATAGAAAAATATTTAGAGTTGAGAGTCCTCAGTGGTTGATACCTTTTAATGGCTAACTGAAAAGATGGTAACAAATTGCAAGCTTTCGAGACTACTCAGGTCTCTTCATCAGGCTGAACTAATACAAAATCTGAAGAATCACATATTTATACACAAAAACACAGAAAAAATGCAATAGGTAAAAAAATATCGCTGTCCATTTGTGCACGTTTCTTCAGAAGTGGTTTTAGTTCCATAAAGATGCGGTACATTCTGGTATCCTCCATTTTGATACAGTAAAGATGTATATCTTCGTACCGTGTTAGCCAGTAGATAGAAAAATATTTAGAGTTGAGAGTCCTCAGTGGTTGATACCTTTTAATGGCTAACTGAAAAGATGGTAACAAATTGCAAGCTTTCGAGACTACTCAGGTCTCTTCATCAGGCTGAACTAATACAAAATCTGAAGAATCACATATTTATACACAAAAAACACAGAAAAAATGCAATAGGTAAAAAAATATCGCTGTCCATTTGTGCACGTTTCTTCAGAAGTGGTTTTAGTTCCATAAAGATGCGGTACATTCTGGTATCCTCCATTTTGATACAGTAAAGATGTATATCTTCGTACCGTGTTAGCCAGTAGATAGAAAAATATTTAGAGTTGAGAGTCCTCAGTGGTTGATACCTTTTAATGGCTAACTGAAAAGATGGTAACAAATTGCAAGCTTTCGAGACTACTCAGGTCTCTTCATCAGGCTGAACTAATACAAAATCTGAAGAATCACATATTTATACACAAAAACACAGAAAAAATGCAATAGGTAAAAAAATCGCTGTCCATTTGTGCACGTTTCTTCAGAAGTGGTTTTAGTTCCATAAAGATGCGGTACATTCTGGTATCCTCCATTTTGATACAGTAAAGATGTATATCTTCGTACCGTGTTAGCCAGTAGATAGAAAAATATTTAGAGTTGAGAGTCCTCAGTGGTTGATACCTTTTAATGGCTAACTGAAAAGATGGTAACAAATTGCAAGCTTTCGAGACTACTCAGGTCTCTTCATCAGGCTGAACTAATACAAAATCTGAAGAATCACATATTTATACACAAAAACACAGAAAAAATGCAATAGGTAAAAAAATATCGCTGTCCATTTGTGCACGTTTCTTCAGAAGTGGTTTTAGTTCCATAAAGATGCGGTACATTCTGGTATCCTCCATTTTGATACAGTAAAGATGTATATCTTCGTACCGTGTTAGCCAGTAGATAGAAAAATATTTAGAGTTGAGAGTCCTCAGTGGTTGATACCTTTTAATGGCTAACTGAAAAGATGGTAACAAATTGCAAGCTTTCGAGACTACTCAGGTCTCTTCATCAGGCTGAACTAATACAAAATCTGAAGAATCACATATTTATACACAAAAACACAGAAAAAATGCAATAGGTAAAAAAATATCGCTGTCCATTTGTGCACGTTTCTTCAGAAGTGGTTTTAGTTAAGTACATTTCTCAGAACTTCTCTGCAATTCACCAGCAAAACTGAAGGAAGGGGTATTTGTTGGACCTCAGATCAAAGAGCTTATGAGATATGATGTGTTTGAAGGAAGTCTAAATGATAAGAAATTGAGATCTTGGAAAAGCTTCAAGTGGATTTGTGAAAACTTCTTAGGAAAACAAAAATCTCCAGAATATGTTGAAGGTGTTGAGGAACTGCTAAATGCATACCAATGTCTCTGAAAATGCACTTTTTGCATTCACAATGTATTGTGTAACCCCTATATGTGCTATTTTTCTGGTAAAAGCTGCTGTGTGTAATATCCCCCCCCCCCATCCTTGTGAGAGTACTTTCTTTTAAGCTGCTGTCTGTACTCTGCACCCCCCCACCTGTGGGTGTACTGTCCTTTAAGTTGCTGTGTGCACTCTTCACCCCCCCGTCAGTAAGAGTAATGTCCAGTAAACTGCTGTGTGTGTACTCTGCACCCCCTGCCTGTAGGAGTGCTGTCCTTTAAGCAGCAGTGTATACTCTGGACCCTCCACCAATGGGAATACTGTCCTTTACGCTGCTATGTGTACTCTGCACTCCCTAGCTGTGGGAATACTGTACTTTTGGCTACTGTGTGTATTCTGCACCCCCCACCTGTTGGTATACTGTCCTTTAAGCCGCTGTATAGACTCTGCACCACTCTCCTGTAGGAATACTGTTCTATAAGCTGCTCTGTGCATTTTGCACTCCCCACCTGTGGGAGTACTATCCTTGAAGCCGCTGTGTGTACTCTTCACCCTCAGCCTGTGGAGACTGTCCCTGAAGCCACTGTGTGTACTGTGCACCACCACGCCTGTAGAAGTACTGTCCTTGAAGCTGCTGTGTGCACTCTGCACCTCCCCGTCTGTGGGAGCACTGTCCTTGAAGCCGCTGTGTGTTTTCTATTAGTCTGAGAAATAAATACTTGGCATCAGTCTTCTCATTGCTATTAGTAGGCCTCAAAAATAATTTTTCAGGCGTGGATTGTATTCCAGTAGTTTTGCAATTCAGTTTATCTCAACAGCGTTCTCTTTGGCCTTTGTAGGCCCTAAATAATATTTTAAATGTCTGGTGTCTGTTTTGTAGTACTTTTGTAAATCAATATATCATATCAGCCTTCTCATTGCCATTTTTAGGTCCCAAAAATAATTTTTGAGGCTTAGTATGTGTTTTTTTTAGCAGTTTTGCAAATCAATATATCTTATCAGCCATGTCATTGCCATTTGTAGGCCCCAAAAATATTTTTAAGGCCTGATGTCTGTTTTCTAGTACTTTTGCAAATCAATTTATCGCAACAGCATTCTCATTGCCATTTGTAGGCCCCAAAACTAATTATTCAAGGCTGGTGTTTGGTTTTATGAGTCTGGGAAATAAATAAATGGCATCAGCCACCTACTTGCGATTTTTAGGCCAAACATATAAGTTTTCAGGACCACCTTCTGTGTTTTTTTCTAGTCCTGTTGTAAATAAATAAGTCTGCTCTTCCTTTATCTCTTTGAAAGTAGTGTTTACAAAATAAACTTACAAAAAAGAGGAGAGCATAAAATAAGGGAAGTGGACCTGGCAATGGTGGTGCTGGTGTAGCTGCTGCTGTAGGTGTAGCTGATGAAAAGAGAGGACGTGGTCGTTCTGTAGAAAATCAGAATGAAGCAGTCAACAGCTTATGAGGGTGCAGTACATGGAGGCTTCAACTTGTTTACTGAACAAGTGAACCGTGAAAAAATGTGAAAAATCTAGCAACCACAGGGTTCTTTAAAAAATCATGTTTATTTGTAGATAAAACATGAAAACAAAAATTAAAAACCCATACTATGGTCAAACGCGTTTCGAGCTATACTAGTGTAAGGAGGTCAAGGGTCTTAACCCTTGAAACGTTTTCATCTGTTGTGTGTAAATGTATGCATTTGTAGAGATATTGTATGCATTGTATAATGTCATCTTTTGGTGGTATTTCTGACTGGTGTTGTAGATAGGTTTAGATAGACAGTGAATCCTTGGGGACATTAGAGGAGGGCACTTGTAGTGTAGTATATATATATAGGTGGGTAAATATAGCTTTGCGAAGGATTACTAGTTGGGGGCATGTTAGGGATCCAGTTAAAGAGTTATCAAATGGTCAGTGTAGTACGGTAGTAGGACATAAGGTGGGGGCATTGAGCACAGCAAGTTCAGTAGAGACTTGTCAGGACACAAGGGAGTTAAGTAAAGAAGGGTAGGTCAAAACAAATTGATAGGGACTTTGCTGAGAGAGTCAGTCGGGGGTGGACCTTGTTAGAGTGAGGACTTCCTTGTTCCAGGGCCGCGGGCAGCCGACACACGAAGTGTGTGAAGGTACCAGCAACCTCAGTGCAGCCAGTGAAGGACTCACCGTGGGAACATTAGCCAAAGTCTATGGGCTGATGTAGCAGTAGTGCCAGTGGAAGATCCACTGTGAGAACGCTCAGCAGAAGTGTGCGTGCTTGAGCGAAGCAGTGAGTGGCCACCAGCGAGTATGCGGGCAGGATAACCAGAAGGGGGTGGACAACCTAGTAGATGTGTATTTCCATGACTGGATTGAAGTGTCTCCAGGGAAAGAGATCAAAGTGCCGTTTTCACCGGGCTCCTCGTCCCGATTATACTTTGTGGCCCATTCTGGTGTAGTAGAAGAGAAGAAGCGGAGTTGTGAAAAATGTATTACTGGTACCGTATAAGACGTGCTAAAGGTGTCTTGGATGTGCTGTGCCCGGAGGAAAATAAAGCAGAACTGTTTGACGTTGTACTGGACTCTGATTCTAATTATTCCGTATACTCTGGAATGGGGACCGAACACCCCAGGTAAATAGAAGTAACTGGAGTGAAGAATGCAGCATTCGCTGGTAAGTTAACCCCCCCGGCAAAGCCTCTATAAGTGGCGTAGTCGGCAGGATCTCTCTGCCCCATCTGGCAGTGAAACCATAGCGATGATGAAGTATATGGGAACCGCTAAGCTGGAAGCTGTAACCCTGTACCTACAGATTGAGGAACGGTCTGAAAAGTATCGTAAAATGGATGTGGCTAAAGTACCGGAAATGTCTAATGAAAAGATGAAGGAAGATTCTTCAGATCCCAAGATGGTGTCTAACAAGATGGAGAATTCTGGCGCCTAAAAGGACTGTTCTTGTCAACAAGATGTACTTTGTGGGCGTGATAGTGTCCCAAAGGCTTCAAGCAATAACTGTCAACAATTGCGGGACCACCCCCGCGAGGAGGAGAATACAGAGATGGACATTCGCTCCTTCCCACCTAATGCTGGAAAATGGGTGGAGAAGTCGACGGGATCCCCACCCTGGAACGGAAGCTGCCCTGCAGAATGCACTGAGTGCCGTGGTCTGACGCCATTCACATTCAAAGCGATGAACACGATGCGCCGGTGCAGCTGCAGGGTGATCAGACGGACGGAGTGGCAGTGGCGACAGGAAAGGGAGGTCAGGTGTCTCACCTGGAATTGGGAAGAGATGCAGCGGGACCTGACTCTCACCCGAAGGGAAGGAATGCAGCAGGAGAAGGAGCCTGTGGTGGCCGAACCTGTTGGACTGGAGTCCATCGACAGCTCGGAGGAGCGTCTGCCCGCTGCCTTGACCAGGCTGACAATGCCCCGGGATGAGCCATCACCCTCTCACCCAGAGGACTCAGCAGCCCCGTACGCTGAGCCTGCCAGACGGCAGCAGGAAGAACCCCCGTACACCTCTGAGTCCAGCTCTGGGAGAGAAGAAGAGGCCGTGGATTTGACTGTCAAGGAGTTGAGGGACAGCCCAGGTTGAACGATGGAACCAAGCGGGGTGAGTGCTATTCAGTCCCAGTCGGTGGAGGATCCTGCAGTTTCTCCATTGTCTCCTTGCGGTGACATGAGGCCCAAAGTCCCTGCTACCGAATACCCCTGCTCCCGCCCGACGTCTTCTGAATTTGCCGGTCCCCTGTTTGTCACTCAGCAGTCTGTTTGGATCGCCGACATCATTGAGGAAAAAAAGGCTGGGGGGCGGGAAATTTGGTCGCTCCTGCATCAGAAGGGAGAAGCAGCGATGCCAGTCCCCATACCTATGGTCAATTGGTGTATATTAACATAGAGCGAGGCTATGGGTTCAAAAAGTAGGAGGGCACCCGAAACAAGATTTATGTGAATGCTTCCTCTATTAAGCATGGACGAGCCCCGCAGGAGGGATATTGGGTCTCATTCTACAAAGAATACTGCCCTCATGGCTACTTTGCGGTGGCTGTCATCCTGTGCGTGAACGAAGGTGGAAGTTCTGGAGGAGTTGTACGGGAAGCGCGGCTGAACCCATAATAGATATCCGCTGAGCCCCTGTTAAACTCTCTTTGAACCTCTGTCGAGCTCCCGTTGAACGTACCGTTGGTACTCCTCATTGCACGTAAAATGCATAGGGACTGTTCTGTGTCCCTACAGGGTGGGGAACCTGCAACGTTTTTATTTGGAGTTTCAACGAACGGGACCTTGTTGCTGTTGAAAGTTTTTTTTTTCTTTTTTTTCCTTTGATGGTGTGCTCCCTCATAGGAAGGGGGAGAGAAGGACATTTTGTTTTTTTTTGATGATGTTGTTCTGCCTCATCATTAAAAATGTTTAATGTTTACTAAATGCATGACATATGTGTCAGTATATAATAAAGTGTGTGTTAATGCCTCCGTATTGCCGGGGACGGCAATAGTTTTAGGAAGGAGGAATGTAATGTGGTCAAGGGTCTTAACCCTTGAAATGTTTTCACCTGTTGTGTGTAAATGTATGCATTTGTAGAGATATTGTATGCATTGTATAATGTCATCTTTTGGTGGTATTTCTGACTGGTGTTGTAGATAGGTTTAGATAGACAATGAATCCTTGGGGACATTAGAGGAGGGCACTTGTAGTGTAGTATATATATAGGTGGGTAAATATAGCTTTGCGAAGGATCACTAGTTGGGGGCATATTAGGGATCCAGTTAGAGAGTTATCAAATGGTCAGTGTAGTACAGTAGTAGGACATAAGGTGGGGGCATTGAGCACAGCAAGTTCAGTGGAGACTTGTCAGGACACAAGGGGGTTAAGTAAAGAAGGGTAGGTCAGGACAAATTGTTAGGGACTTTCCAGAGTCAGTCAGGGGTGGACCTTGCTAGAGTGAGGACTTCCTTGTTCCTGGGCCATGGGCGGCCGACACATGAAGTGTGTGAAGGTACCAGCAACCTCAGTGCAGCGGTGAAGGACTCACCGTGGGAACGTTAGCCAAAGTCTATGGGCTGACGTAGCAGTAGTGCCAGTGGAAGATCCACTGTGGGAACGCTCAGCAGAAGTGTGCGTGCTTGAGCGAAGCAGCGAGTGGGCCACCAGAGAGTATGCGGGCAGAATAACCAGAAGGGGGTTGACGACCTAGTAGATTTGTATTTCCGTGACTTGATTAAAGTGTCTCTAGGGAAAGAGATTGAAGTGCCATTTTCACCGGGCTCCTCGTCCCGATTATACTTTGTGGTTCATTTTGGTGTAGTAGAAGAGAAGTGGAGTTGTGGAAAATGTTTTGCTGGCACCGTATAAGACGTGCTAATGGTGTCTTGGATGTGCTGTGCCCGGAGGAAAATAAAGCAGAACTGTTTGACGTTGTACTGGACTCTGATTCTAATTATTCCATATACTCTGGAAAGGGGGCCGAACACCCCAGGTATATAGAAGTAACCGGAGTGAAGAATGCAGCTGTCGCTGGTAAGTCCACTCCCAGCCAACCCTCTACACTAGCTCTTAATCCTGACATAATTAAGAGCTAGTATAGCTTGAAACGTGTCAACAGTAGCGCTAATATGTTTTTTTAACTTTTGTTTTTCATGTTTTAATCTACAAATAAACATGATTTTTCATCTGCTGTTTGTTGCTGTACTCCTCGACCTGTGGCTGTCCTTTGTCCACGTTTCACATGTGGAAAATGAATGCTATCATTCAAAAGTACAACACATTTAATAAAAAAAACAAGCATTTATATGTTTATGTGGACAGAAAAATAAGAGTTATGGCTCTGGGAAGAAGGAGAGGAAAAATATGTAACGTGATAGGGTTGAAATCTCATGATTGACTCGGTCATCGCAGAATATTCCACTTCTTTGCCTTAAACTCCTGGGTTGCTTTTGAAGTATGTTTTAGGTCATTGTCCATCTGTATTGTGAAGGGCTGACCAATCAACCTTGCTGCATTATGATGAATCTGAGAAGAAAGTATAGCCCTGTACACTTCAGAATTCATACTGCTCCTTCTGTCTTCATTCACATCATCAGTAAAGACTAGTGACCCAGTACCATTGGAAGCCATGCACGCCCATGTCATCACTCTGCCTCCACCATGTTTTACAGAGAGCATGTTGTGTGCTTTGGATCATTTGCCATACATACTAAGCCACCTCCATACTTTCTTCTTCCCATCATTCTGGTACAGATTGATCATAGTTTCATCTGTCCAAATAATGTTTTTCCAGATCTGGGCTGGCTTCTTTAGCTGTTTTATTTCCCAAAGTCTAATGTGGGTTATCTATTTTTAAAGCTGACTTTGTGTTTTGCACCTTGTGTTGAACCCTCTGTATTTGTTCTCATGAAGTCTTCTCCTAATGGTAGACTTAGATAAATAAACACTTCCTGGAGTATGTGTTTCCTCACTTGGGTGGATATTGTAAAAAAGTATTTCTTCACCATGAAAAGGATTCTGTGATAATCCACCATGGTTAATTTACGTGAACGTCCCTGCCTTTTTGAGTTCCCAAGCTCACCAGTGCCTAATCTCTTACTCCAATAATGATGTGAATACCCTCACCTTAAAGCTGACAGTCTGCACTTTAAGCCCATATTCATTATATAACTACATTTTGAATATGTTTTGGTAAATAGCTAAAAAGCCAAATCTTGTGTCAATGATGAAATATTTCTGGACCTAACTGTAGATGTGGATCCCATCAGTGGGAAACTTTAAATGTGTATCCTGTGGATGTGCCTCAAATGCCCCAGATGGAACTAGTCAGCTATTTTCTGCAACTACCCTGTTTCTATTGGATTGCTACTGAAAGTCCTAAGACATACTATGATATTATAACTACCTAAACGTCTAAGCTGTGAATAGCTGTAATGCAGCACATCAATGTCTGTGTGATGATAGTGAACTTCTGTATGCCATATGTAACACTTTGATTATAATTATTACATAAAACTCACAAAATGGCCAAAATAAAGGCAACAAATGATGATACATGGAGTGCCATGACTCTGTAGCACGAAATTGCAGAGGCTCTGCATGCCCCTCTATACATGTCATGAACAGTAAAAGAATACTGTCTATAACACTAAAGAAAAAGACAATAAGAAAATGGCAAACATGGGTTAACACTTCTGAATTGTTATTGAAATAAAACTGTCTGAGATATTGAAAGGAATTACAATTTGTTTCTTGTAGTTAATTAATTTAACATACAAATCTATTGTACATAGTACTGCACCTTTAAATGTAAACCTCACGCTGATCTCCATTAGATACGCTCTACAAATCGTTTTAAATAATGATGCAATTATCTCTGATCCGAATCTCCCGGGTTTGTATGAACTCCCTTAATCATGTTAAAAATGCTTTTTTGTACCTCTCCATCCAACCCCTGGGGTGATTTCAGCAATTTGCCTGGTTTGGTCAATCTAATAATTGTACAGGTGTCATTTTTACACTTTAACTCTACAACCATGAGATGCTGGTGCACCTATTAGCAAAATATGCTAATATAAAGTAGTTCTTAATGCTAACCAGAAGGTTCTTACGTTCCTGGAAAACCCTTAACAGTTTCACTCCTCTGAGACAGCTTTAGAGTTGCCAAGTTTGCAAAATTATTTTCTTCTGCAAAGTTCTAAATATCAGGTGAAGTCTTAGAGAAATGAAAGTGAGAGTCTCATTTTTTCTCAGAATAAATAGAATTACAGTATGTGTCTTGAGATTTGTAGTTTGCATAAGTCTTTGGTTACTTTAGAGTCTAAAGTACAAAAAAAGTACAGCTATGTTGTTACGCACCAGTAGATTTCAGTAACCTTTCCTAGTACTGCATCCTCCTAGTACTACACCAACATTTTAGATTTTTTTATGGAAACCACAAACGCCATGCCCTGTGGTCTCAAGAGGAGATGAACCATCCAGCTTGTTATCAGCACGTGGTTCAAAATTCTGCATTTCTGGTGATATGGAGTTTTCTAATTATTTCCATATTTTTGTTGCAAAACTCTTAATTCTTTGATTTGCCAGAACTGTCTGCTACATACATAAATTGCTTATTAATAGTGATTAGCAAATCTTTTGTAATTTCAATTCGCTGATTTTGCAGAATTTTCCCCAAAAATTTGATTGGTACAACTCTAAATACTGGAAAATCCACCTGAGTAAGTTAGTGATCCACTGCCGAAACACGTAGTGGCCTAATAAAAGGTTTGTTCACCACTAATCCATTGCAGTGTGCTCTATAGCCATAGCGCTCCTTAAATTGACCGCATATATATTTTTTCCCAAAAATGTTGACATTCCCCTTGAGGTATTCTGGATGGAGCAGCTTGGAGCAATAGAGTTCATTTCATTTTCAGGCAACAGGACCTGCAGTGACGTCACATCCTGTGGTATCACTTGACTGGATCTTGGGCCACGTGACCAGACCAGGAAGCACAGCATAGGAGCGATCCCAGAGCTACAGAGCAGGAATACACGGAGACGTCCCCCACCGGAGTTGTGCAGGGGTGCACAACCCCTCCAGGTGAGAGGCTAATCCCTCCACCTTTCATTGTAACATCCCAATTCAACCATCTGGTGCTTCTCATGCTGCACTCTTCCATGTTTATTGTCTTGCGTTTTGCTAGTGTCACCCAATAGCAGGAACAGTTCAAGGTTCCTGAGGGCCACACACCAGCGTGTCTATGACACACAAGTCTTGGACTCTCCCTGATGATGGCCACGGAAGGCCAAAATATGTTTCCCTCTCCATGTTTTATTTGGTGTGCTTTTTGCACATTCTCTTGCTGGATTAAAGAGACACGGCAATCATTGGAGGGTCCTACACGGACTGAGTCTTAACCGGTAGAGAAAACATCTGTAATAGACTGTGTTACTTTCTCATGGACAAAAAGGGAGCTAAAAGTGACCTTGTCCCTATCTTATGGACTGATGGGAGGCCAAAAAACTGTGATTGCAGTTTGAAAGAGCTACCCTTACAAGGATGGACTGTATTGTTGGTTTAAAGACTCATGTTCAGTAACGTTAAATTAACCCGATGAACTGGTGCTAGGTTAGGAACTCAGTAACATGGATGTGAATGGTTATAACATTCCCAGGGTCCTAACCAAGAGAATCATCTTACACGAAATGAAAGTAAAGCTCCTTAATCTAAGTTTTGTGCAGGAGAATGGATCAATATTCGTCCTAAGTACCTAGCCAACTAAGTAATGTGCAGGAGAGAGGCTCGATGTCTGTCATAAGTGAACTGGTGTAGACTCCAACTGAAGACAATAACTTATGTGCAGGAGGGTGCATTGATGAATTTTAGGTTCCGGATGGCTTAGGAAGGTCATTGCTAAAGTAGAGGGAAATGTAAGTAGATGTCCATGCCTCCAACATTTCCCTCTTTAAGAAACTAGTTTATTGTTGTAAAATGATATGTGAAGCAATGTGAACTGTGAGTTAAGCTGGGTTGTGGGGAAGTGGTGAGAAACAGTGGAGAAAGAGCACAAGTAGAGAAAGTAAAGAGAACAACAGAGAAATTAAAGAAGAAAACTGTGGAAAATACTTCAAGTTGTAAAGGAAACGCTCATAGGACTGTGTATATATTCCCTACAAAAGTTCCCGTTCAGTAAAAAGTTTATTTTCAAATGGTGTTCTCCCTCATTGAACTGTCCTGGTCCTGGCAAACCAGCAACATCGGTTACATGCGGCCTGCAAGGGAGTAGCATCCTCACAACACAAGTCCACACAACCAGCCAGGACCCCCACTTTCATGTAACGTTCCGTGGCATAATAGACAAGTACCTGCTCAAGGAGCCTGTGCAGTTACGGCAAGCCATCTCTGCCTCTAGCAGCTACAAATCATTCCATGCGTGCTCAGTACATGTGTAAGGAGGGTCAAGGTTGTAACCCTTAAAATGTCTTTTGCTGCTATGTGTATGTATTTATATATAATTGCTATGTGCTGTATAGTGTCATATTTCCGTGTCTTTTATATTGAATTAGATAAGGTAGTGCATCCTTTGGGGACATTAGAGGAGGGCACTTGTAGTATAATGGTTACATCTGGGTAAATGTAGTTCTGCGAAGGGTCACTAGTTGGGGCATATTAGTGGACTGAGTTAGAGAGTTGTGAGATGGTTAGTATAGGTCAGTGGTAGAACACTAGGTGGGGGCATTGAGCACATTCAGTGTAGTGGAGACTTGCCAGGACACCAAAGGGTTAAATAGGTGAAGTGTTGGTCGGGAACTAGTGTGAGGTACTTCACAGATAGAGCCAGTCGGGGATGGACCCTGTTGCTGCTCCGCTGTCCCTGGTCTTGAGCTGTGGAACGGACTCAAAGAGAGAAGTGAGAATAGGTACCAGCAGTTGTGAAGCCGGTGAAGGAATCACTGTGGGACCGTTAGCCAGTAGTCAGTGGGCTGATGAAGTCGTAGTGCCAGTGGTAGAGCCACTGTGGGAATGCTCAGCAGAAGTGTGCGTGCTGTAGCAGTAGCGAGTGGGCCACCAGTGAGTACACGGACAGGATAACCAAAAGGTGGCTGGACGACCTAGTAGATGTGTATTTCCGTGACTGGATTGAAGTGTCTCCAGAGAAAGAAATCAAAGTGCCGTTTTCACCGGGCTCCTCATCCAAATTTTACTTTGTGGTCCATTCTGGTGTAGTTGAAGAAGTGAAGCGGAGTTGTAGAAGATGTATTGCTGGTACCGTGTCAGGCAGGCTAATGGTGTCTCGGATGTGCTATGTCCAGAGGAAAATAAAGCTAAACTGTTTAACGTTGTTCTGGACTCTGACTCAGATCATTTATACTCTGAAATGGGTGAGAACTACCCCAGGGATGAAGCAGCCTCCAGCGTAAAAAGACAGATAATGTTGATGAGTCCACCCCCCGACGGGTCTTTACACATGCCTGAGATACAGCAGGCAATTAGGAAGAAAAGGAACTCTTTCCCTCTAGAATTTGTCCACATAATTAAAGATAAAAAGATGGTGGTATGATGATGGTGGTTTATGACAGTAGATGGTGGTTTATGACAGTATTCCTCCATTTGAAGAAGCCATACGCGAAATGCATGTCTGGGTCCCTGCTGCCGCATAGTGATTACCTATCCAAGTTTGTGTGCACTTGCATTCTATATCTTTACTATGCCTCCTAACTTACTTGTGATATGGTAAAATGGGTTGGTTATCTTGCACAGCACTTTATTTCTTACAGGGTATACTTACTACTAATTGATACACCTGGTCCCGGTTCTAGCGCTGCCACCAGCTCTGGTCCCTCACCCGCTCATACTCCCGAGGCTGTCTCTGTACCTCTGCGAGGTCTCTGTCAGGATCCTCGCTCTCTGCCTGTACTTGGCATCCTGCTGCTGCTTCTCTCTCTACTTCTTGGCATGCTGCCAGCAGGCCTCTAAAGAGAATGCTTAGGACGCGATCGCGCTTCCCTCTGGTCTCTTAAAGGGACGGCGTGCATTTTTTAAACACATCAATTAACCAATGGCAGCACACTGATTACTATTTCTGGCCACTCCATCATAGGGGGAGTGCCGGAGCAACGAGTATCTACTCTTGCTAAACCCGGTTCTGTCCTTGCTCTGTCTTCGCTGTTATAGCATTCCGTTTGGCACTCTACTTATACTGTTTGTTTCCGCAGAAATCAGTGACCTGTTGTTCGACTATCCTAGACGACATCTGTACCTATACACTCAAGTGCCATCCCATTCCACCACTCGCCATTCAAACTCGTGGACAAAGCTAAAGTTGCTGGAGCCAGCTTCCTTCCGTCTACCCGGAACCTGAATATCCTCGCCAGAGCCAGCTTCACCTCAAATACCTGGTGTCTGCCGGTCAGCTCCACAATATCTGTAATATCTGTTTACCCGTTTGTCCCACTGGGACAGCTGCCACGTGTCTGGGGTCTAACTGGAGGTAGCACCTGTGTCTCCCTGGTATCCACTCTGTTCCTGTTCGAGGGACCTTACTATGGATACCTGGGGCTCACTAGTTACGCCCCCTTCAGAGCCCCCCAGACCGAGGTCTCGAGGTTCCACTCAAAAAATAAATACGAATGTGAACTTCATCACCTGTGCCTCCGCTTCCATTCGTTACACTAATCATGATGAAATTTCTCATTTAATATTTGTTGCACAGCACTTTACTTATCAATGCGGCGTGGCATGGTGGCGATCAGCCTGTGACACTGCTTAGGTGTTATGGAAGCCCAGGTTGCTTTGATAGCAGCCTTCAGCTCATCTGCATTTTTGGGTCTGGTGTCTCTCATCTTCCTCTTGACAACACCCCATAGATAATCTATGAGGTTTAGGTCAGGCGACTTTTCTGGGCAATCAAGCACAGTGATACTGTTGTTTTTAAACAGGGTATTGGTACTTTTGGCAGTGTGGACAGGTGCCAAGTCCTGCTGGAGAATTAAATTTCCATCTCCAATAAGATTGTCTGCAGAGGGTAGCATGAAGCGCTCTAAAATTTCCTGGTAGACAGTCAGCTGACTTTGGTCTTGATAAAACACAGTGTACCTACACCAGCAGATGACATGGCTCCCCAAACCATCACTGATTGTGGATACTTCACACTAGACCTTCGAAATCAAGGTTCCAGAGTCTGGAGGTCTAGTGTGAAGTTTCCACAATCAGTGATGGTTTGGGGAGCCATGTCATATGCTGGTGCACTTCCACTGTGTATTATCAAGACCAAAGTCAGCGCAGCCATCTACCAGGAGATTTTAGAACACTTCATGCTTCCCTCTGCCGACAAGCTTTTTGGAGATGGAAATTTCATTCTCCAGCAGGACTTGGCACCTGTCCACACTGCCTAAAGTATCACTATGCTTGATTGGCCAGCAAACTCACCTGACCTTAACCCCTTAGAGCAGACCCGGGCAAGGGGCGGCCCGCGGGCCGCATCCGGCCCGCCAGCTGTCAGTGACCGGCCCGCGGAGGCGCTCCGGCAGTCTCAGGGCCCCGGCATCAGCTGGCACAATACTTACCTCTCCCGTGCCTCCGCTGCTGCAGCTCCGGGCTCCACCGGCGCTTCCTCTCACAGCCGGCCGCTGAATGACGTCATCATTTAGCGGCCGGCTGTGTCAGAGAGCGGGGACGCTGGACAGGTAAGACGTGTGTGTGTGTTTCTGTGTCTATGTAGTGCGGTGCTGTGTGTGTGTGTGTGTGTGTGTGTGTGTGTGTGTATGTGTGTGTGTATGTGAGAGAGTGCTTGTGTGCTGTCTGTGTGTGATGATGGGCAGGCATTGCTGATAATGGGGAGGCATTGATGATGGGGAGAAGATGATGATGGGCAGGCATTGCTGATGATGGGGAGAAGATGATGATGGGCAGGCATTGCTGATAATGGGGAGGCATTGATGATAATGGGGAGGCATTGATGATGATGATGGGCAGGCATTGCTGATAATGGGGAGGCATTGATGATGGGGAGAAGATGATGATGGGCAGGCATTGCTGATGATGGGGAGAAGATGATGATGGGCAGGCATTGCTGATAATGGGGAGGCATTGATGATAATGGGGAGGCATTGATGATGATGATGGGCAGGCATTGCTGATAATGGGGAGGCATTGGTGATAATGGGGAGGCATTGATGATGATGGGGAGAAGATGATGATAATGGACAGGTATTGATGATAATGGGCAGGCATTGATGATGGGGAGAAGATGATGATGATGATGATGGGCAGGCATTGATGATGATGGGGAGAAGATGATGATAATGGGCAGGTATTGATGATAATGGGCAGGCATTGATGATGGGGAGAAGATGATGATGATGATGATGGGCAGGCATTGATGATGATGGGGAGAAGATGATGATAATGGGCAGGTATTGATGATAATGGGCAGGCATTGATGATGGGGAGAAGATGATGATGATGATGGACAGGCATTGATGATGATGGGGAGAAGATGATGATAATGGGCAGGTATTGATGATAATGGGCAGGCATTGATGATGGGGAGAAGATGATGATGGGCAGGCATTGCTGATAATGGGGAGGCATTGATGATGATGGGGAGAAGATGATGATAATGGGCAGGCATTGATGATAATGGGCAGGCATTGATGATGGGGAGAAGATGATGATGGGCAGGCATTGCTGATAATGGGGAGGCATTGATGATGATGGGGAGAAGATGATGATAATGGGCAGGTATGTATATATACAGTATACAGTATATATATATATATATATATATATATATATACAGTATTGGGTAGAACGGAGTTAATTATATTAGTCCGGCCCTCTAAAACCATCCCAATTTCTCATGCGGCCCCCTGGCAAAATTAATTGCCCACCCCTGCCTTAGAGAATCTATGGGGTATTGTCAAGAGGAAGAGGAGAGACACCAGATCCAACAATGCAGACGAGCTAAAGGTAAATCAACCTGGGCTTCCATAACACATCAGCAGTGCCACAGGCTGATGGCCTCCATGCCATGCCGCATTGATGCAGTAATTGATGCAAAAGGAGCCCCGACTAAGTGTTGAGTGCATTTACTGAACATACATTTTAGTAGACCAACATTTTGGTTTTTAAAATCAATTTCAAGCTGGTGTTATAAAGTATTCTAATTTACTGAGGTAACGATTTTGGGGTTTTCATTGGCTTTAAGAAATAATCTATTAACAGAAATAAACACTTGAAATAGATCACTCTGTAATGACTCTATATAATATATGGGATTCACTTTTTGTATTGAAGAACTGAAATTAACTTTTTGATGATATTCTAATTTTGTGAGATGCATCTGTATACTGGTAGTTCTTATTCATCTTGGAGACACCTGTATACTATTTGGTTTGATGATGCTTGAAGAGAATTCCAGCCTTATTTTCTTATAAGGCTGGTACCAACCTGGTCCTTTACATTCCTTGTTGCACTGCTAGATATTTAGCAATTTGTCTTACCTACATTAGATAGGTTAGGGTATATTAGGGTCAGCCGTCGAGGAGCGGGGGCACCACTTTCGCTAACCTAGGGTGCCAACCTCCGCCGCATAGGTAGGTGAAAATTGTAGTGAAAAGTTGTCCCCTTCCACCAAAACATCTATCCATAAACTGATTTGGCTAGATCACCTGTCCTGGGACATTTTTTTTTGTATACATTGCAGGAAGATGTTTCTATATCATATTTTATTATAATGCTTTTTTGTTGTGTCACAGTAAGTTGTCATTTTAATTAATACTATAATAAAATGTGTTTTTAGGGGAACTTATGTTAATAGTGTTGATGCCCTTATAAGATTGCAATTGGTAAACCAGGATATGAAAATAAAAATAAAACATTTTTCTATACTAAAATGTTGTTTTAGCCCCAGGATTTTCATGTTCTCCAGCATTGATAAAAAAAATGGACTATTGTTATCCAATTCCTCACAAACGTGCGCTATTCCCCTTTTTGGGCAAAGGAGGGAAGCAGCACTAGTATTGACTCTATTGGAGAAGATCTTCCAGGAATAGTTTGTGGATAAAAACTGTAGAGAAACAGAGTGCATCAGATCATAGGGTAATCCCTTTATGAAAAGATAAAATAGATGCAGGTAATGTGCTCACCTGAGTGAGTTGTGTAGGCACATCTCCTGTGAAAGCTCAATAACCGTTGCTGCTGCCCATGGCTGGAGGATGAGCTCCACCAGGAAGCTTGAAGGAAAAAATCATTTATGGTATGGGTTGGGCTAACTGAAATGAAGATCCTTGATCCAATAATGTACAGAAGTGTGTTTTTTTAATTTCACAACGCGTTTCCATGCTAGAATGTACAGTTGGTTTTTACACTTGAGAAAGACACCAGTCTGGCATGGAAATGCGTTGTGGAATAAAATCCACTTCTTTAGAAATTGGATCAAGGTTCTTCATTTCAGTTAGCACAGCCCAAACTGTGAGTTGTCTTTTCCTTCAGGAATAGTCTGTGTGCACTATTTGCAGAGCTCTTGATGTGTTAGAACATCAGAACCCCCCCACCCCCTGAAGTGTTGCAATTTTTCAGTCTGGGAATTTAAACATGGAGCTATTTTGATTTTACAGGTGTTTTCCAGAAATAAGCATGCAGTTGGTATTGCAGAGAGAAAATTGCAAATATACTATTTTAGTGCCCAGTATTAGAGTTGAGCGAAACAGGTCGGTCAGATTAAAAAAAGACCGACTTTTGCCAAAGTTGGGTTTCGCCGAGCGAAACCCGACCATAGCGTGAGGACGGACACACGTTCGGCGACCCAAACGCCAAAGTCGGTTTTCCCATAATGCTTGAAGGTCCTTTTCTCAGTCAATGAGCAAGGAAGCAGACTGTGGGCAACGCGATGACATGGGCAGCGACCAGCACCATCTTAGAGAAGGGCATTGCAGTGATTGGCTTGCTTTGTGTGGTGTCACACTGCCCATAAAAGCCCTCACCGCCGACAGCCATTTTACTTCTGCCGATCTTAGCGTAGGGAGAGGTTGCTGGCGCTGGTTCTCAGTAGGGAGAGTGTTAGGCAGTAAAAAAACAATAATTCTGTGCTTGTGCTGATAGCGATTAGCTGTACAGTTAGTGTGCAGTGACAAGGGAGGGAGGATTTTGTTGTGTGCAGCAGCGCTGGTCCTTAGGCTGCCTGCCAGTCACAGGGGAGGAATTGCTTGTGTGGAGCAGCAGAGCTGATTATTAGGCTGCCTGCCAGTGACAGGAGAGGAATTGATTGTGTGGAGCAGCAGAGCTGATTATTAGGCTGCTGTTTGCCAGTGAGAGGGGACGAATTTATTGTGTGGAGCAGCAGAGCTGATTATTAGGCTGCCTGCCAGTGACAGGGGAGGAATTTCTTTAGCTGTGTGTACACTGCTGTGCAGATTGCATTTTAACACAGCACCTGCACAGCACTAATACTTTTATTTTTTTCTGCACAGTTACTGAGCGTTCATTTTTTCCCACAACGTATAGAGCTGTACGCTCCTCACACTACCGTGTACCGGCTGGTATCACGGACAAATACATGCTGACTATCTGTGTGTGACTCCGGAATTATATACTGAGATTTCAATTTTCCCCAAAACCGTACACAGCTGGTATCTTCTGATAAAGTACCGTTTTTCTGCCTTGTGTATTACGGTCAAATCCATACTGAGAGAGCATCTGTGTGTGACTCTGGAAATATATACGGAGATTTAAAATTACCCCAACACTGTATACACCTGTACGCTACTGACACAGTATACTTTTTCTGCTTTTCATATTCTGGTGTTATCCATACTGAGCATGTGACCGTGTGTGTTACTCCTGAAATATATAGGGAGATTTAAAATTACCCCAACACTGTATACAGCTGTATGCTACTGATACAGTACACTTTTTATGCTTTTCATATTCTGGTCTACTCCATACTGAGCGTGTGTATTACTCCTCAAATATATACGGAGATTTAAAATTACCCCAACACTGTATAGAGCTGTACACTACTGATACAGTACGCTTTTTATGCTTTTCATATTCTGGTGTCATTCATACTGAGCCTGTGACCGTGTGTGAAACTACTGAAATATATACGGAGATTTAAAATTACCCCAACACTGTATACACCTGTACGCTACTGATACAGTATACTTTTTCTGCTTTTCATATTCTGGTGTTATCCATACTGAGCATGTGACCGTGTGTGTTACTCCTGAAATATAAGCGGAGATTTAAAATTACCCCAACACTGTATACAGCTGTACGCTACTGATACAGTACACTTTTTATGCTTTTCATATTCTGGTGTTATCCATACTGAGCCTTTGACAGTGTGTGTTACTCCTGAAATATATAGGGAGATTTAAAATTACCCCAACACTATACAGCTGTACTCTAATGATACAGTACACTTTTTATGCTTTTCATATTCTGGTCTACTCCATACTGAGCCTGTGAGCGTGTGTGTTACTCCTCAAATATATACGGAGATTAAAAATTACCCCAACACTGTATACAGCTGTACGCTACTGATACAGTACACTTTTTATGCTTTTCATATTCTGGTGTTATCCATACTGAGCCTGTGACCATGTGTGTTACTCCTGAAATATATACGGAGATTTAAAATTACCCCAACACTGTATACAGCTGTATGCTAGTGATACAGTACACTTTTTCTGCTTTTCATATTCTGGTCTACTCCATACTGAGCCTATGAGCGTGTGTGTTACTCCTCAAATATATACGGAGATTTAAAATTACCCCAACACTGTATACAGCTGTACGCTACTGATACAGTACACTTTTTATGCTTTTCATTTTCTGGTGTTATCCATACTGAGCCTGTGGCCGTGTGTGTTACTCCTGAAATATGTACGGAGATTTAAAATTACCCCAACACTGTATACAGCTGTACACTACTGATACAGTACACTTTTTATGCTTTTCAAATTCTGGTGTTATCCAAACTGAGCCTGTTACCATGTGTGTTACTCCTGAAATATATACGGAGATTTAAAATTACCCCAACATTGTATACAGCTGTACGCTACTGATACAGTACACTTTTTATGATTTGAATATTCTGGTCTACTCCATACTGAGCCTGTGAGTATGTGTGTGTTACTCCTCAATTATTACGGAGATTTAAAATTACCCCAACATTGTATACAGCTGTACGCTACTGATATAGTACACTTTTTATGCTTTTCATATTCTGATGTTATCCATACTGAGCCTGTGACCGTGTGGGTTACTCCGGAAATATATACGGAGATTTAAAATTACCCCAACAATGTATACAGATGTACGCTACTGATACAGTGCACTTTTTCTGCTCTTCATATTCTGGTGTTATCCATACTGAGCCTGTGACCGTGTGAGTTACTCCTGAAATATATATGGAGATTTCAAATTAACCCAGCACTGTATACGGCTGTACGCTTCTGATACAGTACACTTTTTTGCTTTTTATATTCTGGTGTAATACATACTGAGCCTGTGAGAGTCTGTGTCTGTTACTCCGCAAATATATACTGAGATTAAAATTTTTCACCCTCACCGTATACAGCTGTACGCTTGTGATACAGTACCATATAGCTGCTGGTATTTTGGGTACATTTTCACAAAAATGAGGAAGTATGGTGGAAGAGGCCGCGGACGTGGCCGTGGGGGGCCACCTGGTACTCGTGGTGGTGGTGCATCTGCTGGTAGTGTCACCAGCAAAGCACCCCCACACCATCACACCTCCTCCTCCAGTCTTCACGGTGGGAACCAGGCATGTAGAGTCCATCCGTTCACCTTTTCTGCGTGCAAAGCAGTAATCAAAGCAAAAGGTGGCTACTTTGAAGAACCTAGAATATAAGACATATTTTCAGTTGTTTCACACTTTTTTGTAAAGTGTAATGTATAATTCCACATGTGTTAATTCATAGTTTTGATGCCTTCAGTGTGATTCTACAATTTTCATAGTCGTGAAAATACAGAAAAATCGTTGAATGAGAAGGTGTGTCCAAACTTTTGGTCTGTACTGTATATACCTGGTATCTGCTGATACATTACCCCTTTTTTTTCTTATTATAGTCTGGTGTGATCCATACTGAGCCTGTGAGAGTCTGTCTGTTACTCCGGAAATATATACGGAGATTTAAAAATTACCCCAACACTGTATACAGCTGTACGCTTCTGATACATTACCCTTTTACTACTTTTTATATTCTGGTGTGATCCTTACTGAGCCTGTGAAAGCCTGTGTATGACTCTGGCAAAATATACGGAGATTTACAATTACCCCAACACTGTATAATACAGCTGTATGCTTCTAATACATTACCCTTTTTCTACTTTTTATATTCTGGTGTAATCCATACTGAGCCTGAGAGCGTCTGTGTCTGCCTCCTGAAATATATACAGAGATTTACAGTTATCCCTAGACTGTATACACCTGTACGCTTCTGATACAGTAACATATATCTGCTGGTATTTTGGGCACATTTTCACAAAAATGACGAAGTATGGTGGAAGAGGAAGTGGGTGTGGGGGGCCAGCTGGTACTGATGGTGGTGGTGGTGCATCTGCTGGAAGTGCTATAAGCAAAATAGCACCTAAGGCAGGAGGTGTTGAGCCGACGTCATCATCTGGCTCAAGAAGGCCTGGCCTTTACTGGGAGTAGGTAAACTGCTTTTAAAGCCGGAGCATCAGGAACAGGTTTTGGCAGGTTTTGCCGAAACTGCCTCCAGCTCTATCGCCTCCTCTTCTGAACTTTCAAAAAATGCAAGCACTGAGTTGTCAGTGCAGGCTCCTGGTCAGTAACGACACCTTTCCTTGTGTCCTTCACCCCCACCAAAAGTGAAGGATGCGGCAGGCCACACTTCAGATTACTCCATGGAGCTCTTTTCACATACCATGACTGGGTTATCAAGTCAAATCCTGAATTCCCCAGTCCAAGATGAATATGACATGGAGTGCACTGATGCACAGCCACTGCTATATGATTCTGCTGGTACATTCACCCAGAGCACTACATTGCCCTCGCAGTCTGCTGAGCCAGAATCTGACCCTGATGAAACTCAGGTGTCCCATCCCGCTAACTCTAACACCTTACACGGTGACACAGAGGAAGGTGCAGATGAAACTGAACAGGAGGTGATGGATGACCCAGTTGTTGACCAGGATTGGCATCCATTGGGAAAGAGGGTGCAGCTGGCAATAGCTCAGAAGAGGAGAAGGATCTGCAGCAGGCATCGCCATCGCAACAGCGTTTATCTGGTAGCCCCATAGCAGTACAAAAATGTGTTAAAAAAAACAAAAAGAGTTGCAGGACAGCTTGGTCAGACGGTCAAATTAGCATAACGAGCGTTCCCTGAAAATTTATAAGATAGTAGGAAGAGTCCAGTGTGGCACTTTTTTGACCAAAATCCTATTGGTGAGGCAAAGGTTATCTGTAAGAAGTGCGGAAGGACCTTTAGCCGAGGGAAAAATCTCAGAAATTTGAATACCAGTTGCATGCTTAGACATTTAATGAACATGCACTTGCAAGCGTGGACGGACTACAAAATCTACATATCATATCCATGGCCGGCGTCAGCACCTTGCGCACCCGGGCAAGTGCCGGTTCCCTGAGCTGGAGGGAGGGGCCGACAGTGGATGACGGCACTGGCACAGGGCCCCTCATAGTACAAAAAAAGTGTCTCTGATGGTGGGAGGGCCCATTCGCTTTCAAAATCAGCAGGAGGGGAAAAAAAGGGGGATATTAAGACTTAACATTTATTAACCAAAAACGTTAAAATTGGACACATATAGTGAAAAAACAACATCCTCTTTTATTACTATACTTGAGGATATATGATATATAGCAGAGAGAGTATGTTAATTTATAAGGGACATATTCACTGAAGTAGCAGCAAAAAATAGTTCTGCACCGCTAGAACCAATATTACAAAAACAATCTAGCACCGCTAGAATTTGCATAAATGCTGTCTACTATATCATGAGCAGCTATATTAGACGCCATCAATAAGGAACGATCTCACCCGTTCAAAGGACGTCTTTTTAGTGAACCATTCATAAATCATAGTCCCAGGTGAATGAAGCCTTTTCCCAACGCGTTTCCTCCATTAGGATTCATCAGGGGATATGGCAGACGTAGATGTTCATTGCTTCAATGCATCTCTCTAGGGGAATTCAGACTACTGACCCCCTTATATCAAATAAACAGACACTCCCACCACCGTGACTAACCAATCAGTAAATCCATAAAAACAAAAACCACCAGTGACCAACACAATTGTGATTTAAATTTAATTACCCACATGCAAGGAGCACAATTAGGTTGAAACGCACGCCAACGTTAGTCCAGTAGTCGTTCATAGCGGCGATATAATCGCCTGCACAAAAAATGACCAGAGGGAGCTGGCGCATGCGCAATAGAATTCATGAAAGTGACTTCCGATAGAACGAAAGAGACTTCCTGTAAACACACACACAGGAAACATCTAAAACAGCGCATGCGCTCTAGCGTTTCGAGGCCAGGATTAAACAAACAGAAACCTCCAAACACAGCGCCTGCACTCCAGTATTAGGAGATGACATCATTCTGTCTCGGAATAACCTGTAAGCAGTTGATGCACTCATAGCATACCGGAACATATAAATATAGCGATAAAGTGATAAACCTGATTAATAACTGCATACATATGAGAGAACTGATAACACTCATGTATGAAATATGCAAGACATATACACAGATTATAAAGGTGTATGTTTAACAAAATGCTCCTTATTATTATAACACACATGGAAAAAACATTAGCTATATTGAGTATGGCATACAATAAAGGTGCATATTATTATTTGTTAATGCAACCAATAATCCATCTCATATGGCATACATATTGAGTATGGCATACAACAAAGGTGCATATTATTATCTGTTGATGCCACCAATAATCCAACTCATACGATACACTATATGCCAGATTAGCAACATGATTAATAAAATGATTGATTCATCCTAGAATTAGCCTCATAAAGGGTCCAAGGAGTATCAGCAATGTGTCCCATGATCCCAATTTCCAATTTGGAACAGAGATCATAAAAAAGGAACAAAAAATTATTCCAAATATTTCGAAAAAAAAGCTTGGGCTGGCCTACCTCAAGACAGAATGACATCTGGAAAGGATATTTTAAATTTTAAACATAGCATTAACTTGAAGGAGGTATAAGGAAGTGAAAACAGTATGAGACCAGGACAATAATTTTACAAGCACAAACAGCCTAAAGGAATGGAAAAGGGGACTACATGTGGAGCCTCAAACAGACCCTACACTGTTCCTATTCTATCTTACCCTACCTAGCAGCGGAGGTTGGAGCCCTAAATCCTGCGCAAGTGGCCCCTCCGGTCCACGACGGCTGTCCCAAACTATATGATCCTATTGAGCCCTTATCCTAAAAAGCAGGAAAAAGAGAGCTGTTCATTCAGACCATTGGGGGACACGGATTTTAAGCGGAAAATCCATTTTGTCTCCCGTTGCAATATTATCCTGTCCCAATCACCACCACGACATGGTCTAGGGACTTTTTCAATGCCCAGAAATTTAATGGCATCAGGGTTACCGTTATGGTTCAGATGGATATGTCTGGCGATCGGTGTATCATTCTTCTTGGCGATATCTCTCATGTGCTCCCCGATTCTTCTCCTAAACTCCCTAATTGTCTTGCCTACATAAATCATACCACAACTACAGATGGCCCTGTAAATCACTCCTTCACTCCTGCAATTGATGAAAGATCTAATCTCAAATTGTTTGGATTTATCTGATGAAAAGAATTTTTTACCTATTTCAACGTTCTTACAAGCAATGCAGCCACTACATTTGTAACAGCCAACCACATTTGATTTAAGCCACGTCGTGTTCTCAGCATTCAGAAAATGACTATTAACAAGCCTATCTTTAAGTGATCTCCCTTTACAAAAGGTGATTTGAGGATGAGGAGGTAAAAGATCACCAATATCCTGGTCCATACGTAAAATTGGCCAATGATTTCTCAATATTTGTCGTATGCCATCAAACCCGTTATTGAATGTAGTAATAAATCTCAAGCCTAAAAACTCATCTTCTTTTTTGGGAGCGGGAGTGAGCAGATCCGTTCTATTTTAATTTTGATGTCATTATAAGCTCTTTTAAGGACATGATCAGGATAACCTCTGTCCAAAAATCTATTACGTAAATCATTCGCTTGAATTTTAAAGTTCTTTTCATCAGAACAATTTCTACGGACCCTTGTATATTGCCCCCTTGGTATTCCTTTCTTAAGGGGCAATGCATTACTGCTCTCCCACCTCAAAAGAGAGTTAGTGGCTGTAGATTTTCTGTGGATACTGGTACTCAAAGAACCATCCTCCTTCTTTTCAATCATAACATCAAGGAATGACAATCTTGATGGGTTCCATTCAAATGTAAAACTTAGACCAACGTCGTTTCCATTTAGTTCAGTGACAAAATCAGCAAAAGACTCTCCTGTACCCCTCCATATGATGAACACGTCATCTATATATCTTAGCCATAAGAGAGCATTTTCAGCTCCAACGACGCAGTTCTCTCTGAAAACAAGTGTCTCCTCCCACCAGCCCAGGAGCAAATTTGCATAAGAAGGAGCACATGGGCTCCCCATTGCAGTGCCCCTGAGCTGGTGGTAGAATTTACGATCGAAGACAAAGAAATTATGTGTCAACAAATATCGTAGACAGTCTATCACAAATCCATTATGTTCTCTTAATTGAAGACCCCTACTTTTTAGAAAATATTCTGTAGCTTCCAAACCTTTTTCATGGGGAATTGAAGAATATAAAGCCTCAACATCAATACTAGCAAGTATAGTATTAGGCTCCATCAGTACTCCATCTATTTTTCTCAATAAATCAGTTGCATCCCTTGTGAACGAACTAAGGGTCAACACAAAGGGGTTTAGAATCTTATCCAAGTAAACACCTAGATTTTTGGTTGAACTACCCACACCAGAAACGATTGGTCTCCCTTTTAGAGGGGATAATCCTTTATGTACTTTTGGCAAACAATAAAATGTAGCCACCACGGGGAATTTAGGAACAATGAATTCAAATTCGTTCTTATCAATCACTCTCTTTCTAAAGGTACTGCCACACTAAACAATCCCGCTAGCGATCACAATAACGACGCATACTAATGCGATCGTTAGCGGGATTGTTTCTATATCGCTAAATGCGGCCACATTTAGCGATATAGTTAACGACGCTATCGCCGTTAGCGATCTTCTTAACGACTTTAGCGGTACAAAAGTACCGCTAAATCGCTAAGAAAAGGTGCCACACTAGCGATTAGATACTTACCCAGCGGGAGCACCAGCGATGAAATAGGGTCCGGAACGATTCCAGCGACGAGCGAGATCACAGCAGGAAGCTCGTCGCTGGAAGCTGCCGCACTGAACAACATCGCTAACAGGATCGCTAAATAGTGACGTTTTTTAGCGATCCCGTTAGCGATATTGTTTAGTGTGGCATACCCTTAAGGCCATTCAGAGCAATACTCCTTAGTTCATTAACAAAGTCAGTCGTAGGGTCAGATGACAAAATATGATAGCATTCTCTGTCATTCAAAATATTAAGGCACATACGTCTGTAATCGAGCGTGTTCATGACAACAACATTGCCCCCTTTATCTGAGCTCTTAATAACGATATCACGATCTTTTTCCAACACTTGTAGTGCCGACATTTCTTGTCTACTCAGATTATAAGGGGTAAAATGAGGGGTTTCACTCAATTTCTGCATATCCCTGGACACCAGATTTAAAAATACATCAATAGATGTTAAATCAGTTTGAGGGGGTGGTATTTTTTTGTTCTTACATTTCAGATCAGTGAATGGACCTTTACCCATATTATTGGGGTCAATTTCAGATAGATTGTAAAGGGTCCTAATGTCCTCTAAAAAAGAGGTATCATTTACACCCAACTCTTGACAGGTCCTTTTTTCATTTTGAATGTGAAACTTCTTCCATTTTAATTTACGTATAAAGAGATGAAGGTCTTTAACCCCTTCAAAAGAATCAAAGTTACTAGATGGTACAAAAGATAACCCCTTACTCAAAACACACATCTCGGTCTCCGTTAAATTCCTATCAGACAGATTTAAGACCTGTGGTTTTCCCCTTGATATTGTGTGCTTGTAGGGTTCAATCTGTTGCGTAACGGGTAACTCTGCTCTAAAAAAGAAGTGGATGTTGAAGGAATAGATACTGTAGAATAATTAGGTCTACGGTCAAAACCTCTCCTACGATTACCACCACGACCTCTTTGTCTCCCCCTATGAAACTTCTGGTGTCCCTCGATATCAGATGTCTCCGTATCAGTAGATGTATAATCGACTTCAGGTGTTCTAAGGTCCCTGCTTGAGAAAAGATAGGCTTTGTTTTCTTTGAAATCTTGAAGGTCACGAATAAACTGTTTATGTTTCCTTTCTTTTAAATGATATTGGAAACGTTCTATAGTGTTCTGTAAATTCAATTCTTTTGCAGAAAATTCTGCTTCAGATGAGAATTTTCTTGTGACCTCAATTTGTTCCCTCAAGATTTCATTACATTTATTCAGTGTTACCCGTTCATCATCCAAAAGAATCTGCATAAACTTAAGGGAACTACTAGTAGCCTCTCTCTCCCATTTAGTCAAAAGATCAGGACTTATTATACCTTAATCCAGGCGCCAATGAAATTCTCATATGGCGTGGTACAATGCCTGCTTTTATATAATATTCAAGACATTGTACTTCCCACCATGATATGATTTGGTTCTTATATACTCTAGTCAATTCCTTAAAGGCAGAGTTGAAGGATGGAGTATATTTCCTTTGCTGAAAGTCACGATCAGAAAAAATATCCTTTACCTCAGTCAACCATTGATTAGTGTCTATTCCAGTCGTGAGGAAGCCAGCCATGCTCCAATTAATTCAATATAGTTAAAGCACAAAATAATAATAAGAAAAAAAACCCTTATAAATCGTTACAAAATCAGCAGGTGTAATGTATGTAGTACAGTTCATATAGCGTCTTGTGCTTGGGTGCGATGAAAACACAGGAGTCACAGGTTTGATATAGAAAAGTCCTGTATTACTTCATACAAGTTGGCAGAAATAGTCACACAGTTTGCAGACACAGAAACAGGAGACACAGCAGGCCAGAGTAATCCAAGCTCAGCAATCACTCTCCAATACAGATTCAGGATCTTCTTCTCTGTTACCGTAAGTCCATGCAAACGTGGGTCTTTCAAAGAGCAGGGTTCAGAGTCCACAAGTGCTTCAGAGTTCCTCAGTAGGAATAGCTGGAGTACAAGGTCCAAGGCTTACAGGAGTCAAGTCACAGGTTCACTGCAGGCTAGATTCTGAAGCACTGATTGCTCAGCTGTGGCTGCTTAAGAAGCAAAGGAGAGAATCAGGGCGGGAACATGCAAGCTGGAAACTCCATTTTGACTGAGGGCAAGATAGCTGCAGCAAGACAGAAAGTAAAATGGCTGACGAACAAACTGAGTTTCAGGAATATATACATAGAACCTTACATTACTCCCCCCTTAAGGACAACCTCCGGATGACCTCAGACCAGGCTTGTGTGGGTACCTCTGATGAAACTGACGGAGCAAGCGAGGAGCATTAACGTTATTGACTGGTTCCCATGAGTTGTCCTCCACTGGGTAGCCCTGCCATTTAATCAGATATTGTAACTGATTTCTATACAACCTGGAATCTAAAATCCTTTCCACCACAAATTCTTCCTGACCATCGACTAGCACTGGGTCACGGCAAGGAGAGGAACGTCCAGGAAACGTATTGGTGTCGCAGCCTTTAGTAGGGATACATGAAAGACAGGGTGGATTCTCATAGTTCTGGGCAGTTGAAGACGACAAGCAACGGCACTTATAATTTTACTAATTTTATAGGGTCCAATGTACTTATGTCCCAACTTAGACGATGGAATCCTTAACTTAAGATTTCTGGTTGACAGCCAGACCAAGTCTCCTACCTTGAAAGCTGGTGCAGGTTTACGAAATTTATCTGCTGCTTTCTTGTACCTTTCTTGAGCCGATTCCAGATTTTCCTTTAGAAGATCCATATTCTTCTGTAAAGACGTGATTCTTTCAGCCACTGCTGGTAAAGGCGTTTCTATGGGAAATCGTGGTAGAATGTTAGGATGATAACCTAGATTAGAGTAAAAAGGAGACTGTTTAGTGGAGGCACTCTGAGAGTTGTTATACGAGAACTCAGCTAATGGAAGTAGATCCACCCAATCATCCTGTAGGTGGCAGATAAAGCAGCGGAGATACTGCTCCAGGGTTTGATTGGTTCGTTCGGTCTGTCCATTAGTCTGGGGATGAAAAGCAGAAGAAAGGTTTACTTTAATGTCCAATGCTGCACAGAAATTTTGCCAAAACCTAGAAGTGAATTGCACCCCTCGATCCGAAATAACCTCATCCGGTACTCTATGTAAGCGAAACACATCTTTAATCATCAAATCTGATGTCTGTTTTGCAGTGGGTAAGCCGACACAAGGGATAAAATGAGCTGCCTTTGTTAGACGGTCAACCACCACTAGAATGGTGTTCTTCCCCTGAGAGGTTGGTAACTCCACAATGAAGTCCATAGAAATGGATCGCCACGGGCGGGACGGGGTGGGAAGAGGCTGTAACAGACCAGTTGGTGAGGAGCGAGGTGTTTTGCATCTTGCACAGACCTCACATGAAGTGACATAATTCAAAACATCCTTCCTGCAAGTGGGCCACCAAAAGAAACGAGAAAGAAATTCCTGTGTCTTTAGAATTCCTCTATGCCCAGCTATCTTGGAATCGTGAATGAGTTGCAATACTCTTAATCTGACTGTTTCAGGAATATACAGACGTTGTCCCTGAATCCACACACCATTCTTAAAGACAAGACTTACGTCCCTTGGGGGTTGTGCCAAAAAGGAATCCGCATGGTATGCTTCCTTGATGTCCTTAAGTAGGTCTTGATTATGAATTACTCCTAGGAATCTAGAGTCAGGAAGAATAGTCTTAGTAGGAATAATTGGACGTGTCTCTGCTGAGTAAATCCTAGAGAGTGCATCAGCCTTTCCATTGCGTGATCCTGGTCTATAAGAGATGATAAAATTAAATTGGTTTAAGAAAAGATTCCAGCGAGCCTGGCGAGGAGTCAGGCACTTAGCCGACCTGATAAACTCAAGGTTACGATGGTCTGTCAGGACGACTATTTGCTGTGCAGCTCCCTGAAGAAGGTGTCTCCATTCCTTGAAGGCGGCAATAATGGCCAACAACTCTCTATTGCCCACATCGTAGTTCCTCTCAGCCGAAGACAACTGCTGGGAAAAGAAGGCACAGGGATGCAAGACATTCTTCTCACCTGTTCTCTGAGAGAGTATAGCTCCAACGGCACAGTCTGAAGCATCCACCTCTATTATGAAGGCAAGCTCGGGGTTGGGATGTACTAGGATAGGTGCAGTGGTAAATTTATCTTTTATACGGGAAAATGCTTCCTGGGCTTGGGGAGTCCAGGAAAACCTAGACTCTTTCCGGGTAAGTTGAGTGATAGGTGACACTACCTCAGAGAAATTCCTAATGAAACGTCTATAGAAGTTGGCAAACCCGATGAAGCGCTGTACCTCCTTCACATTTCTAGGACTTGGCCAATCCTTGATGGCTTGGGTTTTGCTTCCATCCATACTAATTCCTTGTGTAGACAGTACATACCCCAGAAATTGAATTTCGGTCCTATGGAATTCACACTTTTCAAGTTTGATGTAAAGATGATTTTGTCTTAGACGTTCCAAGACCATTCTCACATGTCCATGATGTTCCTCTGTGGAGTTAGAAAAAATTAGAATATCATCCAAATAAATTACCACGAATGTATCTAGGAGATCCCTGAAGATGTCATTCACCAAGTGTTGGAAAGTGGCTGGGGCGGTACTCAGACCAAAAGGCATAACTAGATATTCAAAGTGTCCATAGCGTGACCTGAATGCAGTCTTCCATTCATCCCCAGGTCTAATACGGACTAAGTTATAGGCCCCACGAAGATCTAGTTTAGAAAAAATTTTGGCATGTCGCACTCTCTCCAATAACTCAGGGATTAAAGGCAATGGATAACGGTTTCTAATAGTAACCTTATTGAGTTCCCTATAGTCTACGCATGGTCTCAGAGATCCATCTTTCTTCTTTACAAAGAAGATGGGTGCACCTGCAGGAGATGAAGAGGGGCGTATGAAGCCCTTGGCTAGATTTTCATCTATGTAATCCTTTAAAGCCTTTAGCTCGGGCCCCGCCAGGGGGTAGATCTTACCAAAAGGTATCTCTGCTCCAGGCAATAATTCAATTGGACAATCATATGGACGGTGAGGAGGAAGCTGGTCAGCGTTCTTCTTGTCACATAAATCCACATAGTCCTGGTATACAGCTGGTAGTTCAGGGACTGACATGATTCCTTTAGGAACAGAGCAAGCTGAAACTTTTGGACTCATCTGTTTCTCTGGAAAGTGTAATTCCTTGGTCTCCCAGTTAATGGTAGGATTCTGAGCCTGCAGCCATGGTAGCCCTAGAATAATGGGAAAGTGGGGAGAAGAGATAAGCATAAAGGACAGTTTCTCTTGATGATCTTTACCCATAAGAACCCTCAAAGGCTCTGTTTCCTGATCCACTGGTCCAGAGGTCAGCAGGGAGCCAACCACAGTTTCCATCTGTACTGGAGTAGCCTTCTTCACTGAACGTATTCCCTGTTTCAGAGCAAAGGAGACATCCATAAAATTTCCACTTGCCCCTGAGTCGATCATAGCAGAGCTAGACACCCAAGCTGAGTCAACCCAGAGTTTGATGGAAAGAAAGCAATGAGAATTGTTTTTCTTACAACTCAGCTGGGACACCGCTGAGGAAACTTGAAAAATGGCAGCGTTTACACAGTCAACGTCCTCAGAGGTAACGGAGTTTAAGTCAGAGAAATCAAGATCTGTTGCTGCAGATCTCTCTGGAGCCTGAGGCTCGGACCTGACAGATCCCCTCTCGCAACACTCACAATGAATGAGTGCTGCAGTAGTCTTACGAGAACGGCTGGGGCAGTTTATAATGAAGTGCCCTGACTTACCACAATAGAAACATAGATTCTCCTTAAAACGATGTTCCTTGCGTGCATCACTAACCCGTCGTTGTAAAGAGTCTACCTGCATGGGTTCAGGTTCAGGTTCCCGTGTAATCCTACTCAAAGGTTCCTTAGCTGGAGAGGAAGGTAGGAAAAGGTTAGTACGATTGCTTTCGAACCATCTCTCTTGCCTGCGTTCAGTCAGACGAGTATCAATACGGATGCAGTAGTTAATAAAGTCACCTAACGCAGTGGGAGGGTCGGCACGAGCAAGTTCATCCTTAATCAGTGGAGATAACCCCTTTCGAAAAATAGATTTTTTGGCGGAACTGTCCCAGGTGGTATCAAGGGCCCATCTCCTGAAATCCAAGGCATATTCAGCTACCGAGTGCTTACCTTGGCGCAAAGCTAACATGGCTGCTTCAGCTGTTGCACCTCGATTGGGGTCATCAAACACCTGCCCCATGGCTGAAATAAAATCATTAAGGTGATTCAAACAATCATCCTCAGTCTCAATCAGAGGGTTTGCCCACATTAAAGCCTTGTTGGTAAGCAACATAATTATAGTAAGCACCTTAGATCGTTCAGTGGGAAATTGTGAAGCATGTGCAGAAAAAAAAAGATTGCATTGATTAATAAATCCCCTGAATTTCTCACGTTCACCGCCAAAACGAAAAGGGGGCAACTTGGGAATCCCAGAACTCGGGGCTACGGCAGGAGCCTGGACTCGCCCCTCTAGAACCTCAATCCTGGCTCGCAAATCCTGGGTAGTCTGTCCAACCACTTGCAAATTGTGATTATTGAGGTCCTGTAGATTTGTAAAACGGGTCTTTATATTCTGCAAATCTGCAAGGATATTATCAGTCACTCCGCAAAGTTCCTTTATGCGGGCCTCCATTTTCCAGATCTTTTAAGACAGGATTACTGGAAGAAGAGGAGAGAAAAAAAACAATAGTGTTCACCTGTGGCAACACTGCAGAGAGAAAAAAAAAATTAAGGGAACTGCTCACCTGGAATGGTTGTGAGAAGTCACAACCACTATCATCACAGAAAGTTTCAACCAGACATCTGATATCCAGAGTTACAGCAGACAAAAAAGAGAAAAGAAAGGAAGAGAAAAAAAAAAAAAAAAACAATAGTGTTTACCTGTGGTAACACTGCAAAAAGAAAAAACTTAAGGGAATTGCTCACCTGGAATGGTTGTGAGAAGTCACAACCACTGTCATCACAGAAAGTACAACCGGACGTCTGATATCCACAGTACAGCAGACACAGCCTTCCAGACCCAGCAGACACTAACGTTTTGGCTTCAGAATCTTGTAATGTATGTAGTACAGTTCATATAGCGTCTTGTGCTTGGGTGCGATGAAAACACAGGAGTCACAGGTTTGATATAGAAAAGTCCTGTATTACTTCATACAAGTTGGCAGAAATAGTCACACAGTTTGCAGACACAGAAACAGGAGACACAGCAGGCCAGAGTAATCCAAGCTCAGCAATCACTCTCCAATACAGATTCAGGATCTTCTTCTCTGTTACCGTAAGTCCATGCAAACGTGGGTCTTTCAAAGAGCAGGGTTCAGAGTCCACAAGTGCTTCAGAGTTCCTCAGTAGGAATAGCTGGAGTACAAGGTCCAAGGCTTACAGGAGTCAAGTCACAGGTTCACTGCAGGCTAGATTCTGAAGCACTGATTGCTCAGCTGTGGCTGCTTAAGAAGCAAAGGAGAGAATCAGGGCGGGAACATGCAAGCTGGAAACTCCATTTTGACTGAGGGCAAGATAGCTGCAGCAAGACAGAAAGTAAAATGGCTGACGAACAAACTGAGTTTCAGGAATATATACATAGAACCTTACAGCAGGAGGGGAAAAAAGGGGGGATATTAAGACTTAACATTTATTAACCAAAAACGTTAAAATTGGACACATATAGTGAAAAAACAACATCCTCTATTATTACTATACTTGAGGATATATGATATATAGCAGAGAGAGTATATTAATTTATAAGGGACATATTCACTGAAGTAGCAGCAAAAAATAGTTCTGCACCGCTAGAACCAATATTACAAAAACAATCTAGCACCGCTAGAATTTGCATAAATGCTGTCTACTATATCATGAGCAGCTATATTAGACGCTATCAATAAGGAACGATCTCACCCGTTCAAAGGACGTCTTTTTAGTGAACCATTCATAAATCATAGTCCCAGGTGAATGAAGCCTTTTCCCAATGCGTTTCCTCCATTAGGATTCATCAGGGGATATGGCAGACGTAGATGTTCATTGCTTCAATGCATCTCTCTAGGGGAATTCAGACTACTGACCCCCTTATATCAAATAAACAGACACTCCCACCACCGTGACTAACCAATCAGTAAATCCATAAAAACAAAAACCACCAGTGACCAACACAATTGTGATTTAAATTTAATTACCCACATGCAAGGAGCACAATTAGGTTGAAACGCACGCCAACCGTTAGTCCAGTAGTCGTTCATAGCGGCGATATAATCGCCTGCAAAAAAATGACCAGAGGGAGCTGGCGCATGCGCAATAGAATTCATGAAAGTGACTTCCGATAGAACGAAAGAGACTTCCTGTAAACACACACACAGGAAACATCTAAAACAGCGCATGCGCTCTAGCGTTTCGAGGCCAGGATTAAACAAACAGAAACCTCCAAACACAGCTCCTGCGCTCCAGTATTAGGAGATGACATCATTCTGTCTTGGAATAACCTGTAAGCAGTTGATGCACTCATAGCATACCGGAACATATAAATATAGCGATAAAGTGATAAACCTGATTAATAACTGCATACATATGAGAGAACTGATAACACTCATGTATGAAATATGCAAGACATATACACAGATTATAAAGGTGTATGTTTAACAAAATGCTCCTTATTATTATAACACACATGGAAAAAACATTAGCTATATTGAGTATGGCATACAATAAAGTTGCATATTATTATTTGTTAATGCAACCAATAATCCATCTCATATGGCATACATATTGAGTATGGTATACAACAAAGGTGCATATTATTATCTGTTGATGCCACCAATAATCCAACTCATACGATACACTATATGCCAGATTAGCAACATGATTAATAAAATGATTGATTCATCCTAGAATTAGCCTCATAAAGGGCGCTGTGTTTGGAGGTTTCTGTTTGTTTAATCCTGGCCTCGAAACGCTAGAGCGCATGCGCTGTTTTAGATGTTTCCTGTGTGTGTGTTTACAGGAAGTCTCTTTCGTTCTATCGGAAGTCACTTTCATGAATTCTATTGCGCATGCGCCAGCTCCCTCTGGTCATTCTTGTGCAGGCGATTATATCGCCGCTATGAACGACTACTGGACTAACGGTTGGCGTGCGTTTCAACCTAATTGTGCTCCTTGCATGTGGGTAATTAAATTTAAATCACAATTGTGTTGGTCACTGGTGGTTTTTGTTTTTATGGATTTACTGATTGGTTAGTCACGGTGGTGGGAGTGTCTGTTTATTTGATATAAGGGGGTCAGTAGTCTGAATTCCCCTAGAGAGATGCATTGAAGCAGTGAACATCTACGTCTGCCATATCCCCTGATGAATCCTAATGGAGGAAACGCGTTGGGAAAAGGCTTCATTCACCTGGGACTATGATTTATGAATGGTTCACTAAAAAGACGTCCTTTGAACGGGTGAGATCGTTCCTTATTGATGGCGTCTAATATAGCTGCTCATGATATAGTAGACAGCATTTATGCAAATTCTAGCGGTGCTAGATTGTTTTTGTAATATTGGTTCTAGCGGTGCAGAACTATTTTTTGCTGCTACTTCAGTGAATCGGTCCCTTATAAATTAATATACTCTCTCTGCTATATATCATATATCCTCAAGTATAGTAATAATAGAGGATGTTGTTTTTTCACTATATGTGTCCAATTTTAACGTTTTTGGTTAATAAATGTTAAGTCTTAATATCCCCCCTTTTTTTCCCCTCCTGCTGATTTTGTAAAGATTTATAAGGGGGTTTTTTCTTATTATTATTTTGTGCTTTAACCCCATTCGCTTTCAGACACACCAGCGTACTATGAGGGGCCCTGTGCCAGTGCTGTCGTCCACAAGTCGCCCCCCCTGCTTGCTCAGGGCCCCAGCACTTGCAATACTTACCTCTCCATGCTCCAGCGCTGTGACGTCTTCCGCGTTTCCTGACAGTGACATTCTGGTTAGAGAGAGCGATGACGTCACGTCTGTACGCACTCTGCCTAAACAGTCCAAGTGCAGAGAGCTGTAAGATGGTGACGCTGAGGAGTCCAGAGTAGAGTAGTGCCCAGGGAGGAGAGGTATTTGATTTTTTTTAATGTTTGGAGCAATATATGGGGAGCATTATACACTGGAGAATTATATATGGGGCCCTGCATACACTTGAGCATCATAGAAAGGGCCCATCATACACTGGAGAATTCTAAATGGGGGATATCAGACACTGGAGCAGCATCTACGGGGCCCATTATACACTGGAGCATTATTAATGGGGCCCATTATATATGGAGCATTATATTGGCCCATAAGACACTGGAGCATCATCCATGGGGCCCATCATATACTGGAGCATTGTAAATGGGGCAGATAAGACACTGGAGCAGCATCTACGGGGCCCATTATACACTGGAGCATAATAAATGGGGCCCATTATATATGGAGCATTATTTTGGCCCATAAGACACTGGAGCATCATCCATGGGGCCCATCATATACTGGAGAATTCTAAATGGGGCAGATGAGACACTGGAGCAGCATCTGCGGGGCCCATTATACACTGGAGCATTATAAATGGGGCCCATTATATATGGAGCATTATTTTGGCCCATAACACACTGGAGCATCATCCATGGGGCCCATCATATACTTTGAGCTTTCTAAATGGGGCAGATCAGACACTGGAGCAGCATATACGGGGCCCATTATACACTGGAGCATTATAAATAGGACCCATTATATATGGAGCATTATTTTGGCCCATCATACACTGGAGCATCATCCATGGGGCCCATCATATACTGGAGCATTCTAAATGGGGCAGATCAGACACTGGAGCAGCATCTACGGGGCCCATTATACACTGGAGCATTATTAATGGGTCCCATTATATATGGAGCATTATATTGGCCCAGCATACACTGGAGCATCATCCATGGGGCCCATTATATACTGGAGCATTCTAAAAGGGGGAAAACAGACACTGGAGCAGCATTTACGGGGACCATTATACAATGAATCATTAATAATGGGGTCCATTATATATGGAGCATGATTTTGGCCCATAAGACATTGGAGCATCATCCATGGGGCCCATCATATACTGGAGCATTCTAAATGGGGCAGATGAGACACTGGAGCATCATCCATGGGGCCCATCATATACTGGAGAATTCTAAATGGGGCAGATGAGACACTGGAGCAGCATCTGCGGGCCCATTATACACTGGAGCATTATAAATGGGGCCCATTATATATGGAGCATTATTTTGGCCCATAACACACTGGAGCATCATCCATGGGGCCCATCATATACTTTGAGCTTTCTAAATGGGGCAGATCAGACACTGGAGCAGCATATACGGGGCCCATTATACACTGGAGCATTATAAATAGGACCCATTATATATGGAGCATTATTTTGGCCCATCATACACTGGAGCATCATCCATGGGGCCCATCATATACTGGAGCATTCTAAATGGGGCAGATCAGACACTGGAGCAGCATCTACGGGGCCCATTATACACTGGAGCATTATTAATGGGTCCCATTATATATGGAGCATTATATTGGCCCAGCATACACTGGAGCATCATCCATGGGGCCCATTATATACTGGAGCATTCTAAAAGGGGGAAAACAGACACTGGAGCAGCATTTACGGGGACCATTATACAATGAATCATTAATAATGGGGTCCATTATATATGGAGCATGATTTTGGCCCATAAGACATTGGAGCATCATCCATGGGGCCCATCATATACTGGAGCATTCTAAATGGGGCAGATCAGACACTGGAGCATCATCCATGGGGCCCATCACATACTGGAGAATCATATGGGGTTCATTATTTATGGGGCATCATATAGGGTATGGAGCATCATATGGTGCACATATGGGGCCTATTCTTTATGGAGCATTATATGGAGCCAATTCTGGATGGAGCAATATATGGGGCCCATCACATACTGGAGAATCATATGGGGTTCATTATTTATGGGGCATCATATAGGGTATGGAGCATCATATGGTGCACATATGGGGCCTATTCTTTATGGAGCATTATATGGAGCCAATTCTGGATGGAGCAATATATGGGGCCCATCATATACTGTATGGAGCTTTATATGCGACTCATTATACTATATGGAGCAATATGTGGGGCTCATTGTACTCTATGGGGACCGTCCTATACTTTATGGCACATTATATGGGGACTATCATATACTCGAACAGTATGTGGAGCTCATCATATACTGTATGAAACATTATATGGGACCAATTATGCTGTATGGAGCAATATATGGGGCTCATTATTCTGTATCAGTCATGTCATGTAAGAATTAAAGTATTTTCCACTGTAATATATATTTCTGTGCCGTATCGGAGCATGATGTATGTGTTAAAGGGGCCCACTGACACTCTTTGGCCAGGGGCACACGAAAACCGGGAGCCAGCCCAACCCCCCCCCACAAGTTTTGCCAAATAACCCCCAGTTTTCAATGCGTAACTATTTTTATATAGTTAATTAAGGTTGCCAAGCTTAAGCAATAAGAATTTATGTTGTTGGCATTGAAATGGGCACTGTAGGTGTGTTTAATGTCCTCCACTCCATGGCAACTTTGCTTCCCCATTGACTTGCATTGGGTTTCCTGTTTCAGTCGGACCCCCGACCTTTCACGATAGTCGGCCGATTCATGAAACCCGACTCGACCCTAAAAAAGGGAAAGTCGCTCACCTCTACCCAGTATACATTGTTCCCAGCTTGCACTTTGGGAGACACACCCCATATAAATTGTTAAGTGGGTTTTTCCTGCTACAGCAATGTTAAACATGAGGACATTAACTTCGGTTTAGATACACTGTCGGGCTCAGAAAGGAGAGCGTCATTTAGTTTTCAGTGCACAAATTTCACTGGATTTTTTGGGGGGAGCGATGTTGATTTTGCAGAGCCTTTGAACTTTCAGTAATTTAGAAACCCACTACCGTATATTTCTATTGACAGATGATAGACCTGAAATGGGGCATGCTTTTTTTGGTTTGAGCTGAAGCTTTTATTTGTAACATTTAGGGGTATGTGTCATTTTGAATTGTTGTAACGGTTCAGATTTAGCCTGTGTTCTACATTGAGCACTTATGTCTGGGTTTTCTACTATATACAGGGGCGCATCGATAATGAGGCGAGTTGAGCCTTCAGTCTCAGGCGGCGGCAGCTAGGGGGCGGCAGAGCGGAACTGAGAACACGTGGTGTGGTGCCGGCTCGCCGCTCTCCTTAATCCCTGCTGAATCATAGACACAGTCAGTCAGTTACACTCCTGCGCACGGTGCACCGTGCTTGATATCGTCGTTCGTGCGACTCGTGCCCAGAAGCAGTCAGAAGCTTTGCTATGTGACTAATTAGTTATATTAGCAAGTTGCAACACTTACTATGGGGGGCTGAGCTGAGGTGCAGCGGCGGTGCCCCGGAGCGGCGGAGCCCCTCTCCTCCCTTCCCTCCCTGGGCTGGGAGTGGGACACATACTGCTGGCCAGCTGGGACTCGTCTCTCAGGCACAGGCACAGCACAGCAAATGGTTAAAAATCATGATCTCCCCCCCCCCCGGGTCCCCCCCCCCCCCCGTTGCAGGCAGCTGTACAGCTCTTTCACATCATCAAAAGAGGGTCCTTCCTGATACAAAGAGCCTGCTGCTCCCTGCTGTAAATGACAGGAGCAGCCAGGGCAGGCTCTGCAGTGACTCAAGAATGAGCCCATTTTTTTTTTCCTGTGCTGTGTATGCCTGGCTGGCAGGCAGCTTTTATTGCAGTTTGACAGTCTGTGACTGATGTGGAGGAGCAGGCAGGAGAGCAGTATAAGGGCTCAGTCATACTCACATGCGTGGAAATCATCCGATGCTCGCATGTGAAATCCTAGCTCTGGCGCCGGCACTCGGGAGTGGAGCGAGCGGCTGCATAGAAATACATGCAGCCGCGCTCCCCACTCCCTAGTGCCGACGCCACTCCAGAGCTGGGATTTCACATGCGAGCATCGGACAATTTCCACGCATGTGAGTATGAGCCCTTAGGGTGTGTTTCCACTGTCAGTAAATGCTGCGTGTTTGACGCTGTGTACTGGTCCAGCGTCAAACACGCAGCGTCCAGATGTTACAGCATAGTGGAGGGGATTTCATGAAATCCCGTCTCCACTATGCAAAAAAACACGCAGGCGGCAGACCTGCGTTAACGGACATGAGGCGCGTCTTTCCAGATCGCAGCATGTCCTTTTCCCTTGCGGCGACGCTCCATCGCCGCAAGGGAAATAACACAGGCCTATGTAGCGCTGCGGTGATTCCGGATGTGTTCAATGAGCACAAAGAAGGGGGTGTGGCTTTGGGAGGAGCGGACTTTCCGCTCCGTCCAAATCGCTGTGGTTCCGGACCGTGGAATCACAGCCTATGGCCGGAGTCACACTGGCGACAAAATCGGACGACTGCAATGCGATGAAATATCGCATTGCAGTCGGACCTATGTTAATCTATGGAGCAGCTCCCAGTATCAGATTTTTTGTGGTCCGTTTTAAACGTCCGTGTACAATCGCAGCATGCTGCGATTGTCACCGATTGTCGGTCGACAATCGCCAATGCAAGTCTATGGGAGCGATGAAAAATCAGATTACAAACGGACCACACTGTGTGACTTGCGATGAAATCGCATTGGTGTCCTTTAGAAAAGCCGGCAATTCATCCCCGGCTATACTGTAAAATCACACTGACAGCTTTAATAAAGACTAGAAAGAATAGCTATATACACATAGAACACATATATATATATATACATGTCATTGTGACATGTATATATACATATATTTATAGTTCCTAGACTTCTACATACTGTAATAGCCGCTAATTCAATTGCCGGGTTTTGTGAAATCACAGAAGCCGACATGAAATGATACATTGTTTCCACACATTTAACCATGTAATTTCATGTATTTTTATATATGTTTGAAACATACAATTACATGAGTGTATTTGTGCAAAATTTCAGACATGTAGGGGTTAATTAAAGGTGTAATTTCGTTGAAAAAAAATGCGTGGGCTCTCGCTGTATTTTCTCCACCAGACAGACAAAGCAAAGCGAGTGGGGGCAGATAATAATAGCCTAGGGAGGGTACATTTTTTTTGTGCCCCCCCCTGGCTACTAACATCTGCCCCCAGACACCCCAGAAAGGGCAAATCTATAATTAGATTCGCCCTTTCTGGCACTTTGCCCGTCTATTCCCATTGCCCTGTAGCGGTGGCGAATGGGTTAATCTCACCTTACTGTCACCTTAGTATTGAAAGGTGACCTTAAGGCAGGTTAATAATTGATAGCTGTCACTTAGACAACTATCAATTATTAATCCTATTGAAGTAAATAAAAAAACACACACACTTTAAGAATAAATAATTTTAATGAAATAAAAACACATTTTTTGACCATATTTTATTTTACACTTAATCCGTGCGAAGCCATTGATCTCCTAAAATAAAGAAAAAAAAATAAAACAACATTATTCTTACCTATTCCGCCGATCTGTCACGTCCCACGCTGTAATCCTTCACAAAGGGTTAACTAGCTTTGAGCCAAGCAGTGCAAGTAATCCTGCATGCTCAGCTCAAAGCTCATGAATGAATAAGTTCCTCTCCTGGCGACAGGAGAGGATGTGTTTCATGAATGAAGCTTAATTGATTGTGTCCACTTTCCCTTTAGGTCAGGTCACTACAGTTAAATTGGCAGTAAATCAATTAAGCTCCATTCATGAATCTATTCCTCTACTTTCGCTGGGAGAGGAACTTATTCATTCAGGGGAATACAGGTCTGAGACAGCATTATTAGCTCTCTGCGACCTGTAACCTGTTAACCCTTTCTGATGGATTACACCGTGGGACCTGACTGTACATCGGATTGGTAAGTATAATTTTGCTTTTTTATTTTATTTTTATTACAGGAAATGGTTTTAGCAGGAAAATAAATATTGGTCAAAAACTGTGATTATTTCATTAAACTTCTTTTTTATTAAACTGTGTGTGTTTGATTTTTCTTTCATACAATAGGATTAATAATTGATAGTTGTCTAATTGACAGCTATCAATTATTAACCTGCCTTAAGGTCACCTTTCAATACTAAGGTGACAGTAAGGTGAGATTAACCCATTCGCCACCGCTACAGGGCAATGGGAATAGACGGGCAAAGTGCCAGAAAGGGCGAATCTAATTATAGATTTGCCCTTTCTGGGGTGTCTGGGGGCAGATGTTAGTAGCCAGGGGGGGCACAAAAAAATGTACCCTCCCTAGGATATTATTATCTGCCCCCACTCGCTTTGCTTTGTCTGTCTGGTGGAGAAAATACAGCGGGAGCCCACGCATTTTTTTTCAACGAATTTACACCTTTAATTAACCCCTACATGTCTGAAATTTAGCACACATATACTCATGTAATTGTATGTTTCAAACATATATAAAAATACATGAAATTACATGGTTAAATGTCTGGAAACAATGTATCATTTCATGTCGGCTTCTGTGATTTCACTGAAGCCGGCAATTGAATTAGCGGCTATTACAGTATGTAGAAGTGTAAGAATTATAAATATATGTATATATATATGTCACAATGACATATATATATATATGTGCTCTATGTGTATATATCTATTCTTTCTTTTGTGATTTAAATACTATTCTTTTGGATCCATTATATGTCAGTTTTGCAAGCCTGCGAGAAAATCTCGCAAGTCGGATGAAAATCGGATGTTACAAGGTACACACACATGCGATTAAATCGCATCTTTGAAAGAAAATCGGATGCCAGAAGGATGTGTGATGTTTTTATTTTGATCCGATTGTCGACCGTCTAAAACGGACCGATTTTTTGTGGTTGTGTGTGACTCCGGCCTATGTGTGCTGGGAATAACTGCATGTGAGTTATTGAGTCCCAAATAAAGATATGTTGGCTTCATCCATGTCCTGTGTTGTTTTTCAGGCACCACAAAACTGCAACAAGTTGCGTTTTTGTGGGTCTGATAAACTATGCAGACACATGGATCCGTTTTCGTCTCCATTGACTTTCAGTGGTGACAGATGGGACTTGCGTGTGCATTCAGTAGTCACCGTTTTCCCACGGATCCCTGTGTCTGCATATATTTTATCAGACGCACAAAAACTTAACTTGTTGCAGTTTTGTGTCGTCTGAAAAACACGCAGGCACAGGAAGACGCACGGATCCGCAGCTACACATCTGGAATTAAAATGGAGCTCTATGGAGCATGGATCCAGGACAACACCGATCATTTATGTCTTATATATTTTTTTTCTATTGTCCAAGACCTTGAAGTTCTACGTGGCAAGAGGGTTTGTTGAACGATTTTGATTAAGGCCCAGCTGTTGATTTCTGAAACTGAACCACACAGTGAGTAGTATTCTTAATATCCTTTATTTTCTACTACTTATACAGAACTTTAACAAATATAAAAATCGATGTTTCAAACATATTCCTATTTAAAAGTGTATGTATTTCACATGTGCGTCAGGTTAGGCTAGTAAGAGTAAACCAGATTTATTTGTACTGATTTTACAATAGGGGTGCGCCGTTTTGCAGTTCGCCTCAGGCAGCAGAGAGGCTAGGTTCACCCATGACTACTGTATATCTCCATAATATTTGAATCAAATAGAAATCACGACAGAAGAATTCAATGTAATGAGGCAGAAGGAATCACTTTGGTGTTCTTCACCTTGTTAGAGGTGTACAAAACTGTGGTTGACTGCAGAGGTACCAAATTTGTATATGTTTTTATGTTTTGCTACTTTTACTCACTACAAATGTTTTATTTACAAAAACGTATTCTTCTGTTTTGGCATGTTTTGAGACGTATAACTTTTTTAGCTTTCCACCAACAGAGCTATAGGAGAGTTGTTTTTTTTGCGGTAATGAGGTGAACTATTTATTTTGTACCACGTTGTGGTACATTTTTTTTATCTTTCTTTTCCACTTTTTGTGAGTAAGATTGAACAAAAATCAGCAGTTCAATATATTTTTTACACTGTTCACCATGCAGTATAACTGATAATATAGCTTTATTTTTCAAGTCAGTACAATTAGAGTGATTCCAGATTTATTCATTTTTTTCATGTTTTTCTACTTTTTCTCATTATTACACGTACCTTCAATAATGGACATCTATGGTTTGATTTCTTTCCCTGTGTGGATTGTATGGGTTGTTACCGACATCTGGTAAGAACTTCAGGTCAATAGCACCTTTAGAAATAAGTTTACTTATTCAATACTTATTTCACCCATTGTATATATATACTGTATCTAATATATAATTACCAATAAACTCTGTCACAACTTCCGGTGCTTGTGTTGCTTCCACAATGCACGGCGGCTGAAAGTACGCCGACCGGCATATTGGAACACCCAAGTTCTGAGTATTCGAATATGGCGGCCGGGATTCTTATCCCTCACCAAAGCCGGACGTGCACCACTCATTGGCTGAGCCGCCCGCCGGCTGAGCCAATGAGTGGCGCGGGATTCAAATCCCCCACCGTATGTTGAATTTAAAATCCCCCGCCGGCTGAGCCAATGAGCGGTGCCGCGCGGGATTCAAATCCCCCGCCAAGGCGCGTGCCACATGGCTTTGGCGGGGGATTTAAATCCTGCGCCGCTCATTGGCTCAGCCATTGAGCGGTGCCACGTGCCTTTGAGCAGCGCGTGATTGAAATCCCCCACCAAAGCTGCGTGGCACCACTCATTGGCTGAGACGCCCACCTGCTCAGCCAATGAGCCGCGTGGGATTCAAATCCCCCGCCAAAGCCATGCGGCACCTTGGCGGAGGATTTGAATCCCATGCGGCACCGCTCATTGGTCGGGAGGAAGGAAGTATGTGGGCGGTGACTGTATGCGTGTATGTGTGTGGTTGTGTGTGCGTGTGCCAGTGTGTGCATGATCTGTGTATGTGCGGGGCTGTGTGGGGGTCTGCGGGTGTGTGTGTATGCAGGCATCGTCCGATGGGACTAGAAGTCCCATCTGGCTATGCCTGCAGCACTGGAAGTGACACATTAGCCAATGATGTGACAGTAGTAGGCCCATCATCCGGCTAATGTGTTGAATGTAAAAAAGAAACAAACCATACATTGCATATAACATACAGAACATACAACATACAGAACATACAACATATAACATACAGAACATACACATAACATACAACACATAACATAGAGTACATACTTACCAATCAAATAATCCCCGATGCCATCGATCTCCTGTAATAAAAATAAAATAATAAAACAACCTATACATTACCTTTCCGCCATAGTCCAGTGATTAACGAGTGTCCCACGATGATCTCCGGTGTAGAACACTGACATCGGGGCAGCACGGTGGCTCAGTGGATAGCACTGCAGCCTTGCAGCGCTGGAGTCCTGGGTTCGCATCCCACCCAGGACAACATCTGCAAGGAGTTTGTATGTTCTCCCCATGTTTGCGTGGGTTTCCTCCGGGCACTCCGGTTTCCTCCCACACTCCAAAAAACATACTGATAGGGAATCTAGATTGTGAGCCCCATCGGGGACAGCGACGATAATGTGTGCAAACTGTAAGCGCTGTGTAATATGTTAGCGCTATATAAAAATAAAGATTGTTATATAAAAATAAAGATTATTATTATTATGTCAGTGCTCTACACCGCCACCGCGATACACTGTCAGCGGAGGTAATCCTCCATGGTGTGTATCGCTCCGCCGCAGGGAGAGAATGAGGTCACTTCCGTCCATTCTCTCACTGGCAAAGCTGGGTGAGAAAATTCCCACGCAGCATTGCCATAAAGTGAGAATCTGAACTCAGGTAACCTCAGTGAGGCACAGCAGGAGCCATTGTCTCCTGTCAGTTCATCACTGGGAGGCTGTATAGAGCAGTGATATCATCTGATGTCACTGTTCTATAGGGGACATCGTCGTGGGACATTCGTTATTAATTGGACTGCGTCGGACAGGGAGTATACGGTTGTTTTATTTTTTTATTTTTTATTACAGGAGACCGAGGGAGTCGCTTGGATCTGGGCGTGCAATAAAAATATGAAAACTGTTCTGTTTTCCTTCATTAAAATACTTTATTCTTATGTGTGTGTGTTTTTTAACCCTTTATTAATATAAGATTAATAATGGAGAGGCGTCTTATTGACATATATGGAACCATGCAATATATCTGAACAAAATGATATAAAGGCCACCCCCCTGACAAAGGCAGATGCCGAAACGCGCGTCGGGGCAGGGCGCATCCAGGAGACTCTGCACATTCAGGCGTTAAGGTAAAACAAGATGGCCTTTATATCATTTTGTTCAGATATATTGCATGGTTCCATATATGGCATTTCATAGGGGCTTATATAGGGCTATTAGTGAGCAGTATTAAAAAATTTAATTACAAGCTCCAAATTCTGCTACTATATTGCACACCCACTTGGGTTCATTAATTTGTAATCATCAGTAAGCAG
>JARQOD010000002.1:348399239-348454145 GCA_033576555.1 Oophaga sylvatica
TTGCTCCTGTGTTACTGGGGTTCAGTAATGTCAGCTGTTCCCTTGCTGTGTGAACGGCAAAAAGTCCTGCTGCCTCCACCATGTTCTCTTCTCATCCTGGGCTTCAACACCGCCAGTTGTTGCTCGGAAGTGCTGTAGCACAGTCAACACTTGCTCCTGTGTTACTGGGGTTCAGTAATGTCAGCTGTTCCCCTGCTGTGTGAACGGCAAAAAGTCCTGCTGCCTCCACCATGTTCTCTTCTCATCCCGGGCTCCAACACCGCCAGTTGTTGCCTGGAAGTGCTGTTAGCACAGTCAACACTTGCTCCTGTGTTACTGGGGTTCAGTAATGTCAGCTGTTCCCCTGCTGTAATGAACGGCAAAAAGTCCTGCTGCCTCCACCATGTTCTCTTCTCATCCCTGGGCTCCAACACCACCAGTTGTTGCTCGGAAGTGCTGTTAGCACAGTCAACACTTGCTCCTGTGTTACTGGGGTTCAGTAATGTCAGCTGTTCCCCTGCTGTGTGAACGGCAAAAAGTCCTGCTGCCTCCACCATGTTCTCTTCTCATCCCTGGGCTCCAACACCGCCAGTTGTTGCTCGGAAGTGCTGTTAGCACAGTCAACACTTGCTCCTGTGTTACTGGGGTTCAGTAATGTCAGCTGTTCCCCTGCTGTGTGAACGGCAAAAAGTCCTGCTGCCTCCACCATGTTCTCTTCTCATCCCTGGGCTTCAACACCGCCAGTTGTTGCTCGGAAGTGCTGTTAGCACAGTCAACACTTGCTCCTGTGTTACTGGGGTTCAGTAATGTCAGCTGTTCCCCTGCTGTGTGAACGGCAAAAAGTCATGCTGCCTCCACCCTGTTGTCTTCTCATCCCTGGGCTTCAACACCGCCAGTTGTTGCTGGGAAGTGTCATTGGCACGGGTACTCACTCCTGCCCAGACTGGTTACAGCACGCCATCTGTTTCCTGTCAGTGTAAACGTCACTTAGCCTCCAATAAGTTGTCCTGTCGTGTTGCGGTCGGGTTAGCCGACTCTATGGTACTTGGAGTTTAGGTGCTTCCTATGTGTGCTGCGGGATTTGCAAATAAAGGCTGTTTCCGTTGTGACAATAGGACAATCACCCACTGCAGTACTGTGGGATTCGGTAACTGCGGCCGGCTCGCGGCCTGTCAACTTAAATTTCCATGGGCACCTTCTGCTACCCGTCCGGGTTCCAGTACCGTCAGCTGGTACTCCGCAGTGCCTTTGGCCTAGGTGCCTCCATCTCGGTATCCGATTTCCAGCAACGTCTGCTGGTCCTTGGTAGTGCTTTGGAGCACAGGTCCCTCCTGCTTAGTAACCGTGTCCCAGTAACGTCAGCTGGTCCTCGGTTGTGCCATTTACTCTTTTCCTTCTGCTGCCCCTCCGGGTTCCAGCACAGTCAGCTGGTCCTCGTTACTTGCATTGGCTCTTGTACCTTCTGCTACCCGTCCGGGTTCCAGTACCGTCAGCTGGTTCTCCGCAGTGCCTTTGGCCTAGGTGCCTCCATCTCGGTATCCGAGTTCCAGCAACGTCTGCTGGTCCTTGGTAGTGCTTTGGAGCACAGGTACCTCCTGCTTAGTAACCGTGTCCCAGTAACGTCAGCTGGTCCTCGGTTGTGCCATTGGCTCTTTTCCTTCTGCTGCCCCTCCGGGTTCCAGCACAGTCAGCTGGTCCTCGTTACTTGCATTGGCTCTTGTACCTTCTGCTACCCGTCCGGGTTCCAGTACCGTCAGCTGGTTCTCCGCAGTGCCTTTGGCCTAGGTGCCTCCATCTCGGTATCCGAGTTCCAGCAACGTCTGCTGGTCCTTGGTAGTGCTTTGGAGCACAGGTACCTCCTGCTTAGTAACCGTGTCCCAGTAACGTCAGCTGGTCCTCGGTTGTGCCATTGGCTCTTTTCCTTCTGCTGCCCCTCCGGTTCCAGCACAGTCAGCTGGTCCTCGTTACTTGCATTGGCTCTTGTACCTTCTGCTACATTTACAAATTGAAGATTTTTTCAATGCTTTTTTGGGTAATCACTCTGGATCTCCAACAATGAAGACGACGACCCTGATGACCACCCCGAAGAAGATGACGACCACAAGGACGACGAGCATCAAGCCAACCAGCCTAAACACCATCACAAAGAAGAAATAAAAGATTACCAAACAGGACTAAGAAGGTCAAGACAAACTACAAGATACAGAACAAGAGACTTAAGAACAATAAGCAGAAGATCAAAAAGCAGAAGAACATGAAGTATAAGACCAAAATGAAGAGCAAAATATATGCTCTAAATTATAAGCAGAAGAAGACTAAACAGTGTATGGGGGTGAGTCCGTTCCTCCTCGTGGTGCCCCTGGAAAATGCCTGCTGCTGCAGGCTAAACTGAACACGGACAGATACTGTTGTAATTTAAATCTTTTGTGACAGCAAGAACGGAAGGATGAAAAATTCATACTTTGACAGATTACAAGTACAGGATTCTCTGTCACAAATAAGAATATGATGAAGAAGATGAAGTACAATATGAATAAGAATAATAGTTTAATAAGAAGAATATGAGTAATGTTAACAAAAAGATGAATAGCAAGAAGTTTAAGAAGAAGATAAAGAAGGTGAAGATGAAGAATAATTTGATGAAAAAGATGATGCTGCTGAAGATTATGAAGGAGAAAGTGTGTCAAAAGTTAAAAAGGTGAAGAGCATGGAAGTTGTGAAATATACATATTTGCCAAAATAGAAAAAACGTTAACAACATTGTCAATTTCTTCGTCAATCCGAACATCTTTAAAAAAAAAATATTATTGCTATTCCATTTGATTGGGTTAAACATCTATGCCTTTAATGTCTCCTCAACCTTCCCCAATACATTCTACATTACTCTTTGTTGTTTTCCTTCATGTACAATTAACCAACAAGGCAAGAATGTTTTTTTTTTAATTCCGATATTTTGTTCCCATAGACTTACATTGGATTTCCGGTATCGGTATCGGGTATCGCCGATATTTTTTGGGTATCGGCAATACCATTCCGATTCCGATACTTTTGGATATCGGAAAGTATCGCTCAACCCTAATTATTAGAGATCTTCCCAGGACATATATTCTATATAAATGATCACTTGCAGAACGAGAGAGTTTATATAAATAGAACACAAGTTGCAGTTGGCAGCAAAGTTGCCCTTCAGAAGAAACGAGTCAGCATCAAGAAGCCTGCCAGGTAGCGCCTACACACGATACCTGTTGTCATTAGCCTGCAGGGTGTGGGAGTTATCACATAGGCGTGTGCCAGTTGGCAACAGATATCTCAAGGAAAATACTAACATTATATTAAAATAGAGGGTGAAGTTGCTGCCCACAAAATATCCAATACAATGGCATCTGTCACTAGAATTGATTGTTTTTATGAGTTGCACCCTTCAAGATTTTCCATGGTTCCTATATCCTTTATTCCTTGCTAAACTCTGCTTATTAGTCATCTGTTATTACTGACAGTCATGATGTACACTCAGGAAGTTTATATTTTTATATATAGTGCTCTTCAGAGTGTCAGTTTTACAATTGTGTGTTCTGGCCCATGGCATTAAGAGATATGAAACATTATTTTTTTCGTTAACCCCTCTCCACCCACTGAACATATATTAACTTGTATATTTAAAGTTTCATGTTTCATGAGTGTAGAAAGATAAATCGGGTGAACAGCCTGAAAGGTGCTAGAGTAGGTTCCTACACCGTGAGAATTATAAAAAGAGAACTCGGCACTCAACTTAACGAAAAGGGTAAGTATTTATTGTAGTCCACGGTAGTGAAACATTTCGGTCCTGAAATTCAGACCTTCATCAGCCACTACTTATATGCAATACAGGAAAATAAAACAAAAAAATTGGTTCAAGATTCTTTCAATAGAAAAAAACAAAATAAAATATAAGTACAAAAATAATTTAACTAAGGTATATACAATAACATGATATGAGCGTGGTTAATCAAGACAGTAATCTTTAAATAGAATAATGCTTGTGCTCAAATAGTTAAGAACAGACTCATTGGACCAGAAAAGAGACATGATGGTGATATCGCACAAAAAGAAAAACATACCATGTGGTACCGGGAGGGGGTAAAGTTACCCAATTCAAAGGTAGGCAGTAGATACTGATGGGATCTAGTGGGTGATAGTGACCATAATGAAAAAGTGACAACGGCCGGTGATTAGTTTCAATATGGAGGGTAGAACATACCAGGTAGATCGCCAGTTTGAGCCCTGATGTCAGGGGTTAAGGTGAGTATCTGAAAGAGATAGCCTCATTCAATTCAGCTGGAAGTGGAGGCGTATAGAGAGATTGATCCGGTATGCTGACCGGCGGTGATCATACCTGGGTGAGAGTTAAAGTCCAGTCTCCGCTGTGTGCCGTGAGGAGGACTCGGTATCCACCGCTAGTCCTTGTGCAGTGAAGGCAGACTCAGCGTGGGAGACTAAAAAGGGAAGGGGCGGGACTAGCGATCCAGCCCCGCCAATAGCAGTGGTGGGTGTGAGATCTTGGAGCGTCATAGGCGGAGACTAATGGCCGTGCGTGTCACAAGGAAAGTGTTGCGTTCCAGAGAAGGTGCCGAGACAGATTCCGGTATCAGGAGATCAATAACATGTGAGGTAATGTGCTCAAAGGTGGGAGCACATGGTGGCCCATTGCTGAGCAGAAGATCCACAGAATATTCTTTTAGTACAATCGGCTCTAAAGGAAAGGAAACATATCATTAATAAATGCAAGGAAAACCGGTATTGTGTAAAATAAATAAGTCAATGCACCAAGTATCATACTGAAGATCACAAATAGGGAAAGGATATCTTATTATAGCACATGTTGGAGGTATGCACAAATAGATGTTATATTATAAGCAGGTGATCACAGAGCAGTATTTATAGATAAACAGCATAGAATCATTGGTAACTTGTAACTAAATTTTATGGATCATATAAAAATTGCGTTTGTTCACAAATGTGCATAAAGCCTGTGAAAATATATATATCTTATTATAGCACATATTGGAGGTATGCACAAATAGATATTGTATTATAAGCAGGTGATCAATGCAGTATTTTTTCATAGAATCATTGGTAACCTGTAAATAAATTTTATAAATTATATGAAAATTGCGTTTGTTCACAAATGTGCAAAGAGCCTGTGAAAATATATAAGAGCCTTGAGACAAAATAAATATGTGGATATGTACACTTATATCCGGAACCATAATAGTCATGGGTAAATGAAAAGACTATGTATAAATTAGTATCAGAAAGAGACGGAGAATTCATAAAAAGGATAGTAGATCATAGTCACGATTGAGACCCTTAGGTGACAATGTATCCAGTGTATGGATCCAATAGGCCTCACGGCGTTTGAGTTGCCGTATCCGATCACCACCCCTTCTTGATTGTGGTACCTGTTCCAAAATTTGGAACTTAAGTTGGGCTATTGTATGTCCGGCAGAGATGAAATGAGATGGAACAGCCAGAAGTGTGTTTTTGCAGAGGATGGTAGATTTATGTTTTGAAATGCGGTCCTTGGCTGGTTGGCAGAGGCGTAGCTAGGGTTTCGGTTTAGGGGGGCGAAACTTCTGAGTGGGCCCCTAACCAGAGAACCTCAGCAAATGACCGCGCTGTTGCCAAAAATTATATATAAAAAGACCAATATTGATATCACCGCCGTATGGTCAGTGGTAAATAATACCAGTCCTACAGAACATATAATAGATTACAGCAGATGTACAGATAATGACTTACCGCTGACGTTCCTTCTGATGGAATCGTTCACTTTTCATGTCTTTTCCATCTGGCCCAGACCGACATAACGACTCCTCCAGCCGAGACTTGACTGCAGAAAATACAACAAAGACACGTTTCACTTCTCATATTTTCAGCACTGTCACGATCACCGATTGGACTATTCTCAACCTGTACAAACTCCTCATCCTGCTGATACCCCAATACTGAGCCGCTGCTGCCATATGTGTCCCTATTTCTGCACCTGATACCCCAATACTGAGCTGCTGCTGTCATATGTGTCCCTATTACTGCACCTCATACCCCAATACTGAGCCGCTGCTGCCGTATGTGCCCCTATTACTGCACCTAGTGTGTGGTTCTGTGTGACCTCTAAATTCTAAAGCACCCCTCTATAATATAGTAATGCCAGTGCAAGTGCCCTAGAAAACAGTGCCCGCATTTTGTCCCTAGAATCTAATATTGCCCCGTGTGCCCCTTTGACAGTCACAGTAACCAGAGTTCCCCTATAACAATAAGTGCCCACTTTACACTTAATAATGTCCCGAGTCTCCCCCCTGTACAGCTCCCCTATACACAGTGTGATGCCCCCTCACTGGATATATACTGACCCCTTAATGTCCCCAAACTATTTAATGGCTTCAACACAGTATGATGGCCCCCCCACTATAATCCCGACACTGTATGATGGCCCCCTAGATAGCATCCATATAGCATAATACACCAGATAGTCCTCAATATAGTATAATGCACCCCCATAGGCAGGCTCTATATTATAATGCACCCCCATAGACAGCCTCTATATTATAAGGCACTCCCATAGGGAGCCTCTGTAGTATAATGCACCCCCATAGACAGACTCTATATTATAATGCACCCCTGTAGGCAGCCTTATTTATACTGTACCTCATAGGCAGTCTTACTTATAATTCACCCCCATAGGCAGCCTTATTTATAATGCACCCCATAGGCAGCCTTATTTATAATGCACCCCATAGCCAGCCTTATTTATAATGCACCCCATAGGCAGCCTTATTTATAATGCATTCCCCATAGGCTGTCTTAGTTATAATGCACCCCCATAGGCAGTCTTATTTATAATGCACCCCCATAGGCAGCCTTATTTATAATGCACCCCCATAGGCAGTCTTATTTATAATGCACCCCCATAGGCAGTCTTATTTATAATGCATCCCCATAGGCAGCCTTATTTATAATGCATCCCCATAGGCAGCCTTATTTATAATGCACCCCCATAGGCAGTCTTATAATGCACCCCATAGGCAGCCTTATTTATAATGCACCCCATAGGCCATCTTATAATGCACCCCCATAGGCAGTCATTTATAACGCAGTCCCCCATATGCAGCCTTACTTATAATGCACCCCATAGGCAGTCATTTATAACGCAGTCCCCCATATGCAGCCTTACTTATAATGCACCCCATAGGTAGCCATTTATAATGCACTCCCCCATATGCAGCCTTATTTATAATGCACCCCATAGGCAGCCATTTATAATGCACCCCCATATGCAGTCTTATTTATAATGCACCCCATAGGCAGCCTTATTTATAATGCACCCCATAGGCCGTCATTTATAACGCAGTCCCCCATATGCAGCCTTACTTATAATGCACCCCATAGGCAGTCATTTATAACGCAGTCCCCCATATGCAGCCTTACTTATAATGCACCCCATAGGCAGCCATTTATAATGCACTCCCCCATATGCAGCCTTATTTATAATGTAACCCCAAATGCAGTCTTATTTATAATGCACTCCCCCATATGCAGCCTTATTTATAATGCACCCCTATAGGCAGTCTTATTTATAATGCACTCCCCCATATGCAGCCTTATTTATAATGCACCCCTATAGGCAGTCTTATTTATAATGCACTCCCCCATATGCAGCCTTATTTATAATGTACCCCCAAATGCAGTCTTATTTATAATGCACCCCCATTACAAAAATAACAAATCCTGTACTCACCTCTCTTGCTCCCGGCTCCTGCGCTGCTCACTGCTCTCCCTCTCAGCGTCTGACTGCCGGCGCCGGGCAGTGACGTCATCGCGCCCGCTGTCAGACGCTGAGAGAGGGATTATGGGAGAGGAGGAGCGCTCGCTCCTCTCACAATGCGGTCAGCTGTATCGGCTGGATGCTGATACAGTTGACCCTCCGATGATGGGTGGGGGGCCCACTGCTGGCACCGGGCCCCCCACTGCCTGCTCAGGGGCCCCATAGCGGCAGAGCAGGGAGATCGATTCTCCCTGCTCTGCCCCAGAATGTAACTGTATCGGCGCGCTGTGCACGCCGATACAGTTACAGTAGCGTATCTCCGGGTGGGCCCCCACAGAGCGTGGGGCCCGGGGCCACCGCCCCCTCTGCCCCCCCGGTAGCTACGCTACTGCTGGTTGGGTAGTTTCGCCAATATACAAAAGGCCGCATGGGCACTTGATGGCGTAAATGACATAAGGGGTGTTGCATGTAAAATAGCCCCGAATCCTGAATGTTTTGCCAGTATAAGGGTGGTGAATGGTCTCACCCTTCAAGACATTAGAGCATTGGGTGCAATTCAGGCAAGGGAAGGTGCCTGTTCTAGGTTTTCTAATAAAACCTTGTGTTGTCCTAGGTTTTGTAGACACTAAGTCAGCTCTGATTAAAAAGTCTCTCAGATTAGGGGCACGACGGAAACAGGGGAGGAATGGTTTGGCAAATTCAGAGATATCTGGATGGGCTATTTGTAGAAGAGGCCAATGTTGGCGAATAGATCTGTGGAGGATATATGCGAATGGGTGATAGGAATGTACAAAGGCAATTCTGCCTGCATTATTCTGTCTGTTACGGGTTCGTGTAGACATAGAGAGATCCAAGGTACGCTGTGGGTAACCCCTCTCTTTGAATTTAGCACTCATCTCGGTTAGACACTTATCCAGAGTAATGGGATTAGAGACAATACGTTTCACCCGGTGAAACTGTGACCTAGGAATTGAGTTTTTCATAGTAGTAGGATGAAAACTGGTGAAATGGAGTAAGCCATTGCGGTCAGTGGGTTTCGTGTACAGATCGGTAGTCAGTTTGCCCTCTAGATCTTTGACCACCAATGTGTCTAGGAAATTGATTTTAAACGGGTCATGGGAAATGGTGAAGCTAAGGCCCGGCCATGATACATTAAGGAACTGATGGAAGGAGATAAGGGACTCGAACGTGCCCCCCCCAGATGCAAAAAACGTCATCAATATAACGTTTCCACGTTTATAACGTTATCTCTAAAGAGGGGGCTGGTATAGATGACTGTTTCTTCAAAATGAGACATGTAACAATTAGCATAGGGGGGTGCTACGTTCGAGCCCATCGCGGTCCCGCTTATCTGGAGAAAAAAATCGTCCTGGAACATGAAGTAGTTTTTTGTAAGTACAATAGTCAGAAGATCAATACAAAGATTAACGTGTGCACTACTGAAATCAGAAGATTCGAGAAGATGTCGCACAGACTGTATGCCATGTGAATGGGGTATGGAAGTATAAAGATCCTTTATATCAAATGTTACCAGCAAGGAGTCTATCCAGAAAGGATCCAGTATCAAGGATAAAAGAACGACTAGTCTTAATCAAAGGAGTCAAAAATTTTTCCAAATATATCGCAATGGGAGATAGGATTGAGTCAGATGCTGCAACAATGGGTCGGCCAGGGGGTTGTTGAAGGTTTTTATGAATTTTAGGTAATAGGTAGAAAACCGGAATTACTGGATTATGAGATGTAAGGAAATCGTAAGTTTTCTGGTCTATTACTCCAGATTCACAATATCCCCCCAATATGTCCTTGATGTGATGTCTAGTTATAGTAGTAGGATCGTTGGTTAATTTGCGGTAGATGGTGTCATCGTTAAGTTGACGGAGGGCTTCTGAAACAGTATGAGCGGTCCATGACCACAATGGCTCCCCCTTTATCAGCGGGTTTAATGATTATATTGTTATCTGTTGAAAGAGATCTAAGTGCATGGTGATCCACTGCTGACAGATTAGATAAATAGTGTAATTTGCCTCTGTCTATGTCCGATTTTAGGACATTGAAAGAGGACTGAATAACATCAATAAATGTTTCTAGGGCGTTAGAACCCATTGGTGGTCTGAATGTACTCTTGCTCCTACGACCTAAGGTAGTGACAGAGAGACGACTCATTTCTGTATTAGAATCAGGTATAGTGGGTGTTACGTTCACAGGTTGTGAAAAATAGACCTTAAGTCTGAGTAGTCTGTAGAAGCGTTGGAGATCCATTTCTAAATCAAATGTTCTGTATTTGTAGGAGGGACAGAAAGTCAGTCCCTTCTGTAGGACATTATATTCTGCAACGCTTAGTGTCCGTGATGAAATGTTTATGACCAGAGGGCACATACCTGGGATCGTGTAGTCCGTTGTTGCTCGTAGTTGCCCCTGCGGTCTGTGCCCCCGTCTGGTCCTCTTCTTCGCTGTGTTCGTCGTCGTTGGCCTAAAAAAGAGGTTGACAATACTGTTTGGCCACTGTGGTCTTGTTCTGAGCCAGAGGTGGATGCGTCCGTGGATGATCTTTGTGCAGGTTTGGAGAAGGTGCGCCATAAGGGTCGTTTATCTTGCCACTTATAGACGCGGTCAAGGTCATAATCTTCCTGGTCCCTTGCAAACTTGCATCTCTTATGGTCTTCAATGTCCTTTCTATGTTGACTAATATTGTTGATTTGTGTTTTGAGTTGTGAGACTTCCTCCGGGGTGCCAGTAGTTGATAGTTGTGTCTCAATAGACTGGATTGATTCAGTGCTACTGGTGATGGCCTTTTGTAGATGTTCTACGGTTAGAAGCATAAGGTCAAATGAGCATTTGTTCAATATCTGTTCATATTTATGGAAGAAATCAGGGGAATCAGAAAAGAGAGTCGGGCGGAGAGGGACCAGTAGGCCACGGGGTATTTTCTGCACACGAAGATATTCTGTAAGGGTCGCACAATGAAGCTCAAGATTCGTATGGTGGCGTAGCTCCCTCTCCAAATCTCGTCCACGGGTTTCCCTTGGTGGGGCCCTGAGGAAGTCACTGGAAAGGGTAGTCTGGGCTAAAATATTTGAGGTTTGGTCAGCATTATATGAGAAGGTCAGAGAAGATAGTGACATGACCACAAGGCGTGCGACACGGATAGGTACTCAGTGTAGAAAGATAAATCATGTGCACAGCCTGAAAGGTGCCAGAGTAGGTTCCTACACCGTGAGAATTATAAAAAGAGAACTCGGCACTCAACTTAACGAAAAGGGTAAGTATTTATTGTAGTCCACAGTAGTGAAACGTTTCGGTCCTGAAATTCGGACCTTCATCAGCCACTACATATATGCAGCCTTGTTTCACTACCGTGGACTACAATAAATACTTACCCTTTTCGTTAAGTTGAGTGCCGAGTTCTCTTTTTATTATTCTCATGTTTCATGAGTGTGATAATGTATGCCTTTGAATAGCAGTATTCACTCCCACACATGCTGTGATTAGTAGGATTGTCCTGTCACTGAGACATGGAATTCAGAAGCAATAGTGTCATTAAGGCCTTTAGTGTTCCCACACATCCCCACTCCTAGTACGCTCCCCCACACATAGTATGACGCATCTGTGGCGCCCCTGAGGGTCCAGTAGCCACAGAGGTACTGCATCTCAACCAGAGGTGTGGTATCCCACCTTTCAGGTAAGATGGGGACACCTAACCTGGCTCTGACACAAAACTACATCCATCTCACACACTAGCAGCAGTTCCTTTAGCACTCCTGCTGGCTAGGAAAGGGTGTTAGGTGGTGGGTGGAGCTGGAAGGTGAGAGCTGGAGAATAGAGGGAAGTGAGAGAGAGTCTTCCCTTAGAGGGAGAAGGGGAAAGACGTGCATAGGCAATCTTCCCATAGGGGAAGGAGGGAAGAGATAGAACCGTGCAGCAGGCTCCTAGTCTGGAGGAGCTGCTGAACAGACAGAAAGACTGAAGGAAGCTCTCTGAAGGAGGAAGTGATTTCTCAGAGGCACGGGCAGGACAAGTGTTACCCGTGGGGCTCGTTCCAGGATGACGGACGTCAGTTGGGAATAGATTCAGGTCGCAGAAGGGTCTCGGCCCCTAGACCAGTGGAGCGTACAACAGGACTCAGCTAGCAAGCTGACAGCTGTGGCAACTTTAGGGGTCACAGCCAGCAACCACAATTATCTTCTCTGGGAAGGCAGCTAAAAGGAATCAAGGAAATGCTTTCGGCACGTTATCCGACAGGATTCGCAGCTGCTAGACTGGGACACTGATTGTGTGGTGCTGGGAAGGAAGAGGAGTGGAAATCTGCACAGTGAGATGGCCAGGGAAGGCATATACTAACAGGGAGTTCTGGAAAGGTGTTCTCCATCTGCCTGGAAATTGGCTGGATCCCTCACCTGGAGGATGTTGCACCAAGTGGGCATCTGTGTGCACCAGAACTGTGAGTAAAGCTTTGGAAACTGCATCTGACTGTGTCTTCTCAAGTTCTTCCTGCGGCACCCACTCAACACTGCTACATCTACCAACACCATTATCCTCTTTAACATACATCTGCCCTGGGACAACAATCTCTACCAGTTGAGAGTTATTACAACTCTGCTGCATCACACTACCAGTCCCAGAGGAACTTCACTGCAGCGCTAGTCACCTCTGACCAGATACCACAGGTGGCGTCACAAACTTATCTACACATAGACTTTATTCCTCATCAACTCTTATTTTACATGGACGCTCAGGGATACGGACCGGGTCACTGCTGCCATGACACATCCCTTTAAGACAACGGCCAGGTACCGAGTAACCCACTGACCTGGCGGGCGATCCATTTTGGTGTCACGAACAGGATGAACCGACCCTTCAATGAGGGTCTTGTGCGCCTAACAGAATGTGCATGGGAGTAAATTTATTGAACTGTGATTTGAACTGTAAAGATGGCTGCCATGGCGGTTCCACGAGGTGTGCAGTAGGCGGTACCATCGTGGGCGGTACCCAATAAAGAGCGTGAAACAGCATGAACCTCCCCTGTCTGTACTTCTATGCAACTGCATCATGGCCGACCGCCAGATGAGTCCGTATTCTGGCTTGGTATGGCAGCAAAGGAAAAAGACAATGCCCCTCGGGGGTGTAGAGAAGACCAGAGGCGGGAAACAAAATGGAAGAGAAAGCAAAGCTCCAGGAAGATGCCATGACGAGCAGTGAGCAGAGACTTGCTGGGCTCGGGGTGGAAGCAGAAGGCTCCCCAGGCCAGGGAGATTGAGGCTCCTCCCAGTTGTCGATAGCTGACCTGGCGCTCCTGGAAGGAGAGGTTGAGGAGCTGCAGACGCAACTAACAGTGGTGTCGCAATGGAAGGAGTCCGGCGCTGAAGAAATGCAGGTAGCAGGCGACGACATCATTGTTGCAGCCGATGACACCCTGGTGGAGTCCCCGACACCCCCACCAACCCAATGCAAAATGTTTCATCAATTTTCCTAGAGTAGTAATAGTAGAAATGGTTGCCACAAAAGGCAACCCACCAGATGGAAACCCAAGTTTGAGTCTCCACATTTCCAAAAATTATTGTAGAAGGTATTACATGGCAGCAGTACACGCTAGAATCCTCGACTTCTTCCATCATTCGGAGGGGAAATTGTGGTTCAAAATAGCTCAATCCATTTGTCCTAAAGCTCTTACCACTCTCCCATGGTGCGCCCATTTTATTGTCCCCTTTCTTGGCCTCATGTCATATAGTACTTATGCCACTGCTTTGGCTTTGAGATCCCCAAAAGAAAAGCTTATCCTCAATCGACCCCTAGGGCCCCTTGCTCCCGATTTCAGATAATCCAGATTTCCCACCAGGACTATCTGCAAATAGATTTCTCGGTGCAAATAAATCCCATCCGATATTATTTTCTCATGTCATCTCCCATACTTCGCTGCTCCCCCTCAATGGCTTGTTACAGGGAAGAGCCACTTCCCCAAAGGCAAATTTTGAATATAGCCAGTTACAACACTTCTATTCAACTGTGAAGAAGTGCACACATCTTCATAGAGATCTCACAAACTTTGAAAAATGGAGCCTATCATTGTCACCCCTACACACTCCATCTCCCTACTGTATAATCTCCTCATTGCCCAGGTAACTGACAATAGGCCAGGATTATGCGGTGCATGGGAAAGGGAACTGGGGAAGTCCTTCTGTGACTCACAATGGGATAAATGTTTCTTCCTGGGCTCCTGCACCTTCCTCACCAGTTTGGCTGCTACCATGCGCCCTGGTAAATCCCTCTCCCCCACCCTCCCATGCCTGCCGCCTTGGTTCTCCCGACCGTCTGGACCTTGCAGATGTTAGCCCTTCCGCATACAACTCCTCCTCCTCTACTTCCTCCACCTCCTCTTGTTTCACCACCGGACTCCGAATTCTGTTTAACATGTGCTCCAGCATGTAAATCACTGGAATAGTCATGCTGATAATGGCATCATCAGCACTAAACATCTTCGTGGCCATTTCAAAACTGTGCAGAAGGGTGCATAGGTCCTTGATCTGAGACCACTCCTCCAGCGTGATTTGCCCCACCTCTGGATCTCGTTGGCCCAGGCTATAAGTCAGAACGTATTGCACCAGGGCTTGTCTGTGCTGCCACAGTCGTTGCAACATGTGCAGAGTTGAATTCCACCGTGTTGGCACATCGCATTTTAGCCGGTGAAGTGGCAGGCCCAACGACTTCTGTAGAGATGTAAGTCGCTGAGCTGCGGGATGCGAACGGCGGAAGTGCGCACACAGCGACCGTGCCCTCTGCAGAAGGCCATGTAGTCCGAGATAGTGGGCTAAAAATTGCTGGACAACCAGGTTCAACACATGAGCCATACAAGGCACGTGTGTGACATTGCCCCGGCAAAGGGCTGCACCCAGGTTTGCTGCATTGTCGCACATGGCCTACCCTGGTTGCAGGTCCAGTGGAGACAACCATTCATGAAACTGGTTCTCCAGAGCTGGCCACAACTCCTCAGCTGTGTGACTCACATTTCCCAGACATTTCAAAGTAAAAACCGCCTGATGACGTTGAGCCCTGATGCCAGCATAGCAAGGAGGTGTGCAGGATCCCTTCTGCGCAGTTAGAAAGCCGGTGGCGTGACCTGACAGACTTTGAGTGCAGGTGAAGGACCGAGAGGAGGTTGAGGAGGCAGAAGCAGTGGAGGAACTTCGAGATAAAGAGTACTGACGCACAACTCGTCGGGACGGCAAGACTTGGACAGCAGCCCCTTGTCCTGCTGTCAACATAGTTACCCAGTGCCCAGTCAGCGACATGTAAAAATTATTAGGAATTTGAACGCTGGTGGAGCTTTGTATAGATGGCCTAATAGAATGAGTACCACACACTGCTACTATGCCCACAATTATTCTACAGGCAAGATGCAGATAAAACTTATTATTTATTTCAACATTGGTGGAGCTTAGTATTGATGGCCTAATAGAATAAGTTCCACACACTGCTACTATGCCCAAAATTATTGTCCAGGCAACATGCAGATAAAAATTCTTTTTTTTTGAACGCTGGTGGAGCTTTGTATAGATGGCCTAATAGAATGAGTACCACACACTGCTACTATGCCCACAATTATTCTACAGGCAAGATGCAGATAAAAATTATTAGAAATTTGAACGCTGGTGGAGCTTAGTATAGATGGCCTACTAGAAAGAGTACCACACACTGCTACTATGCCCACAATTATTCTACTGGCAAGATACAGCTAAAAATTCTTTTTTATTTGAATGCTGGTGGAGTTTTGCATAAATTACCTAATAGAATGAGTACAACTACTATGCCCAAAATTATTGTCCAGGCAAGATGCAGATAAAAATTATTATTTATTTCAACGCTGGTGGAGCTTAGTATTGATGGCCTAATAGAATGAGTACCACACACTGCTACTATGCCCAAAATTATTGTCCAGGCAAGATGCAGATAAAAATTATTTTTTTTTTGAATGCTGGTGGAGCTTTGTATAGATGGTCTAACAGAATGAGTGCCACACACTGCTACTATGCCCAAAATTATTGTCCAGGCAAGATGCAGATAAAAATTCTTTTTTTTTTGAACGCTGGTGGTATTGTTGGCCTAATAGAATGAGTACCACACACTGCTACTATGCCCAAAATTATTCTCTAGGCAAGATGCAGATAAAAATTCTTTTTTTGAACGCTGGTGGAGCTTTGTATAGATGGCCTATGTAATGTATGTAGTACAGTTCATATAGCGTCTTGTGCTTGGGTGCGATGAAAACACAGGAGTCACAGGTTTGATATAGAAAAGTCCTGTATTACTTCATACAAGTTGGCAGAAATAGTCACACAGTTTGCAGACACAGAAACAGGAGACACAGCAGGCCAGAGTAATCCAAGCTCAGCAATCACTCTCCAATACAGATTCAGGATCTTCTTCTCTGTTACCGTAAGTCCATGCAAACGTGGGTCTTTCAAAGAGCAGGGTTCAGAGTCCACAAGTGCTTCAGAGTTCCTCAGTAGGAATAGCTGGAGTACAAGGTCCAAGGCTTACAGGAGTCAAGTCACAGGTTCACTGCAGGCTAGATTCTGAAGCACTGATTGCTCAGCTGTGGCTGCTTAAGAAGCAAAGGAGAGAATCAGGGCGGGAACATGCAAGCTGGAAACTCCATTTTGACTGAGGGCAAGATAGCTGCAGCAAGACAGAAAGTAAAATGGCTGACGAACAAACTGAGTTTCAGGAATATATACATAGAACCTTACATTACTCCCCCCTTAAGGACAACCTCCGGATGACCTCAGACCAGGCTTGTGTGGGTACCTCTGATGAAACTGACGGAGCAAGCGAGGAGCATTAACATTATTGACCGGTTCCCATGAGTTGTCCTCCACTGGGTAGCCCTGCCATTTAATCAGATATTGTAACTGATTTCTATACAACCTGGAATCTAAAATCCTTTCCACCACAAATTCTTCCTGACCATCGACCAGCACTGGGTCAGGGCAAGGAGAGGAACGTCCAGGAAACGTATTGGGTGTCTCAGCCTTTAGTAGGGATACATGAAAGACAGGGTGGATTCTCATAGTTCTGGGCAGTTGAAGACGACAAGCAATGGCACTTATAATTTTACTGATTTTATAGGGTCCAATGTACTTATGTCCCAACTTAGACGATGGAATCCTTAACTTAAGATTTCTGGTTGACAGCCAGACCAAGTCTCCTACCTTGAAAGCTGGTGCAGGTTTACGAAATTTATCTGCTGCTTTCTTGTACCTTTCTTGAGCCGATTCCAGATTTTCCTTTAGAAGATCCATATTCTTCTGTAAAGACGTGATTCTTTCAGCCACTGCTGGTAAAGGCGTTTCTATGGGAAATCGTGGTAGAATGTTAGGATGATAACCTAGATTAGAGTAAAAAGGAGACTGTTTAGTGGAGGCACTCTGAGAGTTGTTATACGAGAACTCAGCTAATGGAAGTAGATCCACCCAATCATCCTGTAGGTGGCAGATAAAGCAGCGGAGATACTGCTCCAGGGTTTGATTGGTTCGTTCGGTCTGTCCATTAGTCTGGGGATGAAAAGCAGAAGAAAGGTTTACTTTAATGTCCAATGCTGCACAGAAATTTTGCCAAAACCTAGAAGTGAATTGCACCCCTCGATCCGAAATAACCTCATCCGGTACTCCATGTAAGCGAAACACATCTTTGATCATCAAATCTGATGTCTGTTTTGCAGTGGGTAAGCCGACACAAGGGATAAAATGAGCTGCCTTTGTTAGACGGTCAACCACCACTAGAATGGTGTTCTTCCCTGAGAGGTTGGTAACTCCACAATGAAGTCCATAGAAATGGATCCCCACGGGCGGGACGGGGTGGGAAGAGGCTGTAACAGACCAGTTGGTGAGGAGCGAGGTGTTTTGCATCTTGCACAGACCTCACATGAAGTGACATAATTCAAAACATCATTCCTGCAAGTGGGCCACCAAAAGAAACGAGAAAGAAATTCCTGTGTCTTTAGAATTCCTCTATGCCCAGCTATCTTGGAATCGTGAATGAGTTGCAATACTCTTAATCTGACTGTTTCAGGAATATACAGACGTTGTCCCTGAATCCACACACCATTCTTAAAGACAAGACTTACGTCCCTTGGGGGTTGTGCCAAAAAGGAATCCGCATGGTATGCTTCCTTGATGTCCTTAAGTAGGTCTTGATTATGAATTACTCCTAGGAATCTAGAGTCAGGAAGAATAGTCTTAGGAGGAGTAATTGGACGTGTCTCTGCTGAGTAAATCCTAGAGAGTGCATCAGCCTTTCCATTGCGCGATCCTGGTCTATAAGAGATGATAAAATTAAATTGGTTTAAGAAAAGATTCCAGCGAGCCTGGCGAGGAGTCAGGCACTTAGCCGACCTGATAAACTCAAGGTTACGATGGTCTGTCAGGACGACTATTTGCTGTGCAGCTCCCTGAAGAAGGTGTCTCCATTCTTTGAAGGCGGCAATAATGGCCAACAACTCTCTATTGCCCACATCGTAGTTCCTCTCAGCCGAAGACAACTGCTGGGAAAAGAAGGCACAGGGATGCAAGACACTCTTCTCACCTGTTCTCTGAGAGAGTATAGCTCCAACGGCACAGTCTGAAGCATCCACCTCTATTATGAAGGCAAGCTCGGGGTTGGGATGTACTAGGATAGGTGCAGTGGTAAATTTATCTTTTAGACGGGAAAATGCTTCCTGGGCTTGGGGAGTCCAGGAAAACCTAGACTCTTTCCGGGTAAGTTGAGTGATAGGTGACACTACCTCAGAGAAATTTCTAATGAAACGTCTATAGAAGTTGGCAAACCCGATGAAGCGCTGTACCTCCTTCACATTTCTAGGACTTGGCCAATCCTTGATGGCTTGGGTTTTGCTTCCATCCATACTAATTCCTTGTGTAGACAGTACATACCCCAGAAATTGAATTTCGGTCCTATGGAATTCACACTTTTCAAGTTTGATGTAAAGATGATTTTGTCTTAGACGTTCCAAGACCATTCTCACATGTCCATGATGTTCCTCTGTGGAGTTAGAAAAAATTAGAATATCATCCAAATAAATTACCACGAATGTATCTAGGAGATCCCTGAAGATGTCATTCACCAAGTGTTGGAAAGTGGCTGGGGCGGTACTCAGACCAAAAGGCATAACTAGATATTCAAAGTGTCCATAGCGTGACCTGAATGCAGTCTTCCATTCATCCCCAGGTCTAATACGGACTAAGTTATAGGCCCCACGAAGATCTAGTTTAGAAAAAATTTTGGCATGTCGCACTCTCTCCAATAACTCAGGGATTAAAGGCAATGGATAACGGTTTCTAATAGTAACCTTATTGAGTTCCCTATAGTCTACGCATGGTCTCAGAGATCCATCTTTCTTCTTTACAAAGAAGATGGGTGCACCTGCAGGAGATGAAGAGGGGCGTATGAAGCCCTTGGCTAGATTTTCATCTATGTAATCCTTTAAAGCCTTTAGCTCGGGCCCCGCCAGGGGGTAGATCTTACCAAAAGGTATCTCTGCTCCAGGCAATAATTAAATTGGACAATCATATGGACGGTGAGGAGGAAGCTGGTCAGCGTTCTTCTTGTCACATAAATCCACATAGTCCTGGTATACAGCTGGTAGTTCAGGGACTGACATGATTCCTTTAGGAACAGAGCAAGCTGAAACTTTTGGACTCATCTGTTTCTCTGGAAAGTGTAATTCCTTGGTCTCCCAGTTAATGGTAGGATTCTGAGCCTGCAGCCATGGTAGCCCTAGAATAATGGGAAAGTGGGGAGAAGAGATAAGCATAAAGGACAGTTTCTCTTGATGATCTTTACCCATAAGAACCCTCAAAGGCTCTGTTTCCTGATCCACTGGTCCAGAGGTCAGCAGGGAGCCATCCACAGTTTCCATCTGTACTGGAGTAGCCTTCTTCACTGAACGTATTCCCTGTTTCAGAGCAAAGGAGACATCCATAAAATTTCCACTTGCCCCTGAGTCGATCATAGCAGAGCTAGACACCCAAGCTGAGTCAACCCAGAGTTTGATGGAAAGAAAGCAATGAGAATTGTTTTTCTTACAACTCAGCTGGGACACCGCTGAGGAAACTTGAAAAATGGCAGCGTTTACACAGTCAACGTCCTCAGAGGTAACGGAGTTTAAGTCAGAGAAATCAAGATCTGTTGCTGCAGATCTCTCTGGAGCCTGAGGCTCGGACCTGACAGATCCCCTCTCGCAACACTCACAATGAATGAGTGCTGCAGTAGTCTTACGAGAACGGCTGGGGCAGTTTATAATGAAGTGCCCTGACTTACCACAATAGAAACATAGATTCTCCTTAAAACGATGTTCCTTGCATGCATCACTAACCCGTCTTGTAAAGAGTCTACCTGCATGGGTTCAGGTTCAGGTTCCCGTGTAATCCTACTCAAAGGTTCCTTAGCTGGAGAGGAAGGTAGGAAAAGGTTAGTACGATTGCTTTCGAACCATCTCTCTTGCCTGCGTTCAGTCAGACGAGTATCAATACGGATGCAGTAGTTAATAAAGTCACCTAACGCAGTGGGAGGGTCGGCACGAGCAAGTTCATCCTTAATCAGTGGAGATAACCCCTTTCGAAAAATAGATTTTTTGGCGGAACTGTCCCAGGTGGTATCAAGGGCCCATCTCCTGAAATCCAAGGCATATTCAGCTACCGAGTGCTTACCTTGGCGCAAAGCTAACATGGCTGCTTCAGCTGTTGCACCTCGATTGGGGTCATCAAACACCTGCCCCATGGCTGAAATAAAATCATCAAGGTGATTCAAACAATCATCCTCAGTCTCAATCAGAGGGTTTGCCCACATTAAAGCCTTGTTGGTAAGCAACATAATTATAGTAAGCACCTTAGATCGTTCAGTGGGAAATTGTGAAGCATGTGCAGAAAAAAAAGATTGCATTGATTAATAAATCCCCTGAATTTCTCACGCTCACCGCCAAAACGAAAAGGGGGCAACTTGGGAATCCCAGCACTCGGGGCTATGGCAGGAGCCTGGACTCGCCCCTCTAGAACCTCAATCCTGGCTCGCAAATCCTGGGTAGTCTGTCCAACCACTTGCAAATTGTGATTATTGAGGTCCTGTAGATTTGTAAAACGGGTCTTTATATTCTGCAAATCTGCAAGGATATTATCAGTCACTCCGCAAAGTTCCTTTATGCGGGCCTCCATTTTCCAGATCTTTTAAGACAGGATTACTGGAAGAAGAGGAGAGAAAAAAAAAACAATAGTGTTCACCTGTGGCAACACTGCAGAGAGAAAAAAAAATTAAGGGAACTGCTCACCTGGAATGGTTGTGAGGAGTCACAACCACTATCATCACAGAAAGTTTCAACCAGACATCTGATATCCAGAGTTACAGCAGACCAAAAAGAGAAAAGAAAGGAAAAAAAAAAAAACAATAGTGTTTACCTGTGGTAACACTGCAAAAAGAAAAAACTTAAGGGAATTGCTCACCTGGAATGGTTGTGAGAAGTCACAACCACTGTCATCACAGAAAGTACAACCGGACGTCTGATATCCACAGTACAGCAGACACAGCCTTCCAGACCCAGCAGACACTAACGTTTTGGCTTCAGAATCTTGTAATGTATGTAGTACAGTTCATATAGCGTCTTGTGCTTGGGTGCGATGAAAACACAGGAGTCACAGGTTTGATATAGAAAAGTCCTGTATTACTTCATACAAGTTGGCAGAAATAGTCACACAGTTTGCAGACACAGAAACAGGAGACACAGCAGGCCAGAGTAATCCAAGCTCAGCAATCACTCTCCAATACAGATTCAGGATCTTCTTCTCTGTTACCGTAAGTCCATGCAAACGTGGGTCTTTCAAAGAGCAGGGTTCAGAGTCCACAAGTGCTTCAGAGTTCCTCAGTAGGAATAGCTGGAGTACAAGGTCCAAGGCTTACAGGAGTCAAGTCACAGGTTCACTGCAGGCTAGATTCTGAAGCACTGATTGCTCAGCTGTGGCTGCTTAAGAAGCAAAGGAGAGAATCAGGGCGGGAACATGCAAGCTGGAAACTCCATTTTGACTGAGGGCAAGATAGCTGCAGCAAGACAGAAAGTAAAATGGCTGACGAACAAACTGAGTTTCAGGAATATATACATAGAACCTTACAGCCTAATAGAATGAGTACCACACACTGCTACTATGCCCAAAATTTTTGTCCAGGCAAGGTGCAGATAAAAATTATTATTTATTTCAATGCTAGTGGAGCTGGCAAAAAGTGATCGGAACTGATGTAACCTAGCCCTCAAAAGGGCTGCAATTACAAATAGTCACTACTCCCATGTTGACCTAGCTGTCTATTTAAGAGCACAGACCTGCCTGCTAAAAGTGCTAGGAACTGCTGTAACCTAGCCCTCAAAAGGGCTGCAATTACAAACTAGTCCCTACTCCCTAAACCTTCCTGTCTAATTACCAGAAAAATCGCTTGCAATTCGCAGTTTCATAGTGACAATATAGCGCTCACAGCAGCAGCAGTGCCGTCTAACACTCAGCTGCAGCAGTGAGAAAATGGTGGCGAAGGGGAAAATGGCTGGGTCTTATAGGGCAAGGACATGTGACATACACAGCCAATGACACATGCCCTTGCTTGTGTGAAAAAAAAGCACTTCGCTCCGTGTGTGCGCTGTTGATAGGCTGACAGACTGCACCGCCCACTGGAAATGTGGAAAACAGAAAAAAAAATGGAGATCTTCATTATTTCTGCAGAGATCCATCCCATGCCCTCCCCCCGAACCGCTGTATACTCAAACTGTGTATTAACCCCTCTCTGACATTAGACGTACTATCCCGTCCATAAAACCCGTGCCATTCTGACCATGGACGGGATAGTACGTCATAGGCGATTAGCTGCGCTCCCGGAGGGAGCGCAGCTAATCGCCGCCGGGTGTCAGCTGATTATCACAGCTGACACCCGTGACTGTGTGTCAGGAGCGGTCACTTACCGCTCCCGGCACATTAACCCCTTGCACACCGCGATCAAACATGATCGCGGTGTACTGGGGGCACAGGGGAGGATCGCGCAGGGTGGGGGCTCCCTGCGCGCCCCCCTGAGACCCTCAGAGCAGCGCGATGTGATCGCGCTGCTCTGAGGGCTTCCTCCCTCCCAGGACCCGGATCCAAGATGGCGCTGGGGTCCTGGAGGGAGGCGGCTTCCTCAGTGCCTGCCGAGAGCAGGCATGAGGAAGCGTCCTGCACTGCCTGTCACATCGCTGGTGTGACAGAGTGCTGTGCACACTGTCACACCAGCGATCTGATGAAATACAGTGATGTCCCACCCTGGGACAAAGTAAAAAAGTAAAAAAAAGTAAAAATAAACATGTGTAAAAAAAAATTCAAAAAAAAAAAAAAAAAATATTCCCCAATAAATTCATTACTTATTGTAAATAAAAAAAATAAAACAATAAAAGTACACATATATGGTATCGCCGCGTCCGTAACGACCCCCCCTATAAAACTGTCCCACTAGTTAACCCCTTTTGTGAACCCCTTAAAAAATAAAAAATAAAAACGAAGCAAAAAATCAGTGCTTTATCATCATACCGCTGAACAAAAAGTGGAATAACACGCGATCAAAAAGACGGATATAAACAAGCATGGTACCGCTGAAAACGTCATCTTGTCCCGCAAAAAAACGAGCCATTACACAGCATCATCAGCAAAAAAATAAAAAAGTTATAGCTCGCAGAATAAAGCGATGCAAAAATAATTATTTTTTATATAAAATTGTTTTTATTCTATAAAAGCACCAAAACATAAAAAAATTATATAAATGAGGTATCGCCATAATCGTACTGACCCGAAGAATAAAACTGCTTTATCGATTTTACCACACGCGGAACAATAAAAACGCCTCACCCAAAAGAAATTCATGAATTGCTGATTTTTGTTCATTCTAACCTCCCAAAAATCGAAATAAAAAGCGATCAAAAAATGTCACGTGCTCAAAAATGGTACCAATAAAAGCGTCACCTCGTCCCGCAAAAATTAAGACCTCACATGACATTGTGGGCCAAAATATGCAAAAATTATAGCTCTCAAAATGTGGCGATGCAAAAAACTACTTTTTGCAATAAAAAGCGTCTTTTAGCGTGACAGCTGCCAATCATAAAAACCGCTATAAATAGTAAATCAAACCCCCCTTTATCACCCCCTTAGTTAGGGAAAAATAATAAAATAAAAAAAATGTATTTATTTCCATTTTCCCATTAGGGTTAGGGTTAGGGTTTCGGCTAAAGTTAGGGTTAGGGTTGGCGCTAAAGTTAGGATTAGGGTTAGAGTTAGGATTAGGGTTAGGGTTGGGATTAGGGTTGGGACTAGGGTTAGGGGTGTGTTGGGGTTAGGGTTGGAGTTAGAATTGGGGGGTTTCCGCTGTTTAGGCACATCAGGGGCTCTCCAAATGTGACATGGCGTCTGATCTCCATTCCAGCCAATTCTGCGTTGAAAAAGTCAAACGGTGTTCCTTCACTTCTGAGCTCTGCCATGCGTCCAAACAGTAGTTTATCCCCACATATGGGGTATCAGCGTACTCTGGACCCCAAGAGTTATTGTGAAATTTGTCCTATTTCTTCTGTTACCCTTGGGAAAATAAAAAACTGGGGGCGAAAATATTATTTTTGTAAAAAAAAATAAGATTTTTTTGTTTTTACGGCTGTACGTTATAAACTTCTGTGAAGCACTTGGGGCTTCATAGCGCTCACCACACATCTAAATAAGTTCCTTGTGGGGTCTATTTTCCAAAATGGGGTCACTTGTTGGGGATTTCCACTGTTTAGGCGCATCAGGGGCTCTCCAAATGCGACATGACGCCCCCAGACCATTCCATCAAAGTCTGCAATCCAAAACGTCACTACTTCCCTTTCCGAGCCCTGACATGCGCCCATACAGTAGTTTTTCTCCCACATATTGGGTATCAGCGTACTCAGGACAAATTGGACAACAACTTTTGGGGTCCAATTTCTCCTGTTGCCCTTGTGAAAATAAAATATTGGGGGCGAAAAAATCATTTTTGTAAAAAAAAAAAGGATTTTTTATTTTTACGGCTGTGCGTTATAAACTTCTGTGAAGCACTTCGGGGTTCAAAGTGCTCACCACACATCTAGGTAAGTTCCTTGTGAGGTCTATTTTCCAAAATGGGGTCACTTGTGGGGGGTTTCCACTGTTTAGGCGCATCAGGGGCTCTCCAAATGCGACATGACGCCCCCAGAACTTTCCATCAAAGTCTGCAATCCAAAACGTCACTACTTCCCTTTCCGAGCCCTGACATGCGCCCATACAGTAGTTTTCTCCCACATATTGGGTATCAGCGTACTCAGGACAAATTGGACAACAACTTTTGGGGTCCAATTTCTCCTGTTACCCTTGTGAAAATAAAATATTGGGGGCGAAAAAATCATTTTTGTAAAAAAAAAAAGGATTTTTTATTTTTACGGCTGTGCGTTATAAACTTCTGTGAAGCACTTCGGGGTTCAAAGTGCTCACCACACATCTAGATAAGTTCCTTGTGGGGTTTATTTTCCAAAATGGGGTCACTTGTGGGGGGTTTCCACTGTTTAGGCGTATCAGGGGCTCTCCAAATGCGACATGACGCCCCCAGACCATTCCATCAAAGTCTGCAATCCAAAACGTCACTACTTCCCTTCCGAGCCCTGACGTGCACCCATACAGTAGTTTTCTCCTACATATTGGGTATCAGCGTACTCAGGACAAATTGGACAACAACTTTTGGGTTCCAATTTCTTCTGTTACCCTTGTGAAAATAAAATATTGGGGGCGAAAAAATCATTTTTGTAAAAAAAAAAAAGGATTTTTTATTTTAAGGCTGTACGTTATAAACTTTAGTGAAACACCTGGGGGTTCAAAGTTCTCACCACACATCTAGATAAGTTCCTTGAGGGGTCTAGTTTCCAAAATGGTGTCATTTGTGGGGGGTTTCCACTGTTTAGGCAGATCAGGAGCTCTCCAAACACGACATGGCGTCCAGCCAATTCTGCGTTGAAAAAGTGAGATGGCGCTCCTTCCCTTCCAAACTCTGCCATGCACCCAAACAGTGGTATACCCCCACATATGGGGTATCAGTGTACTCAGGACAAATTGCACAATAACTTTTGGAGTCTTGTTACCCTTGGAAAAATAAAAATTCGGGTGAAAAGATCATTTTTGTGGAAAAAATATGATTTTTAAATTTTACGGCTCTACGTTATAAACTTGTGTGAAGCACTTGAGGGTTCAAATTGCTCACCAAAGATCTAGATAAGTTCCTTAGGGGGTCTAGTTTCCCAAATGGGGTCATTTGTGGGGGGTTTCCACTGTTTAGGCACATCAGGGGCTCTCCAAATGCAACATGGCATCCAATCTCAATTCCAGCCAATTTTGGTTGGAAAAAGTCAAATGGTGCTCCTTCCCTTCCGAGCTCTGCCGTGCGCCCAAACAGTGGTTCCCCCCCACATATGGGGCATCAGCGTACTCAGGACAAATTGGACAACAACTTATGTGGTCCAATTTCTCCTGATACCCTTGGGAAAATAAAAAATTAGTGACTAAAAGATAATTTTTGTGGGAAAAAAATAGGATTTTTTATTTTCATGCCCGGGCATTATAAACTTGTGTGAAGCACTTGGGGGTTCAAAGTGCTCACCAAAGATCTAGATAAGTTCCTTAGGGGGTCTAGTTTCCAAAATGGGGTCACTTGTGGGGGATTTCCACTGTTTAGGCTCATCTGGGGCACTGCAAACGGAACATGACCCCCATCAACGTCTGCATTCCAAAACGTTACTACTTCCTTTCCAAGCCCTGCCGTGCGCCCAAACAGTTTTCCACCCCCACATATGGGGTATCAGCGTACTCAGGACAAATTGGACAACAACTTTTGGGGTCCAATTTCCTTGGGAAAATTCAAAAATTTAGGACTAAAAAATCATTTTTGTGGAATTTTTTTTTTTTTTTTTCACACCCAGGCATTATAAACTTTTGTGAAACACTTGGGGGTTCAAAGTGCTCACAACAGATCTAGATAAGTACCTTAGGGGGTCTAGTTTCCAAAATGGTGTCACTTGTGGGGGGTTTCCACTGTTTAGGCGCATCAGAGGTTCTCCAAGCGCGACATGGCGTCCAATCTCAACTCCAGCCAATTTTAGTTTGAAAAAGTCAAACGGCGCTCCTTCCCTTACGAGCTCTGCCGTGTGCCCAAACAGTGGTTTTCCCCCACATATGGGGTATTGGCGTACTCAGGAGAAATTGCATAACAACCTTATCTGTCCATTTTCTCCTTTTACCCTTGTGAAAATAAAAAAAAAGTTTGTAAAAGATAATTTTTGTGGCTAAAAAGTTAAATATTCATTTTTTCCTTCCACGTTGCTTTAGTTCCTGTGAAGCACCTGAAGGGTTAATAAACTTCTTGAATGTGGTTTTGAGTACCTTGAGGGGTGCAGTTTTTTAGAATGGTGTCACTTTTGGGTATTTTCTGTCATGTAGACCCCTCAAAGTGACTTCAAATGTGAGGTGGTCCCTAAAAAAAATGGCTTTGTAAATTTTGTTGTAAAAATGAGAAATCGCTGGTCAACTTTTAACCCTTATAACTTCCTAACAAAAAAAATTTTGATTCCAAAATTGTGCTGATGTAAAGTAGACATGTGGGAAATGTTATTTCTTAACTATTTTGTGTTACATATTTCTCTGTTTTAAGGGAATAAAAATTCAAAGTTTGAAAATTGCTAAATTTTCAAAATTTTCGCCATATTTGCGTATTTTTCAAAAATAAACGCAAGTTATATGGAAGAAATTTTACCACTAACATGAAGTACAATATGTCACGAGAAAACAATCTCAGAATCGCGAAGATCCGTTGAAGCGTTCCGGAGTTATAACCTCATAAAGAGACAGTGGTCAGAATTGTAAAAATTGTCCCGGTCATTAACGTGCAAACCACCCTTGGGGGTGAAGGGGTTAACAGCGATTATCAGCATTACTGTGAAAAAATCCAGTTACGATATTGGTGCACGAATAGTTATCGAACATAACCTCGAACAGCCGGATTTTTTCCAAATCGTTCGGGTTCGCCGAACGGCTCGAACGCTGCCCAAAACAGTTCGAATTTGAGATTGGCGAACAGTTCGAGTCAAACACCGCTCATCTCTAATCAAGAACAGCTGAGACCCCACGCTGTTTTTTTAAATTACAGTCATGGCCAAAAGTTTTGAGAATGACACAAATATTATATTTTCACATGATCTGCTGCCCTCTGGTTTTTATGTGTGTTTGACAGATGTTTTTATCACAGACAGAAATATATAATTGCAAACATATGAGTAACAAAAGCTTATATTGACAGTTAGAATGAGTTAATGCAGCAAGTCAATATTTGCAGTGTTGACCCTTCTTCTTCAGGACCTCTGCAATTCTCCCTGGCATGCTCTCAATCAACTTCTGGACCAAATCCTGACTGATAGCAGTCCATTCTTGCACAATCAATGCTTTCATTTTGTCAGAATTTTTAGGTTTTTGTTTGTCCACCCGTCTCTTGATGATTGACCACAAGTTCTCAATGGGATTAAGATCTGGGGAGTTTCCAGGCCATGGACCCAAAATCTCTATGTTTTGTTCCCTGAGCCATTTAGTTATCACCTTTGCTTTATGGTAAGGTGCTCCATCATGCTGGAAAAGGCATTGTTGATCGCCAAACTGCTCTTGGAGGGTTGGGAGAAGTTGCTCTTGGAGGACATTCTGGTACCATTCTTTATTCATGGCTGTGTTTTTAGGCAAGACTGTGAGAGAGCCGATTCCCTTGGCTGAGAAGCAACCCCACACATGAATGGTTTCAGGATGCTTAACAGTTGGCATGAGACAAGACTGGTGGTAGCGCTCACCTTGTCTTCTCCGAATGAGGCGTTTTCCTGATGTCCCAAACAATCGAAAAGGGGATTCATCAGAGAAAATAACTTTACCCCAGTCCTCAGCAGTCCACTGCCTGTACCTTTTGCAGAATATCAGTCTGTCCATAATGTTTTTTCTGGAGAGAAGTGGCTTCTTTGCTGCCCTCCTTGAGACCAGGCCTTGCTCCAAGAGTCTCCGCCTCACAGTGCGTGCAGATGCACTCACACCTGCCTGCTGCCATTCCTGAGCAAGCTCTGCACTGCTGGTAGCCGATCCCGCAGCTGAAACACTTTTAAGAGACAGTCCTGGCGCTTGCTGGTCTTTCTTGGGCGCCCTGAAGCCTTTTTGGCAACAATGGAACCTCTCTCCTTGAAGTTCTTGATGATGCGATAGATTGTTGACTGAGGTGCAATGTTTCTAGCTGCGATACTCTTCCCTGTTAGGCCATTTTTGTGCATTGCAATGATGACTGCACGTGTTTCTTTAGAGATAACCATGGTTAACAGAAGAGAAACAATGATGCCAAGCACCAGCCTCCTTTTAAAGTGTCCAGTGGTGTCATTCTTACTTAATCATGACAGATTGATCTCCAGCCATGTCCTCATCAACACCCACACCTGTGTTAATGGAGCAATCACTGAAAAGAGGTTAGCTGGTCCTTTTAAGGCAGGGCTGCAATGATGTTGAAATGTGTTTTGGGGGATAAAGTTCATTTTCTAGCCAAATATTGACTTTGCAAGTAATTGCTGTTAAGCTGATCACTCTTTATAACATTCTGGAGTATATGCAAATTGCCATTAGAAAAAGTGAAGCAATAGACTTTGTAAAAATTAATATTTGTGTCATTCTCAAAACTTTTGTCCATGACTGTATATAAATGAATTATTTAAAAAAAATGATGTTGGGTCCCCCCATTTGTGACAACCAGCCTTTATAAAGCAGACAGTTTGGGGCTAGTATTCTCAGGCTGGTAAGTGGCAATTGATGTTGCCCCCCAGCCTAAAAATAGCAGCCCGCAGCCGCTCAGAAAAGGCGCATCTATTAGATGCACGAATTCTGGAGCTATGCATGAATTCTGGTGCTTTGCCTGACTCTTCCCACTTGACCTGGAGTTGTGGCAAGTGGGGTTAATATTTGTGGGGTTGATGTCACCTTTATGTTGTCTGGTGACATCAAGCCCACGGCTTAGTAATGGAGAGTCATTTATAAGACACCTATCCATTACTAATCCCATAGTTGTATTGTAAATAAACACAGCCAGAAGTAAGTCTTATATTTGAAATAAAAAACAAACAAACCAACCACACTACTTTTTTTTATTTAACCCCTTAACGACCAAGCCATTTTGTAGGTTAATGACCAGGCCAATTTTTACATTTCTGACCACTGTTTCTTTATGAGGTTATAACTCTGGAACGCTTCAACGGATCTTGGCGATTCTGAGACTTTTTTCTCGTGACATATTGTACTTCACGTTAGTTGTAAAATTTATTCGATATAACTTGCGTTTATTTATGAAAAAAACTGAAATATGGCGAAAATTTTGAAAATTTTGCAATTTTCAAACTTTTAGTTTTTATGCCCTTAAATCAGAGAGATATGTCACACAAAATAGTTATTAAATAGCATTTCACACATGTCTACTTTACATCAGCACAATTTTGGAACCAAAATTTTTTTTTGTTAGGAAGTTATAAGTGTTAAAAGTTGACCAGCGATTTCTCATTTTTCCAACAAAATTTACAAAGCCATTTTTTTTAGTGAGCACCTTACATTTGAAGTGAATTTGAGGGGTCAATATGACAGAAAATACCCAAAAGTGACACCATTCTAAAAACTGCACCCCTCAAGGTGTTCAAAGCCACATTCAAGAAGTTTATTAACCCTTTATGTACTTCACAAGAATTGAAGCAATGTGGAAGGAAAAAATGAACATTTAACTTTTTTCCCCAAAATTTTTCTTTCGACACAATTTTTTAAATTTTGTCAAGGGTATCAGGAGAAAATGAACCACAATATTTGTTGTACAATTTCTCCTGAGTACACTGATTCCCCATATGTGGGGGAAAACCAATCTTTAGGCGCACGGCAGTGCTCAGAAGGAAAGGAGCATCATTTGAGATTTTGAATGTCAAATTGGCTGGAATCGAGAGAGGACACCATGTCGCGTTTGGAGAGCCCTTGATGTACCTAAACAGTGGAAAACCCCCATAAGTGCCCCCATTTTGGAAACTAGACCCCCCAAGGAACTTATCTAACTGTGTGGTGAGCACTTTGAACCCCAAGGGCTTCACAGAAGGTTATAATGTAGAGCCGCAAAATTAAAAAATCATCTTTTCACCCCCAATTTTTATTTTTCAAAGGTTAAAAGGATCCCAAAAGTTATTGTGCAATTTGTCCTGAGTACGCTGATACCCCATATGTGGGGGTAAACCACTATTTGGGAGCATGGCAGAGCTCGGAAGGGAAGTAGTGCCATTTGACTTTTTTGGCTGGAATTGAGATTGTACTCCATGTCGCATTTGGAGAGTCCTTGATGTGCCTAAACAGTGGAAACCCCCCACAAGTGACCCCATTTTCGAAACTAGACCCCCAAGGAACTTATCTAAATGTGTGGTGAGAGCTTTGAAACCCCAAGGCCTTCACAGAAGGTTATAACTTAGTGCCGTAAAATTAAAAAATCATATTTTTTCCACAAAATTTTGTTTTCATCCCAATTTTTATTTTACAAAGGATAAAAGGACCCCAAAAGTTATTGTGAAATTTGTCCTGAGTACTCTGATACCCCATATGTGGGGGTAAACCACTATTTGGGCGCATGGCAGAGCTCGGAAGGGAAGCAGCGCCATTTGACTTTTTGGCTGGAATTCAGATTGGACGCCATGTCGCATTTGGAGAGCCCCTGATCTGCCTAAACAGTGGAAACCCCCACAAGTGACCCCATTTTGGAAATTAGACCCCCCAAGGAACTTAATTAGATGTGTCGTGAGAGCTTTGAACCCCAAGGGCTTCACAGAAGGTTATAACGTAGAGCCGTAAAATTAAAAAATCATATCTTTTCCACAAAAATGATCTTTTCACCCCCAATTTTTATTTTCCAAAGGGTAACAGGACCCCTGAAGTTATTGTGCAATTTGTCCTGAGTACACTGATACCCCATATGTGGTAGTAAACCACTATTTTGACGCATGGCAGAGCTTGGAAGGGAAGAAGCGCCGTTTTCGAATGCAGGAATGCAGACTTTGATGGAATGGTCTGTGGGTGTCATGTCAAGTTTAGAGAGCCCCTGATGTGCCTAAACAGTAGAAACCCCCACAAGTGACCCCATTTTGGAAACTAGACCCCCAAGGAACTTATCTAGATGTGTGGTGAGCACTTTGAACCCCAAGTGCTTCACAGAAGTTTATAACGTAGAGCCGTGAAAATAAAAAAATCATATTTTTTTTCCACAAAAATGGTCTTTTTGCCCCCAAATTTTTATTTTAATAAGGGTAACAGGAGAAATAGGACCCCAAAAGTTGATTTGCAATTTGTGCTGAGTACGCTGATACCCCATATGTGGGGGGGAACCACTGTGATCGCCTTACTGCGATCTTTGGGAGGCAGAATGAACAAATCCACAAAAGGTGAAGAATTGGTTTTCTTTTTTACACCATTCCTCGTGCGGTATTAGTGATTAGGCTACTTTATTCTTCGGGTTGGTGCGATTACAGCGATACCAGATTTACATCCTTTTTTCATGTTCAGCTTCTGTCACACACTAAAAGACGCTTTTTTTTAGAAGAATTTTTTGTAAGAAATTTTCGCGTCGCTGTATTTTGAGAGCTATAATTTTTCCATATTTTGGCCGACAGAGTTATCTGAGGGCTTAATTTTTGCAGGACGAGCTGTCGTTTTTATTGGTACCATATTCGGGCACATAACGTTTTTTGATCGCTTCCTATTCCGATTTTTGTGGAAGCAGAATGAACAAAAACCAGCAATTCAGGAATTGTTTTTTTTTTTTTTTTCTCCGTTCCGCGTGTGGTAAACTTGATAAAGCAGCTTTATTCTTCAAGTCAATACGATTACAGCACTACCTCATTTATATATTTTTTTATGTTTTGTCATTTTTTACACAATAAAAAATTTTATAGAAAAAATAATTATTTTTGCATCAGTTTATTCCGCGAGCTATAACTTTTTTATTTTTTCGCTGATGATGCTATAATAGCAGCTTGTTTTTTGCGGGCCAAGATGACGTTTTCAGTGGTACCATGTTTATTTATATCCGTCTTTTTGATCGCGTGTTATTACACTTTTTGCAAGCGATATGATGATACCGCTTGGAAAAAGTATAATTTACTACTTTTTTGTGTGTTTTTTTACGGCTTTCACTGAAGGGGTTAACTATGGTTACGCTTTTATATATGGGATTTTTAGGGACGCGGCGATACCAAAAATGTGAATTTTTTTGTTTTTTGTTTTTTTTATTAATTAAAAAGTGTATTTTTTAGGGGATTTTTTTTATTATTATTTTTTAATATTTTTTTTACACATTTTTTAAAAAAATGCTTTTTTTACCTTGTCCCTTTATGGGACTTTCACTTTTTTACTTTTGATTGCAGTTACAATGCATTGCAATGCTCCAGTATTGCAATGCATTGTACCTATGGTGAAAGCTGCTGTGACCATGGTCACAGCGGCTTTCCGTAGCTAGATGACCCGGAGGTTGTCATGACAACCCCCAGGTCATCAAGGCAGAGATCGGGCCCTGCAAATACATTGCAGGGCGCCGATCTGAGGCAGAGGGAGCTCCCGACCCTCTGCCTCTCCCTCTGAGCGCTGCGATCGCCCTCAATCGCAGCAGTCAGGGGGTTAACAGCCAGGGGCGGCGGGGTGCTGCTCCTGGCTGTCAGTGCAGGAAGCTCGGCCACTGCAGCGCTGAGCTCCAGCACTGATCGGGCAGAAGAGGCTGAAATTTCAGCCTCTTCTGCCTGATCGCTGCTGTGTTTGGTCAAAGGTCCCCGCACCGCTTGCTGTGCCTGTCAGCTGTCTGTGACAGCTGTCGGCACTGAACTACCACTGTGTGTTTACACGCAATGGTAGTTCAAAGGCATGACTTCTACAGTCCGTCTAGGTGCCAGAACTGACACCTTGCCATGACGGACTGTGCAACGTCAGTGGACATTAAGGAGTTAAAAATAACAAACACAGTTACACTCACCTAATGCCATTTCATTGAATCCCTCATCTTCTGTAATAAAACAAAAATAAAAACAACACTATCCCTCATCTGTCCGTCATTCAGTCCTACGTCATAATCCATGTCTGAGGATTATATAATTTTCAACCTGGACGGTGCCAATATGCGACCATCCAGGCTGAGAACCACTGATGAATGAGCTGATGTGAGCATAGCACCAGTGAGCAGTGGGCCAATTAACTGTGGTGACCTCGCTCAGGTAAGATCACCATTAGCACAGTGAGAAAAGTCGCATCGCAGTTCACAGGGATAATTTTACTGCAGTGAATATGAACTGCGGTGGACTCGCCTCTGCACCGTCAGACTTTTTCTCGCTGTGCTAGTGATGATCTTTCCAGAGGGAGGGTCACTGCAGTGCTTCAGTGACTGGAGGTAACCTTGATGAGTTCACCGCTGCTCACTGATGCTGCGCTCGCAGCAGTTCATTCATCAGTGGTTCTCAGCCTGGACGGTTGCATCTTGGCACTATCCAGGTTGACAATTAGTAATCCCCAGATATGGATTTCGGCATGGGACAGAACGTCAAACAGGTGAGGGATATTGTTGCTCTTTATTTTTGTTTTATTACAGGAAACGAGGGCTTCAATGGAATGGGCATTAGGTGAATATAACTTTAATTTCAAATAAAGGACTTTATAATTGCTTTGTCTTTATTTACAATATAACTAATAGGATTAGTAATGGAAAGACGTCTTATAGATGTTTCTCCATTACTAAGCCGTGGGCTTGATGTCAACAGGCAATATAAAGGTGATTTCAACCCCACAAATATGAACCACACTTGCCACCACTACAATCATTAACAATTCCGAAAAGAGGGAAGAATAGGTAGCATTTAAAGAAACCAGGATGGATGAACACAGAACTTAAACTCATGCTATAAAGGAAGAAAGAAACGTTTATCAAATGGAAAAAGGGAGGCATATCTAAAGAGGATTATAATGCAGTCTGCATAACCTTCAGGGCATCAATCAGATTATCTAAAGCTGACAATGAATTAAGGCTTGCAAGAGATGTCAAAAGCAATAAATAAGGATTTTGGGGATATGTCAAAAGTAAAAGAAAAGTCAAAGATGCTATAGGATTCTTACAGGATGAAAATTATGAAATGGTGAGAAAGGATGTTGAGAAGGCCGAACTTTTAAATTCCTATTTTGCATCTTTTTTTTCTCATGTAACATCAACTGATCTTCATGTGGCCATCGAAGGAATAGAATAATCTACACTATCCATAAACAGAGAGATGGTCTGGGAACATTTAGCTAACATAAATGAATTCAAGTCTCCAGGTCCAGATGAATTACACCCCAGAGTACTCAAGGAGATAGCTGTCATGGGTGCATCGCCACAAAGATCGTCGCGATTGCACATTCTGACTTCTCACAGTTGAGTTGCTGGTTCTTTGTTTTTTGGTAATGAGAGAGTTAATTTTACCTAGCTCTTTGCTAAGACTAGGTGCAGCCTCGCCCGGCTGCTTTTGATTATGTTCTAATTAGTTTCCTTTATATTCCTGCCAGTCTGGGTGTTAGACGCCGGTGAAAGCATTCATGTAGTCTAGCAGACTGGATCGGTTCTGAGAATACTTAAGCTAAGAGCTCCTTAGTTGTTTTTACTCTTACAGCTTATAGTTTTTCTCTGAGACCTTAGGTGTTCCTACTGTGTGTGAGTGTTGTATGTAAGACTTTATTTACTTTATTTCTGGTCTTTCTTGTATGTCTTTCTGTTCATTAACCGTTACCTGTTCATTCCCTTTGGTGGTATTCAGGGTCCTTCTTAGGACTAGAATACAGTTGGCAGGGATTGATAGGAGACAGGGTTTACGCTGGTGGCCTGGACCTCTGTACCTTTAACAGTACCTCCAGGTTGAGGGATTAGTTAGGACCCCAGTTTAGGGTCAGCTTAGACCCCGGTCACCCTCTAGCCGGAGACAGCGTATAACGGATTCCGTTTTGACCCACTGGACATTCTGTCAGGTAAATCTATGTTATCATATATCTATGCGCATGTTATATAGTATGTTGCCCTTTTGATATAGATTACTGACATCACATATATATATCTGCTATACAGCGTGACATTTTCACCGGCCCAACTAAAGATTCTCCCCAGCTGTCATGGATCCAGTAGCCCAGCTGGCCCGGCAGTTGCAGGGGTTGTCCATGGAATTTGCAGACATTAAGTCCAAGGTTTTGTCCCCCCCGGAGCAAACCAGATCTGAACCTAAGGTTGCTCTCCCGGACAGGTTCACTGGTGGGCGGGACAAATTTTTTACTTTCCGGGAGGCATGTAAATTGTACTTTCGGCTGCGGCCTCGGTCATCTGGGAGTGAAGAGCAGAGGGTGGGAATTGTTATCTCGCTCTTACAAGGGGACCCTCAATCTTGGGCGTTCTCTATTCCTCCAGGCTCCCCAGATCTCCAGTCAGTGGATCGATTTTTTACTGCCCTGGGTCTGGTATATGATGATCCGGATCGAGTCTCCCTTGCTGAAACAAGGTTACGTAAAATACGGCAAGGAAATCGTCCAGCGGAGGAATATTCTTCTGAGTTCCGTAGATGGGCAACAGATACTCAGTGGAATGACCCAGCTCTTAGGAGCCAGTTTTGTCAAGGGTTGTCTGACAAATTAAAAGATGTGTTGGCTCAGTATGATTCTCCTCCATCACTGGAGGCTGCTATGGCCCTCGCTATTCGCATTGATAGACGACTTCGGGGAAGACGCGAGGTAACTCCGCCCCCGTGATGACTCCACCTACTACTAAAGTCCCTTATACTGAGGTTCCCCTGGTCTGTTCTGAGGAACCCATGCAGTTGGGAGGGACATCATTTTGTAGGAGGGAATCGGCGGTGCGCCGCAAGACTAGAAGGTGTTTCTTTTGCGGGAGAGAGGGACATTTTGTTGGGGGGTTTCCATCCCGGACCTCTTTGAGCCAAGGAGTTAACCTGGGAGTGTGTATTTCGTCCCCAAATCCCTCTCAGTTTCTCGTGCCTGCGGAGGTGGTGATTGGTACTAGAACTGAGAGGATTTCTGTTTTTCTTGATAGTGGATCCGGGGCTAATCTGGTGGACGCTCGGTTTGCCCAGGTGCATGGTATGCAACTGAGTGTATTGGCCAAACCGGTCCCTATACTCTCTATTGATTCTAGACCTCTTGGTCAAGGTAGCTTGGTACAAGCTGTTCATAACATAGATCTTCGAGTAGGGGCAATACATAAAGAGCAATTGTCTTGTTATGTGTTGGAGGGTCTACCTACTCCTATTGTGTTGGGACTTCCTTGGTTGGCTAAACATAATCCAGTGATTGATTGGCAATCCAGAAAGATAAGCCAGTGGGGTGAATTTTGCAAGAATAACTGCATGAGCACGGTCATCGGTGCGGTTGTGCCTAGGACTTTGCCTCCTTTTCTGGAGGACTTTGGGGAGATGTTCTCTGAGGAGGGGTGTAAAGAGTTACCTCCTCATCGCGCATATGACTGCTCAATAAAGTTGCTTCCTGATGCCTTATCTCGTACTTTCCCAGGGACCGGGAGGATGGATGATCCGGTTCCTATTCCTCAGGAGGGAGTTGTAGTGTCAGCTGTATGCTCTGAGCTTGAGGGGGAGGTATTGGGGGCTCAGGGGGACGCCCCTGTGGGACTTCCAGGGAGACTGATAGTTCCAGATCGGTTAAGACTGAAGGTTACGGAGAACCGTTACAAACGGATGGCTGATAGGGGGAGAGTTTCTGGTCGAGATCTGAAGGTGAACGATCTGGTGTGGTTGTCTACCAGGAATATAAAACTTAAAGTTCCCTCCTGGAGGTTGGGTCCCAGATTCATCGGGCCGTACAGGATCAGTTCCATAATTAATCCTGTGGCATTTCGTCTGGACCTCCCTCCTACGTTTAAAAATCATAATGTGTTTCACAAGTCATTACTTAAAAAGTATGTGGCACCAGTTATACCGTCACCTCTACCTCCTTCTGTGGTGGTCAATGATAACGTGGAAATTCATGGGTCGAAAATCATTGACTCACGTCTCAGTCGCCGATCCCTTCAGTACTTAGTTCATTGGAGGGGGTATGGTCCTGAGGAGGGGACGTGGGTCCCTGCGTCTGATGTTAACGCAGATCGATTGGTTCGGACCTTTCACACAACTCACCCGGGCAGACCTGGCCTTGAGGGTCCGGAGGCCCCTCGTAGAAGGGGGGGTACTGTCATGGGTGCATCGCCACAAAGATCGTCGCGATTGCACATTCTGACTTCTCACAGTTGAGTTGCTGGTTCTTTGTTTTTTGGTAATGAGAGAGTTAATTTTACCTAGCTCTTTGCTAAGACTAGGTGCAGCCTCGCCCGGCTGCTTTTGATTATGTTCTAATTAGTTTCCTTTATATTCCTGCCAGTCTGGGTGTTAGACGCCGGTGAAAGCATTCATGTAGTCTAGCAGACTGGATCGGTTCTGAGAATACTTAAGCTAAGAGCTCCTTAGTTGTTTTTACTCTTACAGCTTATAGTTTTTCTCTGAGACCTTAGGTGTTCCTACTGTGTGTGAGTGTTGTATGTAAGACTTTATTTACTTTATTTCTGGTCTTTCTTGTATGTCTTTCTGTTCATTAACCGTTACCTGTTCATTCCCTTTGGTGGTATTCAGGGTCCTTCTTAGGACTAGAATACAGTTGGCAGGGATTGATAGGAGACAGGGTTTACGCTGGTGGCCTGGACCTCTGTACCTTTAACAGTACCTCCAGGTTGAGGGATTAGTTAGGACCCCAGTTTAGGGTCAGCTTAGACCCCGGTCACCCTCTAGCCGGAGACAGCGTATAACGGATTCCGTTTTGACCCACTGGACATTCTGTCAGGTAAATCTATGTTATCATATATCTATGCGCATGTTATATAGTATGTTGCCCTTTTGATATAGATTACTGACATCACATATATATATCTGCTATACAGCGTGACAATAGCAGAAGAAATTTTTGAACCACTCTCCATAATCTTTGAAAATTCTTGGAGAACAGGAGAAGTCCCAGAAGCCTGGAGAAGAGCAAATGTTGTTCCTATCATCAAAAAGGGTAAGACGGTGGACCCAGGGAACTATAGGCTGGTGAATCTGACTTCTATACCAGAAAAGATCTTTGAACAAATTATTAACCCCTTACTGCCATTGGACGGTATAGTACGTACGATGGCAGTATCCCCCACTTTGATGTGGGCTCCGGCGGTGAGCCCACCTCAAGGCCGGGACATGTCTGCTGTTTTGAACAGCTGACATGTGCCCGAAATAGCCGCGAGCGGAATTGCTATCCACCCGTCGATATTAACTAGTTAAATGCCGCTATCAAACTCTGACAGCGGCATTTACCAATCGCTTCCTGCCATCCGACCGGAAATGCGATCACCAGTGACCCGTGTCACGTGATCGCAGGTCATCAATGCATTGGCATGACAACCAGAGTTTTATGGTTGTTGATGCCGGATTGCTGTGAGCTCCACCCTGTGGTCGGTGCTCATAGCAATGCAGTAATTCTGCTACATAGAGGCGATCTGAGCATTGCCTCTATGTAGCAGAGCCGATCAAGTTGTGGCAGGTTCTAGCATGCCAAAATTAAAAAAAAATTTAAAAAAAAAAAAAATGAAAAATTTAAAAACAAAAAAGTTCAAGTCACGCCCCATTCAAAATAAAACAATAAAAATAAAATCAAACAGACTTATTTGGTAATCCCAAGTTCAGAATCGCCCGATCTATCAATAAAAAAGGATTAACCTGATCACTAAATGGCATAGCGAGAAAAACAATGAAGACTAGGGATGAGCGATATTGCCCGAAATCGTATCGGAATTCCAATTTCCGATATTGGAAAAATATCGGATATCGGAATTTCCGATTTCCGATATCAATGCAAGTCAATGGGAGAAAAAAATCGGAATTGCAAAATGACCACTACAGTGCTATATAATGGATAAAATGGAGGGGAAACACCTCAGGATAATGGAGAAGGAGTTTGCAGAGGCAGAGGAGCAAAAAAATCGCTAGAAAAATGCACAGAGCGAAAACTGTAGAAGGAAAACTGGTCGCCATCTTCTTAACAGCGGTGATTTTTCTTTGGATTAGGATTAGTTGGGGTAGGGTTAGGGTTTATGGTTAGTAGGGTAAGGGTTAGGGTTAGAGCGAGCGTTGTCGAAACACGGTTTGGAGCAGGAGGTACCCGTGCCCTTGGGCACTCCCGAGAACCAGCTGGCGATGCTGGAACTCAGTTTACCCTTTGGGGAGGCACATGTGTCCGCACTGTCACGAAACAGCCGGCGTGGCTGGATCCCGCCTCTTGTGCTTCTGCCTATAGGTGTTTAGCATCTGTCGTCCTTTTTTTCCACTTTGGTCTAATGAGGTACAGCTGGCGGTACTGTTGCCCAGAAACACAGCATGCTGTGAAAGTGGCAGTCACAGAAATGGGCACTAGCTGGCGGTACTAGAGCCAATGGAAAACAGTATGAGGCGAAAGAGTCAGTCACAGAACCAGGTGCTAGATGTTGGTAGTAGAGGCCAGAGCACAGGCATAACAGATGACGGTGTGTGCAGCATAAGCACATGACAGAGCATGCATACTGCTACCAACCATGCTTGTAACCTGTGTACTGTGGCCCAGGGCAGCAAAAGTCACCAGAAATCCAGGCCTGTGTCACGTTACTGGCGATACAGGACTGGAAGTCAGTAGCCGGAGCAGACGTGTGCAGGTGAGCGGACCAAAGAAGGACTTCTGGAAGTGCCGTATATGGCGGTGGTGGTTCACTATGTTGGCAGATGCCGGAGCCCGCCCGAGCACGGGCCGGCCGAGATCACACACAAGCACCAAGTCCGTATAGGTGAATAGAGTTGGAGGTAGGAACAGCAGGGTTTCCACAAGAGACAGGAAGATATCAGCAGAACACCTTCCAGATCAGGAGCTCAGATAATGCTTCACTCAGTTAGACTGAGCACCACAATATACTCAGCAACAGGAAGCTGCACAGGGCCAGGTATATATAGCAGGTCCAATCAGGCGAGAACAAACAGCAGGGCAGGTGATGATCTCTATCCCATACGAAGGTCATATGGTTTCAGGCTGAAGTTATTCAAGTTCCGAAGTAGCTCCACCGCAAGGGAACAGACCAGCAAGCCATGGTTCACAGGTTCAAATCCTAACAATACTCCACTCTTAACGGCGGCCTCTGGACGCAACTTGTCCAGGTTTTGCAGGATATCGCTGGTGAAATTGTCTAATCAAACGGGGAGCATTGATGTTGCTTACTGATTCCCATGAATTTTCCTCCGTGTCGTAGCCTTGCCATTTGATTAAATATTGCAAACGATTTCTGTGTATTCTGGAATCCAAGATCTTTTCCACCACAAACTGCTCCTGTCCGTCACTTCAATTGCATCGGGAGGCGGAGGGGATCGTTCTGGAAATGGATTGGCTGTGGCGGCTTTCAACTAAGACACATGAAACACAGGATGAATCTTCATTGATGTTGGTAGCTGTAGACGTACGGCCACTGGACTGACAATCTTACTGATTTTGTATGGTCCCACAAATTTTTGTCCTAATTTAGGAGAAGGAATCTTCAATTTCAAATTCTTAGTGGATAACCACACTCGATCTCCAATCCTAAACGTGGGACTGGGTCTCCGATACCTGTCGGCCGCTTTTTTATATTTCTCCTGAGCTTCCTTTGGAGTGTCTTTCAGGACATTCAGATTTTGCTGTAGCAGAGAGATTCTTTCTGCGACTGCTGGTATTAATGGTGCCACAGGATTTTTGGGAAGGATGTTTGGGTGATATCCCAGATTTGCAAAAAATGGCATCTGTTTCGTAGAGGCATTCTGTGAATTATTATATGAAAATTCCGCAAATGGCAGCAGATCCACCCAGTCGTCTTGCAGATGGCAAATATAGCAACGAAGATACTGCTCCAGCGTCTGATTTGTACGTTCTGTCTGGCCGTTAGATTGCGGATGGTAAGCGGTTGACAATCGTACTTTGATGTCTAGTGCTGAGCATAAACTGCGCCAAAATTTAGATGTAAATTGCACACCTCGATCTGAAACGACTTCATCCGGCACTCCATGGAGGCGAAAAACATTGCAAATTATCAGATCAGCTGTATCTTTTGCTGAAGGTAGACCTGAACACGGAATGAAATGCGCTGCTTTCGTAAGTCGATCCACTACTACCAGAATGGATGTCTTTCCCTTGGACTCTGGTAGATCTACAATAAAGTCCATTGAAATTGATCCCCACGGTCGTGTTGGGATGGCGAGAGGCTGCAATAGTCCCATAGGGGATGCACGTGGAGTCTTATATCTGGCACAGATGTCACAGGAATTAACATACTTCTTCACGTCTTCTTGAAAGTTCGGCCACCAAAAGAAACGTGATAAAAACTCCTACGTTTTCTGTGTCCCTTTGTGTCCTGCAATTTTAGAATCGTGCACTAGTTGTAGGACTCTTAACCGAGCTGCTTCTGGTACATATAGTCGTCGACCATCAGTCCATACTTGATTTTTAAAAAGCAGATGCACGTCCCCTGATAGATGTGATAGAAACGAGTCTGTTTCGTATGCTGCCTTCAAATCCTCCAGCAAATCTCCATCATGTATTACTCCCAAGATCTTAGTATCTCCACAATGGGTTTGGGTGTTGTTACAAGGTTAGCCTCGCTTGAAAACATTCTGGATAATGCGTCTGCTTTCTTGTTGCGGGAGCCTGGTCGATATGAAATGACAAAATTTAACTGATTCAAAAACAGACTCCAACGGGTCTGCCGAGGAGAGAGGCATTTTGCAGACCTGATAAACTCCAGATTGCGATGATCGGTTAACACCAAAATTTGTTGTGCAGCCCCTTGGAGATGATGTCTCCACTCTTTGAATGCTGATATGATGGCGAGCAATTCTTTATTTCCCACGTCATAGTTCTTCTCGGCTACAGACATACGTTGTGAGAAAAATGCACATGGATGCAGCAACTTCTTTTCCCTGTCCTCTGAGAGAGGATAGCGCCGACCGCACAGTCTGAAGCATCCACCTCGATGATAAAAGCCAATTCAGGGTCAGGATGGCGTAATATGGGAGCCGTTGTGAATTTTGTCTTTAAACGAGAGAACGCTTCTTGTGCTTCAGGTGTCCAGATGAATTTTGCTCCTTTTTTTGTTAATTGCGTGATGGGTAGCACGATTTCTGAAAAATTCTTAATAAATGTCTGTAAAAGTTGGCGAACCCCACAAAACGCTGAACTTCTTTCACATTTTTAGGGATAGGCCACTCGGTGATATCTTGCGTTTTCTTTGCATCCATCCGTAATCCTTGAGGTGAAATGACGTATCCCAAGAATTGAATCTCTTCTCGATGGAATTCACATTTTTCTAATTTAATATACAGCGCATTCTCCCTTAACCGTTGTAGCACTTGTCTTACGTGCGTTTGATGTTCCTCCATAGAGTTTGAAAAGATGAGGATGTCATCTAGATAAACGACCATGAACTGATCCAACAGATCTCGGAAAATATCATTTGCCAAGTGCTGGAAGGTAGCTGGAGCATTAGCGAGTCCGAAGGGCATCACTAGACTTTCAAAGTGTCCGTATCGGGTACGAAAGGCCGTTTTCCATTCATCTCCAGGCTTTATACGTACTAAATTGTATGCCCACGTAAATCTAACTTAGTGAAGATTTTGGCACTTTGTACTCTTTCTAGGAGTTCCGGTATCAACGGTAGAGGATAACGGTTTTTTACCGTGATTTTATTAAGCTCCCTGTAGTCCACTACTGGGCGTAATGTTCCATCCTTCTTCTTGACAAAGAATATAGGGGCTCCAGCGGGCGAGGATGATGGACGAATACATTTTTTGCTTAAGTTTTCATCAATAAATTCTTTAAGAGCCTTCAGTTCAGGACCCGCTAAAGGGTAGATAGTTCCAAACGGTATAGCCGCCCCCGGGAGTAGTTCTATTGGGCAGTCGTATGGTCGATGCGGGGGAAGTGTATTCGCTCCCTTCTTGTCACAAACATCCAAGAAGTCTTCATACATCGCTGGTAGCTGAGGCAATTCTGGATTCTGAACTGCTTCTAATGTGGATTCGCTTGGAACCTCCGTCTGAACTTCCTTTTCGGGGAAACTGATCTTTTTCATCTCCCAATCGATGATAGGATTGTGCTTCTGCAACCAGGGCAAACCCAAAATGATGGGAAAATGTGGAGAAGAAATAATTAGGAATGTCAATATCTCACGATGCTGCGGCTCAATATAGATCTCCAAAGGTCCTGTTTCATGATCCACTGGCCCCGAATTCAGCGGAGATCCATCTACCGTCTCCATCACAATAGGTGAACGTCTTTTCTGCATATCTATGCCATGATTTTGAGCAAATGCAGAATCCATGAATTATCCCGCTGGCCCCAGAGTCGATCATGGCTGATGCAGTGATCCACTGGGAGTAGTGTTGAGCGATATTGCTCGATATCTAAAAATATTGTATCGAAATTGTATCGCCGATAGCACTAAATATCGTCGATATCCGATTTCGATACCGGAAGTCCCATGTAAGTCTATGGGAACAAAATATCGCAACAAAAAAAACCCTTTCTTTCGTTGTAAACACAAAATATACACACATAGAATACATATATATATATATATATACATGTCATTGTGACATATATATATACATATATTTATAGTTTATACACTTCTACATAGTAAAATCGACTCTAATTCAATTGCCGGGTAAAGACGTGACATACCCCATAGAAGTCGACGGGCTCGGTGCCGAGTACCCCGAAAACCTCTGGCTCTGTGCGACTCAACTTGGGCGTCACGAACAGGATTCTGTAGCTCGCTATAAGCGAGTCCTGTGTGCCTGAATTGCACTGGTTTTGTGCTTGAGAATTGCTAAAATCATCAGAGAATGTATTTGCCATTTTTCCGCCATATCTGCGTCACGACGAGGCACTGGTGAAGAAGAAGGGCGTGCTCTTCGTGGGTGTCACTCACTCAGTGGCGTGAAAACGATGGCCGCCCACTGTAAATGGTACTGCAATGTAACATCGTGCCCCACAGCTCTGGAGTTCCGCCTCGTCATCCTCCTCAGTGTGAGAAGGTCCCGCCTCCCTACAAAAGAGGGGCCCTCTCCAGATATGACACATGTGACTTGGCAGAGATGGCTAATGGACACGACGAGCAGAAGTGGGAAGGGATGGAGCAGTCAGAGCTCTCCCCCCACGGAAGCGACCCGATCGCCACGGAATCACCGTTGGGCACCCGGCCTGTAAACCCTCCTACGCTGCAAGAAGCGGAGGATACCCTGAGAGGCCTGGCCCGGCACCGGGAGGAGGTCGCCAGGATGGAAGCCAGCTGGCGTGCCCTAAAAATAAACTTGGAGCGGCGCCAATCCCTCTTACCTGAAGTGTCTGTACCGGAAGGTGAGGCACCCGTTATAGTAGAGGAGCCCTTGCAATGTGATCCGGTTGACGTTGTCGCAGTGGAGGCACCCGTTCCTGCAAAAACCGCAGCACCGTCAGCAGCACCCCAAATCCCGCTGTCTGCCCCGGTCGCTGAGACAGAAGAAGCGACACCCGTCCTCATGGAGGAGGCCGCGCAGGCACCAGAGCACTACCTGCCTGTACCGGAGCCCCGACTGTCATCTGATTTAGAGCCGTCTGCTTCCTCCGCAGGGGAGCGCCGCCAGGACTGGGGGGCGACAGGAGAGCTGCCGCAAACCGGACACTGTAAGCTGCAATGGAGTGATGGAGACATGGAGCAACTGGTGGAGGAGAATTACAATCGGCGTCAGGTGGAAGAGTGGAGACGTTGGGAGAAGGAAGCAGAGCGACAAAGGGAGCAGCGAGAAACCCTAAAACTTCGCCAACGTCACCTGGAGAAGGACCGGGCAGATAAGGACCGGATGAGAAAGGACAAAGGAACCCTGAGTGAGCCGCGGCGTAAGGGTGCAGTACGGAACTTTAAATTGAAAGGTGGGTGGGGCTTCATCAAGGAGCCTGGACTTTATTTAGAAGTCTTTGTGACCCGGCGGGACGTGGAGGCTCACCTCCCAGAAGGACACCCGGGGAGGGACCTGTTGCCAGGAGACTTGGTGACTTACACCCGACACTGGGGTTACAATGGGTGGTACGCCCTAAATGTTACCAGGTGCGACCCCTACTCCCCAGTGTGTCAGGAACCTGTGAGACCCTCGAAGCCTTCAGCCTCCCACATCCAGGCCTCTGCAAAAGTGCCCACCCCACGCCGTAAATCTCCCCAGCCTCCCTCAGTGGTCTCCTCAGCAGCCCCAGCTATGGACATGATAAGTATAGTTGGCCCGTACCCGGCGCCTGTTAGGCCCCCTGGGGTTCGTACAGTCCGTGACATAAGGCTCCAGACCCGGAGGGAGATGAAAGAGGTGGCCACACAGACCCAGATAGCGGGTCACGACTTGACTGTACAGGCCACACGACGTCATCAGGTCCTGGTGGTCCTTGGTGCCTCGGATGTTTGGCAAGCACCAGAAGAGTACCAGGTGGTACCTGGAAGAGGCCAGCCAAAGAAGTCTAAATAACCCGGACAGGGTCCCTGTATGTAAATAAATAGTTAAATTGTTTATGTACCCGGACGGGTGAATGTTCCAAAAAATTTTTTTTATTTAATAAAAAAAAAAAAAACACAGTTTTCATTTCTTTTATTACTGTCTCATCCTGCTGCGACGCCATCGATCTCCTGTAAAAAAATGAAAAAAAAAAAAAGTATACCACCTGACCGACGCAGTCCATAGTAACGAGTGTCCCACGACGATCCAGCTCTGCTACATCAGAATGACAGGCAGAGCCTGTCATCCCGGCGCAGCACAGCTAATTACCTGCTTCCCCGGCGGTGACGTCATCGGACTGACTGCTTTACGGCCGGGATTACCCTGCAGTCACTGCAGTTATCGCGAAAAACTGCATGTGACCGCCAGGGAGAAGATAATGGCGGCCATCAAGCAGTCCAGGACGTGACCGCCGGAGATCTTCTGCCAGGTAAGTGCCGCTGACTCCTGACAGACCCGACCGACGGACACTCACAGTGACAGTGACAAATCCGATTCCGGTATTCGATAAGACGAAAATATCGAAACGAATTATCGAAAGGCCGATAGAGCTAATATCGGCCGATAGCCGATATTTGCATTATCGTATCGCTCAACACTAACTGGGAGTTAACCTTCAGTTTGATAGTTACAAAATAGTGGGATTCACGGCTCTCCTTTCTGGTAGGTGGAACTATGGATGATATGGACTGGATCTCATCTTTAGCATAATCAATCTCTGAGATTAAAGACTCCTCGTCGGAAGAATCAGGATCCATTATAGCCGCCACCATTTTTCTTGAATGGTTTGTGGGACGACTTGGACAGTTAATGAGAAAATGTCCCGCTTCCCCGCAGTACAGACATAGATTCTCTTTAAATCTCTGTTCTCTTCGTTCTGCACTTGCTCGTCTCTGGATCGCATCCACTTGCATTGGCTCTAGTTCTGTATCTCGGACATTACGGCTAGGCACTTCTTTGGTGACCGATGGCAGGGAGGAGTTATAAGAGTTAGTTGAACGATTCATGGAGGTCCACTTCTCTTGTCGTCGTTCAGACAGACGGGTGTCCACCCGGATGCAATGCTTGATGAAATCATCCAGATCCGAATGGGTCTCTCCACGGGCAAGTTCGTCCTTTACTGCACTAGAAAGTCCTCTTTTAAAGAAAGATACTTTTGCTGCATTATTCCATTCAGTGTCAACGGCCCACCTCCTGAACTCCATAGCATACTCTGCGACGGGGCGTTTGCCTTGTCGTAATGCCAGCAATGTTGATTCAGCAGTAGCTGCACGGTTTGGGTCATCAAACATCTGCTGCATCGCTCGAATAAACTCGTTCAGATTGTCTAAACGTGCGTCCCGAGTCTCAATCAGAGGATTAGCCCAAGCGATCGCTTTGTGGGTTAACAGCATAATGATGCATAACACCTTTGACCTATCAGTCGGAAACTGATTAGCATGTGTATCGAAGAACAGGTAACATTGATTCAAAAATCCACGAAATTTATCTCGATCACCGCCAAAACGAAAGGGTGGTAGCTTGGGGGGCGTGGCAGACGCTGAGGCGGAAGCTTGTCCTTCTTGCTGGGTAATTCGAGCAGTCAGCACTTGTACTGCATTCTGCAGATCTTGGATAGCTTGTTGGTGGCTCTGGACATTATGATCGCTTTGTGCAATAAATGCGTCCATCCGTGCTTTTCCATTCACCTGTTCGGTGTGCAAACTGGACATTGCACCCTGCAGTTTTCTGACACGTGTTTCCAAAGTTTCTGCTCCAGCGGCCTCCATTTTTGAGAGGCTGAGTATTCTGTCACGTTACTGGCGATACAGGACTGGAAGTCAGTAGCCGGAGCAGACGTGTGCAGGTGAGCGGACCAAAGAAGGACTTCTGGAAGTGCCGTATATGGCGGTGGTGGTTCACTATGTTGGCAGATGCCGGAGCCCGCCCGAGCACGGGCCGGCCGAGATCACACACAAGCACCAAGTCCGTATAGGTGAATAGAGTTGAAGGTAGGAACAGCAGGGTTTCCACAAGAGACAGGAAGATATCAGCAGAACACCTTCCAGATCAGGAGCTCAGATAATGCTTCACTCAGTTAGACTGAGCACCACAATATACTCAGCAACAGGAAGCTGCACAGGGCCAGGTATATATAGCAGGTCCAATCAGGCGAGAACAAACAGCAGGGCAGGTGATGATCTCTATCCCATACGAAGGTCATATGGTTTCAGGCTGAAGTTATTCAAGTTCCGAAGTAGCTCCACCGCAAGGGAACAGACCAGCAAGCCATGGTTCACAGGTTCAAATCCTAACAGCCTGGTTCATTTTTAGGAATGTAAGCTGGTCCACATTTGCAGCGGATAGTCTGGTACGTTGGTCTGTTAGTACATTGCCAGCTGCACTAAAGACGCATTCAGAAATCACACTGGCACCAGGACAAGCCAGGACCTCCAAGGCATACTGGCTAAGCTCGGGCTATGTATCCAACTTGGAGACCCCAAACTTGAAGGGGGCAGATCCATCCTGAAGCCCACTGACATTGGTGAAGAGGTATTGTGCCATCATGTCACGGTAACGTTGCACTGTCTGTGCTGATGGTGCCCGAACTGTTTGCGCGTTCAGAAACAATTGGAATAGGTTGGGTATACTGAACCTGTCAGTAGCAGATGTACTGCTTCTGCTACTGGCTTCTGAACGGATTCCGCTGGGCCCAGGACGCACTGAGGTGCCTGCTAGTGCAAGCGTATCACTGCTATGCGGTGGAAAAGAGTACATGAGTGAATTAACCAGTGCGTCTTGGTACTCCTGCATTTTATGCACCCGGTTCAACGGTATAATTAGGCTTTCAAGGCTGTCCTGGAACGTGGATCTAAGAGGGTGGCCACCCAGTAGTCATTTGTGTGGAGAATACGAGCCACGCGTGGGTCTTTTCTCAGACACTGCAGCATGAAGTCACTCATGTGCTGAAGGCTGCCAACTGGCCATGCATCGCTGTCACCAGCTGGAGGAATGTGCTCTGGCTGCTCTGCATCATCCCATCCACGCTCTATCTGGTGACTACTAGTAGAGCGCTGTGTACTTTCCTCCTCTAGCTCATCCTCATAGTCCTCCTCATCCTCCTCGCTTGCTGTGTCCTGCCTGGACCTTTGTGAGGCACCCAAAGAGCTTTGTACCAACTGGACCCATGAAGATTGCCTGGTTGGTGCAAGTGTCTCATCATACTCCTGCTCCTCCTGAGAAACCTCATCCCTTAGTCCTTTCAGTGATGATTCTATAAGGCATATAAGGGGAATAGTCAGACTGAGTAGGGCAGCATCTGTGCTCACCATCAGAGTGGAGTCCTCGAAGCACTTCAAAATGGTTCATATGTCCTTCATGGATGCCCACTCTGTGGTTGTAAAGTGGGAGGGCTGAGATGTGTGTCGCCTACTTTGCGCCTGCTGCAGCTGCAACTCCATAATTGCAGGTTGCTGCTCACGCAACCTCTGCAGCATATGCAAAGTTGAATTCCACCTGGTGGGGAGGTCAACAATGATGCGGTGTTCGGACAGGCCCAATCTGCGCTGCATGGCTGAAAGGCGCGATGCAGCCATGCTTGAACGCCGCAAATGAGAGCACTCGTATCTGACTTTGTGCAGCAGCTCCTTAAGGTCAGGATAGTTCCTAAGGAAACTCTGCACCACCAAGTTTAGGACATGGGCAAGGCATGGAATGTGAGTCAGACCACCTAGGCCCAGAGCCGCGACCAGGTTTCGGACGTTGTCACACACCACCATACCTGGCTGGAGGTTGAGCGGCGCAAGCCACATGTCGCTCTGCTCCTTGAGCGTGTTCCACAGCTCGGTTGCGGTGTGGCTAACATTACCCATATAAACCAATTTCAACACTTCAGGAAGGCAAATTTCCAACGGATGAAAGATGATCTTAGTGCAATAAACTGGGACGATATCCTGAGACATAAAAATACACAAAGAAAATGGGAGACGTTTATTAGCATCCTGAATAGGACCTGTGCACAGTATATACCCTATTGGAATAAACATGCTAGAATTAGGAGGAAACCACTATGGCTAAATAGAGCTGAAAGGGGCGCAATAAGTGACAAAAAGAAAGCGTTTAGGGAATTAAAGCAAGTAGGTAGTGATGAGGCATTAAATAAATACAGAAGATTGAATAAATTATGTAAAAAGCAAATCAAGACAGCAATGATTGAGGCAGAGAGACTCATTGCCAGAGAAAGTAAAAATAATCCCAAAATATTCTTTAACTACATAAATAGCAAGAAACTAAAAAATGATAGTGTTGGTCCCCTTAAAAATAGTCTGGGTTAAAAGGTGGATGAGGATGAGGAAAAAGCCAATATGCTAAATGACTTTTTTTCAACTGTATTTACACAAGAAAATCCCATGACAGATAACATGATCAGTGTTAAAAATAATTTCTCCATTAAATGTCACCTGCTTAACCCAGCAGGAAGTACGGCGGCGTCTAAAAATCACTAAAATTGACAAATCCCCGGGCCCGGATGGGATACACCCACAAGTACTGCAGGAATTAAGTACCGTCATAGATAGACCATTATTTTTAATCTTTAAAGATTCCATAATAACGGAGTCTGTACCAAAGGACTGACGTATAGCAAATGTGGTGCCAATATTCAAAAAGGGGCAAAATCTGAAACTGGAAATTATAGGCCATAGAGCTTAACATCTACTGTGGGTAAAATCCTGGAGGGTTTTTTAAGGGATACTATATTGGAGTATCTGAGGCTGAATAACCTCATGACACAGTATCAGCATGGGTTTATGAGGGACCGTTCTTGTCAGACTAATCTGATAAGCTTTTATGAAGGGGTAAGTTCCGGACTGGACCAAGGGAACGCAGTGGACGTGGTGTTCATGGACTTCTCAAAAGCTTTTGATACAGTGCCACACAAAAGGTTGATACATAAAATGAGAACAATGGGGATAGGGGAAAATATGTATAAGTGGGTTAAGAACTGGCTCATGGATAGGAAACAAAGGGTAGTTATTAATGGAGCACACTCGGACTGGGTCACGGTTAGCAGTGGGATACCACAGGGGTCAGTATTGGGGCCGCTTTTCTTTAACATATTTATTAATAACCTTGTAGGGGGCATACAGAGTAGTATTTCAATATTTGCAGATGACACTAAACTCTGTAGGGTAATAAATACAGAGGAGGATAATTTTATATTACAGGAGGATTTATGTAAACTAGAAGCTTGGGCTGATAAATGGCAAATGAGCTTTAATGGGGATAAATGTAAGGTCATGCACTTGGGTAGAACAAACAAGATGTATAATTATGTGCTTAATTGTAAAACACTGGGCAAAACTGTCACTGAAAAAGACCTGGGTGAATGGGTGGACGTCAAACTCACATTTAGTGGCCAATGTCAGGCAGCTGCTGCCAAGGCATAGATGCTCATGAGGAGAACATAATTTTACCTCTATACAAGTCACTGGTGCGACCACACTTAGAATACTGTGTACAGTTCTGGTCTCCGGTGTATAAGAAAGACATAGCTGAACTGGAGCGGGTGCAGAGAAGAGCGACCAAGGTTATCAGAGAACTAGGGGGTCTGCAATACCAGGACAGGCTATTACTCTTGGGGTTATTTAGTTTAGAGAAACGAAGGCTTAGGGGTGATCCTATTACAATGTATAAATATATGAGGGGACAGTACAAAGACCTTTCTAATGATCATTTTACTCTTAGACCTGTGACAGGACAAGGGGGCATCCTCTACGTCTGGAGGAAAGAAGGTTTAGTCATAATCACAGAAGCAGATTCTTTACTGTAAGAGCAGTAAGACTATGGAACTCTCTGCCATCTAATGTTGTAATGAGTGATTCTCTACTAAAAATTAAGAAGGGACTGGATCCTTTCTTGAAAAGTATAATATTACAGGCTATATTCACTAGTTTCCTAGATATTGCGTTTATCCAGGGATCTAGTCTGATTGCCGTATGTGGAGTCGGGAAGGAATTTTTTTCCCCAATGTATAGCTTACTGTTTTCCACTTGGTTTTTTTTTGCCTTCCTCTGGATCAACATGTTAGGGCAGGTTAGGATAGGCTATGGGTTGAACTAGATGGACTTAAAGTCTTCCTTCAACCTTAATAACTATGTTACTATGTTACTATGTAACACGGTCTGTTGATGTTTGGCCGATGCAGTGCTGAAATCGGTTGTTGTGGTATGTCTGACGAGGAGTATGAGGAGGAGTCAATTTGTACGGCGGAGAGGCTTGCAATCCATGGAGTTGGCAGGACCCAAGCACTTGCACTGTCTACTTCAGTTCCAGGCTCAACTACATTTACCCAATGGGCGGTGATGGAAGTGTAGCGTCCCTGGCCATGCAGACTGGTCCACGCGTCGGTGGTCAGGTGGACCTTGCTACTAATTGCATTTTGTAGCGCATGCTTAATTTTACACTCCACATGCTGTTGCAGGGCGGGGACGGCTTGCCTGCTGAAGTAGAAGCGGCTGGGAACGCTGTATTGTGGGATTGCAAACCCCAACATATCGATAAAGGCTGGCTTGCTCACCAGCCAGAATGGTAGCATTTCCACTGCAAGCAGTTTGGCAATGCGAGAATTCATGCCCTGTGCTCGTGGGTGGTTTGCCGAGTACGGGCACCTTTTCTCCCACACCTGTGTGACAGATGACTGCACACTGGATTGGGAGTGTGAGGATGCCAGCGATTGGGATGCTGATGCTGACGAAGTCCAGACAGTGTGCCGCCGTACAACACTGCCTGCAGAAGCACCCTGGCATTCTGGCGAGGAAGCGGGAGCAGCTGTTTGCGAGCTGGAGGAAGAGGTGGCCGCTGTAGCTGAAGAGATGGAAGGTGGGGGATCAGCTGCAGGTTGTGAATCATCTTGGGTGTGATGCTGCCACTCCACAGGGTGCCTCTTCCTGACATGCATCAACATATTGGTGGTATTAAGGTTGCTGACGTTCTTCCCTCTCCGCACAGTTTGTCGACAATGCTTGCATCTGACTACTGTAATGTCATCTGCAATTTGGTCGAAAAAGGCCCATGCACCACAACTCTTGGGCGCACCCCTTGTGCGCTTTAAAAGAGCCCTGCTACTAACGGGTGCTGAAGTTGAGGGAGCAGACAACCAATTTTTCCCTCTTCCTCTCCCACGTGGACGGCCACGCTGCACCACACCTGCAAGCTCTTCCTCTGAGCTATCCCTACTTGCTTGCTGCCCGTCAGCATGCCATGATGGGTCAAGGACCTCGTCATCCAATACACTTTCATCAGCAGAAACTGGCAGCTGAGTTTCATCATCATCTGGTGGATCGTGTTGAGATAGGCGCGAAATGACTGTTGTCCTCTTTCACTTCCCCGCTCCCCCTGCATGTTAAATGATTGTCCCACCACATGGAATAAAGGACATTAACCTTTTTTAAAAAGCAATGGTGAGTGCTGTTTCTTTTTTCAATATTGGATATACATAGTAAGATTTATCTTTTACACATTTTAAATATTCATACAAATATTTTAAAATATTAAAAGAGTTACAACTTGTGAAATAATTGTTACATCTTTTCTGATTGGCAACACAGGGGCTTTTTGATGTAGGGCATGTTTATTATATCTCAACATATGGCATTAAAACTACTGTTTATTGAATTGTCAGATGTAGTAAAGACCACGCCTGTTTGTCACAGATCTCAAGATGGAGGTTTACAGGTGTAAAAGCCTTTTGGCAACAATTCTCTTTTAGAACCTGATTTTTTTAGCCATATCCCTGCAGAATTTACACATGCTAACACTAAAGTATAACAGAGCAAGCATTTTCATTATTGTTTTCTAATGTTGGCTGAAAAAACAAAGATGAATGGTAAATCAATAAGCAATTTCTAAACAATATGCATAACTATTAATATCAATATGCGTTTAACATAATTCATATCACATCAGTATCCATCTTTTTTCTGAGAATGTAAATATTATTGCAGATTTTAGCAATCCAAGTGAATTTGCTGGATGGCACAATAGCATTGGTGTTACATTAGTAACAGTGTTGCGTTTTTATTTGAAACTACTTAGAAAGTGAACTGGAGCCTTAGAGTTGAGCGAAACAGGTCGGTCAGATTAAAAAATCACCGACTTTCAGCAAAGTCGGGTTTCGCCGAGTGAAACAGGACCATAGCGTGAGGTCGGCCATGCGGTTGTCGACCCGAGTGCCAAAGTCGGTTTTCCCAGAATGCTTGCAGGCGCCTTTTCTCAGCCAATGAGCAAGGACGTACACTGTGGGCAATGCGATGATATGGGCAGTGGCCACCACCATCTTAGAGAAGGGCATTGCAGCGATTGGCTTGCTTTGTGTGGCGTCACAGTGGCTATAAAAGCCCTAAGC
>JARQOD010000002.1:348454245-348523501 GCA_033576555.1 Oophaga sylvatica
GCGCCCCCGCCAGAATGATTACCTGTTCCCCGCGGGGTCATGGACTGGTTTCCGGCCGGGATTACCCTGCGCCCACTGCAGTTATCGCGAAAAAACTGCATGTGACCGCCAGGGAAGATAAGGGGGCCCATCGCGTCCAGGACGTGCCACCGGGTTTTCCTGCCGGTAAGTGCCGCTGACTTGACAGACCGACCGACGGACACTCAGGACAGTGCAAACCCGTTTCCCGGTTTAATGTTTAGACAAAATAGGGTACCGGAATCGAAAACCCAAACTAAACCCGATACCCATTTTTGCGTAGTTCGCTCAACTGTCGTTGGCTTTAAATTTTGGGGCCTGTGGTGTGTTTCTGTCCCCCTTCAGTGCCGACTTTTCTTCCCTTTGCTTGTTTGGGTTTCGGGTTTCAGTCGGACCTCGATTTTCGGAAGTCGGCCTTTTCGTTTACTCGATTTTTTGAGAAAGTTGGGGTTTCTGAAACCCCCCCGACCAAAAAAAAGGCAAGTCGCTCATCTCTCGGGAGCCCATGATGATTTGTCCTTTTTTCATATAGAAAATACCAAAAAATTTTCCTTTTTACTAAAAACATCTGATAATAACAAACGGGGAGGGAAAAAGTTTAGAACTTAATGACCGATCAAGTGCTTCACTGGTTCAGATGGCGCTAGGGTAGTGTTGGCTTGTGGCATGCTGGAGGCATTGGAAGGGTATGGACATAAATCAGTGTGCCTTTTTGTATTCCAGATTCCTGTATATAAATTTTTGGGTGAAAGTCAGGGTGTTCTGGCTTACTAATGGGTGGGTTGCTCGTCTGCCCTCCAATCCCTTTTGGGCCCCAGCAAACCCCTACACGGGGACTGGGCCCCAAAAGGTTAATTATTTTTCTTTTGATTTTCTAAGGCCCAATTTTTTCTGAGATAGCGCAGGGACCTTTTTTTCCCTTTCCCATTACAAAGCAACATCAGGATCATGGGTTTAACTGAACCCAAAAAGTAGAACACCCGAATGGGGGAAATCCGGAACTCAAAGGAAAAAAATTAATTTTAAAATTCCAAATTTTAAAGAAACTGTTAAAAATGTAGAGCGAAATAAGGAAAAAAGGGCATAAAAAATTTTGAAAACAGCAAGTTTTATCATATCTTATGTTTAGGTTTAAACAATGGAAGTTTGGTGCTTTGGTTTTCCCCCCCCCCAGGACATGGGTATCGGGCGGGCGTTCTTAAAGGGGAAGTGTCACGCGGGAGTACCCGCCCTGCCCCGGCTCCCAAAAAAGGGGTTATTTGGGGTATGGGTTTGTAAAAGGTGTTCGTGACGCCACCGGGGGTTTTTGGGGAGGTGACCCGCTGCAGGCAGTTCTCTGGGACAGTTGGTGATGCAGCAGAGTTTGTAAAGCTTCCCACAGGTGAAGCTATGTCCCAGGCAGATGTAATGTAAGGTAGATGGTAAGGGTGTAGTATTTAGCAAGGGATGTAGCAGTGTTGAGTGGGTGTTGCAGGAAGAACTTGAGAGGACACAGTTTCCAAATCTTTACTCATAGTTCTGCAGGTAAAGTGTCCAGGGATCAGGTTACAGATGGTGCTTGAGTCGGTCAGCCTGAAAGCAATTTTAGGAATCTCCTTATTTCAGGTGGGATGTGAGGTCTCCTTTCTAGCGCTATTCTCTGAGGTACTTGCTGTTGTAAACTCTGTTCAAGTTCCTCACTCTGTCTCTTATTTAAGCAGAACTTCACTCTCATAACAGGCAGCTGTAGCCTGCTTCAGGGATCGCTCCACTCTGGAGTCTCCTGCTCACATGTGCTGCTGCTGTGTAGTCGAGTCTTAGTTGGGGCAGAGAACCTGCTGTCTCCTGCCCTCCGGATTCTGCTGCTGGGCCTTTAGTTTACCCACTCAGCCTCGGACTCTGGGGTCTGTTTTCTGGTGCTCAGACCTGGGGGTCGGATCAGCTTTAGCTCCTGTCCCCCAACTTGTCTTCAACACGTCCTTCCTCTCTCAACCCTACAGACAGACCCACTAACTCCTCCCCCAGCCAGAAAGTTCCAGAGAAGCTCTCCTGAAAATCAGGTATTAGAGTTCCCCCTTCTAGTGTGGAGTAGGAATAGTTTTGTATGCTGGGTGGTACCTGTTGAGTGGATCCTTCCTTGCTTTCAGGTATGACATCACTCACCCTGGAGGGAGGCAAGGTCACTGTGGCAACCGAACTCCTGGGGTGCCACACTTTCATTATTACACAGGTATTAAAATGCTGCCAATTTACAGCTACCTGCAAACTGTATATGTATAATTGGAATAATGCATAAGTTACCTGGTTGATTTTGCTAACAGCTCATGCTTTTCTTTACATTAAGGCCGGGTGCCCACGATCCGCAAGTAGCAGCACTTTGTACCCAATGTATGTTCGCTGCTTTCAAGGTGCTGCCTTCTATTGAATGCAGTTAAGTCCGCATGTGTTCACTGAACCATGTGAATTTACCACATTCAATACATTCTATCGATGTAATTTCTGTTGCAGAGACTAGTGTCTCCTCAAGAGAAATTGACATGCTGCGTACCTGAAAGACGCATAGCACGTCCGTCTCCGCTGGTGATCCACAGGCGACTATGGACGCATAGTGGACATGGTATTTCTAGAAATCCCATCCACTATGCTGTAATATTTGGCTACTGTGGGTTTGATGCTACATAAATATGCAGCGTCAAACCCGCAGCAGTTCCTGATTGTGGGCACGAACCCTAATTACTAGAACCCTCCTTCCTTTCACTAATCATTAACCCTATGGCAATATCATTTGCATTTCTGCTGGGGTTTTTGGAGACATGACAAAAAAACAGCTCACCAGGGTCATTAAAAATTATTGACCATTTTTTTGGTTGGCAGCATTTACTGTGGCTCAAAGTAACTTAAGGTATAATTGAAGCAGCATTATATTTAGAACTACATATAAAAAATATTTGATCTTACAGATTGCAGTGCAGCGGGATTGGCGCAGTATGACAGATAGGCAGGGACCACAGGAAAGTTCACAGCAAATGTGTTTAATTTCCAAAAACTCACACAGTGCACAGCACAAGGTATCCTCCAGATCGCAGCCGGGGCATCACAACAGTCTGTAAATGAGACCAGTTGCCGAGGGCAACTGCACCACCGTATCACGCTGCAGAGTGCCAGGCGTTCAATGTTCTGGGCTCTGTGTTCCCTCACACAGGCTGGACGCTGCAGACTCACCTGCTCTGCTACTTGCAAATAAACCCTGACACACCCAAACCCCATACTGCAGGGTTTTTAACTGGAATCTGTGGCGATGGGCAACTTGTAAGCCCCGGTTTGCAGGAAGCGGACCGCCCCACTACCATCCTGTAGTCCGCTTCAAAAATAAAAGCCCTTAACGGGTGTACCTGAACATTGCCTTGGCCAAATAGCTTGACCAGGTCCACACTTACTTTTACTTTGCCTGGTGACTCACAGGCGTCCTACTGTGAATACAAAGCACTCCAGCGGGTCTGAGGGATACATATCGACCCTCGCATATGATCCCCCTCACTACTTCACATATCCCCCTCTGTTCAAACTTGTGGGGTTGAACACTTGTCACCATACAGGGGGCCCTTGACAGGGCATCCTCCTTTCCCTGCGATTTCCCTGCCTGATGTTCAATGGTGAAATTAAAATTCTGCAGGGATAGAAACCATCTGGTGATCCGAGCATTCCTCTCCTTGGCATTCCTCATCCATACCAAGGGTGAATGATCTGTCACCCAGCAAAATGGTCGACTAAGTAAATAATAGCATAGGGACTCCAAGGCCCAGTTAATGGCATGGCACTCCTCCACTTCGCTATAATTTTTCTCGACCGGGGTGAGTTTCTTACTTTGGTAGGTGACTGGATGTTCCTCCCCGTTCCCCTCCTGCGACAAGACCGCTCCTAGGCCCATGTTAGAGGCATCCCTCAGTACGATGAAGCGTTTCTGGAAGTTGGGGCTAGTGAGGATGGGCTGTCCGCACAGCTCCACATTCATGGATTGGTACGCTTCCTCTGTCAGGGGGTTCCACCGAACCATGACCAATTTCTTTTCCTTGAGGAGATCAATTAGGGGTGTTGTTCTCTCTGAAAAATGAGGTATAAACCTCCGTTAATACTCCACAATGCCTAAAACGCTCTCACCTGTTTGGTGGTAACAGGTCGAGGCCAGTTCTGAATAGCCTTAATTTTATTTATTTGGGGTTTGATAACCCCACGGCCAATCACGTAACCCAAGTACTGGGCTTCTTCGAGCCCTACCGCACATTTCTTGGGATTCGCCTTCAAGCTTGCGGTTATGAGCGAATCTACTACCACTTACAACTGGTACAAGTGGGTATGCCAGTCATTACTAAAGACGATAATGTCATCTAAGTACGCTGATGCATACTTCCGATGGGGTTCCAGCAGTATGTCCATTAACCTCTGGAACATGGCGGGGGCCCCATGTAGTCCAAAGGGCAGGACAACATAGTGGTTCAGACCCTCCGGTGTTATGAAGGCGGTCTTTTCCTTTGCCAACTCCGTAAGAGGCACCTGTCAATAACCCTTGGTCAGATCGAGCGTGGTAAAGTACTGGGCCTGACCCAGTCGCTCAATCAGTTTGTTCACCCGGGGCATTGGGTACAGGTCAAACTTCGACACCTCATTTATTAACGGAAGTCATTACTGAATCATAATGATCCGTCCGGCTTCGGGATAACCACAATTGGGCTAGCCCAGTCACTCCGGGATTCCTTGATTACTCCCAGTTGAAGCATTTGTTTTACCTCACTCACGATGGCTTGTCTCCGGGCCACAGGCACATCATGACCTTTCATTCGTACCCTTACGTGAGACTCGGTGACAATGTCATGCTGGATGACAGATGTACGACCGGGTAATCTCGAGAATATGTCTGTATTCTCCTGTATCAATTTCCGCACCTCTTGCCATTGCTGTTTCGAGAGGGTGTCTCCTATCTTTACTTCTCCCTCGGCCTCTGTCCGGACCGACATCGGAGGGTACCCAGATGACATGTCTGGAGTCGCATTCGTAATCATACACTCCTGTTCCTTCCACACTTTCAAAAAATTAACGTGATGCAACTGTTCAGGTTTCCTTCTCTCGGGCTGGTAAACTCGGTAGTTTGTGTCCCCCACTTTTTCCCGAACTTCATACGCCCATTGCCACTTTGCCATAAGCTTGCATTCGGTGGTGGGCACCAAAACCAACACCCGATCTCCTGCTTTAAAGGAGCGGGCCGTGGCCTTTTTGTTATATACACGGCCCTGCTCTGCCTGAGCCCCCACTAAATGCTCTTTTACAATAGACATGACCGCTGCAATTCAGCCCTGCATATTGGCCACATGCTCAATGACACTCTTATGTGGCGTAGGTTCCAGGTCCCACGTGTCTTTGGCTATGTCAAGCAGACCCCTAGGATGCCTGCCATATAGTAGCTCAAAGGGTGAAAATCCCGTGGAAGCCTGCGGTGTCTCGCAAATGGCGAACATCAAGTAGGGCATTAACATGTCCCAATACCTTGCATCCTTTGCAAACTACCTTCTTCGACATGGACTCGAGGGTTTTGTTGAAGTGCTAGACTAGTCCGTCGTTATGAGGGTGGTACACCAACGTGCGCAACTGCTTTATCTTGAGGACCTTGCACAGATCCTTCGTCACCTTGGACATGAAAGGAGTCCCCTGATCAGTGAGGATGTCCTTTGGTAGCCCAAGGTGACAGAACATGGCAAATAACTCCCAGGTGATAAGCTTAGCCGAGGTGTGCAGAAGCGGAATGGCCTCTGGGTACCGGGTGGCATAGTCTACAACTACTAATATGTCTTACTTTTACTTTGCCTTGTGACTCACAGGCTTTCTGCTGTGAATACAAGACACTCCAGTGGGTCTAATAGGACTCTGTCCATATCCTGGGGGATACATATTGACCCTCGAATATGATCCCCCTCACTGCCTCACAAGATGTAAAACCTATTTGATTAAAACATACAAAATAGCATACACTGGGCAAAATCTGAAGATTATCTGATTGATTTTCCACTGGACATTTTATTTAATTTTTCACCATTTTCTCCTGCCAAAGACAAAAAAAGCCCACGAAAAATTTAGAAATGTAATTTTTGATACTAAGACCTATGGCTTCCTTGAGCCAACTCTTTTTATCTCTGTAAAATATCCTTTCTTTCCAGCTGCTTAGAAACAATATTTCAGATAGGTTGTCCAATTTATTCTACACTTACTAACGGTCCGTACCTGCCAGGGGCTTTAATGAATGCTCTCTTATTCAGTGGCATAAAATGATTAAGTTAATTGTGTCCCAGGATTCTGCCACTCTGCATAAATTATCTACGCAAAGCTCACGAGAAGGATTAAGTCTTGAGAGGATGGATAGTTTTGCATATTTTATGGTGGAATCTTCAGAATTTTTTTGTTTGAAAATTAAATGATCATTAAGCCAGTTACATAAAATGGCAAAAATACATGGCTTAAAATGACAGTTGAACCATCTGATATGACATCATGACTAACTGATATAAGGGGACTCCAGGCAACGTGAAGGTGCTTTCTGAATCAAATGCATTGAAATGAGAATGTGATTTTAGTTACTGACAACCACAAATAATTTGTAAATGTACCTAAGAAATTGCCCATGTAATATTAATTTATTAATCGATCTGAATGATCTAGGGAACCCATTTAACAATTAATTTTAGAGTAATTACAGTTGAAATTCCCCTATTTAAAACCCTCATCTTCTAGTCAGAGTGCATGGTGTCTATGAAGGGGATCTCACACTTTGGAGGACCCAATAGATCCTTACATTTCATGGACAATCCATTGATTTAAATGATAACTGTGCAATGCTTAATTTCCCTTGAAGTGCCACTGCAGAGAAATTTAACATTTGCTGTCACATTGCTTCACAGATTATAAAGCAGCTGATCACTCTGGGTCCCATCAGAACTACAATCTAAGAACAATTTATTATTTTTAGACTGTTGCATCAAAAAAGATTGTCGAAAGTGGACAACTCCAAAGATATACCATTAAAATTTTTTACCGTATTTTAAACAAAATATGAGCATAAATTTGCTATTTTTAAAGTACATAAATAGGACATTCAATGATTATGCAGAACATAACAGATTTTGTTCTACATTTTAGTATCTTACTAACATGGTGATAAATTACAGAAAAACTCTGACCGTAAGACTTACGACCTATGACATACATTTCTGTCATAGTTTGCCAAGCAAAGTTTGAAGCCAGCTGTTTTACACAGTTGACGTATGCTTGCAACTGCAGTTTAAACATTTTAAATGCAGCTGTCAATTTCTAAAAGCAACATTTAAATGACGTAATCATGGGAATCCAATGGATGCATTCAAGGTCTGCTGAAGGTCACTATGACTTAACTGCCATATTAGTCCTCCTATGAAACTAAGCAACAGGTTGGACTTCATAGCAGAACTGCAATTTCACTATATGCTGCATACCAGCGTCGGACTGGAGCACCTTGGGCCCACCAGAGAAAATCATTCTTGGGGCCCACTATGTAGCTACATAGAAATAAATACAAGATCGCCAATTGTGTGGTAAAACGCGCTATATCAGGGTATAATATAAGGTAGTACATGTCTTATTTATGTAGCAGGGGTTGGGGTAGAATCATAGAGGGGCAGCCCCCTCATAGAATATAATGTAGCCCCCTCATAGAATATAATGTAGCCCCCTCATAGAATAAATGTAGCCACTCTCACAGAATATAATGTAGCCCCCTCATAAAATATAATGCAGCCCTCTCTTATAGAACACAATGCAGCACCCCACAAAATATAATGCAACGCCCTCTTAACATATACAGCAGTCCCCACCATAGAATAATGTAGCACCCTCATAGGGTATATTGCAGCCTCCCCATAGAGTATACTGTAGCCCCTCATAGGGCATAATGCTCCCCTCATATAGTAGGAAACAACCCCCCAGAATATAATGTAGTCCCCTGACGGAATAATGCAGGCCCCTCCATAGAGTATACTGTAGCCCCATCATATAGTAATATGTAGCCCCCAGAAAATAATGTAGTCCCCTGAGAGAATAATGCAGCCCCTCCACAGAATATAATGCAGGCACCCCATAGAGTATACTGTAGCCCCCTCATATAGTATGATATAGCCCCCCAGAATATAATGTAGTCCCCTGAGAATAATGTAGTCCCCCCACAGAATATAATGTAGCCCCCTCAAAGTATAACACAGACCCTCTCCACCCCATCATTGTCCTTATCACCACCTCCATCATTGCCTCCCCACCATCATTGCCCATCACCTTCATCATTGCCCATCACCTCCATCGTTGCCTATCATCTTCACCATTGCCTTCCCCACCTCCATCATTGTCCATCACCTCCATCATTGCCTCTATCACCATCATTGCCCATCACCTTCATCATTGCCCATCACCTCCATCGTTGCCCATCACCTTCACCATTGACTCCCCCCACCTCCATCATTGTCCATCACCTCCATCATTGCCTCCCCCACCATCATTGCCCATCACCTTCATTGTAGCCCATTACCTTCACCATTGCCTCCCCATCTCCATCATTGTCCATCACCTCCATCATTGCCTCTCCACCATCATTGTCCATCACCTTCATCATTGCCCATCACCTCCATTGATGCCCATCACCTTCACCATTGCTACCCCTCACCTCCATCATTGTCCATCACCTCCATCATTGCCTCCCCACCATCATTGCCCATCACCTTCATCATTGCCCATCACCTTCATCGTTGCCCATCACCTACACCATTGACTCCCTACCTCCATCATTGTCCATCACCTCCATCATTGCCTCCCCACCATCATTGCCCATCACCTTCATCATTGCCCATCACCTCCATCGTTGCCCATCACCTTCACCATTGCCTCCCCCACCTCCATCATTGTCCATCACCTCCATCATTGCCCATCACCTTCATCATTGCCCATCACCTCCATCGTTGCTCATCACCTTCACCATTGCCTCCCCCACCATCATCGCTCATCACCTCCACCATTGCCTACCCCCACCACTCCTCTCACACACACACCAAAGCACCGCATCACTCTCACACTCAAACAAAAAGCACAGCACCACATACATACACCAGGCACACAGACACACAGCACAGCTCACCTCCCCACAGCAGCAGCACATCCTGGCAGCCTTTTCCTCCCTGGCAGCTTTCTGTCTGAGACCCCATGCTGGATGATGACATCATCGGCTCTCTCAGACAGGAAGTGCCATGCAGGAAGCCAGGTATGTGTGTGTGTGGTGCGTGGGGCTTTACATGCGGGCAGTGGTAGCTGCAGCCTGCAGCTAACACTGCCCGCTATTAAAGAGAAATGGTATTCACGCCTCTCCACGCCCATAGGGGCGTGGAGAAGCGTGAATATTCATTTAGCTTTAGCAGCGGGGACAGGATCCTGTCTCCAGCTGCTGCTACGGCGGGCCCCCTTGACTCAGGGCCCCATAGCCACTGGCTGGGGGCCCCTGGAACAGTGTGGGCCCTTGGAGCAGTGGGGGCCCCAGGCAGCTGCTGGCCAGTATGCCAGCAGGTGTCAGTGCCTGGGCCCACCGGAGAATCCTGCGGTTCTCTGATGGGCCAGTCCGAGCCTGCTGCATACTGTGATATTGCTATCTATAGGATAAGCTACTGCAAATTTAAGTCCCTTAGAGGGACTAAAAATTAAGTAATAAAAGAAAAGTTTTAAAAAATATATAAAAGTTTAAACCACCAGCTTTCCTCCTTCAAATATATAGAAATTGAAAAAAAAATCTCCTTCAAATATAAAATAGTTGAAAAAAAATAAACATGTATGGTATTGTCATGTACACAATTTTAATTTAGCAAAATCCATAGTTATTTAAACTGAACATTAACACCCGAAAGAAAAAGGGAAAGCCAGATGTATCACGTTTTTTTGGTCAACACATTTTTCCTGAAAAAATGCAACAAAAAAAATTATAAAAAGTCATATTTACAGCAAAATATTACCAGTAAAAGAATCGGAGCAAGGCTCAAAAAAGCCCGTATACAGCTTTAACGATAGAAAAATAAAACAGTTACAAAATTAAGAATTTTGTTTACAAATTTCAACATTTTTTTCACTGCTAAAATAATAAAAAAACTACACAAGTTTGGTATCACCATAATAGAGCTAACGTGAAGAATCATGTTGTTAGGCCATTTTACTACACAGTGAATGCTGTGAAAGCAAAATCCCCAAAACAATAGCAGAATTGTTTTTCCTTTTGTTTTGCAATTTCATCCCATTTGAAATTGTGTTCACATTTTCTGGTGCAGTGTATGGTAAAATTAATGGTATCATTCAGAACTACAACTTGTCCGGCAAAAATCAAACACTCAAACAGCTGTCAATGAAAGAATAAAAAAGTTATGGCTCTTGGAACAAGGGTAGAAAAAAACAAAGCACAAAAGTGAAAAATTCCCTTACGAGAAAAGGTTGCACTCTAAAATACTAAAGCATGACAATATGGAATACATGAAATTTTGAATAGCAATATGGCTTTGGAGTATTAGGAAAAATTTGAGACGCTTAGTATAACATTTGGCCAAATATTAAAAGCCCACCAACCATCGTCAAGGTGGTCTCAAGTCTGGTGAGTCCCTGACCTATGTGAACATACCTCTATTAGGCTGAAATCTGAATTTCTGGGTGAATGTGGACACCTCTGTCAGTAATGCCTGCTTATATGGGTAAGTAGAGACCTGCTGTGATTAAAATCACCACCTGGTGGCGGCGGAGTGCTCGGTCAGTAAGCTAACATTCAAAAGACAAAAAAATCTGACTGGCACACTCAGCGAGTCACTCAGTGTCCAGTCAATGAGTTGTTACACCACTGCCCATGTTTGTTCATCCAGATGTCAGTGGTAAAATGCACCCTGGTAGACATAGATGTTTTCAGGGAATGGGTGATGTTGCCTGCAAATGCACAGCAAATGCACAGCTTTCTTAGAGAAGTAATGCCGACTGGGCAACTGGTACTGGAGTACTGTGACAACCATTAATTTTCTGAAACCATCTGTATCCACTAAGCAGAAAGGCAGCCACTGAAAACACAAAAGTCACTATCTCTGTAAATTAGAATACTTTATAACACCAGCTTGAAAAATGATTTTAAAATCTGAAATGTTGGTCTACTGAAATATATGTTCAGTAAATGTTCTCAATACTTGGTCGGGGCTCTTTTTTGCATCAATTACTGCATCAATGCGGCGTGGCATGGAGGCGATCAGCCTGTGGCATTGCTGAGGTGTTATGGAAGCCCAGGTTGCTTTGATAGCAGCCTTCAGTTCGTCTGCATTGTTGGGTCTGGTGTCTCTCATCTTCCTCTTGACAATACCTCATAGATTCTACAGGTGAGTTTGCTGGCCAATCAAACATAGTGATACTGTTGTTTTTAAATCAGGTATTGGTACTTTTGTCAGTATGGACAGAAGCCAAGTCCTGCTGGAGAATGAAATTTCCATCTCCAAAAAAGCTTGTCGGCAGGCAGAGGGAAGCATGAAGTGCTTTAAAATTTCCTGGTAGATGGCTGCACTGACTTTGATCTTGATAAAACTCAGTGGACCTACACCAGCTCCCCAAACCATCACTGATCGTGGAAAATTTACACTAGAATAGCAGCTTGAATTGTGTGGCTCTCCACTCTTCCTCCAGACTTTGGGACCTTGATTTCCAAATGAAATGCAAAATTTACTTATATTTGAAAACAACACCTTGAACCACTGAGCAACAGTCCTGTTCTTTTTCTCCTTGGCCCAGGTAAGACGTTTCTGGCGTTGTCTATTGGTCGTGAGTGGCTTGACACAAGGAGTGCGACACTTGTAGCCCATGTGCTGGATAAGTCTGTGTGTGGTGGCTCTTAAAGTAATGACTCCAACAGCAGTTCACTCCTTATGAATCTCCCCTAAATTTTTGAATAGCCTTTTCTTAACAATCCTTTCAAGGCTGCAGTTATCCCGGCTGCTTGTGCACCTTTTTCACACTTTTTCATTCCACTCAACTTTCCATTAATATGCTTGGATACAGCACTCTGTGAACAGCCAGCTTGTTTAGCAATGACTTTTAGTGGCTTACCCTTCTTGTGGAGTGTGTCAGTGACTGCCTTCTGGGCATCTGTCAAGTCAGCAGTCTTCCCCATGATTGTGTAACCTACTGAAACAGACTAAGGGACCTTTTTAAATGCTTAGGAACCCATTGCAGGTGATTTTTGTTAATTATTCTAATTTACTGAGATAATGACTTTTGGGTTTTTATTGACTGTAAGCCATAATCTACTAGTATCAAATCAAATATGTTCAAGGAAATTAAATGAATATGTGAAACATATATTCCCTTTAAAAATTTTTTTAATGATTTAAATATTAAAAAACACCATCCCAGTGAGAAAACGGTTAATACCAAAAAATATACTGACCGAATAAAAAAATTTGCCGACAGACACCCTGCAATAGGCCTGAAATTGCCCCTGCCTGGCTGTGGAGGTTGACACCCTATACATTTTTTGGCGCCCCCACTCAATGTGGGCTATCCCTCACTTCCCTATTACAGCCTTATTAATATAGGTTGGAAAACAATGTCTTATAGAGCATAAATGAAGAGAGTCTTTCTGAAATAGTAAAAAAAAACTCTATAAGAATTCTCTAAGGGAATCTTATATGGCAATTAGATAATAAAAATATCCTAATATCCCATTTAAGGATTATGGAGGAGACTGTGCTCTTAGGAACATTGAGTACTGCAGAAATTCTTTTGTAGCCTTGGCCAGATCTGTGCATTGCCATAATTCTGTCTCTGAGCTCCTTGGCCAGTTCCTTTGACCTCATGATTCTCATTTGGTCTGACATGCACTGTGAGCAGGTCTTACATAGATAGGTGTGTGCCTTTACATATCAAGTCCTATCAGTTTAATTAAACACAACTGGACTCCAATGAAGGAGTAGAATCATCTCAAAGAGGATCACAAGGAAATGGACAGGATGTGACTTAAATATGAGTGTCTGAGCAAAGGGTCTTAATACTTATGACCATCTGATATTTTAGTTTTTCTTTTTTAATACATTTGCAATAATTTCTACATCTGTTTTTTTACAGTCAACATGGGGTGCAGAGTGTACATTAATGATAAAAAATGAACTTTTTTGAATTTACCAAATGGCTGCAATGAAACAAACAATGAAAAATGTAAAGTGGTCTGAATACTTTCCTTACCCACTGTATGTATGCTTTAGGATACATTAAACATTTATTACCAAAAATGTAGATGTAAGTTAAGAAAGAGGTTGAAGGTGGATGTGTGAAGTACAATAATGTGTATGTCAGTTTTAAGTATTAGTAGAGTGCTTATGTGCAACTGAGTTCCCAATTTGCTGACATACTGCATATGTAAGGTATATATACCAAGTAATAGCTTATTCCCCTATTAAATGAAGGACTAGATCAGCCAAACGTAGGGTACCGTATATACTCGTGTATAAGCCGAGATTTTCAGCCCATTTTTTAGGGCTGAAAGTCCCCCTCTCGGCTTATACGCCAGTCATATACGGGGGTCGGCGGGGGAGGGGGATCGGGGGTGTCGGATCATACTCACCCCTCCGCCTACGCGTCTTCTGCAGCCCCCCCGCTTCTCCCACGATCTCCGGCTCCTTCCTGCAGCGGTCACATGGTACCGCTCATTAAAGTCATGAATACGCACATATTCATGACTTTAATGAGCGGTACCACGTGACCGCTGTAGGAAGGAAGAGCTGCGGAGACCGCCGGGAGAAGAGGAGAGGCTGCAGAGACGCGCCAGCGGAGGGGTGAGTATAGCGATATCTATCTGTCCCCGGACCACCGCTGTGCTGCTCCCTCGTCTGACTCCTCTGGCGGTGAATGTTCAGGCAGAGGGCTCTATGATGTCGTTAGTGCGTGCCGCTCCCCCTGCCTGATCATTCACTGCCGAGGACCCGGAAGAGGGAGCAGCGCAGCGGTGGACCGGTCCGGTGACAGGTAAATATCTCAGGTGCCGGGGTTCTGAGCGAGCGGTGACACCAGTACCTGTCCCCCATAGTGCGCCGGTGTCACCGCCTGCTGAGGACAGCGGCACCAAACTATGGACTAGGGGCTCAGCGGAAGGTACAGGAGACCGACTGCTGCCGCCAGAAGACGGATCATTATTGCTCACAGGACCTCGTTGGACCAGCACCGCACCAGCCATCATGGCACCATTGGTTTTCCCTGTAGCTCACACAGCCTGAGAAACTACTGACACGATAAGTTACCCCAAAGATTTGCTGTTACCTTATCCATTGTTCCTTGACCCTGCATAACCTTTGCAATTGAACTGTTTATTCCCTGTTTGCTTCCTCATTTAACTGCTTGTCTCCCTGTGTGGAGTATCCCATTGTTAAATTAAAGTTGTTAACCCTTGCTCTGCCTCTCATGCCTCCCTGCATCTTGCAAACTGCACACACATAGTCAAAGTCTACATGTTCCTTTTTATGAGGTGTCTTGGTCCAAGTCCTGAGGAAGATATATTGGGAGAATAAAGTCACTGCTGTAACTGTGGGATAATGGAGGTAATGAAAAAGAAATTAAATTACCTGGGTGGATGGTGGATTCAGGTGTGGAATACACAATAATGCACCATCCACCCAGGTAATTGGACCCAGACACCTCCTACATCTATATACTGTATATTTCAATTGTTCCTTTGTGGTGTGTCTCGGCCCTAGCCTTTTATGTGCTGTCTGTTGGGCATTGTACTACCTGTTTTTGGCGCCATGCTCGTCACAGTCTGCTCCGGAATTAGTGAGTGTAGAGAGAGCAGCTGCCGAGATAGGGTCAGATTTGGGTATTTAGAAGGTAGTGTACTGTAGGTCTAACATCAAAAAGACACAAATCCAGCTTAATCAATAGTCCTTCTAAGGACTAATTACGGTGTATATACGTAGATTGCAGTGCTAGGTAGGCAGGGAGTGTATGTGCGTGTATACATATCAGTGCAAGGCATGCACGAACTGTATGTGGGTATATAGATCTCAGTAGCAGACAGGCATTCTATGTGGCATACTTCATTGCATACATCAAGAGGGTCGATTTTAGTACTGTCAGCTGCTGCTGCCTATAAGCTATATTGACAGTATCTACACAGCCCTAGCTCTCAGTGGGCAGCATATTTTTTTTGGCATCTTAATCCTGATTTTTTTTTCCAAAGCAATCCAGAGCCCCTTTTTTCTATAATTCCTTGTTTACACTGCAGTATACAGGCAGGTCCATTTACAGCTATTTTAAAGGGGCTTGCCAGTCCCAGGCCTGACATCTGAGTGCGCGAAAAAATCTACCATTTTTTGTGGTACTGTAGAATTTTTTTGGAGTGTCTTATAAACATTTTTGAGATAATTTTGCTGCCCAAAAAATATTTATCTGCCCCAAAAATATTTAGCTACAGGGCAGATATTTTACACTGGGTTTTGTCTGCTACACGGATTGCATATCATTGCGCAAAAAAAATTGACATTTCAGGCCTATATAGAATTTGTTTTGTTGTGTCATAGCCTACTTATTGGCACAAATTTGCTGGCCCCCCCCCAAAAAAACTACAGGGCAGATATTTGAAAGGGGGCTATCTTTGTCAGATGCTTAATCTATCTATTGACTAAAAATTGTGTCATTTCAGGGCTACTTTCCCCTTTTTTGCTGTGTGTTACATTATTTGTATACAGTCTTTTGGGTTAAAAAAAAAAAAATCCAGCCCACATATTGACCAGTGTGTTATCTGTGTCAGATGCCTATCTCTCTGTGTGCTAAAAATTGTGGCATTTCAGGCCTACATTACACTGGATTTGCTGTGTATTACCCTATTTCTATACAGTCTTTTGGGGTAAAAAAATTAAATCCAGGCGACATAGTGATCAGTGTGGTATCTGTGTCAGACTCCTATCTCTCTGTGTGCTAGAAATTGTGGCATTTCAGGGCAACATTCCCACATTCCCCTTTTTATGCTGTGTGTTACCCTATTTCTATACAGTCTTTTGAGGTAAAAAAAAAATCCAGGCCACATAGTGACCAGTGTGGTATCTGTGTCAGACTCCTATCTCTCTGTGTACTAAAAATTGTGGCATTTCAGGACTACATTAAACTGCTTTTGCTGTGTGTTACCCTAGTTCTAAACACTATTTTCAGTAAAAAACATAAATACATCCACCTGATGAAGACGGATCCTCTGTCGAAACATGTTGTGGTTTAACCCCATCACTTGTCTGAGTCTCTTTCCTGCGCTCCTAAGACCGTTTTTCCATTATCTCACAAACACAAATACAGGCACATATTGCACATTTTAGTATCTCTGTAAATTCAGTTTGAAATTGTTATAGCTGGTTCATGACTGTGTCTTAAATGTACCAAATACTACCACCACCATCATCATCTTCTGCCTAGAGTCAGTTACTGTGCAGAAAGAAAGTCTGAGGAGCAGAGGGTGAATGCTTGGACGTTGTTGTACATTGTCTCAGCATTATTAAGGCAAAATCTTCTAGATTAAATCAAGACTGGAAGAGACAGAGCAAAAGCACGTGGAAGAGCACGGTGCCAGGACTCGCAACTACCGTAGCCTAGTAATACTGAACTTGTTGGACGAGGACATCAAAAAGGAGCCCTTGCAATTTCTAGAACAGAAGCTAGAGATTCTGACATTTTGGATTGATTTCAAGATGTGTAATTTGGAGAGCGTGATGGTTGTAGATGTGACTTCTACGATATGGGTGTATCCACTAGACAATCTATCCAACATGTTATTATATCAAAATCTGTTTTTTCTCGCAGCTCTATTCAGCTGGGCACAAACTATGTCAATTTAATAGCTATTCCCCAGTGGGCCTTGTCACAGTGCCATGTTGACTACAGTCCCCAGATGTTATCTAGATCCCTAATCTCACCTCTAGTTTACCAGCATGCTGAATTACTTGGAAAAGCACGTGGTTTTGATGGAGCTGTTCTTTTCTTGCCAAAGAAACTAAATAAGATCAATGAGGTGGTTATCCATACCCGAAATGTATAAATTGTAAAGATTACAATTACTGTCACCAATGAGTTACCAAACACACTTCACCAACTTGCTTTCACTTTTACATTATATTCCGAAGTCTTGAAGAAGATAATGAATATATTATGATTTGAAGCAAATAGATATGAATAATTATCACCAAAATGATGTTACTGAAGTCAGAACATACACAACCTATCTGTGTGGCAATGATTTACCACAGAAATTTTGAAGTATGAGACTAGTATCATCGTGTGGATTGATGTGAGCCATAAAGTCCTTCAAAGTGAAACTGTTCTGGATGTAATGTACAATTTTCTCTTGAAATTTATAACATGCCTTCTCTGATGCTTTCATTAAAGAACTGATTGGCAAGATATGTACGGACTCAGGAGGAAGACAGGGCTACGGGGACCTGTGCTTCCCCTGCGTCCGTAACTGTCAAGGCTGCGTCCCCTGTTTCCCGAGGGAAGGAATAGGGGAACGGAGAGGCCCCATTACCCAGGAAGAGGGGGCGTGTTTAGATAGGGAACCTGTCCGTAAGTTGATGGAAAAAACATGCAAAGCAGGAGTGAGTCCCCCACTGTTAGCATGTGAGCAGCAAGGGGGGCAGCGCACTAAGCACCCGAAGCACCGGCACTGTGACGGACTGCAGCAGACAGACACGGTGACGTAGATGCATGGGGGTCCATCCTAAAAGAAATCGGGCACAACATCAGATTTTTGAGCTGGGACAAGCAGCGCATAGGAGGCTGAGCAGCGTGCTCCGTCCTTACAGCACTGGCGCTGCAAAGGACTGTTACTATTGGCTCCCGACGCTAAAAGCGGTACTGACAGAGAGCAAGGCGCCATGTGCCCAGTGACCACCAGAGAGTGATCTGCCGTGCGCTCCGTGACCATGAGTATAACGAATGTGTTCAGTAGAGAGAGCCAGTTCATGCCACTTGTCCAGCTTGGATAACCAATAATTATAAGGCACAGAGGAATGATGTAGGACGTTGGTATGGTCAGCAAGGTACTCCCTCAGCATCTTCCCAAACTTTGCACTCCTTATGAGAGTACCACACGCATCAGGACCATGGCGATTGGAGGGTCTGAGAAAACTCTCCCAGAACTTTGCCAGTGTTCCACTGCCTCTGCTGGATTGTAGTTGTCTCTCTCACCTGTACTCCTTGTTTGTCCAACGAACTGTGACCTCTGCCAGCAAGAAGGGCTCTCTGGTACTGCCACATTTTTGTACATCTGTCTGCCTCTGGAATAAGAGATATCAAGTTCTCGTATTAGCCTGTGTTTAGAAGTTTCACCAATCAGTATTGCCTGGCTGTCATCCAAATGTGGAGAACGCGAGGGTCATGGGAAAGACAGCGTAACATTAACTCAACCAATGCATGCCAGACTGCTAATAGGCAATACTTCCATGTCCTCACCAAAAGGATGACTGACCATGCTCTCCTCCTCCTCCTCCTTGTCCTCAGGCCATCCACAACTTTCGACTAACCTCTTCACTATCATTATAAATACATCATTGTACATATGTCATTGTAAATACACCCCTGTAGTTTGTTTCTCCCCCACCTCAATGTAGATTGTAAGCTGTCACGAGCAGGGTCATTTTCTTTTGGTTTAATTATTGCATTATTGTTAATGTTGTTATTGTTACTTAGTTAGGACTGTTGTGTTTGAAAATGTTAAACTGTAAATATGTTTGCATTATAGAAATAACGATTATTAGTATTATTAGAACACAAAGAAGCGGGATTGTAACGCTAAATATGGGATCATCGCCTCTCACCATCTTGGTGGAATCTTCAAAGTTTGGGAAGATGGTACACATGTCTGACATCCATGTCCACTCATTAGATCTTATGTGTTAAGACTGAAATGAATACCGACGGCATTGACCAGTTTGTCACCTAAGCATATTAGCTTCTGCCAAGCCTGTTGCCGCTTGCCTGAGGCAGTGCTACAGTGCTTCCAGCTTGTGACTGATGTGTTCATTTCAGAGATGGAGACTGAAGAGGAGGAGGAGTTGCAGGATCTGTAGACTGGGGCAAGCGTGATTGATGTAGGGCATGCAATCCTTGGCGTCGGGAGAACTTGTTCCATCCCAATGTTTGACTGGGTCCCGACTTCCACTATGTTAACCCAGTGTGCCGTCAGCGAGATGTACCATCCCTGGCCACAAGCACTTGTCCACGTGTCCGTGGTTAGGTGTACTTTACCAGTAAGAGCATGTTTTTGGGCCCGGTTAATGTAGTGTGACACGTGCTTGTGTAATGCTCTGATGGCACACCGGGAGAAATAGTGGTGGCTGGGGACAGAGTACTTTGGAATGGACACCAAAATTAGGTTGCAGAAAGCTTCCATCACCACCTGGCTAAAAGCCAACTTTTAGAGCACAAGCAGATGAGAAATGGGTGAATTTAGTAGTGGGTTCTTTGTGGCTTTGACTGGATATTTCTGCTTGCGTTCCAAGGACTGTGGTATGGACAACTGAACGCTGCACTGGGACAAGGACGTGGACGTGCTTGTTGATGGTGCTATTTGAGTTTGTGTGCAATGACAGATGCAGGGCAGGAGGCAACTTCGGAATTAACCATGGACAGGGGAATTGCTTGCATGCAAAACAGCGGAAAAAACAGTGGTATCAACGGCAGACACTGTTCCTCCCGGAGCCCGGTATTCGGCCCACAAAGTTGGGTGCTTTGCAGACATGTGTCTGATCATGCTGGTGGTGGACAGGCTGTTATTTTCACTACCCCTGCTGATGCTGGCATGGCCGTTGGTGCATTGGCCTGTTTGAGGTTATCGGCAGTGTCTTTAAAAATCCACCAGACTCTGAAAGACCTAACAGTTGTAGTTGCAACTTTCGTTGTGTTTGTGTTACGGGGACATTCAGTGTTTCCCTCTGCCACACCACCTCCTCACCTCGCCCCCTGTGTTTCTGGGTTCCCCCAGGCTCAGTTCTAGGAAACCTACTCTTCTCCAGCTACACCTTTGGCCTGGGACAGCTCATAGAATTCCACTGCTTGCAATATCATCTCTACGCCGATGACACGCAGACCTACCTATATTGACATCACCTTCTTACTGACTAAAATCACACAATGTCTGTCCGCTATTTCATCCTTAATTTCTTATTTTTTATAAAAGTGAACACAGACAAAAAAATGTCATCATCTTTCAACTATCTCCCTGTACCCCTCTGTTGTGAGCATGTTGGAAATGACTTCTGAGTTGGGGCTCCCTTTGGTGGTTGCTGAGGGTATTGAACCAGTGTTGAATAATAGAAGTCCATCACCTGCGAGCGATGACTGGCAATCAGGAGAGACGGATTGGGCTGATATAAGTGAGCTGCCTTCCCATGATCCTCGACGGTGATCAATTGTTGTTTCCTGGTTCATTTGGAAGTCAGCTTGTGTCTTGCCTTTGTTTGCTACTTTCAGATAAGTTATTTGCTGCTTGTTTCTATCATGTTTTGCTATTTCCATTATTTGCCTGCACTTTTGTGGGAGGTTAGCCGGGTTCCCCTCCAGGGGCCTGTGCTACTCTCTGTTTTTCAGTAACCACTGTTTATTTGTTCTATTGCTCTGTTCCTGCTATTTGAGTGGCTGCGGGTTAGCCGCTTGGTCACACCAGAGATCTGATTTAGCGGGTGGCGAGATCGTGTGGTCTCAGCATTTTTTTAAATTTAGAAGTGTTGGAATTTTTCTAGGGTTTTGCTGGGTTGCAGATAGTATTCTGTCCTGTCCTATCTAGGCATCATTTGTCCCCAGCGTTTGCTCACTCTATTTTCTGCCTGCATTTGTGTTTCTTCTTGTCTAACCGTCATTATATGTTTGGGGGCTACCTATTCCTTTGGGGCTCTACTCCGGGGCAGTTAGCTTTCCTATTTCTATCTTCAGGTGTAGCTAATCTCTCCGGCTGTGCCTAGGCGTCTAGGTCACCATAGGTACGTCCCACGGCTGCTTCTAGTTGTGCGGTTAACTTAGGGATCTGCAACCCATTAGTTCCCAACCTCTCTGGATGTTCGGCTGCCTTGGCTGTTTTTTTGCTCCTGTCCTCCTCAGTTACCAAATCATAACACCCCTACACCAGAACTATCCATTAATGTTACCGGCTGATCAATTTCCCTAGTCCCGCATGATCGGTGCCTTGGGGTGAGCCTCGACTCTGCCCTCTCTTTCAAGCCACATATCCAAGCCCTTGCCTCCTCCTGCCAACTCAAACTCAAAAACATTACCCTAATCTTTACATTCCTTGTCCAAGAAAATGCAAAAACAATTTTGCACGCCCAATCATATCACGCATCGAGTATTGTAATCTTCTACTCTCTGGACTCCCCTATAGCACTGTTGCACCACTCCAATCTATCCTAAACTATACTGCCTGACTAATCTACCTGTCTCACCATTATTACCCAGCCTCTCCTCTCTAAACCCTAAAACTATGACATACAAAGCCATCCACAACCTGTCTCCTCCATAAATCTGTGACATGGTCTCCCTGGACTTACCTACACGCAACCTTTGATCCTCTAAACATCTTCTTCTATACTCCCCTCTTGTCTCTTCTTCCCCCAACCGCATACAAGACTTATCCTGTGATTCACCCATACTCTGTAACTCTCTACCCCAACACATCAGACTAGCGCCTACCATGGACACATTGAAAACAAACGTGAAGAAAAACCTATTCTCACAAGCCTACAACCTGCAGTGATCCTCAATCTACTGAACCGCACGACCATATGTACACTCTCCTAGTGTATCCACACCCATCCCCTGTACACTGTGAGCCCTCATGGGAAGGGTCCTCTCTCCTTCTGTACTTGCGTCTGCCTTGTATTGCTCATGTAAACTGATCATGGTAAACTGATCAAATTTGCTGATGACACAAAGCTAGGAGGGGTAGCTAATACTAGAGAAGAGAGAGAGAGGATTCAAAAATATATAAATAAACTGGAGCAGTGGGCAGCAACTAACAGAATGGATTTTAACAGGGAAAAATGCAAAGTACTACATCTGGGCAATAAAAATGAAAAAAGCATATACAAAATGGGAGGAATAGGGCTAAGTAACAGCACATGTGAAAAAGACTTGGGTATACTAATTGATCACAGACTGAACATGAGTCAACAGTGTGATGCAGCAGCAAAAAAGGCAAATGCAATTCTAGGATGTATCAACAGAAGCATACAGTCTAGATCACGTGAGGTCATTATTGCCCTCTACTCCTCTTTGGTCAGACCTCATCTGGAATACTGTGTCCAGTTTTGGGCACCACATTTTAAAAAAGACATCAACAAACTGGAGCAAGTTCAGAGAAGAGTCACCAGAATGGTGACCGGTCTGCAAACCATGTCCTATGAGGAACGGTTGCAGGATTTGGGAATGTTTAGCTTGCAAAAAAGAAGACTGAGAGGAGACTTAATAGCTGTCTACAAATATCTCAAGGGCTGTCACATTGTAGAAGGATCATCTTTATTCTCATTTGCACAAGGAAAGACTAGAAGCAATGGGATAAAACTGAATGGGAGGAGACACAGATTAGATATTAGAAAAAACTTTTTGACAGTTAGGGTGATCAATGAGTGGAACAGGCTGCCACAGAAGGTGGTGAGTTCTCCTTCAATGGAAGTCTTCAAACAGAGGCTGGACACATATCTGTCTGGGATGATTTAGAGAATCCTGCTTTGAGCAGGGGGTTGGACCAGATGACCCAGGAGGTCCCTTCCAACTCTACTATTCTATGATTCTATGTTTAGTGTACTTGTCGGTGTCTGAACTTTTTTCACATGTAAAGCGCCAAAGAATAAATTGCGCTATAAAAATGACAAATAAGAATAATATCATCATCCACCACCTCCTCTTCCACTACCACACCCTGGTCCTCCTCCTGACTTTCTGGCAATTGTGTGTCATCAGAGTCCACCTCTTGTAAGTGGTTTCCACCCTCGCCTTCATGTGACCCTGGCTGCTCAAATATTTTTGCAGCACTCTATGCGATATCATCTTGCCCCGCTTAAAGTGTACTGTGCGAGAAGCCCGAATCTAAAAATGGTTAAGTGAACAAATCTTAGACTAATTTCACACTTGTGTTTTATCGCGCAGAGCATCGTGCGCTATCGGTCGCAAGCGCAATGTTCCCCTATCTTTAACATGGTGGGCGCACGGTCTAGCGCTTGCACGTGTTCATCAGCGTTTTTCGTGTGCTGCGCATTTTCCAGGTGTGCGCCCAGACACGATAGACGCTACATGTTGCATTTTTTGTTCCGCCCAACCACTTTAAAAAAGCGCGTGAGCACTTGTGAGCACGTTATGTGCAAAGAAAATAGCATTACAATCTATGGGGGCGCTGGCGGGCGCATGGCTGTGCGCTCGTCAGCATATTTTGCTCGCACGCGATTTTTGAGTAAACAATGTCTAGACACTTGTCTAAAATGCCCCCTACACAAGCAACATTGTTTGTGGGGAGTGTAGATAAAAGAAGGTGTCTGCAGTGCCAGACAGACCACTACTATCAGACTGGAACAAACAGCCTTGAAGACACAGCCTGGAAGACACTCACTGCCTGGAAGACACAGCCTTGAAGGACTGCTTTGAAGACACAGCCAAGACAGTAGAAACTTTGGATCCAAGGTGCATCACCAACAATGTGAGTATTCTTAAACCAAATGACTGCCTGACCTTTTAAATGTAATATGTACTAATTAGTGTTGAGCGATACGATACCGCAAGTATCGGGTATCGGCCGATATTAGCTCTATCGGACTTTCGATACTTAGTTCCGATATTTTCGTCTTATCGGATACCGGAATCGGATTTGTCACTGTCACTGTCAGTGTCCGTCGGTCGGGTCTGTCAGGAATCAGCGGCACTTACCTGGCAGAAGATCTCCGGCGGTCACGGGCTGGACTGCTTGATGGCCGCCATCATCTTTCCCCGGCGGTCACATGCAGTTTCTCGCGATAACTGCAGTGACTGCTGGGTAATCCCGGCCGTAAAGCAGTCAGTCCGATGACGTCACCGCCGGGGAAGCAGGTAATCAGCTGTGCTGCGTCGAGATGACAGGCTCTGCCTGTCATTGCGATGTAGCAGAGCTGGATCGTCGTGGGACCCTCGTTACTATGGACTGCGTCGGACAGGTGGTATACTGCTGGTTTGTTTTTTTTCTTTTTTTACAGGAGATCGATGGCGTCGCAGGAATGAGAGTATAATAAAAGAAATGAAAACTGTGTTGTCTTTTTCATTTCAGTAAAATACTTTTTTCTTGCTGTGTCTTTTTTTTTATACATTTCAAAACTTTGGGATTAATAATGGATCGGTGTCTTATTGACACCTCTCCATTATTAACCGGGCTTATTCTCACCGTGCAATCAACGGTGACATTAACCCCTTATTACCCCGCTTGCCACTGCTACAGGGCAGTGGGAAGAGCCGGGTAAAGTGCCACAATTGGCACATCTTTTGATGCGCCAAATGTGGGGCTGCTGTAGCCTGGTATTATCAGGCTGTTGAGGGCCAAAATCCATGGGCCTTGACAGTCTTTTAATACCAGGCCGCAGCAGTCTACATTTTACTTGGCTGGTTAACAAAAATAGGGGGACCCCTACGCCGTTTTTTTTTCGAGGGGATCCCCTATTTTTGTTAACCAGCCAAGATATGCAGACTGCTGTGGCCTGGTATTATCAGGCTGGCAAGGTCCATGGATATTGGATCCTTACCAGCCTGAAAAACCAGGCCTCAGCAGTCTGCTTCATCTGGCTGGTTAACAAAAATAGGGGGGACCCCACGCCAAATTTTTTTCGAGGGGATCCCCTATTTTTGTTAACCAGCCAAGATATGCAGACTGCTGTGGCCTGGTATTATCAGGCTGGCAAGCAGGGTCGGACTGAGGCACCGGGACACCGGAGAAACCTACGGTGGGCCCCAGCTCCTGCGTGGTGGGCCCTGATTTGAAAGGATAGGTCGCGGGGCAGAGGGGGTGGTGGCCCCGGGGCCCGCGCTCTGAGGGGGCCCACCCGGAGCTACGATACAGTTACATTCTGCGGCAGAGCAGGGAGAATCGCTCTCCCTGCTCTGCCGCCCGGAAGCTATGGGGCCTGAACAGGCGTTGGGGGGGCCCGGTGCCAGCAGTGGGCCCCCCACCCGTCATCGGAGGGTCAGCTGTATCGGCATCCAGCCGATAAAGCTGACCGCATGGAGAGAGAAGGAGCGAGCGCTCCTACTCTCCCATAATCCCCCTCTCAGCGTATGACAGCGGGCGCAATAACATCACCTGCCGGCGCCCGCTGTCAGACGCTGAGAGGGAGAACAGTGAGCAGCACAGGAGCCGGGAGGTGAGTTTTTTTTTGATTTTTTTTTTAATGGGGGTGCAGTCGAGTCCTGGCTGGAGAAGTCGTCATGTCGGTGTGGGCCAGATGGAAAAGACATGAAAAGTGAACAATTCCATTAGAAAGAACATCAGCGGTAAGTCATTATCTGTACCTGTGCTGTAATCTATTATATGTTCTGTAGGACTGTATTATTTAACACAGACCATATGGCGGTAATATCAATATTGGTCTTTTTATATAGAGATTATTTTGGCCAACAGCGCGGTCATTTGCTGAGGTTCTCTGATGATGGGCCCACTCAGAAGTTTTGCCCCCACTAAACCAAAACCCTAGCTACGCCTATGGCTCTCTCTCTAGTCTTTCTTTCTTGCTCTCTGTTCTTTCCTTCTCGCTCTCTGTTCTTTTTTCTCTCTGTTCTTTCTTTCTCTCTTTTCTTTCTTTCCTCTCTTTCTTTCTCTGTTTGTTCTTTCTCTCTCGCTGCTCTTTCTTTCTTTTCCTCAGTACCAGCCACTGTGCCCTCATTACCAGTCAGTGTGATCAGCAGTGCTAAATGGTTACGCTTGGGGCGAGGATATGGGTGTGATTAGCTGTGAAATGGGTGTTGTTGGGGCGTGGCCTAAAATTTTCAGCGGCGCGCAACACGCGCCTCAGCCTTTAATCCTCTTTCCTGTCTTCCAAATTTGGGAGGTATGCTGTATGACCTCCCTACAACTTCTGGCCATGCTCCTGATGGTCTCGTGAGGGATCTCCTCCCACACCTGGACTAAAGCATCCACCAACTCCTGGACAGTCTGTGGTGCAACGTGGCATGGCCTAAAATTTTCTGCAGCATGCACAGCGTGCCACAGCCTTTGTCCCTCTTTCCCTTATTCAAAGGTTGGGAAGTATGATGTTGGGCCACAAGAATATATTTTCTCTGGTGGGCCCAAGGTACTCCAGTCCGACGCTGCTGGCAAGGTCCATGTATGTTGGCTCCTTAACAGCCTTAAATACCATGCCTCAGCAGCAGGGGCGTACATATAAATCATGGGGCCCCATAGCAAAAGTCTGAATGTTCCCCACCCCCCCCAAAAAAAAAACCCCAGAGGCATTGTAAATGTAAAGTGCCAGCACAGTGAGGGAAGTTGAGTCGCACAGAGACAGGGGTTTTGGGGGTACTCGGCACCGATCACGTCGACTTCTATGGGGGATGTCACGAGTAGCACAGCTCGGTCCGTGACCTGGGCGATCACTGGAATGTGGGAATTTCCAGGGGATGATAGAATGTTCGTGTAGTTTGTCGTGACGCCACCTGTAGTACCTGGTCAGGGTGTCCAGCGCTGCTGTGCAGGTCCTCTGGAAGGGATGGTGTAGTGCAGGTAGGTGAAAAGTCTTCTACAGGTAACACGCTATCCTTCCAGGGCAGATAGATGTGAGATAGAGCAATGGTGCAAAGTGATGTAGCAGAGTGGACTATGCGACGTAGTAAGAAAGCAGGAAACACTTCAAGTTAAACGTTGCATAATAAAATTTTTAATAATAACATTACAAAAGTGCAAATGGCTTATATTATGTGACATGTTTTGTTACTGTTCATACCCTTGATATGTGTTATACATGTGTGTTAATAAATACATATTCAACAAAAGTGCAAATAGCATTAGTGCTGAAGTTCGTGGAGACTTCTTAGGACTACAACCCCACCGGGGTAACTTCACAGTGTCCTTTACTTGTGCTTGTGGAGGACCCGCTCCAAACCTCCAACTGTGGTCTTGGGTGGGCTGCAAGACTTTCCTTGAGCAGACCTCACTTTCGGCCACACCAGGTTTTTAGTTTCTGAGGTAGTTGAAAATAGTGCACAGTAAAGTTTTTTGTAAAACCAAGATGGAGCACCGAAGTGCCAACTATTTACAGAAAAATTTGTGAGCCAGTACAGTTCATGGCTTCAAAGTTCAACATTTTCATTACAGTGAAACACCATTACCCAACCTGGGTATATTAAGGCAACAATAAACTTGTTCTTCTGAACATTCACCCGTCCGGGTACATCAAACCATTACCCAACCTGGGTATATTAAGGCAATAAACTTCTTTTTATGAACATTCACCCATCCGGGTACATCAATAATTTAACTATTTACATACAGAGACCCTGTCCGGGTTATTTAGACTTCTTTGGCTGGCCTCTTCCAGGTACCACCTGGTACTCTTCTGGAGCTTGCCAAACATCCGTGACAGGAGGGTCCACCCGGACCTGATGATGTAGTGTGGCCTGTACAGTGACGTCGTGACCCGCTATCTGGGTCTGTGTGGCCACCTCTTTCATCTCCCTCCGGGTCTGGACCCCTATGTCCCGGACTGAACGAACCCCAGGGGGCCTAACAGGCGCCGGGTACGGGCCAGCTATCATTATCATGTCCATAGCTGGGGCTGCTGAGGAGACCACTGAGGGAGGCTGGGGAGATTTACGGCGTGGGGTGGGCACTTGTGCAGAGGCCTGGTTGGGGGAGGCTGAAGGCTCGTAGGGTCTGTCAGTTTCCTGACACTCTGGGGAGTAGGGGTCGCACCTGGTAACATTTAGGGCGTACCATCCATTGTAACCCCAGTGTCGGGTGTAAGTCACCAAGTCTCCTGGCAACAGGTCCCTCCCCGGGTGTCCTTCTGGGAGGTGAGCCTCCACGTCCCGCCGGGTTACAAAAACTTCTAAATAAAGTCCAGGCTCCTGGATGAAGCCCCAACCACCTTTTAACTTAAAGTTCCGTACTGCACCCTTACGCCGCGGCTCCCTCACCGTACTTTTATCCTTTCTCATACGTGCCTTCTCTGCCAGGTCTTTCTCCAGGTGACGTTGCCGAAGCTTTTGGGATTCTCGCTGCTCCCTTTGTCGCTCTGCTTCCCGCTCCCGACGTCTCCACTCTTCCTCCTGACGCCGGTTGTAATTCTCCTCCACCAGCATCTCCATGTCTCCACCATCAAACGCCAGCTTACGATGTACGGTTTGCGGCAGCTCTCCTGGTGCCCGCCAGTCCTGGCGGCGCTCACCTGCGGCGGAAGCAGCCGGCTCTGGAACAGATGACGGTCGGGGCTCCGGTACAGGCAGGTAGAGCTCTGGTGCCTGCGCGGCCTCCTCCATGAGGACGGGTGTCGCTTCTTCTGTCTCAGCGACGGGGGCAGACAGCGGGATCTGGGGTGCTGGTGCGGCGTTTTCTGCAGGGACGGGTGCCTCCACTGAGATACTGGCAACCGGTTCAGATTGCAAGGGCTGGGATGCCCGCACGGCCTCCTGTACTGGAACGGGTGCCTCACCTTCCGGTACAGACACTTCAGGGGGTAAGAGGGATTGGCGCCGCTCCAATTGCAGTTTTAGGGCCCGCCAGCTCGCTTCCATCCTGGCGACCTCCTCCCGGTGCCGGGCCAGGCCTCTCAGGGTATCCTCCGCTTCTTCCAGCGTAGGAGGGTTTCCAGGCCGGGTGCCAAATGGTGGCTCCGTGGTGATCGGGTCGCTTCCGTGGGGGGAGGGCTCTGACTACTCCATCCCTTCCCACTTCTGCTCACGTCCATTCGCCATCTCAGCAAAGTCACATGTGTCATTAGCATCAGGAGAGGCGACATCTTTTGCAGGGAGGCGGGACCTTCGCGTTCGTTTACGCCCACTGAGGAGGATGAGGAGGCGGAACTCCAGAGCTGTGGGGCACGATCTTACATTGCAGTAACATTTAGAGTGTGCGGACATCGTTTTCGCGCCACGGAGTGAGTGTACGCCCACGAGAGCACCCCCTTATTCTTCACCTGTGCCTCGTGGCGCAGATATGACGGAAAAATGGCAAATACAGTCTATGATGATTTTTGCAATTCTCAAGCAAAAAAACAGTTCAATTAAGGCACACAGGACTCGCTTATAGCGAGCTTCTGAATCCTGTTCGCTGGGTGCGATGCAACATCTCTGTGGCGACTGGACCCTCGGGTGCTTCTGTCTTTTCACAAATGCCAGCTTTACCCGGCAAATGAATCAGAGGCTATTTTACTATGTAGAAGTGAATAAACTATAAATATATGTATATATATATATGTCACAATGACATGTATATATATATATATATGTATTCTAAGTGTGTATATTTTGTGTTTACAAGGAAAGAAAGTGTTTTTTTAGTTGCGATATTTTGTTCCCATAGACTTACATGGGACTTCCGGTATCGGAATCGGATATCGCCGATAGTTAGTGATATCGGCGATACCATTCCGATCCGATATTTTTAGATATCGAGCAGTATCGCTCAACACTAGTACTAATGCTTTGTTTTTTTTTATTGCAGAATGTCTTCTTCTGGATCACATTATTCGCCATCCCGGCAAGAACTGGCCCAAGCAGAGTGTGATGTGAGTATCTTCCTGCCTTTGGGTAAGTATAGCTGCTGCATCTACAAATGTGTAATATTTTTTTTTCTTTTTCAGACATCATCGTCGGACATGGTGATTGAGGAGTCCGAACAGCGGGAGCAGTTGCAGCCAAGACAAGTCCCGGTGGTGAGACGGAATGTAAGTATATAGTCTTTGAATGTCTCTTTTTATTTTTTATTTTTTGTCTCTCTTTCTGAAATATATCCAAGATTGCAATTTTTTTTTTTTTTTCTAGGTTCCACAACGGGACGAGGACCTCTATGTGGACAATGAGGTCCTGATCTGCCAGGTCCATGAGCGTGTCCTTTTGTGACAGCCGTGATTTGCAGTACAAGGACAATGTGGTGAGTCGGCGGCTATGGAATGAGGTGGCCGCAGCGTTGATGGATGGCTGGGACAGCGCCTCTCCAACCACCAAAAAGGCGTTTAGTAAGTATTTCCATGCTCTGTGATGCCCCAGTGACTCTTGTTACTGATGATACTGTTGGGTTTCCTGCTAGATATATTCTAGCAGGAAACCCAACAGTGTCATCTGGTTCAACAGTGACTACCCTGTGTATTGTATTGCTTATGCTGCATTCACTCTTGTTACTGATGGCACTGTTGGGTTTCCCGCTAGATATCATCTATCAGCAAACCCAACAGTGTCATCTGGTTCAACAGTGACTGCTCTGTGTATTGTATTGCTTATGCTGCATTCACTCTTGCTACTGATGCCACTGTTGGGTTTCCCGCTAGATATATTCTAGCTGCAAACCCAACAGTGTCATCTGGAACAACAGTGACTGCCCTGTGTATTGTACTGCTTTCTTATGCTGCATTCACTCTTGTTACTGATGGCACTGTTGTGTTTCCCGCTAGATATATTCTAGCAGCAAACCCAACAGTGTCATCTGTATCAACAGTGACTGGACTGTGCATTGTATTGCTTTTTTATGCTGCATTGACTGTTTGCCATGTTCACTCAGGTGTGTGTGATGAGACAGATTTTTCCCTGAGTGCATTGTATAATTTTTTTTTTTTCCAACAGTGATCAAAGTCCGCACAAGTTGGCGCTCGATGAAGGACCGCTTCAACACTGATGTTCATGCAGAGTGACAGGTTCGCAGTGGTTCAGCGGCAAGGACCAGGAGAAAATATCATTACTATCGCGAGTTGGCATTCCTTAGACCGGTCCTTGCCAGCAGAGCGTAAGTTTTTATTTTTTTAATCAGTGCTTTTCTATTCCACAGCTGATGCTTCTTGTAAATGCATAATAGTAATGTTTTTCTTTTCTTTCCACAGCACCTGGAGCAGCACCATGCAACCTTTCTCCCGGAAGCGGTCCTTCATCTGACGACCTCGGACCCGTCCCAGCCATACGACAGCCTGGAAGCAACTTGCAGGTCAGCAACATGGACAGCTGGTGACCAGGAAGCTGGTCAATCAGGTGTTCCCCTGTCCCAGGTCTCTGCCACTGGTTATGCGGGCACTTCCCGCCAGTGGCAGAGGGCCATGGAGAGGAATGTCTTGCCCGAGTTCATGCACTTGAGTGAGGCCTTTCATGCCAGTATGAAGTCGATGTCCGACAGAGTGGAAAACGGTTTTTCACTCATGGAACGCGGTTTTACCCACATGAAACACCGCTTCCACTCTGTCGACCAGCGACTTGATCGACTGGAGGCCGACCTCAACAGACCAGCGCACCATTTTTTCAGTAAAATTGAACAGGGCATGGTGGAACACCTTAATCCTGAGCAACAGCTGAGTGTGTTGCAGGCCTGCAACACTGCTTACTTGCAGGCTATGCGGCAGAATCGATACGTGCAGCAGTCAGTGGTAGCATTTCCAACTGTGCCACCACTGACTCGCCACACCTCACTACTGACTTCTGCTGCATACCACTGCACAGCCACCTGCATTCCGAGTCAAGCCGGACACCACTACACCACCACAAGTCCGAGTACTGCTGGACACTCCACCATCGCCACCACCATGACAAGCGCTGCTCCTGTCTGTAGCACCACCACCACCACAGACACCGGTACACGCTCTTGGACTACCGCCACCGCAGTACCTGCTTGGGCCACCGCCACCTATTCTCCTGTAAGGACAACCGTCACATCTCCTTCTAGGAGTACCGCCACCACTACGCACCATTTTAGGAGCACAGCCACCACTTCTCGGTCTAGGAGTACCGCCACCACTCCGCATCATTTTAGGAGCACAGCCATCATTACTCTGTCTAGGAGCACAGCCACCACTCCGCACCATTTTAGGAGCACAGCCACCACTTTTCCTCCTAGGACCACCGCCACCACTTCTCCTCCTAGGACCACCGCCACCACTTGTTCTCCTTCTAGGAGCACCGCCACTGCCACTGCCACCACAGAGCATGAGAGGGGTGACCGACATTCCCTCATTTACGTCTCAAGGCCACGGTCCACCAGCTCATGGCAGTCACACGGAAGTCGGTCCATGCAGGGGAATCCTGCCCCAAAGAAGAGCAAAAAAAAGACTTTGTTTGTCCATCCCCCTCTCCTCCTAATGTGTCTCAACCTGCCTCTACTTCCATCCCTGATCTTCCTTCCCCCACTACTTCCGTCGCCCCTTCCCCTAGAACACCTTCCTCGCTTTCCAGCAGTTCCTCGTCTCTCCACACCCCTAAAGTTTCTCCCCCCAAACGTCCTTCACAATAAAAATGAATTATTTTTTTTGTTTTAAAATAAATGTGCAATTCCGCTTTTACTAAATACTGTTTGATTAATGTGTCTTTCGCCACCTACACACACTGCGCCATACACACACTGCGCCATACACTTTGCGTTTTTGACTACACATAACTCCAGGAATGACACATGTTTCTTGTGTCATTCCTGGAGATATGTATAGTCAAAAACACAAATATATGACTTGTATTTTCCCCACCAGTCTCTTCAGTCTGCTAATATTGCACAGACTGGATAGAGGATGGTTTTGAGTAGAGTTGAGCGAAACAGGTCGTTCATTTTCAAAAATCGCCGATTTTTGCCAAAGTAGGGTTTCATGAAACGAAACCCGACCGTGGAGTGAGTTCGGTCACGTGTTCGGCGAACATTTTGCTGGAGTCGGTTTTCCCTTACACTTTAAGCGCCTTTTCTTGGCCAATGAGCAAGGATGCAGGCTGTGGGCAACGGGATGACATAGCCAGCACCATCTTAGAGAAGGGCATTACAGCGATTGGCTGGCTTTCAGTGGCATCACAGTGCATATAAAATCCCTCAGCGTCGACCGCCATTTTACATCTGCCAAACTCAGTGTAGGGGAAGGTTGTTGACGATGCGTCTGAGCAGGGAGAGCGTTAGGCAGGGCCTAACAAAAAAATTACTTTCTGCTGATAGCGTTTAGCTGTACAGTGACTGTGCAGTGAGAGGGGAGGATTTTGCTGTGTGCAACAATGCTGGTTTTTAGGCTGCCTGCCTGCCAGTGACGCTGCAGAAATTGCTTGTGTGGAGCATCACATGTGATGAGTAGGCTGCCTGCATGTGATAAGGGGGCAATTAATTTGGTGGAGTAGCAGAGCTGCCTGCCAGTGACAGTGTACAAATTGCTTGTGTGGAGCATCACATCTGATTAGTAGGCTGCCTGCCTGTGATAAGGGGCAATTAATTTGGTGGAGTAGCAGAGCTGCCTGCCAGTGACAGTGTTCAAATTGCTTGTGTGGAGCATCACATCTGATTAGTAGGCTGCCTGACTGTGATAAGGGGGCAATTTATTCCCCATTGACTTGCATTGGGGTCGGATTTTCGACTCTGACCCGACCATTTCCGATAGTCGGCCGACTTCGTTCGACTCGACTTTTGAGAAAGTCGGGTTTCACGAAACCCGACTCGACCCGAAAAAAGGCAAAGTCGCTCATCTCTAGTGTTGAGTGCAAGGCATATCTATTTTACCTTGCCAGGTATCATAAAATGTTAAATGAGTATGGTGTGTTTTTACCATCATTTAACTATTTGTGATACAAGGCCAGGGATTCTAGATATACCTTGTAATTAACCACATCCTCTATTCCGTGTGTGTTGAATAAACTGAGGAGATGATGGTAAAAATACACGTTATATGTACAATGTTGCAGTTTATAACTCATATGTGTGTTCTCCTGATCATGTGTGATACATTCTGAAGTGAGGATGCGTTATTTTGGGCATCCTCACTTCAGCATGACACCAGGCCTGGGGATTGTAGAAGATGTATAAACTTTATTATCTCTCCAGTCTGCGTTCAAAATCAAGTCACAGTGATGATACTACAAATAATATTTATAGTCACATGGTCAGGTATAATAAAGAGTGACAGACGCTAGTGCATCCACAAATCACTATTTGTAACATCAAGCCAGGTGACACAAATATTAGTTGTTTTATCTCCACCGTTGCTGCAAATTGAACCCGAACGTGTGTGTGTGTGTGTGTGTGTGTGTGTGTGTGTGTGTGTATAGTCACCTGGTCAGGATTACTAGTAAATTCATGATGCACAAAAAACACAACATCATGAATTCACTGGTAAACCTTGACAGTTGATTATTGTATTTGAGTGTAAAAACACAGAGTGCACTCGGAACAGGTATCAAAACAGTTATTTTATAAACATACACACCAGAAAACTTTTTTACACCATTTGTTCTTGCCATTCCACCCGTCCTACATCTGAGATAAAGTAGGCCGCAAATTGGTCCCTCATTTGGCAAACTTCAATGGATGACCTGACAGGGTGCTGAGTGAATTCAGGCAATGGGTTAGGAGCTGCATCATCGAGTTCAAAGTTTGGGTGCTCTTTAGCCATCACAAAATTATGTAGAACCACACAGGCCTTCACGACTTCATCCACAGTTTCCAGTTTCAGATGAATGACTGTGCCGAGAATTCGCCATCTGGAAACAAGTATACCGAAGGCACACTCTACTGTTCTTCTGGCCCTGGTCAGCCTGTAATTAAATTTTTTTTTGGTGTGGTCCAAGTCCCGGCTGGAGTAGGGTTTGAGCAGGTGTTAGCACATCTGTAATGCCTCATCCCCAACCATATAGTAATATAGCGTGGCACTACCGTGGAAGGTGCTCAAGTAGGAACCCAACCCAGTGACAATGTAAAGAAAAACTTGGCACTCAACTTTATGAACAAAGAAGAAAATTTATTGCAGTCAAAACCACTATGTTGTGGATGATATTAAGAAAATACTTGTAATCACATAATATGAGAGAAGTCTCAGGAGCAAAAAAGACTGCATATAGCATGGTAAATAATATAGTTATAATTAGGGTTGAGCATTCCGATACTGCAAATATCGGGTATCGGCCGATATTGGCTGTATCGGAATTCCGATTCCGAGTTCCGATATTTTCGTCTTATCGGATACCGGAATCGGGATTGTCACTGTCACTGTCAGTGTCCGTCGGTCGGGTCTGTCAGGAGTCAGCGGCACTTACCTGTCAGAAGATCTCCGGCGGTCACGTCCTGGACTGCTTGATGGCCGCAATCTTCTTTCCCCGGCGGTCACATGCAGTTTCTCGCGATAACTGCAGTGACTGCTGGGTAATCCCGGCCGTAAAGCAGTCAGTCCGATGACGTCACCGCCGGGGAAGCAGGTAATCAGCTGTGCTGCGTCGCGATGACAGGCTCTGCCTGTCATTGCAATGTAGCAGAGTTGGATCGTCGTGGGACTGTCGTTATGGACTGCGTCGGACAGGTGGTATACTGTTGGTTTGTTTTTTTTCTTTTTTTACAGGAGATCGAAGGCGTCGCAGGAATGAGAGTACAATAAAATTAATGAAAACTGTGTTGTCTCTTTTATTTCATTAAAATACTTTTTTCTTGCTTTGTCTTTTTTTTATGCATTTAATAACTTTGGGATTAATAATGGATCGGTGTCTTATTGACACCTCTCCATTATTAACCGGGCTTATTGTCACCGTGCAATCAACAGTGACATTAACCCCTTATTACCCCGCTTGCCACCGCTACAGGGCAAGTGGGAAGAGCCGGGTAAAGTGCCACAATTGGCACATCTTTTGATGCGCCAAATGTGGGGCTGCTGTAGCCTGGTATTATCAGGCTGTTGAGGGCCAAAATCCATGGGCCTTGACAGTCTTTTAATACCAGGCCGCAGCAGTCTGCATTTTACTTGGCTGGTTAACAAAAATAGGGGGGATCCCCACGCCGTTTTTTTTTCGAGGGGATCCCCTATTTTTGTTAACCAGCCAAGCTAAGCAGACTGCTGTGGCCTGGTATTATCAGGCTTGCAAGGTCCATGGATATTGGATCCTTACCAGCCTGAAAAACCAGGCCTCAGCGGTCTGCTTCATCTGGCTGTTTAACAAAAATAGGGGGGACCCCATGCCAATTTTTTTCGAGGGGATCCCCTATTTTTGTTAATCAGCCAAGATATGCAGACTGCTGTGGCCTGGTATTATCAGGCTGGCAAGGTCCATGGATCTTGGCTCCTTAACAGCCTGAAAATCCAGGCCTCAGCGGTCTGCTTCATCTGGCTGGTTAACAAAAATAGGGGGGACCCCACGCCAATTTTTTTCGAGGGGATCCCCTATTTTTGTTAATCAGCCAAGATATGCAGACTGCTGTGGCCTGGTATTATCAGGCTGGCAAGGTCCATGGATCTTGGCTCCTTAACAGCCTGAAAATCCAGGCCTCAGCGGTCTGCTTCATCTGGCTGGTTAACAAAAATAGGGGGGACCCCACGCCAATTTTTTTCGAGGGGATCCCCTATTTTTGTTAATCAGCCAAGATATGCAGACTGCTGTGGCCTAGTATTATCAGGCTGGCAAGGTCCATGGATCTTGGCTCCTTAACAGCCTGAAAATCCAGGCCTCAGCGGTCTGCTTCATCTGGCTGGTTAACAAAAATAGGGGGACCCCACGCCATTTTTTTTTCGAAGGGAACCCCTATTTTTGTTAATCAGTTCCCTCTGACGTCACTGATTGTGTCCCTGGCTGACCTGAAGTGAAAGTGGAAAGCAATCAATTAAGCTTTCCACTTAAGGGCCCGTCTCACATAGCGATATCGCTACCGAGATCGCTGCTGAGTCAGTAGTTTTGTGACGCAGCAGCGAGCTCACCAGCGATATCGCTGTGTGTGACATTCAGCGACGATCAGCCCCCTGCCGGGTATCGCTGATCGTCGCTGAAATGTCAGGACCTTTTTTTGATCGCTGGTTTCCCTCTGACAGGCACGCATCGCTGCGTGTGACAGGCGGGAGACCAGCGATCCGCTGGTAACCAAGGTACACAGCGGGTTTCCAGGAGCGGGGCTGTGCCTAGAAACCCGCTGTGTACCTTGGATACCAGCGCCCTGATGCAGGGAGCTGGTATCCAAGGTACACAGCGGGTTTCCAAGCGCTGCGCGGTGCCTGGAAACCCGCTGTGTACCTTGGTTGCCAGCGGATCGCTGGTCTCCCGCCTGTCACACGCAGCGATGCGTGCCTGTCAGAGGGAAACCAGCGATCAAAAAAAGGTCCTGACATTTCTGCGACGATCAGCGATACCCGGCAGGGGGGCTGATCGTCGCTGAATGTCACACACAGCGATATCGCTGGTGAGCTCGCTGCTGCGTCACAAAACTTGTGACTCAGCAGCGATCTCGGTAGCGATATCGCTATGTGAGACGGGCCCTTAAGCGATGTTACCCGCAGTGTCGCTGTCCCAGATCGCTGCCTGATCTGCCTGTTTGGCAGCTCAGCAGCGATCATGTAGCGATACACCAGCGATCCTGACAAGTGCATATCGTTGTCGGGATCGCTGGTGTATCGTTATGTGACCCCCAGCCTTTACTCTCCTGTCAGGCAGGAGAGGAACTCATTCATTTGGGGTTTACTGTGAGGCTGCAGCATTAGCTGCGGTCCCTGCAGTAAACATTAACCCTTTCTGAAGGATTACACCGTGGGACCTGACTGTGCATGGGATAGGTAAGAATAATTTTGCTTTTTTATTTTATTTTTATTACAGGAAATGGTTTTTGCAGTAAAATAAAATATGGTCAAAAACATGTGTCTTTATTTCATTAAAATGATTTTTAATTAAAGTGTGTGTGTTTTATTTTTATTTCATGCAATAGGATTAATAATTGATAGTTGTCTAATTGACAGCTCTCAATTATTAACCTGGCTTAAGGTCACCTTTCAATAGCAAGGTGGCTTTAACCCCATATTAACCCATTCGCCACCGCTACAGGGCAATGGGAATAGACGGGCAAAGTGCCAGAAAGGGCGAATCTAATTATAGATTTGTCTTTCCTGGGTGTCTGGGGGCAGATGTTAGTAGCCGGGGGGGGGGGGCAAAAATAATGGTCCCTCTCTGGGCTATTATTATCTGCCCCCACTCACTGGCTTTGTCTGTCTGGTTGCGAAAATAGGGCGGGAGCCCACGCATTTTTTTTCAGCAATTTTACACCTCATATATATATATACATGTCATTGAATTTGTGACACATATATATATATATTTATATTTGTAGTTCATACACTTCTACATAGTATAATAGCCGCTAATTCAATTGCCGGCTTTTGTGAAAATGCAGAACCCGACATGAAATGACACTTGGTGTACATAGGGTTAACCATGTCTTTTCATGTCCTTTGCTATCTAATTTGCACAAACAATTAAATCAGTCTATGTGTGCAAAATTTCACACCTGTAGGGGTTAATTAAAGGTGTAAATTCGTAGCAAAAAAGTCCGTTTTTTTTACAACGAATTTACACCTTTAATTAACCCCTACAGGTGTGAAATTTTGCACACATAGACTGATTTAATTGTTTGTGCAAATTAGATAGCAAAGGACATGAAAAGACATGGTTAACCCTATGTACACCAAGTGTCATTTCATGTCGGGTGCTTCTGTCTTTTCACTGAAGCCGGCTTTACCCGGCAATTGAATCAGAGAGGATATTTTACTATGTAGAAGTGTATAAACTATACATATATGTATATATATATGTCACAATGACATGTATATATATATATATATGTATTCTATGTGTGTATATTTAGTGTTTACAAGGAAAGAATGGGGTTTTTTTAGTTGCGATATTTTGTTCCCATAGACTTACATGGGACTTCCGGTATCGGTATCGGGTATCGCCGATATTTTAGTGATATCGGCGATACCATTCCGATTCCGATACTTTAGGATATCGGAAAGTATCGCTCAACTCTAGTTATAATGCAATGTCATTATGGCAGAAGCTGCGACATGTGCACATGAGAATAAACATATAGAATGAACATAAGTAAAATAAAAGAAAAATAAAGAGGGGGGCCTACCCGACTGCTTGATGAGTGGAAATCTGGTAAAGTTATGTCCAAAACGTATTATTATCTATGGACTAATAAAGTGTTTACTTTTTTAGTGAGTAATTAAAAAGACTCACAGACAATGGTGAGATATATTGAGAAAATTATAGGAAGCAAACAAATCCTGCTGGAATGCAGAGAACATACCTTTAAAGGAGTGAAGAGACCAGTGCAGGTACAAATCTATGTAATCAGGATATTGCCTGTTTGTAAAGGATTACAGATGTGCCAGTGAAATAACGTGAGACTTTAAGTGCCTATCTGATATAAGTGTATGGCACTTCATATATACCTTGCAGTAATTAAATCCAGTGTTCGCTGGATGACGCCCAGTGTGTCAGTGATAGGATGAATACCTGTTAGGTTTAGTATCATGAGATAATATAATACTTAAGTGAGGATAAGTGGGTAGTAAAAGAAGAAATCGCAAATGATGCTTACTATATCAACTGTGTGAATCAGGGAAAATCCTGTACACTGTCCCAAACGGCTGTGGAAGCATAGGATTAAAAACAAATTCAAGTAAAGCAGTGCTGTGCAGAGAAAGTGACTGCTATAAAAGTGCTTCAATCTGTAGCTTACCGCTGTGCAGAGCCTGTCAGATACGGGTCTTACCGAACGCGGCATCCACCGCTTGTTCCAGTGTGTGCCCGATATGAAATGCTGTTATGTGTTGGGGGCGGGAATACCGCTCTAGCGCTGCCCGGAAGTGCGTCACAGGATATGACGTCACTTCTGCGCTCCAGGCTACTAAAGATTGCGTACCTCACTTGGAGGGCGTGATAGGTGAAAAAAAGGAACATGTAGTTCCTTGTTTGCGTTCCAGCAGCTGGAATTAGCGTTTCAGACGCCATTGAAGGAAAATAGAAGACATATTCATCTAATTACTTTTATTTTTAATTTTTTAAAGCGATATGAAAATTAAAGCAGTCGAGTAGGTAAATGAATAAAGGAGGTCCAGAAGTTAGGTAGGAGGAGGGCCCAGTTAGTATATTCATTTATTCAGATATTCAATATAGGCGGCTCTGTGGGGAAAATGGTAAAGTTAGTAGAGAAATAACAATAGACAAATGGCTGTGATGGACCTTCAGTGTTGGGAAGAGGCCGTGGCATGGGGAAATTGAAATGGTTGCCATACAACCTCCGGCCCATGTCCGAGTTCTTAAAAGCCTGTGAGTCATTCCCAGGGCCAAATGCCCCAATGTCCACTGCAACAAACATACAGTCTGCATCCGCAATGGCCATGAGAACTGTAGAGAAGTACTTTTTGTAGTTGTAGTACTCCGAGCCTGTTCTTTTGGGTTTGATTATCCAGATGTGTTTCCCATTACCCGCTCCCAAACAGTTGGGGAAATAGCAGGCTGTCCAGAATTTTTCAGCTATTTCAATCCACTTTTCGGTGGTGGGCAGGGGCATAAAATCTGGACAAAGAACATTCCACAATGCCCGGCAGGTGTCCACAACAATTCCTGACAAGGTGGAGATTCCAATCCGGTACTGGAAGTGGAGTGAAGAGAGGCTCTCTCCAGTAGCCAGGAATCTGAGAAAGAACAAAAAAATATATTATTGCATATGGTTTTTTAAAACATTAAAATACAAAAAAAAAATAAAAAATTTAGTACATGGCATAAAAAGAATTCTGCAGGTCTTTGTTTACTACATGGAAGGAAAAATAATTCTGCCAGCTGTGGGATAGTACATGGCAGAACAAATAAAAGTATGCAGGCATTGGTTTAGCAATATTACATACTATAATGTCACCAGGAGCCTTTCCTCCGGAGGAATCGCACGACGGAGCTGTGTGTCCTGTCTCCGGATGAATTCTTGGACACGAGCAAGCAAATCCCTGAAGGTTTCTTGGGACATCCGGGTATAGTCACTAAATTTCTCGGGATTTGCCAGGAGCTCACTATAGAGGGTGTGGTATGCTCCACGGCTCTCCCGGAGTTCAACAATCGGATGTACCCACAAACGCCGTCGCTGCCGTCTTCGCTGTCTCTCTCTCTCCCTTTCTTCATGGCAAGCACCTGCATAAGCCTGAACCATTGCGATGTCCAGATCCAAGTTAAAGTGAAAATTCTTCCAGCGCAGATCCATGTTCACAAAGGAAAATGCAAGCAAATGTGAAGAATTCGGCTGTAACAGGCTCTATATGAAGATTTCCCATAATCTGTTGCAAGAATTTTTCAAGGATTTTCCTCCTGTGAAATGTGACACGTAGACAATCCATGAAAAAATGCAAACGCATGCAAAAATGCTTGAAATCGCATACAAACGCTGCATTTTTTGGTCGTAATGCGCACGCTGATGCGACAAAATATCGCAGCATTTATAAGCGTTTGCACGCATTTTTTCAATGCGTTTGATGTGCGCTCAAAACGCTGCGCAAAAAGGCGCAAGTGTGAAAGTAGCCTTAGGAGTGTCCAAGTGTGGGATCAGTGGTTTACAGGCAATCGGCATCGTGGGAGGAAGGAGGACCAGGGTGAGGAATATGCGGTCCAGACTCACGGCTACTCAGACTTGACCGTGTGGAAGACAGAGTGCTGGTGGTGTTAGCAAAGTGACTGGTAGTGGCAAACTGACTGGAAGCATTATCCATTATCCAAACCACAACCTTTTAACAGTTCTGTGGGTTCAAAACGTGGTGTGCTGATGCATTCCCCTAGTAATTGGCACAATAATGTAGATCGACAAAATGTGTGTGTCACGTTACTGGCGATACTGGACTGGAGGTCAGTGGCCGGAGCAGCGATGCACAGGTAACCGGACCGTGGAAAGACTTCTGGAGGTGCAGTATATGGCGGTGGAAGTTCACTGTGTCAGCAGATGCCGGGGCCTGCCCGAGCATGGGCCGGCCGAGATCACACACAAGCACCAAGTCCGTTTAGGTGAATAGAGTTGGAAGTAGGAACAGCAGGGTTTCCACAAGAGATAGGAAGATGTCAGCAGAACACCTTCCAAATCAGGAGCTCAGATAATGCTTCACTCAGTTAGACTGAGCACCACAATATACTCAGCAACAGGAAGCTGCACAGGGCCAGGTATATATAGCAGGTCCAATCAGGCGAGAACAAACAGCAGGGCAGGTGATGATCTCTATCCAATCAGTCTCAATCAGGGAGGGAACAATCAGCAGGGCAGGTGATGATCTCTATCCCAGAAGCAGGTCATATGGTTTCAGGCTGAAGTTATTCAAGTTCCGAAGTAGCTCCACAGCAAGGGAACAGACCAGCAAGCCATGGCTCACAGGTTCAAATCCTAACAATACTCCCGTCTTAACGGCGGCCTCTGGACGCAACTTGTCCAGGTTTTGCAGGATACCGCTGGTGAAATTGTCTAATCAAACGGGGAGCATTGATGTTGCTTACTGATTCCCATGAATTTTCCTCCGTGTCGTAGCCTTGCCATTTGATTAAATATTGCAAACGATTTCTGTGTATTCTGGAATCCAAGATCTTTTCCACCACAAACTGCTCCTGTCCGTCCACTTCAATTGCATCGGGAGGCGGAGGGGATCGTTCTGGAAATGGATTGGCTGTGGCAGCTTTCAACAAAGACACATGAAACACAGGATGAATCTTCATTGATGTTGGTAGCTGTAGACGTACGGCCACTGGACTGACAATCTTACTGATTTTGTATGGTCCCACAAATTTTTGTCCTAATTTAGGAGAAGGAATCTTCAATTTCAAATTCTTAGTGGATAACCACACTCGATTTCCAATCCTAAACGTGGGAGTGGGTCTCCGATACCTGTCGGCCGCTTTTTTATATTTCTCCTGAGCTTCCTTTAGAGTGTCTTTCAGAACATTCAGATTTTGCTGTAGCAGAGAGATTCTTTCGGCGACTGCTGGTATTAATGGTGCCACAGGATTTTTGGGAAGGATGTTTGGGTGATATCCCAGATTTGCAAAAAATGGCGTCTGTTTCGTAGAGGCATTCTGTGAATTATTATATGAAAATTCCGCAAATGGCAGCAGATCCACCCAGTCGTCTTGCAGATGGCAAATATAGCAACGAAGATACTGCTCCAGCGTCTGATTTGTACGTTCTGTCTGGCCGTTAGATTGCGGATGGTAAGCGGTTGACAATCGTACTTTGATGTCTAGTGCTGAACATAAACTGCGCCAAAATTTAGATGTAAATTGCACACCTCGATCTGAAACGACTTCATCCGGCACTCCGTGGAGGCGAAAAACATTGGAAATTATCAGGTCAGCTGTATCTTTTGCTGAAGGCAAACCTGAACATGGAATGAAATGCGCTGCTTTCGTAAGTCGATCCACTACTACCAGAATGGATGTCTTTCCCTTGGACTCTGGTAGATCTACAATAAAGTCCATTGAAATTGATCCCCATGGTCATGTTGGGATGGCGAGAGGCTGCAATAGTCCCATAGGGATGCACGTGGAGTCTTATATCTGGCACAGATGTCACAGGAATTAACATACTTCTTCACGTCTTCTTGAAAGTTCGGCCACCAAAAGAAACGTGATAAAAACTCCTGCGTTTTCTGTGTCCCTTTGTGTCCTGCAATCTTAGAATCGTGCACTAGCTGTAGGACTCTCAACCGAGCTGCTTCTGGTACATATAGTCGTCGACCATCAGTCCATACTTGATTTTTAAAAAGCAGATGCACGTCCCTGATGGATGTGATAGAAACGAGTCTGTTTCGTATGGTGCCTTCAAATCTTCCAGCAAATCTCCATCATGTATTACTCCCAAGATCTTAATATCTGCCACAATGGGTTTGGGTGTTGTTACAAGGTTAGCCTCGGTTGAAAACATTCTGGATAATGCGTCTGCTTTCTTGTTGCGGGAGCCTGGTCGATATGAAATGACAAAATTGAACTGATTCAAAAACAGACTCCAACGGGTCTGCCGAGGAGAGAGGCATTTTGCAGACATGATAAACTCCAGATTGCGATGATCGGTCAACACCAAAATTTGTTGTGCAGCCCCTTGGAGATGATGTCTCCACTCTTTGAATGCTGATATGATGGCGAGCAATTCTTTATTTCCCACGTCATAGTTCTTCTCGGCTACAGACATACGTTGTGAGAAAAATGCACATGGATGCAGCAACTTCTTTTCCCCTGTCCTCTGAGAGAGGATAGCGCCGACCGCACAGTCTGAAGCATCCACCTCGATGATAAAAGCCAATTCAGGGTCAGGATGGCGCAATATGGGAGCCGTTGTGAATTTTGTTTTTAAACAGAGAACGCTTCTTGTGCTTCAGGTGTCCAGATGAATTTTGCTCCTTTTTTTGTTAATTGCGTGATGGGTAGCACGATTTCTGAAAAGTTCTTAATAAAGCGTCTGTAAAAGTTGGCGAACCCCACAAAACGCTGAACTACTTTCACATTTTTAGGGATAGGCCACTCGGTGATAGCTTGCGTTTTCTTAGCATCCATCCGTAATCCTTGAGGTGAAATGACGTATCCCAAGAACTGAATCTCTTCTTGATGGAATTCACATTTTTCTAATTTAATATATAACGAATTCTCCCTTAATCGTTGTAGCACTTGTCTTACGTGCGTCTGATGTTCCTCCATAGAGTTTGAAAAGATCAGGATGTCATCTAGATAAACGACCACGAACTGATCCAACAGGTCTCGGAAAATATCATTTGCCAGGTGCTGGAAGGTAGCTGGAGCATTGGCGAGTCCGAAGGGCATCACTAGACTTTCAAAGTGTCCGTATCGGGTACGAAAAGCCGTTTTCCATTCATCTCCAGGCTTTATACGTACTAAATTGTATGCCCCACGTAAATCTAACTTAGTGAAGATCTTCGCACTTTGTACTCTTTCTAGGAGTTCCGGGATCAACGGTAGAGGATAACGATTTTTTACCGTGACTTTATTAAGCTCCCTGTAGTCCACTACTGGCCGTAATGTTCCATCCTTCTTTTTAACAAAGAATATAGGGGCTCCAGCGGGAGAAGATGATGGACGAATGAATTTTTTGCTTAGATTTTCATCAATAAATTCTTTGAGAGCCTTCAGTTCAGGACCCGCTAAAGGGTAGATAGTTCCAAACGGTATAGCCGCTCCCGGGAGTAGTTCTATTGGGCAGTCGTATGGTCGATGCGGAGGAAGTGTATTCGCTCCCTTCTTGTCACAGACATCTAAGAAATCTTCGTACACCGCTGGGAGCTGAGGCAATTCTGGATTCTGAACTGCTTCTAATGTGGATTCACTTGGAACCACTGCTTGAACTTCCTTTTCGGGGAAACTGATCTTTTTCATCTCCCAATCGATGATAAGATTTTGCTTCTGCAGCCAGGGCAAACCTAAAATGATGGGAAAATGTGGAGAAGAAATAATTAGGAAGGTTAACACCTCACGATGCTGGGGCTCAATTAAGATCTCCAAAAGTCCTGTCTCATGATCCACTGGCCCCGAATTCAGTGGAGATCCATCTACCGTCTCCATCACAATAGGTGAACGTCTTTTCTGCACATCTATGCCATGATTTTGAGCAAATGCAGAATCCATGAACATCCTGCTGGCCCCAGAGTCAATCATGGCTGATGCGGTGATCCACTGGGAGTTAACCTTCAGTTTGATAGTTACAAAATAATGTGATTCTCGGTTCTCCTTCCTGGTAGGTGGAACTATGGATGATATGGACTGGATCTCATCTTTAGCGTAATCAGTCTCTGAGAGGAAAGACTCCTCGTCGGAAGAATCAGGATCCATTATGGCAGCCACCATTTTTCTTGAACGGTTTGTGGGACGACTTGGACAGTTAATAAGAAAATGTCCTGCTTCCCCGCAGTACAGACATAGATTCTCTTTAAATCTCTGTTCTCTTCGTTCTGCACTCGCTCGTCTCTGGATCGCATCCACCTGCATTGGCTCTAGTTCTGTGTCTCGGACATTCCGGCTAGGCACTTCTTTAGTGACTGATGGCAGGGAGGAGTTATAAGAGTTAGTTGAACGATTCATGGAGGTCCACTTCTCTTGTCGTCGTTCAGACAGACGGGTGTCAACCCGGATGCAATGCTTGATGAAATCATCCAGATCCGAAGGGGTCTCTCCACGGGCAAGTTCGTCCTTTACTGCACTAGAAAGTCCTCTTTTAAAGAAAGATACTTTTGCTGCATTATTCCATTCAGTGTCAACGGCCCACCTCCTGAACTCCATAGCATACTCTGCGACGGGGCGTTTGCCTTGTCGTAATGCCAGCAACGTTGATTCAGCGGTAGCGGCACGGTTTGGGTCGTCAAACATCTGCTGCATCGCTTGAATAAACTCGTCCAGATTGTCTAAACGTGCGTCCCGAGTCTCAATCAGAGGATTAGCCCAAGCGATCGCTTTGTGGGTTAACAGCATAATGATGCATAGCACCTTTGACCTATCAGTTGGGAACTGATTAGCATGTGTATCGAAGAACAGGTAACATTGATTCAAAAATCCACAAAATTTATCTCGATCACCGCCAAAACGAAAAGGTGGTAGCTTGGGGGGCGTGGCAGACACTGAGACGGAAGCCTGTCCTTCTAGCTGTGTAATTCGAGCAGTCAACACTTGTACCGCACTCTGCAGATCATGGATAGCTTGTTGGTGATTCTGGACATTATGATCGCTTTGTGCAATAAATGCGTCCATCCGTGCTTTTCCATTTACCTGTTCGGTGTGCAAACTGGACATTGCACCCTGCAGTTTTCTGACACGTGTATCCATAGTTTCTGCTCCAGCGGCCTCCATTTTTTGAGAGGCTGAGTATTCTGTCACGTTACTGGCGATACTGGACTGGAGGTCAGTGGCCGGAGCAGCGATGCACAGGTAACCGGACCGTGGAAAGACTTCTGGAGGTGCAGTATATGGCGGTGGAAGTTCACTGTGTCAGCAGATGCCGGGGCCTGCCCGAGCACGGGCCGGCCGAGATCACACACAAGCACCAAGTCCGTTTAGGTGAATAGAGTTGGAAGTAGGAACAGCAGGGTTTCCACAAGAGATAGGAAGATGTCAGCAGAACACCTTCCAAATCAGGAGCTCAGATAATGCTTCACTCAGTTAGACTGAGCACCACAATATACTCAGCAACAGGAAGCTGCACAGGGCCAGGTATATATAGCAGGTCCAATCAGGCGAGAACAAACAGCAGGGCAGGTGATGATCTCTATCCAATCAGTCTCAATCAGGGAGGGAACAATCAGCAGGGCAGGTGATGATCTCTATCCCAGAAGAAGGTCATATGGTTTCAGGCTGAAGTTATTCAAGTTCCGAAGTAGCTCCACAGCAAGGGAACAGACCAGCAAGCCATGGCTCACAGGTTCAAATCCTAACAGTGTGTTTGGTGTGGCCCAATTTCAGATTGACAACAGCCTCAGCCCTCTGCATGCACCATCACCATCATGTCCACTTCACCGTGCCTTTCCACACGCCTTGCCCCTTTCAAATGTACTACATTATTTTCACATTCACTCCAAATGGCTGAATGTGGAGCAAACTTATATGTTATCCGTGTGTGGGAAACCCACAGTTTAAAATATCTGTCCTTTAGGTAAAAAAATTTTTTAAAGGAGACTGGTGTCAATAACTTTAGTAACAGACAGGAAAAACAGTTCAATGGAGTACTCAAATGCCACAATTTGTAGCCCACAGATAGATGAGGCGTCTGACAGAGACAGGCCACTCTCAAATATCTTACCTGTATTTGTTTGGTTTTTGGGCCTGAAAAAGTGTGTGAATAAGTAGGCTATGACACAACCTCAAAAAATCGATGGCCTGATGCCCTATGCATATTAAAACTGAGCTGTGTCACCTGATCAAGCCTGGGAGGAGAAGATTAACCATTTTTCTGCTGAATGTCAACAGGTCTCAAAATGTATTGAAAATGCCCAGTCCACATAAAAATGGTGAGCTTTTAGATCAAAACGCACAATATATACGGTATCCCATAGAAATGGCTTAGTGGGATACCACACATCCTCCACATCTCTTCAGACACCACCACTAGAACACCAGGACGAATGTGTTCCATGATGTAACAGCCACATTATTGTTTGCAAAGGGATGTTTTTGGTCTCTGCAGAGTTCACCTATTGTTTCTTGTGCCTCCCCCCCTTCCAATGAGGAGTACAAATAAATATCAATTATTAAAAAATTAAAGGATTGTACAGGAAGAACAAATAGATAGTAGTGATATGGCACTGCGCCCTGTCAACACTAGAGTACCTTTTTTTTAATTACCAGCATTACATAAAAATTTTAAAATGAAGATGAAGTTGATAGAAAACATCAATCTAGGTCCTCCCAGCATTCCTCTGTACACATCTAATGATTTTGATAACTATTACCATGATCTATTGCACTTTAAAATTTCTCTGTCTTCAGATCACATACTGTATATCACAAAAATGCTTCAGCTGCAGGGCAAGGATTATGGCCTATGATAGAACAGTTCTGAATGACATTTTTACAGTGTGAAACATTAAAGGGAATCTGTCACCCCATTTTTGCCATATAAGCTGCGGCCACCGCCATCAGGGATTATCTACAGCATTCTGTAATGCTGTAGATAAGCCCCGATGTCACCTGAAAGTGAAGAAAAACGAGTTATAAAATACACACCCAGGGGTGTTCCGCCGTCAGGTCCGGTCCAGAGAGAGTCGCAGTCCGGTTCGGCGCCACCCATCTTGTAGCGAAGCCGGCCTCTTCTTTCCATCCCGTCGTGGCTCCTGCGCAGGCGCACTGCTCTGCCCTGGTGAGGGCAGAGCAGAATACTGCAGTGCGCAGGCGCCGGACCTCTCTGACCTTTCCCTGTGCCTGCGCACTGCAGTACTCTGCTCTGCCTTCACCAGGGCAGAGCAGTGCGCCTGCTCAGGAGCCGCGATGGAACGGAAAGAAGAGGTCGGCTTTGCTACAAAGATGGGAGGCACCGAACAGGACCACGACTCCCTCCGGACCGGACCTGACAGCAAAACGCCCATGGGTGAGTATAATATAACTCGTTTTTCTTCACTTTCAGGTGACATCAGGGGCTTATCTACAGCATTCCAGAATGCTGTAGATAAGCCCTGATGGCGGTGGCCACAGCTTATAGGGCAAAAATGGGGTGACAGATTCCCTTTAATTAGTCATAATTTTTTTTTTCTCCAGAACACAGTCAGTGGACACTTAGTAATTATTACCCCCCCCCCCCATTTAGTGGAATTTGAAGGTCTGACATCCATTTGTAGGAATCCAGATATTAAAGGTACCAAACAACAAATTTTATCTTTAAAGTTGAAACAGATTATTGAATACTTTTAAACAAGTTATTTGGCATTTATTTAGCCTCCCTTGACAGAACTGTAGAACCATAATTGTGCTGTATCACAATACTAGATCAAGGTTAAAACAGAAATTCTTGATGCAATAACACAACTGCCCCACTGCAAAGTTGAACTGTACTACAATGCTGTGAATAGGATAAATTGGCCAATGTCTGATGCCAGACTCCTTCAAACATCAAGAACCTGCTGGTGTTCATCACCTCACCAGCGTTAAACAAAAAACTAAAATTATTATTTTTTTTTTTAAAGAAGTCTCTGGAGTGGACCCATATGTGAATTATGATTCTCTGTTATGACAGTCTACAAGTTGTGTAGGTGTCATCAGAGCTTAATCTTAAATGCAGGTGATTACATAGTAACATAGTAACATAGTTATTAAGGTTGAAGGAAGACTTTAAGTCCATCTAGTTCAACCCATATCCTATCCTAACCTGCCCTAACATGTTAAATGATTGGATGATTGCTGATGACCCTGAGGATTTTTAGAGTGCTTTTAACCCCTTAATGACTGCCGATACACCTTTTAACGGTGCGTTTTCTCTGAGGCATACTGTGCTGATCTGAGGCTCCCAGGTAATTTAGTCCACATTCTTTGTTCTACTGGTGTGGGTACTGTTTGTATTTCATTTTACCCCACACATCCTTGCCAATTCACTACACACGGCACTCTAATTGTCCTATTGTGTGCATATTATTTATGTTTTTGGCCTCATTTATGATATTACTGAGCCAATTTATTGCACATGGCACTTTAAATTATATGTTATTTAGTTACATATAATGTGGACTTTTTGCCTGGTCACATTACCTGAGCTTTCTTATTCTGCTGCATATATATAAATATATTATTTACTTCTTTGTATATGGTCAAATTGAAATGCATGCAGGTGTTGATTTATAGCTGTATTAGCCTTTGTCATTTTGTATGCCTCTTCTTTTACATATATTTTTTTATATATTTTTACATATATGGTCATTGTTGTTTCTAGCATGCCATTTGATTAATAAAGGCAATTTATTCATTATATATATTGTGCATTTCTGGTCTTCTTTTTTCTTTCCCTACCACCGGTGTATCCCTTTCGATTTCCTGGGTTTTCTTCTTACTTCCGGATGGTCTGCCATCCAAGGTTCAGGTGATATTGTCACAACTCTCTTGTTAAGGGTACTTAAACCAGAGTGCCGTTAATTAACGGCGCTGTGGAAAAAGTGTATAACACCCCCCAGAGTTGGATTTTCTCTGGGGTCTCGGCTGCCGGGGGTAGCCGAGACCCCAGAGAGCATGATTCGGGTCTGTTTTTACCGACCCCGCTTTTGTGATCACCGTTATTAATGGTATAACGGCGACCGCAAAAAAAAGCTGCGATTTGGCTTTCACTTTCTCTCTCCTCTGATGTGATCGCACATCAGAGGATAGAGAAATAGGGTCCCTGATCCCACCGGTACCTCCCGGTGGTCCTCGGGCCTTCCTGCTTCCTCCGGTGGGTGCCGTATTCTTGGTCTGGGAAGAAATGGCGGGTGCATGCTGGCCGGCAGATTCCATTCATTCATTCAATGTACATTTTGATCACTGTGCTAAACCCTATCACAGTGATCAAAATAAAAAAATAGTAAATAACCCCCCCCTTTATCATCTCCTTAGTTAGGGAAGTATAATGAAATAAAGAAAATATATTTATTTTCATTTTTCCATTAGGGTTAGGGTTAGGGTCAGAATTAAGATTAGGGTTGGAATTAGGGTTAGGGTTAGAAGTAGAGTTAGGGTAAGAATTAGGGTTAGGGTTAGAATTAGGGTTGGGGTTAGAATTAGGGTTAGGGTTGGAATTAGGGCTAGGGTTGGAATTAGGGTTAGAGTTGGAATTAAGGTTAGGGATTAGGGTTAGGGTTGGGATTAGGGTTAGGGTTGGGATTAGGGTTAGAGGTGTGTTAGGGTTAGGGTTGGAGCTAGAATTGAGGGGTGTCCACTATTTAGACACATCAGGGGGTTTCCAAACGCAACATGACGTCACCATTGATTCCAGCCAATTTTGCGTTCAAAAAGTCAAATGATTCTCCCTCCCTTCCGAGCCCAGACGTGTGCCCAAACAGTGGTTTACCCCAACATATGGGGCATCAGCATACTCAGTACAAGTTGCACACCAACTTTGGGGGTCTAATTTCTCCTGTTACCATTGGGAAAATAAAAAATTGGGGGCTAAAAAATCAAAAATTTTGTGGAAGAAAAGATTTTTTATTTTTACGGCTCTGCGTTATAAACTTCTGTGAAGCACTTGGGGGTTCAAAGTGCTCACCACACATTTAGATAAGCTCATTTGGGGGTTTAGTTTCCAAAATGGGTTCACTTGTGGGGGGTTTCTACTGTTTTAGGCACGTAATGACGCCCGCAGAATATTCCATCAAAGTCTGCATTCCAAAACGGCGCTCCTTCGCTTCCGAGCTCTCCCATGCGCCCAAACAGTGGTTCCTCCCACATATAGGGTATCAGCATACTCAGGACAAATTTCACAAAAACTTTTGTGGTCCAATATCTCTTGTTACCCTTGGGAAAATAAAAAATATCGGGCTAAAAATCATTTTTGAGGAAAACAAAATGATTTTTTATTTTCACGGCTCTGCGTTATAAATTTCTGTGAAGCACTTGGGGATTCAAAGTGCTCACCACACATCTAGATAAGTTCCTTGGGGGGTCTAGTTTCCAAAATAGGTTCACTTGGGGGTTTCTACTGTACTGGCACCTCATGGGCTCTCCCAGTGGGTCATGGCACCTGCAAACCATAGCAATAAAATCTGGCACTCCTTGCCTTCTGAGCTTTGCAGTGTGCCTGAAAAAATATCTCCTGATTACATGTAGGGTATTGGTGCACTCAGGAAAAAATAGACCTCAGTTTGTTGAAAAAAAATTCCTATTAGCCCTAATATTAAAAATTTGGGTCTAAAACAACATTTTATTGGCAAAAATGTAATTTATTCTTTCTTCACCGCTCAGTGGTATAAAACTCTGTGAGGCACATGTGGTGTCAATATGATCACTACACCCCTAGAAAAATTAATTGGGGAGTGTAGTTTGTAAAATGAATTCACATATAGGAGGTTTCTGTTGTTGTGGCACCTCAGGGGCTCTGACAATGTGACATGGCACCCTGAAACTATTCCAGCAAAATCTGAACTCCAATATGGCGCCTCTTCCCTTCTGAGCTTTGCACTGTGCCTCAAAAGTAGTATTCCCCCACATATGGGGTTTCGGCATACTCAGGAGAAATTGCACAATAAATTGTATGGTGCAATTTTTCCTGTTGCCCTTATACAAATGCAGGATTTTGTGCTGAAATCCTATTTGTGGGGAAAATTAGATTTTTTTTAATTTTTACGGCACAACGTTATAAATGTCTGTGAAGCACCTGAGGGTTAAATGTGATCTCCACACATCTAGATCAGTTACCTGAGTGGTCTAGTTTCCAAAATGGTGTCACTTGTGGGGGATTTTCACTGTTTAGGCTCTCCAAATGCTACACGGCGCCTGCCAATTGTTCTAGCAAATTTTGCATTCAAAAAGTCAAATGGTGCTCCTTCCCTTCCGAGCTCTGCTGTGTGCCCAAACAGTGGTTTTCTCCTTTATATGGGGTATTGGCATGCTCAGGAGAAATTACTAAACACATTTTGTGGTACATTTTTTCCTGTTATCCTTTTAAAAACAAAAAAAATTGGATCCGAAGTACATTTTTTGTGAAAAAAGTTAAGGTTTTTTTTTTCAAAAAATTCCTGTGAAGCACCTGAAGTGTTAATAAACTTTTGAATGTGGTTTTGAGCTCCTTGAGGTGTGCAGTTTTTATAATGGTGTCACTTTGGGGTATCTTCCTTCATATAGACCCCTCAAAGTGACTTCAAATGTGATTTGGTCCCTAAAAAAATGGTTTTGCAAATTTTGCTGTAAAAATGAGAATCACTGGTCAACTTTTAACCCTTATAACTTCCTAGCAAAAAAAAGTTTCAAAAATTGTGCTGATGTAAATTAGACATGTGGGAAATGTTATTTATTAACTATTTTTGTGTGATATGACTCTGATTTAAGGGCATAAAAATTAAAATTTAAAAAATTGTGAAATTTTCAAAATTTTCCTCAAATTTCCGCTTTTTTCACAACTAAATGCAAGTCATAACAAATAAAGTTTACCACTAACATGAAGTACAATATGTCACAAGAAAACATTCTCAGAATCAGTGGGATCAACTGAAGCATTCCAGAGTAATTACCTCATAAAGTGACAGTGGTCAGAATTGTAAAAATTTGCCTGGTCAGGAAGGTGAAAACAGGCTTCAAGGTGAAGAGGTTAAATTCATCTATTTATTTTTTTACAACACATATAAGTTCCGCAAGGAACTCATGACCGCTTAAAACATACAACACCGCCCTTCACCTCTCAAAACAAACCTATTTTAACACCCTCATCACCTCACTTGAAACGTCTCTTTGACACTACTCAACCCATGTTATGCGCTCGGTTGCAACAACTTTAATATAATGGATTGCAACCGAACACGGGGTCCGCGATGCAGTTTATGTTCACTTCTGCCGAACACCCCTATAGTATGAGGGTCAAACTGACAACGGAAATAAACATTAGATCTCGCCTGTGTTACATCACACTAGGAGAGATGTAGGATTGAGACTATCTCAACGTCACGGGAGATGTGCTCTTGACTGGCGTAGATGTAGCCCTGTTGATGGCACAGAAGCCACTTGCCAGATATTAGATTTGCACAAAGTGCTGCAAGCTGGTATGATCGTAGCCCTGCTGACGGTACAGAGGCTACGTGCCAGCCGCTAGGAAGTGCGTGCGACTAAAGCCAGGTGTACGTGCTGTCAGCCGGTGTGCGACCGGACTGAGCAACTTCACTATTCAGCTGATGGGGATGCCCGCGTGCTGCCAACCGGGTTACGTCCGGACTGCACAGCTTCAATATTCAGCTGGTGGCGATGCCCGCATGCTGTCAGCTGGTGTGAGACCGGACTGAGCAAGCTTCTCTGTTCAACTGGCAGGTGATGCCCAGGTTGCGCGCCCCACAGTCTGCTCAGGGTGTATAGCTACCCTATATTCGAAGCAAGACTGCAACATTGGCTTCCTGCCTGGCATTAGCTGAACCTGCCTGAAGGACCTGAGCTAATAAGCCGAGCATACTCTGGCAAGGTCCCCGAGAGCAAAGCTAGAAAGCACGTGGAGCCCAGATTCTGGTACGTCCACACATGAGCACTGCCTATTTAATATGATCTGACCGCGCCGCACACAGAGAAGCTATTTAAGGGTTAAGCTCCGCCCCCAGCCATCTCGTCAATCGCATCACCGATGACGTCATCCGTGACCAATCAGGCAATGCCAGGTCAGAGGATCATCTGACCTTAAACACCAATCATGGCTCGCCATGTCACGGACATGCTCAGTGCATGCATTTCCGGACTTAGGCTTGCAACAGCCTTTTCTTGTTTCGTAACCTAGGTTTAAGACTACTGTGAACAAAGACCCGAGTAACTATTTGTGCCTCTCGGGTATTGGCTAGCCGTTGGGATAGACAGCGAAGCTGAGCAGCATCTCCCTGGGCCTGGTCTGGATGGGAGACCGCAGACTCCTTGGATCCAGGTTCAGATCCTGCTGTTGCCTGATGCCTAACAACCAAAGAGTGCAGGCCCCAGCCATGGATCTCCACACTGATGATCTGGCTAATTATTTCAAAGAAAAATTGACCATATCCAACAGAAAATTATCTCCCAATCACCTCATACCATACACTGTCCACCCTCCCCCACTGCTTCTAGCTCACGCTCTGATTTTGAACCAGTAACAGAAGAAGTAATCAGGCTCCTTGCATCCTCTCACCCTACCACTTGCACCAGTGACCCCATTCCATCTACATCTCCTGCTGTCACCACTCACCTAACTAAAATATTTAACCTCTCTCTTTCTTCCGGTATCTTTCCTTCCTCATTTAAGCATGCCATCATACAGCCATTACTTCAAAATACCATGACTAAGACCGCAAGAGGTTGAAACGCCTTGGTTGTTATGGGGACCCCATCCTTCCTTTCCTTTGTTCATTTGTATTTTTGATACATACATTTTAAAATGTCTTGAATAAAAAAATGATTTTATTGAATTACACACTGGAGATATTTTTCCTCTTTTACTTAAAAAAACAACCATCCCTCGACCAAAACTTTGTGCTAAATATAGACCTGTCTCTAATCTTTCCTTCATCTCTAAACTCCTGGAATGCCTGGTTCACACCCGACTTATTTGCTATCTCTCAGATAACTCTCTCCTCGACCCTCTACAATCTGGTTTCTGCTCTCTACACTCTACTGAAACTGCCCTTACTAAAGTCTCTAATGATCTTCTAACAGCTAAATCTAATGGTCACTACTCCACACTAATTCTCTTGGATCTCTCCGCAACATTCAACACTGTGGATCATCAGCTCCTCCTCACTATGCTCCGTTCCATTGGCCTCAAGGACACCGTTCTCTCTTGGTTCTCCTCCTATCTCTCTGACCGCTCGTTTACTGTATCTTATGCTGGCTCCTACTCCTCTCATCTTCCCCTTACTATTGGGGTTCCTCAAGGATCGGTTATAGGCCCCCTCCTCTTCTCTTTGTACACTGGTAAAGCAATCAGTAGATTTGGGTTCCAGTACCATCTCTATGCTGATGACACCCAATTATACACTTCTTCTCCTGATATAACACCTGCCTTTTTGGAAAACACCAGAGATTGTCTTACTGCTGTCTCTAACATCATGTCCTCCCTCTATCTGAAACTGAACCTGTCAAAAACTGAACACCTCGTGTTTCCTCCCTCTACTAACCTACTTATGCCCAACATTGCCATTTCCGTGTGTGGTTCCACCATTACTCCTCAGCAACATGCCCGCTGTCTTGGGGTCATACTTGATTCTGAGCTTTCATTCACCCCCACATCCGATCACTGGCTCACTCTTGTTATCTGCACCTCAAAAACATTTCTAGAATTCGACCCTTTCTTACTTTCAACTCTGCAAAAACTCTTACTGTTTCTCTTATTCTTTCTCGTCTGGACTATTGTAACTCTCTACTAATCGGTCTCCCTCTTACCAAACTCTCCCCTGTCCAATCCATCCTGAATGCTGCAGCTAGAATCATATTCCTGACCAATCATTATACCGATGCCTCTACCTTGTGCCAGTCCTTACACTGGCTACTAGAGTTGAGCGATACTTTCCGATATCCAAAAGTATCGGAATCGGAATGGTATCGCCGATACCCAAAAAATATCGGCGATACCCGATACCGATACCGGAAATCCAATGTAAGTCTATGGGAACAAAATATCGGAATTAAAAAAACCCCATTCTTGCCTTGTTGGTTAATTGTACATGAAGGAAAACAACAAAGAGTAATGTAGAATGTATTGGGGAAGGTTGAGGAGACATTAAAGGCATAGATGTTTAACCCAATCAAATGGAATAGCATAAAATATATTTTTTTTAAAGATGTTCGGATTGACGAAGAAATTGACAATGTTGTTAACGTTTTTTCTATTTTGCAAATATGTATATTTCACAACTTCCATGCTCTTCACCTTTTTAACTTTTGACACACTTTCTCCTTCATAATCTTCAGCAGCATCATCTTTTTCATCAAATTATTCTTCATCTTCACCTTCTTTATCTTCTTCTTAAACTTCTTGCTATTCATCTTTTGTTAACATTACTCATATTCTTCTTATTAAACTATTATTCTTATTCATATTGTACTTCATCTTCTTCATCATATTATTATTTGTGACAGAGAATCCTGTACTTGTAATCTGTCAAAGTATGAATTTTTCATCCTTCCGTTCTTGCTGTCACAAAAGATTTAAATTACAACAGTATTTGTCCGTGTTCAGTTTAGCCTGCAGCAGCAGGCATTTTCCAGGGGCACCACGAGGAGGAACGGACTCACCCCCATACACTGCTTAGTCTTCTTCTGCTTATAATTTAGAGCATATATTTTGCTCTTCATTTTGGTCTTATACTTCATGTTCTTCTGCTTTTTGATCTTCTGCTTATTGTTCTTAAGTCTCTTGTTCTGTATCTTGTAGTTTGTCTTAACCTTCTTAGTCCTGTTTGGTAATCTTTTATTTCTTCTTTGTGATGGTGTTTAGGCTGGTTGGCTTGATGCTCGTCGTCCTTGTGGTCGTCATCTTCTTCGGGGTGGTCATCAGGGTCGTCGTCTTTATTGTTGGAGATCCAGAGTGATTACCCAAAAAAGCATTGAAAAAATCTTCAATTTGTAAATGTAGCAGAAGGTACAAGAGTCAATGCAAGTAACGAGGACCAGCTGACTGTGCTGGAACCCGGAGGGGCAGCAGAAGGAAAAGAGCCAATGGCACAACCGAGGACCAGCTGACGTTACTGGGACACGGTTACTAAGCAGGAGGTACCTGTGCTCCAAAGCACTACCAAGGACCAGCAGACGTTGCTGGAACTCGGATACCGAGATGGAGGCACCTAGGTCAAAGGCACTGCGGAGAACCAGCTGACGGTACTGGAACCCGGACGGGTAGCAGAAGGTACAAGAGCCAATGCAAGTAAAGAGGACCAGCTGACTGTGCTGGAACCCGGAGGGGCAGCAGAAGGAAAAGAGCCAATGGCACAACCGAGGACCAGCTGACGTTACTGGGACACGGTTACTAAGCAGGAGGTACCTGTGCTCCAAAGCACTACCAAGGACCAGCAGACGTTGCTGGAACTCAGATACCGAGATGGAGGCACCTAGGCCAAAGGCACAGCGGAGAACCAGCTGACGGTACTGGAACCCGGACGGGTAGCAGAAGGTACAAGAGCCAATGCAAGTAACGAGGACCAGCTGACTGTGCTGGAACCCGGAGGGGCAGCAGAAGGAAAAGAGCCAATGGCACAACCGAGGACCAGCTGACGTTACTGGGACACGGTTACTAAGCAGGAGGTACCTGTGCTCCAAAGCACTACCAAGGACCGGCAGACGTTGCTGGAACTCGGATACCGAGATGGAGGCACCTAGGCCAAAGGCACTGCGGAGAACCAGCTGACGGTACTGGAACCCGGACGGGTAGCAATAGGTACAAGAGCCAATGCAAGTAACGAGGACCAGCTGACTGTGCTGGAACCCGGAGGGGCAGCAGAAGGAAAAGAGCCAATGGCACAACCGAGGACCAGCTGACGTTACTGGGACACGGTTACTAAGCAGGAGGTACCTGTGCTCCAAAGCACTACCAAGGACCAGCAGACGTTGCTGGAACTCGGATACCGAGATGGAGGCACCTAGGCCAAAGGCACTGCGGAGAACCAGCTGACGGTACTGGAACCCGGACGGGTAGCAGAAGGTACCCATGGAAATTTAAGTTGACAGGCCGCGAGCCGGCCGCAGTTACCGAATCCCACAGTACTACAGTGGGTGATTGTCCTATTGTCACAACGGAAACAGCCTTTATTTGCATATCCCGCAGCACACATAGGAAGCACCTAAACTCCAAGCACCATAGAGTCGGCTAACCCGACCGCAACACGACAGGACAACTTATTGGAGGCTAAGTGACGTTTACACTGACAGGAAACAGATGGCGGGCTGTAACCAGTCTGGGCAGGAGTGAGTACCCGTGCCAATGACACTTCCGAGCAACAACTAGCGGTGTTGAAGCCCAGGGATGAGAAGACAACAGGGTGGAGGCAGCAGGACTTTTTGCCGTTCACACAGCAGGGGAACAGCTGACATTACTGAACCCCAGTAACACAGGAGCAAGTGTTGACTGTGCTAACAGCACTTCCGAGCAACAACTGGCGGTGTTGGAGCCCAGGGTCAAGGAGGATGTTTAAATACTATATCAAGTATTTTCCTTGTTACGTGTCAATTAAAAATGTCTATACTCCAAACAAGAGAAATATAACCTTTAGTACCATAAGATGATGATTTTACTTAAAAAAATATATGTAAATTAATAATTTACAAACATAAACGCATACATTAACATGTTGAAAAGCAATGCAAACCACAATTAAAATAGGTTAAATAATCTGCTATACGGTTTAAAATAAAAGCATACAAGTACATATCAGAATCCATTAATGATGGCTAAGTAACAGTATGTACACCATTTTTATTGTGTAGACAATGAATGGCTGACTTAAAAACATAATCAGCATTACAAGTTATCTTTGACATTCATAAAACTTTACATTTGGTGAATAATATCACTAAATTTTTTTTAAAAATATCTAAAATTTCCATCATGTAATACTGATAATATGTGCCAATCATTTATATTAACAAACAAAAAATTTAAAAAGTGCATAGTGCAGAGTGAAAACAGATATTTATGCCTGACTGTGGACTTGCAAGCATGACAACGGATAGATAAGGTATATATAGATGAGACTGCATAGCCACAGATGGTGAATGGCGATGTAATACTGTACCTCAATAAAGTGTGCGTTACTACTACATCCTTTTTTTTATATAGCTTTATAAAAGGTTACGTGCATGTATGGTTGCGCCTTTGTTTGGACGCACAGACTGGCTTCCTGCTGTGACGCGTTGGGTATTGGAGCGTCTGTACGTCTTATGACGCAGACTAACATTCACGGTGCGCATCGTTCATCATCGCAAGCGCACCGACAACACAAAGGTGTTGTCATGACTGCTTTACTCAGTAAACATGCAACTATGATGAAACATACACACAAAACCAGACCCCAATCAGAGGGCAATAAAACTTTCTATCCTTATCTAATATGCAAATTGCCTCTTCAAACAAAGAGGACTTGTACTCTATAGCACCACCTATTGGAAGTAGCGATCCTACAAGTCACAATCAACCCTTTAACGAGTCTTGTAATATGACTTAGGATAAAAGCCAAATCAGAATCTCCATTTGCAGACACGGTGTTTCGGACTGTTGGTCCTCGTCAGTGCAAAGTAGGAGAGATCTGATTTGGCTAGATGAGAGGCTCTGGACTGGGGTCTGGGGGGTAAGGTTACTCCTTGTGGAGAGTGACATACCAGCTCTGGCGTGTCGAGGTAAGGAGGCTTATTCGCCGTTCAATGCTCCTCTGGGAAATTTTAATATGCAAATTGCCTCTTCAAACAAAGAGGACTTGTACTCTATAGCACCACCTATTGGAAGTAGCCTATTTGGCTTTTATCCTAAGTCATATTACAAGACTCGTTAAAGGGTTGATTGTGACTTGTAGGATCGCTACTTCCAAAAGGTGGTGCTATAGAGTACAAGTCCTCTTTGTTTGAAGAGGCAATTTGCATATTAAAATTTCCCAGAGGAGCACTGCACGGCGAATAAGCCTCCTTACCTCGACACGCCAGAGCTGGTATGTCACTCTCCACAAGGAGTAACCTTACCCCCAGACCCCTATCCTTATCTAGGAACTGTTCCAATATTTATGTTCATCCCTCTGTGATAATGACAGTTCTGCTACACGTCACTTACTTGTCTTACATATTGCACTATTCCTGTGTCCTGTTGTGTATAGAAATATGTGATGCTTCATTTTTTGTTTTAGTCTTTGCCTGATGAAGAGACGTGAGTAGCCTCGAAAGCTTGCAATTTGTTACCATCTTTTCAGTTATCCATTAAAAGGTATCAACCACTGCGGACTCTCAAGTCTAAATATTTTTCTATCTACTGGCTAACACGGTACAAAGATACACATGTTTCCTAACTTCAAGAATAAAAATAAAGACACTGCAAATATAAACGCATATATGCACATGCCAACAAGAAATGGAACAACACACCACCCAAAAAATTGGTTAAAAAATATAGTGTTGTAAATTTAAGAATAAAAGTCCATTTTTGTATTTATGAATAATGCTTAAGGAACGCTATGTTAAACCATAACATAGTGAAGACAATGGATTTTGTAATAGTCACTCATCATCATCATCATTGCAATTTAGATGTGACAGTCACAGACATTTCAATTATTTAAGTTAATAAAATCGTTACTTTGTACAGCATGTATGACATGTCCAGCATGGACTCATCAATGTGATGACACAATAATGTACGATAAAAAATAACCATTTAAAAAAACATAATGCATTGTCACAATTTAAGTGTGTGCCTGCAAGTGTAGGTGAAACAAAGGCTACGGATAGCAAAGGTATATTCTATGTCTGTATCAGACAGTGGACAGCCTCTGATGGGTAATGGCGATGTTATACTGTACGTCAATAAAGTCTGCGGCTGCAATCATGCATTTTTTGCTTGTACAGTGTTGAAGAGGGTAAAAGCATGTCTGGTTGCGCAAGGCTTTATCCGACAACACTACCTTCCTACTGTCACGCGTAGGGTAGGGTAGCGTGTGTCAATTAGATGACTCTATAAAATGTGACGTTACGCAGCATTATTGCGCCCTAGGGACGCCAAAAATACGACAGCAGTAATCATTTACTGTCTAATACTCCACCTATGACCAACAAAAAAAGACCGTTCCCTCTTTAACAATCTACAAGACTAACAAGCATAATGGTTGACGCTGACTTTATTGAGGTACAGTATTACATCGACATTGTCCATGAGTAACTATGCACTGTGATACCTATATACCATTATTAATTTATATCTGTTGTGGTTGTTTCAACAGCACTTGCAGGTATAAATACCTATTGTCAGTATGCATGATGCACTTTCTAGATGTAATAATTTATTATTGCACATTATTACCAGGTTTAGATGCTGACCATTTCATATATGGTGTGTGAAGTTACAGTTGGTATCAGTATGTGTATTTTATAATGTCTGTCATAAATAAAACTCGTGATGATGATGATGAGGATTTTATGATTCGTACATCCATTGACTGCATTATCTTACAGGTACAGATAGAGTTCCTTAAAAAGCATTAATTGATAAGTATGAAATGTACTTTTATGCATTAATTTCAAAAAGTGAAGACTATGTTTTAGTTTTTGTTACCATTTCTAATAGACATGTGCAGATATGCGCTGTGATGACAAATTATTATTTGTCCATATTTGTCATAAAAATGTATCATTCTAGGCCTGGAAAACTTCACAATTTCCTGTTTTAAGCATAACAATCAGGGTGACGGCTCTTCCCTATTTGGAGCATGTTCGACATGGGTTTTTCTATGCATGTGTAGGCAACAGGAGACTTCTTGCCAGACACACAGCAGGGGAACAGCTGGCGTTACTGAACCCCACTAACACTATAGCTTGTGTATTGGTCTGTGGACACGACACTTCTGAGCAGCAACTGGCAGTGTTGTAGCCCAGGGAGTAGAGTTCAGGTGGTAGAAAGATGAACATAACAGGAGACATGGATAACGCTGCGAACCAGTTATTTAATCTGAAAACGGACAGACAAATTCTGGCGAGATCCATACCTTGTTCATTTTCAGAAAAGTAAGCCGGTCTACATTATCGGAGGATAGTCGCATGCGACGGTCTGTTAGTACACCACCTGCAGCATTAAAGACGCGCTCCGATAATACACTGGCAGCAGGGCAAGCCAGCACCTCCAATGCATACTGGCTAAGCTCTGGCCATGTATCCAGCTTAGAGACTCAAAACTTGAATGGGGAAGAGCCATCTGGGAGTACACTGGAGGGAAAGACATGTAGTCTGTCACCATCTTACGGAAACGTTGCCTCCTGCTGACTGGAGCCGTCTCGGATGGTGTAGACATTTGTGGCGCTGCCACAAAACTTCGCCACATTTGGAACATACTGGTCTTGCCCTGTGCAGAGGCGCTGCTTGTGCTCCCTCTTGTTGCAGAGCTGTCTCCACTGCCTCGACGCACAGAGCTGCTTTGTAAAGCAGTAGCAGCAGCAGTGCTCTCGGCTGGAATGGAGAACATTATGGATTGCACCAGTGTGTCTTGCATTTTACGCTCCCGGTTCAACGGTGTGATGAGGCTTTGTAAGTTGTCCCGGTAGCGAGGGTCTAGGAGGGTGTACACCCAATAATCAGACGTGGTGAGAATGTGGGCGATGCGGCGGTCGTTTCTCAGGCACTGCAGCATGAAATCAACCATGTGCTGCAGACTCCCAACTGGCCAAGAAATGCTGTCCCCTGCAAGAGGCGTCATCTCTGCCTGCTCTGCATCACCCACCCTCGCTCTACATACTGACTAGAGCGTTGTGTACCTCCCTCTGGAGCGATGTCTTCCTCCTCCATTGACTCCTCCTCATCCTCCTCACAAAGTGAGCCCTGCCCAGCCCTTTGTGAGGAACCACGTTGCGCTGACTGTCCAGAAGGTGATGTAATTTGTGACTCCTCATCCTCCACCTCTTCCAAAACCTCATCCCTTAGTGCTTGCAGTGTTTTTTGAAGCAGGCAGATAAGGGGACAGTCAGGCTGACTAGTGCATCATCTGCACTCGCCATCCGCGTTGACTCATCAAACGGACGCAAAACGTGGCAGATGTCCTTCATAGAGGCCCACTCAGTAGTGGTGAAGTGTGAACGGCGCAAATTGCGAGTTGATTGCGCCTGATGCAGCTGATACTCCATTACTGCTGGCTGCTGCTCACACAACCGCTCCAACATATGTAACGTGGAATTCCACCTGGTGGGTACGTCACATATGATGCGATGTTCAGGAAGGCGAAATCTGCGTTGCAGAGCTGCAATGCGCGATCTGGCCATGCTGGAACGTCGCAAGTGAGCGCACTCTAGGCGGACCTTGTGCAGCAGTGCATCAAGATCCGGATAGTCCCTCAAAAAACTCTGCACGACCAAGTTGAGCACATGTGCCAGACATGGTATGTGAGTGAGGTTGCCAAGGCCCAGAGCTGCCACCAGATTTCGGCCATTTTCACACACTACCAAGCCTGGCTGGAGATTCGCTGGCAAAAAACACACGTCGCTCTCCTGCTTGATGGCATTCCAGAGCTCCTGCGCTGTGTGGCTTCGATTCCCCATAGAAATTAATTTCAGGACGGCCTGTTGACGTTTGGCCACGGCTGTGCTCATATCGGTCGCATCAGGTAAGCGTTCACAGGTCCATGTGGAGGTAGACCGTGACGGCTCCTGCAGCGATGATTCTGAGGAACTGGAGTAGGAGGAGGAGTCAATGTGGACAGACTTGATTCCTGCAATCCTTGGAGTTGGCAGAACACGTACAGCGCCACTCGCAAGATCTGTACCCGGCTCCACAACATTGACCCAATGGGCAGTGAGGGAAAGGTATCGTCCCTGGCCATGGGTACTGGTCCACGCATCGGTGGTCAGGTGGACCTTGCTACTGACGGCGTTTAGTAGCGCATGTTTAATTTTTCCCTCAACATGCTTTTGCAGACCAGGGACGGCTTGCCTGCTGAAATAAAATCGGCTGGGCACATTGTATTGTGGGACTGCCAATGCCATTAAGTTACGGAAACTGTCAGTCTCCACCAGCCTGAATGACAGCATTTCAAGGGACAGGAGTTTTGCAATGCCAGCATTCAGAGCCTGTGCTCGTGGATGGTTTGCCGAGTATGGCCGTCTTTTATCCCATGCCTGTGCTACCGATGGCTGTTTTGTGGCCTGGGAGTGTGAGGATGACAGGGAACTTGCAGCTGTGGGTGGAATAACACTGGGTCTCTGGACAACAGTGACAGAGGTTCTTCCATGGCGATCCTGTGAGGAAGCCGAACCAGCTGTGTGTGAGCTGGAGGAAGAGGCTCCAACACGAGCTGAAGATGTAGGTGCTGCTGTAGTTTGGCCTACATCTCCAGTGTGTCTTTGTAACTCAACCACGTGCTTTGACCGCACATGTTTCCACATATTTGTGGTATTAAGGTTACTGACACTTTTACCTCTTTTTACTTTTTGATTACACAGCTTGCATTTGACATAGCAAATATCATCTGCAAGTGTGTCAAAAAAGGACCACGCAGTGCAAGTCCTGGGAGCGCCCGTTTTTGCTGTTGGAAGAGAACTGCTACGAACGGGTGCCAAACTGGAGGCTACAGGCAACCGAGTCTGCAGCCTACCTCTCCCTACTGTTTGGACCGTTGGGGCAATCTCTTCCTCAGAGCTGCTACCACCACCTTCCTGTTCCTCACGCCATGTTGGGTCTTGGACCTCATCAACTCCACTACCCTCTTCCAACACCTGCTGCTGTTGGGTGGTCTGGCCAGCACCATGCTCAACAGAAACTGGCACCTGAGTCTCATCATCATCAGATGCGTTCTGCGGTGTGCTGACCATCGGCACTGGCTCACCCGCCTCTTCAGATTCAGAGAGACACAGCTGTTGCGCATCACTGCATACTGCCTCTTCTTCACATTCCAGAATGCTGCTTGGCTGGGCCCCTGTTTGCAAGCCAACAGATTTTGAGAACAGAAGCAGAGACTCAGCTGGCTCCAGTTCAGAACTCTCTGACTGCCTGGGCAATTTGGCGGGCGGTGAAGAGACAGATGGTTGTTCAACAGTGCTGTGGTCCTGAGAGGAGGTGGAAGCAATTGAAGTCGATGCATTGGCTGCCATCCAACCAACAACGGCTTGAATTTGTTCTTCCCGCAGCAGGGGGGTACGCTGAGCTCCTACAAAAGTGCGCATAAAGGAACGCTCACGGGGAAAACTGGTGGATGCTGTGTCACTGGGTGCGGCAGCAGCCACAGAATCCCCACGTCCTCTCCCTGCTGAAACTCCACGGCCACGACCACGTGCCTTACTCCCTGCCTTCTTCATCTTGGTAGATTGATAAAGAAAGTCAGAAAAGTTATAAGGCCTAAGTGTGGTTATTCCTCAGAGACTGCAGTGAACACTGCAGACAACTGTTCAGTAGCTGTGAAAGGCCCCTTTGTGTACTTCTATAGTGTTTGCAACCAATGTATTGTATACGGATGGAAGCCGGTCACACTAATAGATTAGATTTTTTTCAAATATAATGGAGCAGCACCAATTAGAGAAAAATGTGAAGGATGAGGCAGTGACACACGCTCAGCAGACTACAACCAGCAGTGGTTGAAGAAACTAACTGGAGCGTAATCTGCACTCAAAAAATGAAAAGCTCACAGATACAGTGAACACTGCAGACAACTGTTCAGTAGCTGTGAAAGGCCCCTTTGTGTACTTCTATAGTGTTTGCAACCAATGTATTGTATACGCATGGAAGCGCGTCACACTAATAGATTAGATTTTTTTCAAATATAATGGAGCAGCACCAATTAGAGAAAAATGTGAAGGATGAGGCAGTGACACACGCTCAGCAGACTACAACCAGCAGTGGTTGAAGAACTAACTGGAGCGTAATCTGCACTCAAAAAATGAAAAGCTCACAGACTACAGTGAACACTGCATACAACTGTTCAGTAGCTGTGAAAGGCCCCTTTGTGTACTTCTATAGTGTTTGCAACCAATGTATTGTATACGGATGGAAGCGCGTCACACTAATAGATTAGATTTTTTTCAAATATAATGGAGCAGCACCAATTAGAGAAAAATGTGAAGGATGAGGCAGTGACACACGCTCAGCAGACTACAACCAGCAGTGGTTGAAGAACTAACTGGAGCGTAATCTGCACTCAAAAAATGAAAAGCTCACAGACTACAGTGAACACTGCATACAACTGTTCAGTAGCTGTGAAAGGCCCCTTTGTGTACTTCTATAGTGTTTGCAACCAATGTATTGTATACGGATGGAAGCGCGTCACACTAATAGATTAGATTTTTTTCAAATATAATGGAGCAGCACCAATTAGAGAAAAATGTGAAGGATGAGGCAGTGACACACGCTCAGCAGACTACAACCAGCAGTGGTTGAAGAACTAACTGGAGTGGGGATCTGCACTCAAAAAATCAAAACCTACAGACTGCAGTGAACACTGAAACACAACTGTTCACTATCTGTGAAAGGCTCCTTTCTGTACTTCTATAGTGTTTGCAACCAATGTATTGTATACGGATGGAAGCGCGTCACACTAATAGATTAGATTTTTTTCAAATATAATGGAGCAGCACCAATTAGAGAAAAATGTGAAGGATGAGGCAGTGACACACGCTCAGCAGACTACAACCAGCAGTGGTTGAAGAACTAACTGGAGTGTGATCTGCACTCAAAAAATCAAAACCTCACAGACTGCAGTGAACACTGAAACACAACTGTTCACTATCTGTGAAAGGCTCCTTTCTGTACTTCTATAGTGTTTGCACCAATGTATTGTATACGGATGGAAGCGAGTCACACTAATTAGATTAGATTTTTTTCAAATATAATGGAGCTGCACCAATTCCACAAAATAAAATAAAAAAAAGAGTCAGTGAGTGACACGTGCAGATGCCTACAAACAGCGGTGGATGCAGAGCAAACTGCAGCGTCACCTGCACTCTCACACACACCTTGCACAGAGCTGTTAAAACAACACTGGCAAAAGGAAGCTTTACACAGCGGTTGGTAAACTAGCCTGCCTAAAGCACAGTACACAAAATCGCAATGTCTAACTGTCCCTCAAAGTCAGCAGAACAGCGTTCTGTCCCTAACTGAGTTCACAGCACGTGGACGCTAAAATGGCGGCGGCGCCTTTTATAGTGCATTCTGACATCATTTCAGCAGCCAATCACAGCCATGCCATTAGTTAGATGACCGCAGCATTACAGGATGTGCCCACACTTCATAAGATTCCTCATTGGCTGACTAAAATCACATTGCCTCTCAAAGAATTATGGGAACTTCCGATTCCGGTATACGATATTGGAAAAATATCGGAACTAAGTATCGGAATTCCGATACAGCGAATATCGGCCGATACCCGATACTTGCGTTCGGATGCTCAACACTACTGGCTACCCATCCACTCCAGAATTCAGTAAAACTTACTACCCTCACCCACAAAACACTCCATGGCTCAGCACCACCCTACATCTCCTCCCTCATCTCAGCCTACCACCCTACCCTGCCCTCCATTCTGCTAATGACCTGAGGTTAGCATCCTTATTAATCAGAACCTCCCACTCCCGTCTCCAAGACTTTTCACATGCTGCGCCAATTCTTTGGAATGCCCTACCCAGGTTAATATGATTAATCCCCAATCCCCACAGTTTTAAGCGTGCCCTAAAAACTCATTTGTTCAGACTGGCCTATCAGCTGAACGCATTAACCTAAATATCCCTGTGTTGCCCATTCAAAATTTTATCCCTGTGTGGCTCATTCAAAATTTTATCCCTGTGGTGGCTCATTCAAAATTTTATCCCTGTGTGGCTCATTCAAATTTTTTTTACCATAACCAGGTTCCTCGTATCATGTTCTCACCCGCTTTATGCATTTAATAGCTCTCTGTGTCTGTACTGTTACATATTTAGACTGTTAACTGGTTCATGCAGCAACAGGAACACCCGATTCTCACACTATGGCTGGTCCAAACAATAAAAAGCAATTGTTACCATCCACCTTTCGGTCTCCTCTTTTTCCTTATAGATTGTAAGCTTGCGAGCAGGGCCCTCATTCCTCTTGGTATCTGTTTTGATATATGTGTTTATTGCTATGCTGTAATGTCTATTGTCTGTAGAAGTCCCCTCTATAATGTAAAGTGCTGTGGAATATATTGGCGCTATAGAAATAAAATTATTATTATTATTATTATTATTATTATTACCACATTAGCAATACACAGCACTCCATTAGCAATGTTGTGTATTGCTTCAAATTGTGTATGGAGAACCTTTGTCAGATTTTCTCCCCTACATGGTGCCAATTGACTGACAGATGGAGCAATTTCCCTTTGTCAATCTCCTCATGTGCCCCTGTTACTCTTGACAGCAGCTTATGAGGAGTTAGCTGCTAGACCACTGATCTTATAGTTCAGCGGTGGGCGGCT
>JARQOD010000002.1:348523601-348544663 GCA_033576555.1 Oophaga sylvatica
TATGCATTTACAGAAAATATTCACACAGCCACATGCATATAATAAGTCCAAGCAATGAGAAACGCAAATCACGACAATGATGAAGTAAGATACAGAGTGAGACTGGAGGAGCAGGTGAGAATTTGACAAAAAGAGCAATGGAGTGTGAGTGCTAAAACTGTGTAAATCCAATAGTGTGAGCTGGACTTTAGAGAAAACTAAATGTGAAAAGCATTACAAAGTGTACCACATTTTATGCAGTGTTTGCTTACCAGCAGTTGCCAACTGCATAGAATTTTAGCTGCACTACATGGGTGAAAACTAGATTATGGATTATTTTCCAGAAAATACCATAGTGAATTTTCCCATAATTGAGTGAGAAAAGCTACTCCTAAGGACAAAATTATTGGGATATACTAATTTATTATTGAATTTTAGGTCTTTTATTCCGTCTCGTTTGCCCCAAGTGTATAAAATCAAGCACCTAGCCATGCAGTCTGCCTTCATAAAACATTACTGAAGGAATGAGTCATTCTAAAGAGCTCACCGAATTTCTAATACTGTAGGAGGATGCCACCTTTGTAAAAAGACAGTTTGTGAAATTTATTTACTCCTAAATAATCTAAAAACCGTCTGTGAGTGGTGTTATTGAAAAGTGGAAGGAACCACAGCAACTCGGTCACAAAAAAGCAAACCATGTATAGTTACAGAGCAATTCGCCAAGTGCTGAGGTGCATAGTGTAAAAAAGTTACGAACAATCTGCTCACTCAAAAATTGCAGAGTTACAAACCTCCTCTAACATAAATTGGCTAATTAATTCTTGCCGTCAATCTCTGACAAAGGCATTTAAATATTTGACCACCGGTGGATGTGTGTACTGGCTCCCATCAAGGGAAACCAATGGTTGTCATTGCAGCCTGGAGCCTGCCAAAGGCCCCTGTAACTTTTTTCTTGGTCTTCTTGTGAATCCAAACAGCAGGCTTTTCTTCATAAGAGAATCATAAATTCCCTTCATACTGCAATAAGTATTGTGGTAATATTATAAGCTATCAAATGATCCCAAGTTCAAGTCATATAAGGGGACTAAAAAATAATTAAAATAATAAAAAAAAAGTAAAAAGATAAGTAAATTTGAAATTACCCCTCTTTTCCTACTATAAAAACAATAAAAAAATTATATCTAGATATCTAGATATAAAATAATTTTAGCCATACTTTAAAGAATTGCTATTCTTGATTGCTGCATGCCTCACAAAAAATGCAATAAATATAGCTAAAAATGTATGTATCCAAAATTGTAACAACAAAAATGTAATCTCAATGTGCAAATAAAAGCCCTTATACGCTATGGCTGTATTAATAAAAAAAACTGAAATGTTTCGGGTCTCAGAAATGACAACAGAAACCAAAATTTTTTTTATTAAGTTCCACACATTTTTACCGACCACTAACATATTTAAAACCGTAGCACGTTTGATATTTCTGTACTAATAATGAACTGAAGAAACCATACTGCCTTATAATTTTTACTGCAGAATGAATGTCATAAAAAGAAAACCCAAATTGCTTTTTTGTCACCACTTTACCACACTTGGGATTTTTCCCCATTTTTCAGTACATCACATGTACAGTATGATTGCATTTCACATAAATCAAGCCTTCATATGGCTATTTTGATGGAAAAATAAAAAAATGCTCTTGGAAAAAGGGGAGTAAAAAAGGGAAAAAGCGAAAACAGAAAATCTAATGGTCATGAAGGGACTGAAAAGCTCAATGCTTAGTAACAGCAGAAAATACTTTTGCAGTTTAATATTCACTTTTGTCAGCAAAGATGCTTACAGCACCTAATGCTCAGTGCCTGCCAATGGCATAGTAATAAAAAAATCCTAAAAAAAAACGTACAGAAATCCAAAAACACCAAAATAATATCCGCTGTGCTTGATTTTACAGAATAATAAGTAAATGAATAAGATGTTTAAAAGCTAGCTGCTTTTAGCCTGCAGGAAGGGACGTAATTAGGGACATTAGTGAATCTTGGGACACTATTAAAAGGGTATTTTCAAGTTTGGATGTTATCTTCTATCCATGGCTTTCGAATCCCCTGTTCTTGGCCGTGCCGGCGACACCACCTGGCGTACCTGGGAAAGTGTCGGGACCATGAGCAAGCGGGGGGGCATGCACTGTTGGGGGACACTGGCACGCTATGGCACTCAGAGTTGGGGGAACCTGATGTCAGCACCCACGAGTGGGCCCCCTCCCCCTTGCTCAAAGACCCGCACTTGCTATACTTACCTCTCCTTGTTCCACCGCAGCTCCGGTGTCTTCACATTTTCTGACTTTGTGACATCTCAGGGAAGAGATGCCCTCTACTCTGAGCAATCACAGTACAGAGATTTGGAAGATGGCGACGATGAGGGGTCAGGACTTGTGGCCAGTGAGGAGAGGTGAGGCTTTCATTTTTTTTAATGTAAGGAGCATATGTGGGGGCCCATACTATATGGAGCATTATTGAGGCCATTTCTGTATGGAGCAATATATAAGGCCCATTCTGTGTGGAGAATTATATGGGGCCCATTCTGTATTGAGCATTATATGGGGTCCATTCTTTATGGAATATTTTATGGGACCCATTCTGTATGGAGTATAATGTGGTGCCCATACTGCATGGAACATTATATGGGGCCCATTTTGTATGGAGCAATAAATGGGGTCAATACTGTATAGAGCATTATATGGGGCCCATTCTGTATGGAGCAATATATAAGGCCTATTCGTATGGAGCAATATATAAGGTCCATTCTGTATGGAGCATTATATGGGGCCCATACTGTATGGAGAATTATATATGGGCCCATTCTGTTTGGAGCAATATATGAGGATAATTCTATATGGTGCATTATATGGGGCCCATTCTGTATGGAGCATTAAATTGGGTCCATTCTGTTTGGAGCATTATATTAGGCTCATTATGCTGTATGGACATTATATGAGGTCCATTTTCTGTATGGTGCATTATATGAGCCTATTATTCTGCATGGAGCATTATGTCAGGTCCATTATTCTGTATGGGAGCAATTATATAGGCCTATTATTCTGCAGGGAGCATTACATGAGGTCCATTATTCTGTATGAAGCAAATACAGGTACATTCTGTATGAAGAAATATATGGGAGCATTATTCTGTATGAAGGCTGGGTGCTGAAACGCTATTGGGGAGGATGCCATCAGGAGCAAAACATGCCACACTACTCTGTAAGTGCTCTTTTACTTTGAAAACTAAAAAAATTACACTGGCGCAACCTAGAAAAATAAGTAGTGCAGGTAGTAGATGGGTGCACTTGTACATAAACCAATCAGTGAAAGTGCACACTTGCACGTACGCACACCTATGGAGGCTGCTGGGTTAAATCAGATACTGTGCAACTGCTGACTAGAGGAAAAAAAACTGGATAAATAAAAACAATAACCCCTGCGCTTCCAATAAGGGGCAATTAGAGAATGGCTTTACATGGCCCACACATAAATTAACAATGACAAGTGTATAGACGCCTGAACTAGACGACTACAAATTATGTCAATGAAATACCTAATGGAATAGATGGCGACTTACTTGTTTCTTATGGGCTGTATCTGGCGCTTGAATATTGGAACTGTCTGTCAGAGGACGTGCATAATCTCAGACGTGCGCTGATGGTTTGCTGGTAGTCAGGAGATCCTACAAGGGAAAGTCCTCCCTATGAAGCAGGAGAACTCCTGAACTGCCGCGCAGCTGAGACGATGAGCCGCGGCCGCTCCGGTCAAGAGGCGCCGCTTGAAGATCTGTAACATGCAAATATTAAAATAGATGATTATTAAAAACTAAAGGTAAGATTAGCTATATGGGGTAGATATTCACCCACCCATAAGAGTGGGTATAGCCAGTATCCCACATGACTCATAAGCTATAGACTATAAATATAAAATATATCATTTCTTAAAATTAGATGATATAACAAAATATATTAAAAACATAAATACACCCTGATGGAAAATATGGGTTGAATCCTATGCATTATAACACTCATGGCACTCATAGAGTGCCCATTAAAACAGGGTGAAAAAAATATTAATATCACTATAAATACCCCTTGATAAAACTTACAGAATAGATGTCTGTGCACTAAAACTCAGATGGCAGATTCCAGAATACTTATGAAAAAGCAAAGAGTTCAATTTCTTGATTCAATCCCGTGGGGGCCAAACTATCCAAAGTGAAAATCCAGCGGGATTCTGCGCGTGTTTAAGATAGTCACCACCCCTACTGTTTTTACGAACCACTTGTATCCCCCCAAAAGTGGGTGCCCCTTACGGACTTATTGGGTACTCTGAAAAAAGTCTAGAAGAGTGGATGGCCGTCAAAGCCTTCTGGATATTGTTAAAATGTCCCTTCATACGATCCATAACTTGCTTTTAGTACGACCTACATACATTTTCCTGCAGGGGCATTGAATTATTAAAATAACCCCAGTGGTAAAACAGGAAAGAATCTTTAATGTAAAAATGATGTTTATTGTGTGCATCATAGAACATAGTTTGCTTAGTTTTCCGAAAGCTAGTCCGGGTGCAACATGAGCATGTGCCACATGGTGTAAAACCCATGGATACAGACCTGGAAGTGTCGATAGTCCCTTTCCCACTGTTGGGGCTACCATATTCCCCAATGTTTGGGCTCTCCTGTAAACAAATTTAGGGCAGTCTGGTAGAATTCGCCGATTTTTTTATCACCCTGGAGAATAAAACCAGTGTTTACGGATGATATTCGCAAAGTGTTTATGGTTTTGATGATGCTGGTGATGAACGGAAGTTTCACGAATCTGTTCCAAAGTAGTAAGTACAGTATTCAAACTAGTTTAATTTTTGAATTAAGGTCTGTCTAGACGGATCCAACTTCTCGTTTTGCTATTTGTAGTAAAGACTCTGAAAATCCTTTTCCTGGAACTGTTGGATCAAATGATCAGTTTCTTTCAAATAGTACTGTATATTAGAACAATTACGGCTAAACTTGCATAAATTGGCCTTTAGGGATATTGGTCAGCCATATAGGGAGGTGGCAGCTATGAATGTCGATATAGCTATTAGCATCAACATCCTTACGGTGACACCTAGTATGAATCGCATCTTTTTCCATATAGATTTCCAGATCCAGGAAATGATGCTGCTCGGACTAATAGTTTGACGTAAATTCAAGGCCAAATTGTTATTATTAAGAGTGGGGGATGAATCCCTCAAGGGTCTCCTGTGGCTCTCTCAAATAAACAAACGTCATCAAAGAATCTACGCCAATAATCAGACCAGGATGCAGCTGTCCTGACTGAAATATTGTAGCTCCTCCCACTTGGCCACATACAAGTTTGCATAGCTAGGTGCGAAGTGGGTACCTATCGCTGTACCCAGGTTTGTAAATAGAATTGCCCTTCATAAATAAAATAGTTGTGTTGAAGAAATGAATAGTATACTTTCAATAATATACAAAACCTGGGTATCGGGTATATTCCAAGTTTTCTGAGGAAATATTCCGCTGCTTCGCACCCCTTATGATGATTAATTACGGTGGGAGAGTGATTTGATATCCAAAGTACCTAGAATGAGTCCCTCTTTCCATCTAATACCCTCAAGGGCTTGTAATGTGTGATTAGTAGTGTTGAGCATTCCGATACCGCAAGTATCGGGTTATCGGCGATATTCGCGTTATCGGAATTCCGAAACTTAATTCCGATACTTTTTTCCATATCGTATACCGGATCGGAAGTTCCCATAATTCTTTGAGAGGCAATGTGATTTTTATCAGCCAATGAGGAATCCTACGAAGTGTGGGCACATCCTGTAATGATGCGGGCATCTTAACTAATGGCAAGGCTGTGATGGCTGCTGAAATGATGCAGAATGCACTATAAAAGGCGCCCCAGCCATTTTAGCGTCACTGTGCTGTGAACTCAGTTAGGGACAGAACGCTGCTGTGCTGACTCTGAGGGACAGTTAGATATTGCGATTTTGTGTACTACTGTGCTTGAGGCAGGCTAGTTTACCAACCGCTGTGTAAAGCTTCATTTTGCCAGTGTTGTTTTAACAGCCCTGTGCAAGGTGTGGGGTGACAGTGCAGGTGACGCTGCAGTTTGCTCTGCATCCACCGCTGTTTGTAGGCATCTGCACGTGTCACTTTTTTTTTTTTTTTTTTTATTTTATTTAGTGAATTGGTGCAGCTCCATTATATTAGAAAAAAATCAAATCTATTAGTGTGACGTGCTTCCATCCGTATACAATACATTGGTTGCAAACACTATAGAAGTACAGAAAGGAGCTTTTCACAGATTGTGGACAGTTGTGTTTCAGTGTTCACTTCAGTCCTGTGTTTTTACTTTTTTGAGTGCAGATCACGCTCCAGTTACTTGTTCAAGCACTGCTGCTTGTACTCTGCTGAGCGTGTCTCAGTGGCTCATCCTTTTCATTTATCTCCAATTGGTTCTGCTACATTCCATTTAAAATAAATCTAAAACTATTAGTGTGACGCGCTTCCATCCGTTATACAATACATGGTTGAAACACTATAGAAGTACAGAAAGGAGCTTTTCACAGATTGTGGACAGTTGTGTTTCAGTGTTCACTTCAGTCTGTGTTTTTTACTTTTTTGAGTGCAGATCACGCTCCAGTTACAGTTCAAGCACTGCTGCTTGTACTCTGCTGAGCGTGTCTCAGTGGCTCATCCTTTTCATTTATCTCCAATTGGTTCTGCTACATTCCATTTAAAATAATCTAATCTATTAGTGTGACGCGCTTCCATCCGTATACAATACATGGTTGCAAACAATATAGAAGTACACAAACGGGCCTTTCACAGCTACTGAACATGGGTTTTTAATTTTTAACTAAAATATGTATTTTTCAAATGACACAAATATAAGTAATGTTGAAGAGGAATAGTCCTACATCCATTGTTTGCACAATATTACAGGGTACATCATGTCCCTTAATCACAATGTATTATTATATTTACTTGTATGCTTTTATTTAAAAAGCCAAGAACACAGAAGGATAACCTTCGCACTGCAGCTGTTGTCAAAGTTCAACCCACATTATGCACTTCCAACATTGCAGCATTTGAGGCATGATGTGAGTTGGAATTGGTCAAAGTTATGGAGTGAGAAGGTTCCCATCATACCCTATAGCATAAGTATGCTTTTGTGTTAGCATTTGTGTTAGACATGTGATATCTGCCATAATATGTCACAATTATTTAGTTACAGATTTGTTACCAACACTAATCATTGAATGGTTTTAAATTTGACGTTTCACTTGTTTACAGCTTAGAAATAAGGGTGTAGCCTGATATCTATGTGTAGCACTAGCCACTTTAACATGTCATGTTTTTTAACATGGTAGCTAGGTAGCAGTAATTTTTGCCGGACAAACAGCAGGGGAACAGCAGGCGTTACTGACCCCTATCACTATAGCTTGTGTATTGGTCTGTGGACACGACACTTCTGAGCAGCAACTGGCAGTGTTGTAGCCCAGGAGGTATAGCTCAGGTGGTAGAAGATGAAACATAAACAGAGACATGGAAAACGTTGCCAACCAGTTAGTTAATCTGAAACCGGACAGGCAAATTCAAGGCGAGATCCATGCCTAGTTTTATTTTCAGAAAAGTAAGCCTTTCTACAATATCGTAGGATAGTCGCATGCAACGGTCTGTTAGTACACCACCTGCAGCAGTAAAGACGCGCTCCCGATAATCACTGGCAGCGATCAAGCCAGCACCTCCAAGCATACTGGCTAAGCTCTGGCCATGTATCCAGCTTAGAGACACAAAACGAAGGGAAAGCCCTTGGGAGTACATGAGAGGGCAAGACATGTGTCTGTCACCCCTTCGGAAAGTTGCCTCCTGCTGAGGAGCCGTCTCGGATGGTTAGACATTGGTGCGCGCCACAAAACTTCGAACATTTGGAACATACTGTTCTTGCCCTGTGCGAGGCGCGCTTGTGCTCCCTCTTGTTGCAGATGTCTCCACTGCCTCGACGCACGAGCTGCTTTGTAAATCAGTAGCACAGCATGCCCGGCTGGATGGAGAACTTAAGGATTGCACCAGGTGTCTGGTCTTTTCCCCATTTTACGCCCCGGTTCACGGTGTGATGAGGCTTTGTAACTGTCCGCACGAGGGTCAGGAGGGTTAAACCCAATAATCAACGTGGTGTGAATTGTTTCGATCGGCGGTCGTTTCTCGCCACTGCAGCTGAAATCAACCGTGCTGCGACCCCCACGGCCAAGAAACGTTGTCCCCTGCAAGAGGGTATCTCCGCCTGCGTGCATCACCCCACCCTTGGTCTACATACTGGACTAGAGCATTGTCTACCCCCCCTTGGACGATGTCTTCCTCCTCCATTGACTCCTCTCATCCTCCTCACAAAGTCCTTCAAATACATATAAATTTACAAAATTTAAAACCAAAATTTAAAAACTTTGTATCATAATTCTGTAAAAATCAGTTATGGAAACACAATAGCATTACAAAGGATAGACAAAAAATGTACATTATGTGCTTTGTAAAATACATTAAAAGTTTGTAATGGTTATGAAAATAAACAGCGATCTGGAGGTTCAATTGTTGATACAGATGGTACTTTTGAAAGTCCCCAGCCCTTTGTGAGGAACCATTTGCGGACTGTCCAGAAGGTGATGGAATTTTGACTCCCACCTCCCCTCTTCCAAAACCTCATGCCTTAGTGCTTGCAGTGTTTTTTGAAGAGGCAATAAGGGGGACAGCAGGCTGAATGCTCTCCACTCGCCCCCTTGCCATCCAACGACGCAAAACGTGCAGATATCCTTCTAGATTTTCGCCACTCATTCATGGCAGTGGCTGCCCATTCATTATAGGAACAATTTAAATTTTACTGGTTCTCACCAACAAGCTTCCACACCCACCCCCTACATCTCCTCCCTTATTTATAATTTATCGGCCTAAACCGATGCTCACTCGCAAACGACCTTACAACCTCGCCAATCCGACCTCCACCCCAACTCCAAGACTTCACCCGCGCTGCGCCAATCCTCTGAATGCTCTACCCCAAGAAATTAGGACTATCCGCAATTTGGGGTTTCAGGCGGCCCCCAAAACACATTTTTACGTGGCCTATCACATTCACTAATCAAAGTCATTCATTGTAATTGGGGGGGGTGTTGTAGCCCATTAAATTCCCTCCAGCTCCCTCACTTCCTTAAAATGGCTGGACCATCATTTGTAAAAACCCATTGTAAAAAACACCTTACTTTGTATCTCCCACACCTTTGTTTAAGCTTTCACCAGCAGGGGCGGCTGTTTGCTTTAAATTATTGTATTGTTAACTTATTACTTATACTCGTGTTTTGAAACTGTTAAACTGTAAACACTGCGGAATATTATGGGAATAAAATAAATAATATATTATTTTATTATAGGGCCCCCTAGGGTAAGTGTGAACGGCGCAAATTGCGATTGACTGCGCCGATGCAGCTATTCCATTACGTTGGTGCTGCTCACACAACCGCTCCAACAATGAACCAGGAATTCCACCTGGTGGGATCACTTGAGCGTGTTCATGAAGGTGAATCCGTGAGAGTGCAATCACGTTGGCCATGCTGGAACGCGCAAGTGAGGCACTTAGGCGGACCTTGTGCAGCAGGCATAAGATCCGGATGTCCCCCAAAAAAACCTCATGCCAAGTTGACACATATACGAATGGTATTGAGTGAGGTTCCAAGGGCCCAACTGACACCAGTTTCGGCCATTGTCACACACTACCAAGCCGCCTGTAATTCTTTTTCCAAAAAACCCACACGTCGCTTCCTGCTTTTGGCATTACAAGCTCCTGCGCTGGTGGCTAAGATTCCCCATGGAAATTAATTTCAGGAGGCCGTTGACATTTGGACACGGCTGTGCTAATCGGTCGCAACAGTAAACGTTCAGGGTCCAGGGGGTAGAGTACGGCTCCTGCGCGATGATTCTGAGGAACGGAATAGGAGGAGGAATCAATGTTACAACTTGACCGCAATCCTTGCGTTGGCAAACCGTACAGCGCCATTTCGCAAGATCATACCCGTGCACAACTTGACCCAATGGGCAGGAGGGAAAGGTTATTGTCCCCTGGCCATGGGTGTTAGAACCCTCTTGTTAGGTTTTGTTTCAGTTTGTGGTCACATGACCTTTTTTCCCTTTTAGTCTGGCTCCCCTTTGGTTTTTTGCTTGATTTCATTGTATTATTACTGTTAAGCAGGGGGCTTAGGGTGCCTTTTGTGATTTTTGCTTGAGTTAATCACAAAAGTATTTATTTTTCTGTTTAATTATCCATGCTACAATTTTATTTAGGGGTTCCACCTTTCCCAGTCCCTAATTCTTTGTAGGGATTACCCCTCGCAACATAGGTCTTCGTTCACACAGTGAGGACTTTAGGGGTTGGTCGCAGGTCAGGTTCCCCGTTACATCGTAGGGGTTCAGCTTAGTTGTATGTAGGACAGAATTCCTTCTTTCTTACTGGTTGTGCAGATCATAACAAGGGTACTGGCCACGCATCGGTGGTCAGGTGGAACTTGCTACGAGGGCTTTTTTTGTAGGCATGTTTATTTTTTCCCCAAAGCTTTTGCAGACCAGGGAGGTTGTGCGAAATGAAATCGGCTTGGACTTGATTGTGGATTGACAATGATATTCTTTTCGGAAACTGTCTGTCTCCACCCCTGAACACAGTTTCAAGGGACAGATTTTGCAATGCCAGCATTCAGGCCTGTGCTCGTGCAGGTTGCGGAGTAAGGCCGCTTTTATCCCATGCCTGTGCACCGCTGGTGTTTTGTGGCCCTGGGAGTGTGAGGAGACAGGGAACTTGCTGCTGTGTGTGGAATAACAGTTTGTCTCTGGACAACAGTGGCCGAGGTTCTTCCAGGCTCCTGTGGGAAGCATAACCAGCTGTGTGTGAGCTCGTGAAGAGGCTTCAACACAACCTGAAGATGTGGTGCTGCTGTAGGTTGGCCTACATCTCAGTGTGTCTTTGTAACTCAACTATTGCTTTGTCGACCATGTTTCCCATATTTTGGTATTGAGGTGACTGACACTTTTAGCTATTTTAATTTTTAATTCACAGCTTGCATTTCACATAGCAAATTCATGGCAAGTGTGTGAAAAAAAAAGGGCCACGCAGTGCAAGTCCTGGGAGCCAACGTTTTGCTTTTGGAAGACAACGCTCCGAACAGGTGCCAAACTGGGGACAGGCAACCGATTTCGTGCCTAATTCCCTCCTTTTTTGTACCTTGGGGCAATGTTTCCTCTATCTTCTTTATCATAACCATTTCTTAGGCCTCTCCAGTTTAACCAAAGTAACTGGTTCTCCCCACAAAGCCTCCACAGTGCAGCCCCCTCTACATCTCCCTCCCTATTTTTCTTCTATCGGCCTACCGACTGCTGCGCTCGCAAACGACTTAACTAACCTCGCCTAATCGACCTCCCACTCCCCTCCAAGACTTCTCCTCTTACGCCAATCCTCTGGAATCTGTACCCCCCAAAAAATTAGGACATCCAAATTTGCATGTTTCAGGCGCTCCCCAAAACAATTTGTTCAGAGGGCCTATCCATTCACTAACAAAGTCATTTTATTATTCTGTTAAGTGTGGTGTGTCCTCCTAGCCCATTCACTACTCCATCCCTCAGCCTTAGATGGCTGGAACATCATTGTAAATGCCCATTGTAATAAACACCTATACTTGTATCCCCCCATCCATTGTACATTGTAACTGTCACGAGCGGGGGGGACTTATTAGCTTTTTATTGTATTGTAACGTTGTTACTTATGACTTGTGTTTGAAACTGCTAAACGTAAACGTGCGGAATATGATGGCCCTATATAAAAAATATTATTATTATTCCTCTGAGCTGCTCCCACCCCTTCCTGTTTCTTATGCCATTGGGTCTTGGACCCCATCTCCACACCCCCCTTTTCCCAAAACCGCTGTTGGGTGGTCTGCCAGCACCTGCTCAAAAAGAAACTGGGGACCTGGGTCTCATCATCATCACAATCGTTCTCTTGGCGCCACGGCATGCCCACCCGCCTTTCAGATTCGGGAACAGCTGTTGCGCATCACTGCAAACTCCCCTTCTTCACATTCGAATGGCTTGGTGGGCCCCTGTTTGAACCAATAGATTCTAGAACAGAAGCAGACACTCGCTGGCTCCTGTACGAATCTCTGAGCCTGGGCAATTTGCCAGGCGGGAAGAGAAATGGTTGCCCACTCTGTGGTTGAGAGGGTGGAAGCAATTGAAGCGTGCTTGGCTAGATCCAAACAACAACGGCTTCAATTTTGTTCTTCCCGCAGCGGGGGTACTCCGAGCTCCAACAAAAGGCGCAAAAGGAACGCTCCGGCCGGGGGAAAAACTGGTGGATGGTGCACTGGGGGCCGCAGCAGCCACAGGATCCCCACTCCTTCCCCCTGAAGAAACTCCACGACCACGTGCCTTACTCCCGCCTTCTTCATCTTGGTAGATTGATAAAGAAAGCTAAAAGTTAAAGGTCTAAGTGTGGTTATTCCGCAGAGACTGCAGTAACACTGCACACAACGTTCACACCCAATGCCCACAAGGGAAGGCAGTCTGTGCGCAAACAAAGGCACAAAACATCCATGACCCTGTTTAAACAGCTTATAAAAAAAAATATGTAAGTGACGCACCTTTATTGAGACAGTATTACATCGCCATTCACCATCTGTGGCTTGCATGTCTTATTTTAAACCTTATCTTTCTGTTGTATGCTTCCAAGTCGCAGTCAGCCAAAAAATAGCAATTTTCATTGCAAATGCACTTTTAAAGGTTATTTTGTTAATAAAAATATTATTGCCACATATTATGATATTACAGATGGAAATTGAAAATTTTGTATAAAAATATTAGGGACATTATTCAGAAATGGAACATTTTAGTAATATACGATAACTTGTAATGCTGATGTTGTTTTGAAGTCGACATTCATTGTCTATACAATAAAAATGGTGTACATACTGTTCTTATCCATCATTAATGGATTCAGATTATTTTGTTTTTGTCAACCGTATAGCATTCCTTTAATAATTATTTTGTGTTTGCATTGTGTTCAACGTTAATGTATTGTTTATGTTTGTCAATTCTTTATTTATTAGTATTAGTTTAAATAAACAACTTAGTGTAAAGGTTATTTCTTTGTTTGAAGATAGCATTTAAAATGACGGTAACAAGGAAATTACTTGCAGTATTTTAAAAAAATCCTCCTGACCCTGGGCCCAAAAACCCCCAGTTGTTGCTCGGAAGTGCTGTTACCACATCAAACTTGCTCCTGTGTTCTGGGGTTCAGTAACTCAGTGGCCTCGGTTGTGCCATGGCTCTTTTTTCGCGCCCCTCGGGGTTCCAACCGTCAACAGGTTTTCCGCAGTGCTTTGGCCAGGTGCTCCATCTCGGTATCCATTCCAGAACCTGCTGGTCCTTGGTAGGCTTTGGAGCACAGGTACCTTGCTTAGTAACCGTGTCCCCCGTAAACGCAGCGGCCGGTTGTGCCATTGGCTCTTTTCCTTCTCTCCCTCCGGGTTCCGTACCGCAACTGGTTTCCCAGGCCTTGGCCTAGGGTGCCTCCTTCGGTACCGTTCCCGCAAACGCTGCTGGTCCTTGGTATGTTTGGAGCACAGGTCCTCCGCTAGTAACCGTTCCCAGAAACACAGCTGGTACAAGATTGGCTACAAATACAAATAGGAACAAGGACCCAAGAACAAAACCAGAAAAACAAAAAGCAAAGAACAGAATATAAGACCAAAATGAAGAGCAAAATAATCTCTAAATTTAAGCAGAAAAGACTAAGCAGTGTTGGGGTGGTGTTCCCTCGGGGCCCCTGGAAAAAGCCTTGCTGAGGCTAAACTAACAGGACAAATCGTTGTAATTTAAAAACTTTTTGACAGCAAGAACGGAAGATGAAAAATTCATATTTACAGATTACAAGTACAGGATTCTCTGTCACAAATAAGAATTATGAAGAAGAAAGAAGCAAAAAATAAATAAGAATAATAGTTTAATAAGAAGAAATGATAATTTAACAAAGATAAAGAAGAAGTTTAAGAAGAAATAAGAAGGGAAGATAAGAATAATTTGTGAAAAAGAAATTTCTGCAGAAAAATTATAAGGAGAAAGTGTGTGAAAAGTTAAAAAGGTGAAAAGAAGAGCATGGAATTGGTAATTAATATTTGCCAAAAATATAAAAACGTTACATTGTCAATTTCTTCGTCAATCCGAACATCTTTAAAAAAAAAAATATTATGCTATTCCATTTGATTGGGTTAAACATCTATGCCTTTAATTCTCCTCAACCTTCCCCAATACATTCTACATACCTTTCTTGTTTTCCTTCATGTACAATAACCAACAAGCAAGAATGGGTTTTTTTTTAATTTCGATATTTTGTTCCCATAGACTTACAATGGGACTTTCCGGTATCGGACGGTATCGCCAATATTTTAGTGATATCGGCGATCCATTCCGATTCCGATACTTTAGGATATCGGAAAGTATCGCTCAACTCTAGTGATTAGTGTCTTTGAGATAAGCTGGAACTAAGTAAAAACACTGTTGAAGTACATGTCAACATACAGAGACAAACTGGATGTAAAGCAATTAATCCCTGAAATTATGGGGCCTTCCTGGAGGGCATGCTTTATCTTTATGCAATTTTGGAATATGGTAAAAGGCAGCAATATTGGTTGTTTTGTTTCATGACAAAACAAAACTCCTTAATTATTGAGTATACCCTCCTGTTTGCCTTTTAGGGCCAGGATATTGAGGTGACTAACATAGCGGGTGGTGGGATCATTGTTTAGTTTTTTGTATGTTATTTGGTCACCCGTAACCTTAAAGATTCATTGTGGTACATGGTTTATTAGTATCACGATCCCACCACCCTTATCGCCGGCATATAATGATGTTGTTATTGGACTGTAGATTCTGTATAGCTTGTCGTTCATAGACGTTTAGATTATCTGGTTCATATCTCCAATTTTTTTGTTTTATTCGTCTGATATCTGACACTACCATTGTTTCAAACGTGCAAAATGCACTCGAGTATTCCTGTACTGGGTTAAAACTAGATGGATTTGCCAGGTTTGTATGGATAAACCAGGTGGGTTGAATGGCTTGGAGGGTTGCAAGTGGGCCTTTCTTTAAAAAATATTTTTTAAATAGCTAAATTCCGTAAAAATTTCTTTACGCTAATATAAAGATCAAATGGTTTTGATCTAGTGGAGGTGCAAATTCAAGCCTTTTTGGAGGAGTGCACATTCGTGGTTTGATAGTGTATAAGAGCTCAAATTGAAGATTTCTTGTACCTCTCTATTTATTGGGGCTATTTTCTTTTGGCGATTGCACAGACATCTATTCTGTAATTTTATCAAGGGTGTATTTATAGTGATATTAATATTTTTTTTCACCCACATTTCCATCAAGGGTGTATTTATGTTTTTTAATATAATTTTGTTATATCATCTAATTTTAAGAAATGAGTATATTTTATATTTATAGTCTATACCTTATGAGACATGTGGTATACTGCTATACCCACTCTTATGGGTGGGTGAATATCTACCCCATATAGCACATCTTACCAACATTTTTATAATCATCTATTTTAATATTTGCATGTTACAGATATCATATTTTTTTCTAACTTTCATACATTTTTTAATTAATGTATCCAATAAAGGTATTTTGTTTTAATAGCTCATGTTTAGAGACACACAATAGTTCCAGTTGTCCATTTTATCCTAGTTACTATGGCTGTATCTTCCTTAATGGCGTGGGAGGGGCTTGGTATACCAATAGGTACTAAAGATCGGGATTCTAATGAGTCTCCATCCCTGATGAAGAAGGCCTGAGAGACTTTGAAACGCATTGGAGTTTTATTTTGACCCTTTCTAGCTCCCGTCCCGGGGTGACGTCACCCGCTTTCCTTTCTCCCTCCCTGTCTTTCCGCTCTCTTCAAGCGGCGCCTCTTGGCCGGAGGCGGCCGCGGCTCATCGTCTCAGCTGCGCGGCAGTTCAGGAGTTCTCCTGCTTCATAGGGAGGACTTTCCCTTGTAGGATCTCCTGACTACCATCAAAACCATCAGCGCACGGTCTGAAATTATGCACGTCCCCTGACAGACGAGTTCCCACATTCAAGCGCCAGATACAGCCTATAAGAAACAAGTAAGTCGCCATCTATTCTCATTAGGTATTTCATTGACTTATAATTGTAGTCGTCTCGTTCAGGCGTCTATACACTTGTCATTGTTAATTTATGTGTGGGCCATGTAAAGCCATTCTCTAATTGCACCCTTATTGGAAGCACAGGGGTTATTGTTTTATTTTCCCGCTCTTTTGCTTTGGTTTCAATATTTTTGCACTTTTTTACTTTTTACTGCACGCTTTGTTACTTGCTTGTTAGCACTGCCTTCATACTGCTTTAATCAATGTATGGTATTCTTTAGGCTATGATAATAAAATTGATTACAACTGCTTTTATTCAAGTTACCACTTGGTATTTTGTCCTCTTGATTCCACTGTTGCTTCATCTGTTTTTTACATTATATGAACTAAGCACTTTATTTAAGCTTCATTGATTTGGTACCATGTACTACATGCACTCATAGTCATGTCAATTTTGTAACATCATAGCGTTTTTATACTCCTTTTATTGTGCGTCCTTTCTTTGGAATTGTCATGTTTTATCTTGCTGCTATTGTCCATTATTTTCTCCTGTATTGAAATAATACATTTTGATTTTGGACTATATGACGTTTTCTTCCTCCTTTTTTAGATCTATTCTGTATGAAGCAATATATGGGGCTCATAATACTGTATGGAGGACTATTTGTGCCCATAACACTGTATGGAGGACTATATGATGCTCATAATTCTGTATAGAGGACTATGTGGTACCCATAATTTTATATCGCCGATTTCTGAACTATTGTAGAATTTATAATAGATATCACTCATATAATGTAAGAAGTAAGTGAAGTCTTTTGAAATTGTGCTATACCTATATTTATCTGCTGTATCTGTGCATCATGAATCATGGCATATGAAAAAAAGGGCCCACTAAGACTCTTTGGCCCGAGCCCACAAAAACTGGAGCAATCCCTGGTTCTCGGGATCGGCGAGGGTCTCTGCGGCCAGATCCTCAATGATTGCAGAGTTTTCACCTATCCCTCATATAGGGATAATATCCAAACTTCAGTATACCCTTTTAATGTCTGTTTATTATTAGCACCAACATACACCGTGGGGCTGTGCATAGATTGTCGCTATTCATATAATTTACTTTTCCTCTTTAGCTCACAATATAAGTTCCTATTAGGAAACCATTAACCAAAGCAATATGTTTTTAGTGAGAAATTAAAGTTACAGAAGTCTTATGCAGATTTGTTTTTGGCCAACTCACACTCCGTACTGCAGCTGAAAACATAAAATTGAAGAATCATCTTTATATTTTTAATAAACAAGAGCTGAAATTAATACTTGCTATGAACTTCATGACAAATTTCGCATTGTGTGATGTCGCGCTTTATTGAATGGAAAAATGTGAATGTACTTTGTATTTCTTTGTAAATACATAGGTTTAAGGAATCTATAGAAGATTAAAGTCCTGTGGATGTATTGATGGGCCAGCTCACACAATAGAATTGTCCACTTAAATGGTTACAATAGCCTTGTTACCTAACTATCTAGAAAAAGAAGGTTTGTGATTAAGGTCAAATCTCCGCATTAACAAACCAATGCATTATTCCACAATGTGAATCGCCATTGTTTTTAAATACGATCTGTAGGTAAAAATAACCAATTGTTGGTCACTTTACCTCAAACACAAATACAAACGAGTTTTCCAAGGCAAATCAGATGCTTTCTTCAAAAGTTGTGATGAAAAAGGCGGGAACCTTTGCCCTTATCTGTTTTGGCTCTGTGAGACTCATTCTCTGAGGAAATCATAAGGGCAGTTGAAAGTGTGTGGTCCTCTGGATAATTCTAAACACATCCTTACTCTTTGTGTGTGTTCTTTACTGGAGCACACTCCTTCAGCCTCAGTCCTGGAGAAAAAAAAAAGGATAATTGGTCCTTAACTTGTCTATCTCTTTCAGCAATTTATGTCTTCATGTATTTTCTATTTAAGATTGGATTATATTAGTTTTGTTATTATTATTACTACTACTATTTATTTATTTTACTCACTTATATAGCACTGTTAGTTCTGCAGCACTTTACAGATATTATCATCACTGTCCCATTTAGGGCTCACATCTAAATTCCCTATCAGTTTGTCTTTGGAGTGCAGGAGGAAATCGGAGAATCTGGAGGAAACCCACACAAGCACGGGAGAACTCCTTGCAGATTGTTGTTCTTAGTGGGATTTCAACCCAGTACCTCAGCGCTGCAAAGCAACAGTGCTAACTAGGGATGAGCGAATCCTGGATGTTCGAGTTCCCTGGATTTGACAAACATTCAGCAAAAAGTTTGGTTCTGAGAGAAACAAAATCGACATTTGCAACATGTGCCCTGCAAAGATCAGCAGGGGCCTGACCACTAAGAACCTAAAAACCTCCAACATGATCGGCACATGTCATCTAAGCACCCAACTCGGTGGGCAGAACGCCTGGGTCCACGATTAGTGCCATCTGGTGCCACCACTAACCGTTTCCCCTGTGGTAGTTGCTTCCCAATCATTGCGGCAGCCGTCCCTCCATAGTAGGACCCCATACGCCACTTTTTCTCCTGGTGTGGCGCTCCAATCTTGTACCAGCACGTGTCCAGGAATGTCACCTGAGTCCTTACCAAACACTTACTGGCATTGTCCACTTAATGACCGACACGTGGGCAAGCGCTTGTGGCCAGGGACACTACATTTCCCTGACGGCACACTGGGTGAACATTGTGGAATTGGGGGATGAGTTACATCTTGCCACGGTGCATGTGCTCCCGACGCCGAGGATCACTGACTCTACTTCTATTAGGATTTCCTCCACCTCTTACAGCAGTTGCTGCACCCCTTACTGATCCTCTTCATCCCCATCTCTGATGGGTATCTCAGAGCATGTTTCCATATCAGCCGAAGCTGGAAGCTCTGCAGCACTGCCTCAGCAAAGCAACAACAGCTCTCCTGATGTTAATTTGCCTACAGGAAAGATGTGTATCTTTGTACCGTGTTAGCCAGTAGCTAGAAAAATATTTAGAATGAGAGTCCTCAGTGGTTGATACCTTATAATGGATAACTGAAAAGATGGTAACAAATTGCAAGCTTTCGAGACTACTCAGGTCTCTTCATCAGGCAAAGACTAATACAACATCTGAAGAATCACATATTTAAATACACAACACAACACAGAAACAATGCAATAGGTAAGACAAGTGACGTGAAGCAGAACTGTCATTATGGGAGATAGAGATGAACATAAATATTGGAACAGTTCATAGATAAGGAGTGTGAAAGTTATATTGTCCTCTGTGATGCCCCCACAAGGTCTGAAGAGCAAATTCCTTAATTGATGTAAAAAGACATAAATCCATGCGACACATTCATTCTGTACTGAGTGTGTCAAAGGTCGTCATGAGTTTATATTCACAAATCTTTCTGTCCTCTCACAGATTTAAAGTTTCTGGTTGCAAGGAAAGGTTTCCTGCAGCTGTTGGATAGGACAGGGAGCTTCTGATAATGATGCTTCTTAGATTTGGGGTCTACCAGACGAGCAATCCTGGCCCCATGGATGGTAATCTTGTACTCTAATATCCCACACCAGGATGGATTAAATGCCTGCAAAGTCTTCATGGAAAACAAACCCGGGGGTGATGCTGATTCTGTGGTGAAACTCACAAAATACATCCTCACCCCAATTTCTTTGAATTTTTACAACAAGATCTATCTACAGGAGACTGGCCAGCTATGGGAAGTAAATTGGCTCCACAGTATGCAAATCTTTTCATGGCCAAGCTTGAAAGTGACTTTTCTCCTCATGTCCCATCAGGCCTACTTTGATGATATCTTAATCATCTGGACGGAGTCGAGCAACAGCTAAAGGCGTTCCACGAACAGTTAATCAATTTCATCCCACCATCAACTTAACACTCAACTACTCCAGCACTGAAATTAACTTTTTAGACACCATCATTAAGCTACAGAACAATGAAATATAGACATCCCTGTATCAGAAGCCGATCGACCGTCCTACATACCTTAAATGGGACAGTTTCCATCCAAAACACATAAAAAACTCTATTATTTACAGCCAAGCCATCAGATACAATCGTATATGCGCCAACCCCATGGATAGAGATGAACACCTTGGTCGCCTCGAAAGATCTTATTGAATCAGGCTACCATCCAAGAACAATTGAAAACCAAATTACAAGAGCCACCAGATTATCAAGAAAATCACCTGCTACATTACAAAGTTAAAGAAGAAAATAACCGGGTGCCTCTAGTGGTCACCTACAATCCAAATCTGGAAGTGCAAGAGGAGCTGCACCGAAACTACAACCTTTACTACAGAAGATGCCCGATTACAATCCATATTTCCAGACCCCCCACTACTATGTTTTTAGGCAGCCCCCAAATCTAAGAAGCATCATTATCAGAAGCTCCTTGAACTCTCAACAGCTGCAGGAACCTTCCTTGCAATGAAAAAAATGTAAAACCTGTCCATTTATAATGCCACGGCAAGATAAAGATCCCCCAATCCCCTCAGGACTCAAGACCCAGGTAATTTTAGCTGCACACATCTAATGTGGGGTACCTAATTTTTGTATAAATGTCAACTGGGGTTGTAAGTGGGGGAGACCGGGAAAAAATGAGAACAAGGATGATTTCCCCCTCGCCCAAAAATAAGAGAAAAAAAAAATGGATCTACCTGTGGCCAAATACTTTTGTCCCCCCGGCATAGCATGATGGACATGAAAAATTAATTGTATTAAAAAACACCTTTAAAACTGAGAAGACAGAAAAGGTTTGTGAAATTTTAAAATCAAAACCTTTGACCACTCAGTACAGGAAAGAATGTGT
>JARQOD010000002.1:348544763-348842761 GCA_033576555.1 Oophaga sylvatica
TGATCAGGGGCCCCTTTTGGCTGCTCTCTGATTTTTTTTCCCCTTGTTTGAGATGAAATTTTAAAAGGAAAGGGCCCGGGGTTTTGGTGATTTGCAGGGGTAAATATTTCCTTTATTTAAATTTTATCGTTTGCACAGTGTTTTTTGGGGGTTTTTTAATTTTTTTGGGGAAACATTTTGTATCCAATCCAGTTTTAAAACCCCCTCCACAACTATCACGGATTTTTATGTTACGGGTGAGGAGTGCAGGAAAAAAGGGGAAAATCCCCCAAAAGGGGAAATTGGAATCTATAAGTTTGGGGCACCCCCCTGATAACCACCGCAACTGGGGGCAGGTGGAGGTTCCTCGGGGTCCTAGACGCCCCCCTCAAAGCCAGAAACTAATTCAAAAAAGATAAAAATAGGAAAGTTTATCTCCCCCAGCAGACCCCAAAAGATAAAAAAGCCCCCAAAATGTAATGGCGGTTGAAAAGGGAAAAAAATACTGAACAGAAAGAAAATGTAGGGCAAAAGCTGGGGCCCAAAACCCCTTTTCTAAATAAAAAAGGAGGGAAAGGGGGTCTTACTGCAATAGAAACCTGAAAAAAGCCCCAAACCCCTTTCTAATTTCAAAATCACCTGAGTTTCAAAACCTCTACCATAAATTAGTTTCTGGGAAAAAAAAACCACCCGCCAAAAAAAATGAAAAAGCAAAATACAAAACCTTTGGGGGAAAATAAACTGAGGGGCAAAACCCCCAGGGGCCAAAAAGGGGCCCCCACGGTTTTTGGGGAAAAAAATTTGCAAAAAATAGCAAAAACACAAAAAAAAAATTGTCTTATTGATACGGAATGCAGACACGCCCCCAGCAGGTAAAAGGGGGAAAATGGAAAAAAGGGTTCAACCAAAAAAATTTCCCCCCGGGAAACCCGGGGGGAAAAAATGTTTCCCCTTTTAATAAGACCAATCAAAACACCTGTTTCCCCAATCTATAGTCCGTTTAAAAAACCCCCAAAGGGGGGCCCCCTTGCTAAAAACCCCCCAAACCCCATTCAAAACCTTTCCCCCCCCTTGAGGGGGGTAAAAAAACCCCCTCTTTTGAGAAAACCAGGCGGTCAGGATGGGGTTTCTTTTACCAGGGAAAAAGTTCCTGCAGGGAGGGTCCGAAAAAAAACCCCAAAAATTATCTTCTCCCAAAAAACCCTTCCTTTTTAAAAAAATACTGGATCTTGTTAAAAAAACGAAAAACCCAAAATTTTTCTAAAACACAATCCAGACCCCCTAAACCCCAAAAAACGGGGTCGGGAAAGGCCCGCAGCGGAAAACCCACGGGCCAAAAAACCCTTTTTAAAACAAGGACTTGGGGGAACAGTTTGGATCTTTAAACCCCCCTGGAAGAAGAAAAAAAAAGAAACAGGTTTAATAACCCCCTATCTTTAAGGTCCAATAAACCTGGTTAAATTTAGGAGATGCACTCTCATAGGAATATTCTTTGGGAAACCACCCCCAAGCCCCCTTTTTTTAAACCGGGGGACCACCCCTATGCGGTTAAAAAACCCGCTGGGTTTCCCCCTGAAGGGGGGACAACCCCCCAAAACCCGGGTCCCAAATCTGTGCATACCTCAACAACGGTAAACACTGGAAACCCGAACCCTCCGTTGTCCTAAAAAAAATCGAGGGTGAAACCCGAATTCAAAAAACCCGGGAAACAAAGTGGCAAGTTTACCCCTTTTTTTAAAGACAAATCAGAAAAGGGGAAAAAAAGAGCCCCTTTTTCCCCCTGATCACACCCAAAAAAGCTTTGATAAGTCCCAATGTCTGGTTTTTTCTCCCAGTTTGCCCTTTGGTTTGGGATAAAACCCCCGGGGAGAAAGACAATAAACACCCTTTAGAACAAAAAGCCCCCCAAAAAAATTGGAAAAAACGGACCCTCTGTAACAAAATGTTTCAGGAATGCCGGAAAAAAAAACCCCACGGGGCGAAGGAACAACGGCCCCAAATTTCCCGGGGGAAAAGGCAATTGGGTAATGGCACAAGTGTATATTTTAAAAAACTTTTCAAAAACCCCCCATGGTGATCTTGAGAAACGAAGATGGAAAGGGAACCCCCATGGGAAATAGGGGTTTCCAGGGTTCTTGGGCCAGGCAATGGCATAAAAAAACCCCACTAGAGGAGGGCCAAGGCTTGGAGCGAGAGCAATCCCGCAGGATGCAAAAATTCCCCCGACATCGCGGAAAGGTGGGCCCCCAAAAAGGCCCCACAAACCAATTTCCCGGTACCAAAAAAATTTGGGATCCCCCCCCTGGGGGAAAAAATAAAATTTAAAATCACACTCTTTTTCCCCTTTTCCGGAAAAACAATTTTCCAACAGGGGAGGTGGGCCTTCCCCCCGCCCCCCCCGAGGGAAGTTAAAATTTTGGCGAGAGGGGGGGAAAGAACAAACCCCCCCTTTAAAAAAAAGAGGGATCGATTTGCTCGGAGAGTCCGAAAGGGGGAAACCCCCCAGAGGGATCGCCTTAACTTTCAGTGCAGGAAAAAAAAACCCCAAAAAATTTAAAAAATTGAAAAAAAAGGCCCCCTCCTGTTGGGTTTTTTGTTGGCAGTTTCCCCGATAGACCCGTTCTTATGGCCAAAAAACCCCAACCCCCGTTTTTTGGGTCCTCCACCCAAAACCACTTTCAAAAAAACCCTTCATTTGGCCCCAAAAAAATTCCCCATTACCCCGTCATAAAATTCCTTTAAAAAAGGGGGGAAAAAAATTTTTTGAGAGGAAAAAGGCCAGGGTTATTTTTTGGGCCGGATCTTTTGGGACAAAAGGGCCCCCCCCCCAATTTCAGAGGCAAAAACCCCCCCCGAAAGGGGAGAGGGAAAAATCAGGCTCCCCCAAAAAAGGGCAGAAAGTAAAACTTGCTTAATTTCCCCCAAAAACCCCAAAAAGCTCAGGGGGCCAAATTTCCCTTTTTGAACCCTTTTTTGGGGCAAATTTGTTAAGGTTTTTAAAAATAACAAGAAATTCCCCAATAAATTTACGATAAAAATTGGCCAAAAACCCAAAAATTTTCTAAGACCTTTAAAAAATTTTGGTTGGCCCCCAAACCAGAGGGCCCCAACCTTGAAACCGGGGCCCCTTTCAAAAAAAAGGGTAGGGAAAAAATAAAACCAGAAAGAGATCTTCTGTAGAAAAAAAAACTTTGACCCCCCCCATCAGGCTTCCCCTTTTCAAAATTTGGAAAAACAGTTTTTGAACATGTTTCACATGAGAGCCCCCGTATTAAAAAAATAAATTTTCATCCAAAAAACATCAGAAACTTGCCCAAAAATTTCCCCTTTAAAATGCATTCATAAAAGGGCTGGAAGCCGGGGAAAGGGGGTTAGTGACCCCCAAAGGGGTCACAGGTACTCAAAATGCCCTTCAGGGGTTTTAAAAAGCGTTTTCCCCTTTATCCTGTGTTAAAAGGGGAATAAGGTTTTTAAACCCCCCCCGGGTCAAGTTTGGAAAAACCCAAATGGTTTTTTTTACCCGGGAAAAAAAAGGGGCAAAAAACAAAGGGTAAAAGGGGATTGTTTTTTCACCGGGAAAAATTTTTCAAGAGACGATAATCCCAAAACACGGCCTTAATGCCCCCTTTTTTTTGGGCCCCCCAAAAAAAAAAAACCCCCCTAAGGGTGAAAGGGGGGTGGTTGATATGAAACCCTTTTCCAATTTTTCCTTTTATAAAAGAGCATGCGTTTATGTTCAGGTCAGACAAGTTAAAAAAGGGACCCTTGGGAAATTTTTCCGGGGACTAATTCAAAGCGCAGTATTCCCAGGGGATAAAGGGGCAAACTTTGAAAAAAAACGAAAACAAAAAAATGGGCTCCCCACCCGGGGGGGGGAAAAACTGTTGGTTTCAGGAAAGGTTACAAAAATTTAATAAAAAATTAAAATGTAACCAAAAACCGAGGTTGTCTCAAATTGCCAAAAGACCCCCGGGACAGGTTAACCCCCATTATCCCCCGGAAAAAAAATGGGGTTTTTTCGCAAAGGGGTAGAACGCCCGTGGGGGGGTAGACTTCTGTAGGGTTAAAGGGGGGAAATCCACAACTTTTTTGCAAAATAAAAACCCTCGGTTTTAGCTGTCAGAATAACGAAACTAAAAAAAAAGGGGGACGGGGAGATAAAAATGAGTTAAAAAATTTAAAAAAACCCCCCAAAGACAATGAGCGTGAAAAACGTTTCCCCCGTTGGGCAGAAAAAATAGATGGGGGGGATACCAAGAAAAAACAAAACCACCCTTTTCGAAATATGCGCTGTGCCCAGCCCCCATCCATCAACTGCGGGCTCCAGCTGGCCAAAGGAACACCTCCACGCATATTCCCCGCTCACGCAAAGTCTGTAAATTTTGAATCGCTAATGCAAAATCATGGCAAGGGGACGGAAAACCCCCTAACTCCTTTTACTTATGAAGACCCTTTGGAAAAGGGCCCCAAAAAGCCGTCTTCCCCATTGGGGGCCCCCACCTAGGAATCTCGCAGTAAAACCACGTCATAACCCTGATTTAATGAAAAGGTTTTTCGCTTGATCAGTGACATTGGTATTAAACCCCCCCAAAACCCGAAAAAATGCATAAATCCTAAAACAGGACCCAGGTGTGGGGAAAAAAAGCCCAACCCGGGATCCCCGGCAGGAGAGAGATGAAAAATTTAACCCCGCTGGCTGGTTTCGAGGACTTAGTTTTAAGGCAAAAAAAAATTTAAATTTTTTTAAAATTTTTGAATTAGTCGATCCCCCAAAAAAATTGGCGGGGATCTGGTTCCAAACAGCACCAGCAAGGGGTGCATATCCAACCCCGGGGAAAGGGCCACACGGCCCGACAACTGGCAAACCCGGGAGAAAAAATCCCCCCAGCACCCCCAGATACCGGGAAAAAAAAAAAAAAAAAGAACAAACGAAAAAAAATCTTGACAATTTTTTCCTTAAAATTTTTTTCCCTTTTTAGTACTACAATTTTTATGGCCGGTGGGGTTTTTATTTACGGTGCTGGGGGCATAAAAAAGGAAAAACACCAGGCAGTTGGACTATTTAGGGTTTTATACCCCGACTAACCACCCCCAAATAAGGCAGGTGGACTTCACGTGGCCGAGCCCCGTCACGCCCAAAACAATTAAAATGAAATAGGAAAAATTTCCCCCGGGAAAAACCCCCAAATAATGAAAAACCCCCAAAAAATGAATGGGGTTAGAAAGGGAAATTGACAAAAAAAAAAATAGTTGGAAAAGTGGGGCCCCAAAAATTAATAGAAAAAAGGGGGTTTAGCAATCCCCCAAAAAAAAAGCACCCAATTACTAATTTAAAATACCCGAGATCACCGACCTCACCCTAAATTGTTTCTGGGTAAAAAAACAGAGCCATGAAAAATGCAAAAACAAAAATCAAAACCCAGTGGGGATAAACAGAGGGCAAAACCCCCCGGGGGGGACCCCCAAGGCCCCACAGATGCAGGACAAAACAAAAAATAGCAAAACCAAAAAAAAAATTTTCTTTTGATAAGGGGATGCGACACGACCGCGGCACAAGGGAAAGGAAAGGGATTCGACCAAACAATTGATCACCGGAACCGTGGGAAAATGATTTCCCTTAAAAGACCAATCAGACATATTCCCCAACCTCACTAGACCCCTTGTAACCCAAGGGGGGCCTCTGTCAAACCCTCTCAAAAAAATTCACAAAAAGGACTCGTTGTGTTCCTTTTTCTTATGATGCTCTCTGTTCTTAAACGAGCCTGGACTATAATAGAGGGGCATTTATGGAGACTTGATTATAAAAGTGGGTTCATTTTTATCAGTAGTCATTTATAAACGGCCCTTTTAAATTCAAAAGAACTTCTGGAGTAAGTTTTGCATAAAAAGGGGTGTAATGCCCCCCCTTTTCGTTTTGTATTTCCAAAAAATTTTTTAAAAAAAACCAAAAATTTCTTCAAACCCAATTGGTCATTGTTGTTGTTTTTTTACCAAAAATTTAATTGGTATTTTTTGTTTGAAGCATGATATGTGGGTAAGGTTTGAAAAGTTCCAGGGGGCGAATACTTTGCAAGGCCTGTATAGACTTTTTTCAAATTTATCAGTACATTTGCTCAAAAATAGGTATTACATCTTCTTGTGAACATTTAGTTGTATGTAAGACTCCAAAAACTTGCTCAAAATTTATCGGCATCATATTGCTCCCCCAAATAAGGTATTACACTCCGGGGGTACATTTTATTGCTTTAAAAGCCCAAACAATTTTAAAAAATTTGGGTATTCTAATGCTCACTATAAACTATTCCATGTTTGGAAAACATTTTGTTGCTTTAGCCTCCAAAAATTTTTAAAAATGTATCAGAAATTAAATTGTCATCCATAAGGTATTCTCTTCTTGGGCACATTTTTTTGTATATAACCCTCAAAAAACTTGGTAAAAAATTTTTTTATTTTATTATATTTGCTAACCCATAGATATTCCATGATCTGGAGTACATTTTGTTGCATATAAGCCTAAAAAAATGTTCAAAATGATACGTTATTATTTTGTCACCTAGGGGTATGACTCTTCTTGGGTATATTTTGTTGGTATATAACTCTTAAAAAAACTTTTTCAAAATTAGCGGTTTTTTAAATTTTCGCCCAAAAACTTCCATGGTGAATTCATTTCGTTGGTAAAAATTCACAAAACTTGTTCCAAATTTATTGAAATTAAATTGCTCGCCTAGGGATTACATCTTCTTTGATACATTTTGTTGCAAAAAAAGCCTAAAAAAAAATTGGTCAAAATGTATCAGTATAAAAATGCTACTATCAATTTTTCCATGGTAAGGAGTATATTTTGTTTATTTATTGCTCACCCTTTCGGTATTACATTTTCTTGTTTACTTTTGTTGCTTTTAAACCTCAAAAAACGTGGTCAAATTTTTCGTTAATATATTGTAACCCAAAAAACTTTTCCATGGTCTGATTTATTGTTGCGATTTAAGCATAAAAAAATATTTTTCAAAATTTTTATTGTTATTTTATTGTCACACATAAGGAAATTCCGTGATTGGTTCTTTGGTTGGTATGTAACCCTCAAACAAATTGTTAAAAGTATTGATTATTTTATTATCCATAGGGAAATACATATTCTTGGGTACGTTTTGTTGGAAAAAACCCTCCATAAACTTGCTAAAAAATTTTAAATTTTATATTGCTTTCACGCTGTGATGTTCTTCAGTAAATGATGAGGGGCTCAAACTGTCTCTGGAAACTGGGACCCTAACTATCCCTGCCCCGTGGGTACTCCTAAAGGTAGAGAGGCCTGAGTCTCCGACCTTACTCGCTATGTTAATGTCCTAAGCTGTCCCCACCTCAAGGAGTCCGTGACAGAAATGTTCTTGTATATACAAAACAGGGATAATAAAAAGCAATGCGAAAAAAACATAACTAGGGGAAAAGGAATAAAAGGGAGGATAGGAAGGTGCAAATCAAATGGGTATAGGAATATGGAGAAAACACCACAAAGAAACAGCAGACAACAACCTCCAGCAGCAACCACAAACTCCAACTTCAGCACACCAACTCTAGTAAGCAGGAAGCAAATTTTCACAAGCAGAGATGAGAAGGTCTGCAAGGTTTTATAGAAAGATATAATGAGTGGTCAGGAGCAGCTGTGAGATGGAGCTGCATGTCTCTAACCAGCTACAAAGAATCATTAACTCTTCAGTGCCTAAGGAAATGAAGTTCATTTAATATGAGGAACTAAACACAAGACTAATTGAAGAGCTGCGATTTACAGTATGTAAAGCTTGCCAAAACTCCAGCTCTTGCAGGAGGACGATACACACTCGTGACAATTGCTCACCCATAGACTATTCCGTGGTATGGATTCCATTTTGTGGTATAAAGGCTCCAAAAAGTGTTAAAAATTTTAACTGTATTACACTGCTCATCCATAGACTATTCATTGGTCTGAACTACATTTCGTTGGTATATAACCCTCAAAAAACATCTTTAAAATATAGGCTGCATGCAAACGTTACACTAGGGGGTCTGCAGGGGGGCACAAAATGGACCTTTCGATATGGGTAAGAGTTATTAATAACATATATGGTATGCATTATGATGATTGACGGTCTATATTGGTCTTGATGGTTTAAAAATACTCCTTGGCATTCACCATTTATTTACACTATGCAAGTGTTAATTAGATTACTTTGACTCACCCTGGTTACTATTTAGTCTGTTCAACCCTGTATTGTTACCTGCGTCTGTTCCTCCATTCATCCCTGTATTTAGGGCCATTATTGTTGGCATTAATTGTTTATTAATAAAGGTTTTTTGTATTTTTATAAAAAGATGTTGCCATACTCCTTTGTTCTGGTGTGTATTGTTAACTCTTCGGAGTATTCATCTATAACATATGGGCCATTGGGCCGGTTTTGGGTGAAGCAAATTTGCTTCCATTTTACCACATTTTAGTGTTGTTATGACGCTTTGTCTTATTGCATGCAAACGTTGCAGATTTGGTGCATTTTTGACCCATTTTTCAGTGTGTTTTTAACCTGCGTTTTTCACCTGTCACGCTGTTCTGTCGGTACTTGGTTGTCAGCGTGACAATGCATGTCTGTGCTTTAACCCTTTGCTACTTTTCCCCCTAATTGAGCTGGGATACTGTTATCTGTTACCTGTATGGATGATGCTCAGTTCCCAGCTCCGCTGCATAGCGTGCATGCGTGGGTGTCTCCGCTGCATTGCATGACCACCCGCATGTGCGGTCCTGGCTATTGCTGTGGAAGCTAAGTAGGTCAGGTCCTCTGCAGTGGTGCATGACTTACTAACGTGTGTTTAGGCTGCAGCCATTTCCAGGTCCCCTTGCTGTGCTGAATTGTGTTTGGCAGCATAGGGTGCGCGGGCCACACCTGCTCTGCTTTTTTCAGGGTTAGTGTGTGTACTTGAAATGCTGTCCCAGCCAATTGCTGAGGGGCAGTCATATATAAAGGCTCCCTGCCCTATGGGCCTTAGCTACTCACATAGCTTCTGAATCTTGCCATGTGTGTTGTGTGTTCCTGTACCTGTCCCTGCGCCTATCCTAGAGGCGGTTAATTTAGGCTTGAATCCGATGATCCTGTACCTGTCCGTGTGCCTATCTTGGAGGCGGTAATTCCAGGCTCGCCTATCTGGAGGCGGTAATTCTAGGTTTGAATCCCTGATCCTGTACCTGTCCCTGTGCCTATCCTGGAGGCGGTAATTCCAGGCTTGAACCCTTTGATCCTGTACCTGTCCTGTACCTGACTGTCTGAACTGTGTCTGCTGTGTTATGTTCCTGAATCCTTCTGTGTCCTGAACCCTGTGCCCAGTGACTGTGATCTTTTGCTAACTGACTTCCTTTGATAAAACCTGGGTTCATCTTGGAAGGAGGAGTCCGGTGTGGGTGTGCTGAGTTTCTGTTACTCTGTGTTCAGCTTGTTTTTGGTGCAATCCCCGGCCGGCTCCAGTTGAGCCTGGCGAGGCTTGCACCAGACCACTTGGGTTCCTTTTTAGATTGCTTCCAGATGTCCGGATCCGATCCTTCCCTGCTGATGTCCGGAGCCTGCCGCTCATTGCCAGATGTCCTGAGCCTGATACTGCGGCCTCATGTCCGGAGCCTGATGTCTGCAGGCCGATGTCCGGAACCTGTCGATCGTTGCCAGATGTCCAGAGTCCGATGCCAGTGTTCTGATGTTCCTGAGATCCAGCCCGTGTTCCTGATGTCCAGTCCGTGTTCCTGATGTCCAGTCCGTGTTCCTGATGTCCAGTCCGTGTTCCTGATTCCGTGTTCCTGTGTCCGTGTTCCTGTGTCCGTGTTCCTGATGTCAGGCCCGTGTTCCTGATTCCATGTTCCTGAGTCCGTGTTCCTGAGATCCAGTCCATGTTCCTGATTCCATGTTCCTGATTCCATGTTCCTGAGATCCAGGCTGTTTTCCTGATGTCCAGTTTCCTGATGTCCGGTCCGTGTTCCTGAGATCCGGTCCATGTTTCTGAGATCAGTTCGTGTTCCTGAGTTTGTGATTCTGATGTCCTCATGTGTCCTGTCTACTTTCTGATGACCTTGTGTACCTGATGTCATGCTTGTGTCCTGATGTCCCACTATGTGTGCCGCGGTGATCCGTTGGTACCTTGGAGTCCTCTGGGTGACACCCTTCTGGAAGGTGTGGAATCGGGAGCCTTGCATAGTCATGCTTGATTTATGTACTGTGTGTCTTCACTTATTTACTTTAGTGAACATTACTTCCCTATACCTGAAGTTGTGTGGTGTAATCAAGTTCTACGTGTCTCTTCCTTGTCCACATGCTCAGCTGCCACAGAACCCCGGTCTCTGCCCTTCCTAGTTTGGGTAGGCCCGGGTCCCCCTCTGCGGTATGGAGGGTCCATATTGCGTCCCCGGGGGACGCCCGCCCCACGCCATGGTGGTCGGTCAGCGTGGAGGCGATTATGGGCTGGGCTGCTTCTCGGCGGCTGTAGCCAAACATAACAAAGCTAAGGCCTTAGACTCAGCTGAGCATGTATGGACGGTAGGACTTTTTCCGAGCCCCGCCTGGCCGGCGGATGAAATGGCTCGGATCCCAGCTGGTAGTGGACTAGATTGCTCAACCTGCGCTTGGTTAGCGGTTTGGATTTCTGGAGCAATGAACTCTGCGGCATGTGAACTAGGGCTTACCGCCTATCCCAAGAAAAGTTTCTGTGTATTTTTTTTGGGAGGACTTCAGAAGAGTGGGCTTTAGGAGGGGAAAATTTCACGCTGTTCTGTCGGTACTTGGTTGTCGGCGTGACAATGCACATCTGTGTTTAACCCTTTGCTCCTTTTCCCCCTAATTGAGCTGGGATACTGTTATCTGTTACCTGTATGGATGATGCTCAGTTCCCAGCTCCGCTGCGCAGCCGTGCATGCGTGGGTGTCTCCGCTGCGCTGCATGACCACCCGCCCTGTGCGGTCCTGGGAATTGCTGTGGAAGCTAACCGTAGGTCAAGGGCCTCTGCAGTCGTGCATGACTTCTACGTGTGTTTAGGCTGCAGCCATTTCCAGGTGCCCTTGCTGTGCTGAATTGTGTTTGGCTGCATAGGGTGCGCGGGCCACACCTGCCTGCTTTTATCAGGATTAGTGTGTGTACTTGAAATGCTGTCCCCAGCCAATTGCTGAGGGGCAGCTCATATATAAAGGCTCCCTGCCCTATGGGCCTTAGCTACTCACATAGCTTCTGAATCTTGCCATGTGTGTTGTGTGTTCCTGTACCTGTCCCTGCGCCTATCCTAGAGGCGGTAATTCTAGGCTTGAATCCCTGATCCTGTACCCGTCCCTGCGCCTATCCTGGAGGCAATAATTCCAGGCTCGCCTATCCTGGAGGCGGTAATTCTAGGTTTGAATCCCTGATCCTGTACCCGTCCCTGCGCCTGTCCTGGAGGCGGTAATTCCAGGCTCGCCTATCCTGGAGGCGGGAATTCCAGGCTTGAATCCTTGATCAGTACCAATTCTCATTGATATACCAAAATAGGATCATGTCTCATAAGTTCACATGCATATTGTTCTCAATAAATTGCACATATCAAATAAAGAACGATCTCACCACTCCTAGATATCCACCGTTACTTCCATCAATGGGGGGGCTTTTTGATAACACCATACATTACCCTGACCTTGTGGATATATGTGGCTGCAAAAGCTGAGCAACTCCCGACGCGTTTATATGGCTAGATCATCAGGGGAGAGTTATGTTCTCGAGAACAATATGCATGTGAACTTTATAAGACATGACCCTATTTTGGTTTATCAATGAGAATTGGTGACGGTGATATACACATCCGTGTGCGGTTTCTATATTATATATGTGGGATATGGCAGTTGTCCTTGATTTATCTGTATGATCCCAATCGTTATTATCTTCAATGTACACATGAAAATTGAATTTGATCTACCTTGATATATCAATGAGAATAGGTGGCTGTGATATACGTAGCATACTTGATCTGCGGTCCTCTATATTGTATTTGTGAGACATGACAGATTGATCCGTAAATCCCAATCGTGTGTTCACCAGTGATCTCATATAGACTTTTTTAATAGGTTTTTCACATTTAGAGTGGTGATTAGAATATAATTGGTTTTTATGTTAATTGTTGCAACTTTTTGAACCAATTGGTTCTTTTTAAAGGCATATAATAAATGTTATATTTTAAGCCTGTACTTCTACCTTGCTGTTTATAAAATATCTTATGATTGGTAGATCCTTCAACAAATTATAGACAGGGCCGAAGTGTTATGTTTAGGTAGCTGAGGAGAAATAGCAAAAACGGCAATACACCAGAGAGGCTGGAACCTATTGGATTGCAGTAACCTGAACTAACCACACAGCTAGAAGCAGCCATGGAGCGTTCCTACGTTGTTCCTAGACGCCTCGTCACAGCCTGAGAGATAACTACACCTAAAGGCAGAAAGATGAAAGCTATCTGCCCCGGAGCAGATCCCCAAAGAAAATAGGAAGCCCCCAGACATGTAATGGCGGTTAGACAAGAAGAAAGCACGGACACAGACAGAGAATAGAATGAGCAAACGCTGGGGCCCAATATGTCTAGACAGAAAAGTGCAGGAAAGAATTCTGACTGCAATCCAACAAAAAACCCTAAAAAAATACCAACACTTCTGATTGCAAAAAAACCTGAGATCACACGATCTCATCCACCTAAATCAGATCTCTGGTGTAACAAAACCAAGCCGCAGTCACTGAAAAAACAGGAAAAAGCAAATGAACAAGTAACAGTGGCTACAGATAAACTGAGAGGAGCACAGGCCCTAGGAGGGGACCCGGCTGACCTCCACAAAAGTGCAGAATACTATGCAAAAAGCAAGCACAAAAAGAAAAGCAGAAAATATCTTATCTGAAAGCAGCAGATGCAGGCAAGACTCCAGCAAACTTCCAAATGAACCAGGAACTACAATTGAGACAAGAACAATTCATCACTGGCGACCAACATGGGAGGAAACCTCCCTTATATCAGTCCAGTGAGTGATCCCAGATTGCCATTCCTCGCTGGAAGATTCAGTACTGTCTGTAACCACCAGAGGGAGCCTCTGCTCAGAAACCATTCCTAGCACATTCACAACAGTACCCCCCCTTGAGGAGGGGTCACCGAACCCTCACTTGTGCAGCCATGCCGATCAGGATGAGCTCGGTGATAGGCACGGATCAGTCTCCTAGCATGGATGTCTGAAGCAAACACCCAAAAATTGTCCTCCTGACCATAACCTCTCCACTTAACCAAAAACTGGAGTTTCCGTCTAGAAAAAAGAGAATCCAATATTTTCTCAACCACATACTCCAGATTGCCCTCATCCAAAACAGGGTCAGGAGGCGCAGCCATAGGAACCACTGGCTCAACAAACCTCTTCAATAAGGACTTGTGGAACACGTTATGGATCTTAAATGTCCCAGGAAAAAGCAATCGGAAGGAAACAGGATTAAGAATCTCCATGATCTTATAAGGTCCAATGAACCTGGGCTTAAACTTTGGAGATGCAACCCTCATAGGGATATTTCTTGAGGACAACCAAACCAAGTCCCCCACTTTAAACCGAGGACCATCAGTCCTATGCCAGTTGGCAAACCGTTGGGCCTTCTCCTGAGAGAGAGACAACCTCTCCACTACCTGGTCCCAAATCTGCTGCATTCGATCCACAACAGAGTCAACACCCGGACAGACAGAAGCCTCCGACTGTCCCGAAGAAAATCGAGGGTGAAACCCAGAATTGCAGAAAAATGGAGAAATCAAGGTGGCAGAGCTAGCCCTATTATTAAGAGCAAACTCAGCCAAAGGCAAAAAAGAGACCCAGTCATCTTGATCTGCAGACACAAAACATCTCAAATAAGTCTCCAAGGTCTGGTTTGTTCTCTCGGTTTGTTCATTGGTCTGAGGATGAAATGCAGAGGAGAAAGATAATTGAACACCAAGTTTAGAACAAAATGTCCTCCAAAATCTGGAAACAAACTGGACTCCTCTGTCAGACACAATGTTCTCCGGAATGCCATGTAACCGAACCACGTGCTGAAGGAACAAAGGCACCAACTCGGAGGAGGAAGGTAACTTAGGTAATGGCACAAGATGTATCATCTTGGAAAACCCATCACAGATTACCCAGATAACGGTCTATCTCTGAGAGACAGGGAGGTCGGAAATAAAATCCATAGAGATATGGGACCATGGCCTCTTGGGCACAGGTAATGGCATTAACAAACCACTAGAGCGAGAGCAAGGCTTGGAACGAGAGCAAGTCCCATAGGACTGCACAAAGTCCCTGACGTCACGAGACAAAGTAGGCCACCAAAAGGACCGACTCACCAAGTCTCTGGTACCAAAAATCCCGGGATGACCAGCCAACGTGGAACAATGAATCTCAGACATCACACTCTTCTTCCACTGGTCTGGGACAAACAATATCCAAATAGGGCAGCACTCAGGTTTATCCTCCTGACACCCTTCCAGAGCCAGTCTCAATTTGGACGAGATGGCGGAAAGTACTACACCCCTCTTTTAAAATAACAGCAGGATCAGATAACTCAGGAGAATCCGCAAAGAAACTCCTCGAGAGGGCATCCACCTTAACATTCTTAGTGTCAGGAAGAAAAGAAACCACAAAATTAAAACGTGTGAAAAACAAGGCCCACCTGGCCTGTCTAGGATTAAGTCGCTTGGCTGATTCGAGATAAACCAGGTTCTTATGGTCCGTGAGGACCACCACCTGATGTTTGGCTCCTTCCAGCCAATGTCTCCACTCTTCAAAGGTCCACTTCATGGCCAATAACTCCCGATTACCCACTTCATAATTATGTTCAGTTGGAGAAAATTTTCGAGATAAAAAGGCACAAGGGTTACTCTTAGAGGTCTCTGGATCTCTTTGGGACAAAATGGCACCTGTCCCCAATTTCAGAAGCATCAACCTCCACCTGAAATGGTAGAGAAACATCAGGCTGCCGTAGAACAGGAGCAGAAGTGAATCTCTGCTTAAGTTCCTGAAACGCAGAAACTGCCTCAGGAGGCCAATTCACCACATCAGAACCCTTTTTGGTCAAATCAGTCAATGGTTTAACAATACCGGAGAAATTACCAATAAATTTACGATAAAAATTGGCAAAACCCAAAAATCTCTGAAGAGACTTTAATGAGGTAGGTTGAACCCAATCACAGATGGCCTGAACCTTGACCGGGTCCATTTCAATAACAGACAGAGACAAAATGAATCCCAGAAATGAGACCTTCTGTACGCCAAAAAGACACTTTGATCCCTTCACATACAGTGCATTCTCTCTCAAAACCTGAAACACAGTCCGAACATGTTTCACATGAGAGTCCCAGTCATTGGAAAAAATCAAGATATCATCCAAATAAACAATCAGAAATTTATCCACAAAATCCCTGAAAATATCATTCATGAAGGATTGGAAGACGGAAGGAGCATTAGTGAGCCCAAAGGGTATCACTAGGTACTCAAAATGCCCCTCTGGGGTATTAAACGCCGTCTTCCATTCATCCCCATGCATAATGCGAATAAGGTTATACGCCCCCCTGAGGTCAAGCTTGGTAAACCAACTAGCACTTTTCACTCTGGAAAACAGGTCAGAAATCAAGGGTAACGGATATTGATATTTCACAGTGATCTTATTCAGGAGACGATAATCAATACACGGCCTCAATGAACTATCCTTTTTGGCCACAAAGAAAAACCGGCACCAAGGGTGAAGAGGATGGTCTGATATGACCCTTCTCCAATGACTCCTTGATATAAGATCGCATAGCATCGTGTTCAGGTTCAGATAAGTTAAAAAGGCGACCCTTAGGAAATTTACCACCAGGCACTAACTCAATATCGCAATCGTAGCTTCTGTGAGGAGGTAAGGACACAGACTTACTTTCACTAAACACATCAGAAAAATCAGTCAAAAAGTCAGGAACATCCTGAGACTGGGGAGAGTGTTATGAATGTGCTAGAGAAGGTTTCTGAGCAGAGGCTCCCTCTGGTGGTTACAGACAGTACTGAACTTTTCAGCGACTAGTGGCAATCTGGAATCACGGACTGGTCTGATATAAGGGAGGTTCCTTCCCATGATGGTTGCCGGTGATCAATTGTTCTTGTCTCAATTGTGGTTCCTGGTTCATTTGGAAGTTTGCTGGAGTCTTGCCTGCATCTCCTGCTTTCAGATAAGATATTTTTTGCTTTTCTTTTTGTGCTTGCTTTTTGCATTGTTTTCTGCACTTTTGTGGAGGTCAGCCAGGTCCCCTCCTGGGGCCTGAGCTCCTCACAGTTTTTCTGCAGCCACTGTTATTTGCTCATTTGCTTTTTCCTGTTTTTTCAGCGGCTGCGGCTTGGTTTTTGTTCACACTTACCGTATTTTTTGGACCATAAGACGCACTTTTTTTCCTCCAAATTTGGGAGGAAAGTGTGGGTGCGTCTTATGCTCGGAATGTAACATGTGGGAGGGGGGCAGTGGGCAGCGGTGGAGTGGGATCAGCAGGAGGCAAGAAAATATCCCCTCTGCTGCAGGAAACAAGCGCTGGGGAAACCCCTGGTCCCTACTTAAGTGCAGTGAATATTAATCAGCTGCTTCCCCGCCCACCTATCAGCTGAGCAGTGAGCGGGGAGCAGCAGATCACAGAGCCACACAGTTTCCCCAGCGCCTGATTCCTGCAGCAGCTGGGCAGATCGGTGTCTGAAGGAGAAGGAGGCAGCAGGAGCAGCTGGCATACCTGACAGCCTGGGGCTGTGCTGATGGGAGGCTGAATGCTCCTGTGAAGGACCTGTGATGAGGTCATGAAGAGGGTGGGCTGGAGCATCACATGACCAAAGCCCTGCCTCTTCATGATGTCATCACAGGTCCTTCAGACACACTGTACAACAGAGAATTAATTAAAAGGTTAGGCTACTTTCACACTTGCATTTTTTTGTGCAGCGCATCATGCGCACATGAAACGCATACGTGTCACATTTCTATCAACTCTGTCTCTATCATCTCTGTCTATATCATCTGTCTCTATCATCTGTCTCTATCATCTCTGTCTCTATCATCTCTGTCTCTATCATCTCTGTCTCTATCATCTGTCTCTATCATCTCTGTCTCTATCATCTCTATCATCTCTGTCTCTATCATCTCTGTCTCTATCATCTCTGTCTCTATCATCTCTGTCTCTATCATCTGTCTCTATCATCTCTATCATCTCTGTCTCTATCATCTCTATCTCTATCATCTGTCTCTATCATCTCTGTCTCTATCATCTCTGTCTCTATCATCTCTGTCTCTATCATCTCTGTCTCTATCATCTGTCTCTATCATCTCTGTCTCTATCATCTGTCTCTATCATCTCTATCATCTCTGTCTCTATCATCTCTGTCTCTATCATCTGTCTCTATCATCTCTGTCTCTATCATCTGTCTCTATCATCTCTATCATCTCTGTCTCTATCATCTCTGTCTCTATCATCTCTGTCTCTATCATCTCTGTCTCTATCATCTCTATCATCTCTGTCTCTATCATCTCTGTCTCTATCATCTCTGTCTCTATCATCTCTGTCTCTATCATCTCTGTCTCTATCATCTGTCTCTATCATCTCTATCATCTCTGTCTCTATCATCTCTGTCTCTATCATCTGTCTCTATCATCTCTGTCTCTATCATCTGTCTCTATCATCTCTGTCTTTATCATCTCTGTCTCTATCATCTCTGTCTCTATCACCTGTCTCTATCATCTCTGTCTCTATCATCTGTCTCTATCATCTGTCTCTATCATCTGTCTCTATCATCTCTGTCTCTATCATCTCTGTCTCTATCATCTCTGTCTCTATCATCTGTCTCTATCAACTCTGTCTCTATCATCTGTCTCTATTTCTATGCAGCATGTATTTCTATGCAGCCGCACGATCCAGTCTGTGTGCCGGCGGCAGTTCCGGGTGTTCATGCGAGAGACTCACACGAAATCGTGCGAGTTTCTCGCATGTGTGACCCCGGCCTTATACTCACCCTCCAGCGTCTTCACATAGTAGTTTACAGACACCACACTGGTCCCGCAGCACCATCTCCTACCCGTAGCTTCCAACATAATAACATACTATTATATATAATAACACCACATATAATAGTATGTTATTAAATATTTTACCACATTTTTTGCTTCAAATATATTTTTCCCTATATTCCACCTCTAAAACCTGGGTGCGTCTTGTAGTCCGGTGCGTCTTATAGTCCGAAAAATACGGTAGATCTGATTTAGTGGTTGGCGAGATCGTGTGATCTCAGTATTTTTGTAATCAGAATTGTTGGATTTTTCGGATGTATTTAGTGAAAGTAAATCTGCATCTTTTCCCCCTCACAGGAGCTACGATTGCGCTATTGAATTAGTGCCTGGTGGTAAATTTCCTAAAGGTCGCCTTTTTAACTTGTCTGTACCTGAACACGATGCTATGCGATCTTATATCAAGGAGTCATTGGAGAAGGGTCATATCAGACCATCCTCTTCACCTTTGGGTGCCGGTTTTTTCTTTGTGGCCAAAAAGGATGGTTCATTGAGGCCGTGTATTGATTATCGTCTCTTGAATAAGATCACTGTGAAGTATCAATATCCGTTACCCTTGATTTCTGACCTGTTTTCCAGGGTGAAAAGTGCTAGTTGGTTTACCAAGCTTGACCTCAGGGGGGCGTATAACCTTATTCGCATTAAGCACGGGGATGAATGGAAGATGGCGTTTAATACCCCAGAGGGGCATTTTGAGTACCTAGTGATGCCCTTTGGGCTCACTAATGCTCCTTCCGTCTTCCAATCCTTCATGAATGATATTTTCAGGGATTTTGTGGATAAATTTCTGATTGTTTATTTGGATGATATCTTGATTTTTTTCCAGTGACTGGGACTCTCATGTGAAACATGTTCGGACTGTGTTCCAGATTTTGAGAGAGAATGCACTGTATGTGAAGGGATCAAAGTGTCTTTTTGGCGTACAGAAGGTCTCATTTCTGGGATTCATTTTGTCTCCGTCTGTTATTGAAATGGACCCGGTCAAGGTTCAAGCCATCTGTGATTGGGTCCAACCTACTTCATTAAAGGCTCTTCAGACATTTTTGGGTTTTGCCAATTTTTATCATAAATTTATTGGTAATTTCTCCGGTATTGTTAAACCATTGACTGATTTGACCAAAAAGGGTTCTGATGTGGTGAATTGGCCTCCTGAGGCAGTCTCTGCGTTTCAGGAACTTAAGCAGAGATTCACTTCTGCTCCTGTTCTACGGCAGCCTGATGTTTCTCTACCATTTCAGGTGGAGGTTGATGCCTCTGAAATTGGGGCAGGTGCCGTTTTGTCCCAAAGAGATCCAGAGACCTCTAAGAGTAACCCTTGTGCCTTTTTCTCTCGAAAATTTTCTCCAACTGAACGTAATTATGACGTGGGTAATCGGGAGTTATTGTCCATGAAGTTGGCCTTTGAAAAGTGGAGACATTGGCTGGAAGGAGCCAAACATCAGGTGGTGGTTCTCAAGGACCATAAGAATCTGGTTTATCTCGAATCAGCCAAGCGACTTAATCCTAGACAGGCCAGGTGGGCCTTGTTTTTCACACGTTTTAATTTTGTGGTTTCTTTTCTTCCTGACACTAAGAATGTTAAGGCGGATGCCCTCTCGAGAAGTTTCTTTGCGGACTCTCCTGAGTTATCTGATCCTACTGTTATTTTGAAAGAGGGTGTAGTTCTTTCCGCCATCTCGCCCAATTTGAAACTGGCCTTGGAAGGGTGTCAGGAGGATAAACCTGAGCGCTGCCCTATTGGGAAATTGTTTGTCCCAGACCAGTGGAAGAAGAGTGTGATGTCTGAGATTCATTGTTCCGCGTTGGCTGGTCATCCCGGGATTTTTGGTACCAGAGACTTGGTGAGTCAGTTCTTTTGGTGGCCTACTTTGTCTCGTGACATTAGCGAATTTGTGCAGTCCTGTGGGACTTGCTCTCGCTCCAAGCCTTGCTCTCGCTCTAGTGGTTTGTTAATGCCATTACCTGTGCCCAAGAGGCAATGGACCCATATCTCTATGGATTTTATTTCCGACCTCCCTGTTTCTCAGAGAATAACCGTTATCTGGGTAATCTGTGATAGGTTTTCCAAGATGACACATCTTGTGCCATTACCTAAGTTACCTTCCTCCTCCGAATTGGTGCCTTTGTTCCTTCAGCACGTGGTTCGGTTACATGGCATTCCGGAGAACATTGTGTCTGACAGAGGAGTCCAGTTTGTTTCCAGATTTTGGAGAACATTTTGTTCTAAACTTGGTGTTCAATTATGTTTCTCCTCTGCTTTTTATCCTCAGACCAATGGACAAACCAAGAGAACAAACCTGACCTTGGAGACTGATTTGAGATGTTTTGTGTCTGCTGATCAAGATGACTGGGTCTCTTTTTTGCCTTTGGCTGAGTTTGCTCTTAATAATAGGGCTAGCTCTGCCACCTTGATGTCTCCATTTTTCTGCAATTTTGGGTTTCACCCTCGATTTTCTTCGGGACAGGCGGAGGCTTCTGTCTGTCCGGGTGTTGACTCTGTTGTGGAGCGACTGCAGCAGATTTGGGACCAGGTAGTGGAGAGGTTGTCTCTCTCTCAGGAGAAGGCCCAACGGTTTGCCAACCGGCATAGGACTGATGGTCCTCGGTTTAAAGTGGGGACTTGGTTTGGTTGTCCTCAAGAAATATCCCTATGAGGGTTGCATCTCCAAAGTTTAAGCCCAGGTTCATTGGACCTTATAAGATCATGGAGATTCTTAATTCTGTTTCCTTCCGTTTGCTTCTTCCAGGGACATTTAAGATCCACAACGTGTTCCACAAGTCCTTATTGAAGAGGTTTGTCGAGCCAGTGGTTCCTATGGCTGCACCTCCTGACCCTGTTTTGGTTGAGGGCAATCTGGAGTATGTGGTTGAGAAGATATTGGATTCTCGTGTTTCTAGACAGCGACTCCAGTATTTGGTTAAGTGGAGAGGTTATGGTCAGGAGGAAAATTCTTGGGTGTTTGCTTCGGACATCCATGCTAGGAGACTGATCCGTGCCTATCACCGAGCTCATCCTGATCGGCCTGGTTGCACAAGTGAAGGTTCGGTGACCCCTCCTCAAGGGGGGTACTGTTATTAATGTGCTAGAGATAGTTTCTTAGCAGAGGCTCCCTCTGGTGGTTACAGACAGTACTGAACCTTTCAGCGAGGAGAGACAATCTGGAATCACGGACTGGTCTGATATAAGGGAGGTTCCCTCCCATGATGGTTGCCGGTGATCAATTGTTCTTGTCTCAATTGTGGTTCCTGGTTCATTTGGAAGTTTGCTGGAGTCTTGCCTGTAACTCCTGCTTTCAGAAAAGATATTTTTCTTTTGTGCTTGCTTTTTGCATTGTTTTCTGCATTTTTGTGGAGGTCAGCCAGGTCCCCTCCTGGGGCCTGAGCTCCTCACAGTTTTTCTGCAGCCACTGTTATTTGCTCATTTGCATTTTCCTGTTTTTCAGCGGCTGCTGCTTGGTTTTTGTTCACACTGAGATCTGATTTAGTGGGTGGCGAGATCGTGTGATCTCAGTATTTTTGTAATCAGAATTGTTGGATTTTTGTAGGGTTTTCTGGGTTGCAGAAAGTAATCTCTCCTGTCCTATCCTATTTAGTCAGCTTGTGGCCCCAGCATTTGCTCAGTCTATTTTCTGCCTATGTTTGTATTTTCATCTTGTCTAACCGCCATTATATGTTTGGGGGCTTCCTATTTTCTTTGGGGATCTGCTCCAGGGCAGAAAGCTTTCATCTTTCTGCCTTTAGGTGTAGTTATTAGTGTTGAGCGATACTGCTCGATATCTAAAAATATCGGATCGGAATGGTATCGCCGATATCACTAAATATCGGCGATATCCGATTCCGATACCGGAAGTCCCATGTAAGTCTATGGGAACAAAATATCGCAACTAAAAAATACCTTTATTTCCTTGTAAACACTAAATATACACACATAGAATACATATATATATATATATATATATATATACATGTCATTGTGACATATATATATACATATATGTATAGTTTATACACTTCTACATAGTAAAATATCCTCTGATTCAATTGCCGGTTAAAGCCGGCTTCTGTGAAAAGACAGAAGCACCCGACATGAAATGACACTTGGTGTACATAGGGTTAACCATGTTTTTTCATGTCGTTTGCAATCTGATTTGCACAAACAATTACATCAGTCTATGTGTGCAAAATTTCACACCTGTAGGGGTTAATTAAAGGTGTAAATTTGTTGTAAAAAAAAACGGACTTTTTTGCTACGAATTTACACCTTTAATTAAACCCTACAGGTGTGAAATTTTGCACACATAGACTGATGTAATTGTTTGTGCAAATCAGATAGCAAAGGACATGAAAAGACATGGTTAACCCTATGTACACCAAGTGTCATTTCATGTCGGGTTCTGCATTTTCACAAAAGCCGTCAATTGAATTAGCGGCTATTATACTATGTAGAAGTGTATGAACTATAAATATAAATATATATATATGTGTCACAAATTCAATGACATGTATATATATATATATGAGGTGTAAAATTGTTTAAAAAAAATGCGTGGGCTCCCGCCCTATTTTCACAACCAGACAGATAAAGCCAGCGAATGGGGGCAGATAATAATAGCCCAGAGAGGGACCATTATTTTTACCCCCCCCCCTGGCTACTAACATCTGCCCCCAGACACCCCAGAAAAGACAAATCTATAATTAGATTCGCCCTTTCTGGCACTTTGCCCGTCTATTCCCATTGCCCTGTAGTGGTGGCGAATGGGTTAATATGGGGTTAAAGCTACATTGCAATTGAAAGGTGACCTTAAGCCAGGTTAGTAATTGAGAGCTGTCAATTAGACAACTATCAATTATTAATCCTATTGCATGAAATAAAAATAAAACACACACACTTTAATTAAAAATCATTTTAATGAAATAAAGACACATGTTTTTGACCATCTTTTATTTGACTGCAAAAACCATTTCCTGTAATAAAAATAAAATAAAAAAGCAAAATTATTCTTACCTATCCCATGCACAGTCAGGTCCCACGGTGTAATCCTTCAGAAAGGGTTAATTTTTACTGCAGGGACCGCAGCTAATGCTGCAGCCTCACAGTATACCCCCAAATGAATGAGTTCCTCTCCTGGCTGACAGGAGAGGAAGTGGAAAGCTTAATTGATTGCTTTCCACTTTCACTTCAGGTCAGCCAGGGACACAATCAGTGACGTCAGAGGGAACTGATTAACAAAAATAGGGGTTCCCTTCGAATAAAAAATGGCGTCGGGTCCCCCCTATTTTTGTTAACCAGCCAGATGAAGCAGACCGCTGAGGCCTGGATTTTCAGGCTGTTAAGGAGCCAAGATCCATGGACCTTGCCAGCCTGATAATACCAGGCCACAGCAGTCTGCATATCTTGGCTGATTAACAAAAATAGGGGATCTCCTCGAAAAAAATTGGCGTGGGGTCCCCCCTATTTTTGTTAACCAGCCAGATGAAGCAGACCGCTGAGGCCTGGTTTTTCAGGCTGGTAAGGATCCAATATCCATGGACCTTGCAAGCCTGATAATACCAGGCCACAGCAGTCTGCTTAGCTTGGCTGGTTAACAAAAATAGGGGATCCCCTCGAAAAAAAAACGGCGTAGGGGTCCCCCTATTTTTGTTAACCAGCCAAGTAAAATGCAGACTGCTGCGGCCTGGTATTAAAAGACTGTCAAGGCCCATGGATTTTGGCCCTCAACAGCCTGATAATACCAGGCTACAGCAGCCCCACATTTGGCGCATCAAAAGATGTGCCAATTGTGGCACTTTACCCGGCTCTTCCCACTGCCCTGTAGCGGTGGCAAGTGGGGTAATAAGGGGTTAATGTCACCGTTGATTGCACGGTGACAATAAGCCCGGTTAATAATGGAGAGGTGTCAATAAGACACCGATCCATTATTAATCCCAAAGTTATTAAATGTATAAAAAAAGACAAAGCAAGAAAAAGTCTTTTAATGAAATAAAAGAGACAACACAGTTTTCATTAATTTTATTATACACTCATTCCTGCGACGCCATCGATCTCCTGTAAAAAAAGAAAAAAAACAAACCAACAGTATACCACCTGTCCGACGCAGTCCATAGTAACGACAGTCCCACGACGATCCAGCTCTGCTACATCGCAATGACAGGCAGAGCCTGTCATCGCAACGCAGCACAGCTGATTACCTGCTTCCCCGGCGGTGACGTCATCGGACTGACTGCTTTACGGCCGGGATTACCCAGCAGTCACTGCAGTTATCGCGAGAAACTGCATGTGACCGCCGGGGAAAGATGATGGCGGCCATGAAGCAGTCCAGCCCGTGACCGCCGGAGATCTTCTGCCAGGTAAGTGCCGCTGACTCCTGACAGACCCGACCGACGGACACTGACAATGACAGTGACAATCCGGTATCCGATAAGACGAAAATAGCGGAACTAAGTATCGAAAGGCCGATAGAGCTAATATCGGCCGATACCCGATACTTGCGGTATTGTATCGCTCAATACTAGTAGTTATCTCTCAGGTTGTGACGAGGCGTCTAGGATCAACATAGGAACGCTCCACGGCTACCTCTAGTTGTGTCGTTAGTTTAGGAATCTGCAACCCATCAGTTACCAACATCTCATGTGTTCGGCTGCCCTGCTGTTGTTCCTGTTCTCCTCAGCTACCGAAACATAACAGGAGAGGCAGAAAAAACTGGAGTGTCAGCATTAACACATTGGCAGCCCCAACTGGTCACAGACACAGATTTCCAATCCAAAACAGGATTATGAATCTGTAACCAAGGGAAACCCATTACAATAATGTCATGCAGATTATGCAACACCAGAAATTTGCAACTCTCCTGATGATCTGGTTCAACCCTCATTATCACCTGAGTAGAAAACTGGGTTTATTCTCCGCCAAAGGGGTAGAATCAATGCCCAGTAGGGGAATAGACTTCCGCAGGGGTATCATGGGAAAGCCACAACGTTTGGCGAAGTCAAAATCCATCAGGTTAATAGCTGCTCCTGAATCAACAAAAGCCTGAGCCGAAAATGTGGACATGGAGCAAATCAGGGTAACAGTTAACAGAAATTTAGTCTGAACACTACCCAAGACAACTGAGCGCGCAAAACGTCTTCCCCGCTTATGGCAGATGGAAATAGCATGAGAGGCGTCACCACAGTAGAAACATAACCCATTGCGCTTTCGAAACTCATGACGCTGTGCCCCAGAAGTCACTCCATCACACTGTATGGGCTCAGGAGCTGGCCCACAAGGCAACACCATCTGCGCTCACGCAAACGTCTGTCAATTTGAATGGCCAAAGACATAGAATCTTTGATACCAGAGGGAACAGGGAATCCCACCATAACGTCCTTCACATTCTCTCACAGACCCTTCCAAAAAAGGGCTGCCAAAGCATCATCATTCCATTTGGTCAGGACTGCCCACTTTTGAAATTTCTGACAGTACAGTTCAGCGGCTTCACAGCCCTGACTTAACGCCAACAAGGTTTTTTCAGCTTAATCAGTGACATTAGGTTCATCGTACAACAACCCCAGAGCCTGAAAAAATACATCAACATCATTCAAAACAGGATCCCCAGGTGTCAGGGAAAAAGTCCAATCCTGAGGGTCGCCGCGCAGGAGAGAGATGACAAATTGAACCTGCTGCGCTGCGTTCCCTGAGGACTTAGGCTTTAAGGCAAAAAACAACTTACAGTTATTTTTGAAATTCAGAAATTTAGCCCGATCCCCCAAAAACAAATCTGGCATGGGGATCCTAGGTTCCACAACCGGCAACCTAGCAAGATAGGTAGCAATACTCCGAACCTCAGTGGCAAGCTGATCCACACGGCCAGACAACTGTGCAAACTCCATTGAGAGAAAAAAATCCTCCTCAGCACCCAGAGAGAAAGAGGGAAAAATAAAAAATCTCTGACAACTCTGACAACTTTTTTCTTTCCACACTATTTTTCCCTTCTGTGAGTACCATATAATTTCAGTTTTGGCCAGTGATACTGTTATGTTTAGGTAGCTGAGGAGAAATAGCAAAAACGGCAATACATAAAAGAGGCTGGAACCTATTGGATTGCAGTAACTTGAACTAACCACACAACTAGAGGCAGCCTTGGAGCGTTCCTACGTTGATCCTAGACGCCTCGTCACAGCCTGAGAGATAACTACACCTAAAGGCGGAAAGATGAAAGCTATCTGCCCCGGAGCAGATCCCCAAAGAAAATAGGAAGCCCCCAGACATGTAATGGTGGTTAGACAAGAAGAAATCACGGACACAGATAGAGAATAAAATGAGCAAACGCTGGGGCTCAATCTGTCTAGACAGAAAACTACAGGAAAGAATTCTGACTGCAATCCAACAAAAAACCCTAAAAAATACCAACACTTCTGATTGCCAAAAAACCTGAGATCACACGATCTCATCCACCTAAATCAGATCTCCGCAGCCACTGAAAAAACAGCAAAAAGCAAATGAACAAATAACAGTAGCTATAGATAAACTGAGAGGAGCACAGGCCCCAGGAGGGGACCCGACTGACCTCCACAAAAGTGCAGAAAACTATGCAAAAAGCAAGCACAAAAAGAAAAGCAGAAAATATCTTATATGAAAGCAGCAGATGCAGGCAAGACTCCAGCAAACTTCCAAATGAACCAGGAACCACAATTGAGACAAGAACAATTGATCACCGGCGAACATCATGGGAGGGAACCTCCCTTATATTAGTCCAGTCAGTGATCCCAGATTCCTTGCTGCAAGGTTCAGTACTGTCTGTAACCACCAGAGGGAGCCTCTGCTCAGAATCCATCTCTAGCACATTCACAACACCGAAGCATATATTCCGGCAAAACTATCCAAGTAGGGCAACCTCCTCCTTCTTCAGGCTGAATCTCATATTCTTGTCCTTCAGAGCTGACTCGTTGCTTCACCCGGTACGGGTCCTTTTCCCATTGATTTTCCAGTTTATTCCGGGGACGTTTTTCCCGCAGTAAGACACAGTCCCCGACCTGAAGACCTTTTCCCTGCTATGGAGTCCTTTCCGCATGTTCCAACTCTCGAAGCCTGGTCTGTACCAAGCGATACAAAGTCTGTAAGCGATGACGGTGTTCATGAACCCAGGTGGACACCCTCATCCGTGGGTAGTCCTCTTCTGAATCCAACCCCAGCTCAGTGATTCCTTTTCCTGCACGGCCGAAGAAGAGAGTGTAGGGGGCATAACCAGTGGTTCAGTGTACTCGACTGTTGTATACCCAAACTAATTCGGAGACATAGTCAGGCCACCGAGCTTTCCGATCTTCCTCCAGGGTCCTCAACATTTGGATTAACATACGATTGAACCGTTCACAGGCACCATTCCCCTGGGGGTGGTGCGGTGTGGTGCGAGACTTCTCAATTTGATATATTCGATATAATTCTTCCATCACCTTTCCTAAGAAACAAGCTCCCTGATCAGAATGGATTAGCTTCGGACAGCTGTAAACTTGAATAAAATATTTGCAGATGGCATGTGCAGCTGATTCCACAGTTTGATCCCGGTTGGGGTCACGACGGCAAACTTCGTGAAATGATCTATCATCACTAGTGTAGAGCGATACGATACCGCAAGTATCGGGTATCGGCCGATATTAGCTGTTTCGGCCTTTCGATACTTAGTTCCGATATTTTCCATATATCGTATACCGGAATCGGAAGTTCCCATAATTCTTTGAGAGGCAATGTGATTTTAGTCAGCCAATGAGGAATCCTAAGAAGTGTGGGCACATCCTGTACTGCTGCGGTCATGTTAACTAATGGCATGGCTGTGATTGGATGCTGAAATGATGTCAGAATGCACTATAAAAGGCGCCGCCGCCATTTTAGCGTCACTGTGCTGTGAATTCAGTAAGGGACAGAACGCTGCTGTGCTGACTCTGAGGGACAGTTAGAGATTGCGATTTAGTGTACTGTGCTGTAGGCAGGCTAGCACCAACCGCTGTGTAAAGCTTCCTTTTGCCTGCAGTGTTTTAACAGCTCTGCAAGGTGTGTGTGAGTGCAGGTGATGCTGCAGTTTGCTCTGCATGCAACGCTATCTGTAGGCATCTGCACGTGTCACTCACAGACTCTTTTTTTTTTCTTCAGTGTAATTCTTGCTGCTCCATGCAATTTAACTGTTAGTGTGACGCGCTTCCATCCGTATCCAATACATTGGTTGCAAACACTATAGAAGTAGACAAAGGAGTAGCCTTTCACAGATTGTGAACAGTTGTGTTTCAGTGTTCACTTCAGTCTGTGTTTTTTATTTTTTGAGTGCACATCACGCTCCAGTTACTTGTTCAAGCACTGCTGCTTGTACTCTGCTGAGCGTGTCTCAGTGCCTCATCCTTTTCATTTCTCTCCAATTGGTTCTGCTCCATTCCATTTAAAATAAATATAATCTATTAGTGTGACGCGCTTCCATCCGTATCCAATACATTGGTTGCAAACACTATAGAAGTAGACAAAGGAGTAGCCTTTCACAGATTGTGAACAGTTGTGTTTCAGTGTTCACTTCAGTCTGTTTTTTATTTTTTGAGTGCACATCACGCTCCAGTTACTTGTTCAAGCACTGCTGCTTGTACTCTGCTGAGCGTGTCTCAGTGCCTCATCCTTTTCATTTCTCTCCAATTGGTTCTGCTCCATTCCATTTAAAATAAATATAATCTATTAGTGTGACGCGCTTCCATCCGTATCCAATACATTGGTTGCAAACACTATAGAAGTAGACAAAGGAGTAGCCTTTCACAGATTGTGAACAGTTGTGTTTCAGTGTTCACTTCAGTCTGTGTTTTTTATTTTTTGAGTGCACATCACGCTACAGTTACTTGTTCAAGCACTGCTGCTTGTACTCTGCTGAGCGTGTCTCAGTGCCTCATCCTTTTCATTTCTCTCCAATTGGTTCTGCTCCATTCCATTTAAAATAAATATAATCTATTAGTGTGACGCGCTTTCATCCGTATCCAATACATTGGTTGCAAACACTATAGAAGTAGACAAAGGAGTAGCCTTTCACAGATTGTGAACAGTTGTGTTTCAGTGTTCACTTCAGTCTGTGGTTTTTATTTTTTGAGTGCACATCACGCTCCAGTTACTTGTTCAAGCACTGCTGCTTGTACTCTGCTGAGCGTGTCTCAGTGCCTCATCCTTTTCATTTCTCTCCAATTGGTTCTGCTCCATTCCATTTAAAATAAATATAATCTGTTAGTGTGACGCGCTTCCATCCGTATCCAATACATTGGTTGCAAACACTATAGAAGTAGACAAAGGAGTAGCCTTTCACAGATTGTGAACAGTTGTGTTTCAGTGTTCACTTCAGTCTGTGTTTTTTATTTTTTGAGTGCACATCACGCTCCAGTTACTTGTTCAAGCACTGCTGCTTGTACTCTGCTGAGCGTGTCTCAGTGCCTCATCCTTTTCATTTCTCTCCAATTGGTTCTGCTCCATTCCATTTAAAATAAATATAATCTATTAGTGTGACACGCTTCCATCCGTATCCAATACATTGGTTACAAACACTATAGAAGTAGACAAAGGAGTAGCCTTTCACAGATTGTGAACAGTTGTGTTTCAGTGTTCACTTCAGTCTGTGTTTTTTATTTTTTGAGTGCACATCACGCTCCAGTTACTTGTTCAAGCACTGCTGCTTGTACTCTGCTGAACGTGTCTCAGTGCCTCATCCTTTTCATTTCTCTCCAATTGGTTCTGCTCCATTCCATTTAAAATAAATATAATCTATTAGTGTGACACGCTTCCATCCGTATCCAATACATTGGTTGCAAACACTATAGAAGTAGACAAAGGAGTAGCCTTTCACAGATTGTGAACAGTTGTGTTTCAGTGTTCACTTCAGTCTCTGCGTAATAAGCACACTTAGGCCTTATAACTTTTCTGACTTTCTTTATCAATCTACCAAGATGAAGAAGGCAGGGAGTAAGGCACGTGCTCGTGGCCGTGGAGTTTCAGCAGGGAGAGGACGTGGGGATTCTGTGGCTGCTGCCGCCCTCAGTGACACAGCATCCACCAGTTTTACCCATGAGCGTTCCTTTATGCGCAGTTTGGTAGGAGCTCGGCGTGCCCCCCTGCTGCGGGAAGGACAAATTGAAGCCGTTGTTGGTTGGATGGCAGCCAATGCATCGACTTCAATTCCTTCCACCTCCTCTCAGGAACACAACACTGTTGAGCAACCATCTGTCTGTTCACCGCCTGTCAAATTGCCCAGGCAGTCAAAGAGTTCTGTACAGGAGCCAGCTGAGTCCTTGCTTCTGTTCTCAGAATCTGTTGGCTCGCAAACACGGGCACAGGCAAGCAGCATTCTGCAATTTGAAGAAGAGGGAGTATGCAGTGATGCGCAACAGCTGTGTCTCTCTCAATCTGAAGAGGCGGGTGAGCCAGTGCCGATGGACAGCACACCGCAGAACGCATCTTATGATGATGATGAGACTCAGGTGCCAGGTTTTGTGGAGCATGGTGCTGCCCAGACCATCCAACAGCAGCAGGTGTTGAAAGAGGGTAGTGGAGATGATGAAGTCCGAGACCCAACATGGCGTGAGCAACAGGAAGGTGGTGGGAGCAGCTCTGAGGAAGAGATTGTCCCAACGGTACAAAGAGGAGGGAGAGGTAGGCTGCAGACTCGCTTGCCTGTAGCCTCCAGTTTGGCACCTGTTGGGAGCAGTTCTCTTAGAAATGTCAAAATTGGCGCTCCCATGACTTGCACTGCGTGGTCCTTTTTTGACAGACTTGTAGATGATATTTGCTATGTTCAATGCAAGCTGTGTAAGCAAAAAGTTAAAAGAGGTAAAAATATCAGTAACCTGAATACCACAAATATGTGGAAACATGTACGGACAAAGCACGTAGCTGAGTTACAAAGACACACTGGAGATGTAGGCCAACCTGCAGCAGCACCTACATCTTCAGGTCGTGTTGGAGCCTCTACCTCCAGCTCACACACACCTGGTTCGGCTTCCTCACAGGATCTCCATGGAAGAACCTCGGTCACTGTTGTCCATAGACAAACTGTTATTCCACCCACAGCAGCAAGTTCACAGTCATCGTCACACTCCCAGACCACAAAACAGCCATCGGTACCACAGGCATGGGATAAAAGACGGCCATACTCGGCAAACCATCCACGAGCACAGGCTCTGAATGCTGGCATTGCAAAACTCCTGTCCCTTGAAATGCTGTCATTCAGGCTGGTGGAGACTGACAGTTTCAGGAACTTTATGGCATTGGCAGTCCCACAATATAATGTGCCAAGCCGATTTTATTCAGCAGGCAAGCCGTCCCTGCTCTGCAAAAACATGTCGAGGGAAACATTAAACATGCGCTACTAAACGCCGTCAGTAGCAGGGTCCACCTGACCACCGATGCATGGACCAGTACCCATGGCCAGGGACGATACCTTTCCCTCACTGCCCATTGGGTCAATGTTGTGGAGCCGGGTACAGATCTTGCCAGTGGCGCTGTACGTGTTCTGCCAACTCCAAGGATTGCAGGAATCCAGTCTGTACACATTGATTCCTCCTCCTACTCCAGTTCCTCAGAATCATCGCTGCACGAGCCGTCACGGTATACCTCCACATGGACCCGTGAACGCTTACCTGTTGCGACCGATATGAGCACAGTCGTGGCCAAACGTCAACAGGCCGTCCTGAAATTAATTTCCATGAGGAATCGAAGCCACACAGCGCAGGAGCTCTGGGATGCCATCAAGCAGGAGAGCGACGTGTGGTTTTTGTCAGCTAATCTCCAGCCAGGCTTGGTAGTGTGTGACAATGGCCGAAATCTGGTGGCAGCTCTGGGCCTTGGCAACCTCACTCACATACCATGTCTGGCACATGTGCTCAACTTGGTCGTGCAGAGTTTTTTGAGGGACTATCCGGATCTTGATGCACTGCTGCACAAGGTCCGCCTAGAGTGCGCTCACTTGCGACGTTCCAGCATGGCCAGATCGCGCATTGCAGCTCTGCAAGTCAGATTTCGCCTTCCTGAACATCGCATCATATGTGACGTACCCACCAGGTGGAATTCCACGTTACATATGTTGGAGCGGTTGTGTGAGCAGCAGCCAGCAGTAATGGAGTATCAGCTGCAACAGGCGCAATCAACTCGCAATTTGCGCCGTTCACACTTCACCACTACTGAGTGGGCCTCTATGAAGGACATCTGCGACGTTTTGCATGCGTTTGATGTCTCAACGCGGATGGCGAGTGCAGATGATGCACTAGTCAGCATGACTGTCCCCCTTATCTGCCTGCTTCAGAAATCACTGAAAGCACTAAAGGAAGAGGTTTTGGAAGAGGTGGAGGATGAGGAGTCACAAATTCAATTACCTTCAGGACAGTCATCGCAACGTGGTTCCTCACAAAGGGCTGGGCAGGGCTCACTTTGTGAGGAGGATGAGGAGGAGGAGGAGGAGTCAATGGAGGAGGAAGAAATCCCTACAGAGGGAGGTACACAACGCTCTAGTCAGTATGTAGAGCGAGGGTGGGGTGATGCAGAGGAGGCAGAGATGACGCCTCTTCCAGAGGACAGCCTTTGTTGGCCAATTGGGAGTCTGCAGCACATGGTTGATTTCATGCTTCAGTGCCTGAGAAACAACCGCCGCATCGCCCACATTCTCACCACGTCAGATTATTGGGTGTACACCCTCCTAGACCCTCGCTACCGGGACAACTTACAAACCCTCATCACACCGGTGAACCGGGACCGTAAAATGCAGGAGTACCAAGACACACTGGTGTAATCCATACTGTTGTACATTCCAGCCGAGAGAGCTGCTGCTGCTGCTACTGCTTTACAAAGCAGCTCTGTGCGTCGAGGCAGTGTAGACACCTCTACAACAAGAGGGAGCACAAGCAGCGCCTCTGCACAGGGCAAGAGCTGTATGTTACAAATGTGGCGAAGTTTTGTGACAGCGCCAGCAAGGTCTACACCATCCGAGACGGCTCCAGTCACCAGGAAGAAACGTTTCCGTAAGATGGTGACAGACTACTTGGCTTTCCCTCTAAGTGTACTCCCAGATGCCTCTTCCCCTTTCAAATTTTGGGTCTCTAAGTTGGATACATGGCCAGAGCTTAGCCAGTATGCATTGGAGCTGCTGGCTTGCCCTGCTGCCAGTGTATTATCTGAGCGCGTCTTTAGTGCTGCAGGTGGTGTAGTAACAGACCGTCGCATGCGACTATCCTCAGAGAATGTAGATCGGTTTACTTTTCTGAAAATGAACAAGGCATGGATCTCACCTGAATTTGCCTGTCCGTTTTCAGATTAAATAACTGTTAGGCAACGTTTTCCATGTCTCCTCTTATGTTCATCTTTCTACCACCTGAACTCTACTCCCTGGGCTACAACACCGCCATTTGTTGCTCGTAAGTAATTGGCAGGGGTACTGACTCCTGGCCAGCCTGGTTACAGCACGACAGCTGTTTCCTGGCAGTGTGAACGTCAATTATCCTCCAATAAGTTGTGCTGTCGTGTTGCATTCGGGTTAGCCGACTCTATGGTGCCTGCAGTTTAGGTGATTCCTATGTGTGCTGTGGGATATGTAAATAAAGGCTGTTTCCATTGTGACAATAGGACAAGCACCCACTGTAGGACTGTGTGATTCGGTAACTGCGGACGGCTTGCGTCCTGTCAACTTACATTTTCATGGGTGCGTTCTGCTACCCGTCCGGGGTCCAGTACCGTCAACTGGTTCTCCCCAGTGCCTTTGGCCTAGGTGCCTCCATCTCCGTATCCGAGTTCCACCAACGTCTGCTGGTTCTTGGTAGTGCTTTGGAGCACAGGTACCTCCTGCTTAGTAACCGTGTCACAGTAACGTCAGCTGGTACTCGGTTGTGACATTGCCTCTTTTCCTTCTGCTACCCGTCCGGGGTCCAGTACCGTCAACTGGTTCTCCCCAGTGCCTTTGGCCTAGGTGCCTCCATCTCCGTATCCGAGTTCCACCAACGTCTGCTGGTCCTTGGTAGTGCTTTGGAGCACAGGTACCTCCTGCTTAGTAACCGTGTCACAGTAACGTCAGCTGGTACTCGGTTGTGACATTGCCTCTTTTCCTTCTGCTACCCGTCCGGGGTCCAGTACCGTCAACTGGTTCTCCCCAGTGCCTTTGGCCTAGGTGGCTCCATCTCCGTATCCGAGTTCCACCAACGTCTGCTGGTCCTTGGTAGTGCTTTGGAGCACAGGTACCTCCTGCTTAGTAACCGTGTCACAGTAACGTCAGCTGGTACTCGGTTGTGACATTGCCTCTTTTCCTTCTGCTGCCCCTCCGGGTTCCAGCACAGTCAGCTGGTCCTCGTTACTTCCATTGTCTCTTGCTCCATCTGATACCCGTCAGGGTTCCAGTAACGTCAGCTGGTTCTCGGAAATTAGACGACCTTAAAGACCACCCAGAAGAAGATGACGACAACAAGGACGACAAGCATGAAGCCAACCAGCCTGAACACCATCACAAAGAAAAAATAAAAGATTACCCAGAAGAAGATCACCAACAGGACAAAGAAGGTTAAGACAAACTACAAGATACAGAACAAGAGACAGAAGAACAATAAGCAGAAGATCAAAAAGCAGAAGAACATGAAGTATAAGACCAAAATGAAGAGCAAAATATATGCTCTAAATTCTAAGCAGAAGAAGACTAAGCAGTGTATGGGGGTGAGTCCATTCCTCCTCGTGGTGCCCCTGGAAAATGCCTGCTGCTGCAGGCTAAACTGAACACGGACAAATACTGTTGTAATTTAAATCTTTTGTGACAGCAAGAACGGAAGGATGAACAATTCATACTTTTACAGATTACAAGTACAGGAATCTCTGTCACAAATAAGAATATGATGAAGAAGATGAAGAGGAAGAAGATGAAGAATTTGAATATGAAGAAGATTAATTAGTTTAATAATAACAATATGAGTAATGTAAACAAAAACATGAATAGCAAGAAGTTTAAGAAGAAGATTAAGAAGGTGAAGATGAAGAATAATTTGATGAGAAAGATGATGCTGCTGAAGATTATGAAGGAGAAAGTGTGGCACTGGCAAAAGTTAAAAAGGTGAAGAGCATGGAAGTTGTGAAACATACATATTTGCCAAAATAGAAAAAAGGTTAACAACATTGTCAATTTGTTAGTCAATCCAAACGTATTTCCAAAAAAATATATATTAATGCTATTCCAATGCATTGGGTTAAACATGTATGCCTTTATTGTCTCCTCAACCTCCCCCAATACATTCTACATTAGTCTTTGTTGTTTTCCTTCATGTACAATTAACCAACAAGGCAAGAATGGTTTTTTTTAATGTCGATATTTGGTTCCCATAGACTTACATGGGACTTCCGGTATCGGAATCGGATATCGACGATATTTAGTGATATCGGCGATACCATTCCGATCCGATATTTTTAGATATCGAGCAGTATCGCTCAACACTAATCATCACTAAACAATGTTCATACCCCTGGTCGGCTAGCCCAATGGTTATATAATCTATCATTAACAGCTCCAGGGGTGCGGATGTTACGATAGTCTGTATGGGAGACATTTGCTCTGGTGGTTGGCCAATTCACAAGTCCGACACATCCTACACGCCTCTTCCAATAAAGCCTTCAGCCGGGGATGGTAAACAAATCGCTGTAGCCACTTTAAAGTCTTCTCCTGACCAAAGTGTGCTCCAATTTTTTGTGCCTCAGTAGCTATCTCGGGTAACAGTGTTTCCGGGACTAAAACTTGCCAAGTAGCACCCAGCTCTCTTTGAAGCTGCACTTTCCAATACAACAATCCATTCTTCATCTGGAGGTGCTCCCACTGTCAAAGAATCTGTAGGGTTTCTGGGGATAGAGAATTTCTCTCTCTCACTGGGAAGTCTCTTTGATGTCACCCACTGTCTCAGCAGAGCAAGCTTGCTATCTTCTTGTTGTAACCGAACCCACTCATCCCGGGCTCGCCCCAAGATGCCTTTCCAAGTCCAGACTTGCATCTGGTCCTGCGTAGCCACCATCGTCCTGGTGGGACTTAGGAACCTTGGTATCTCCTCATTTTCCAACTCTTAATCCCTACTCCGCCAAGGTTTAGTGTGTCTCGCCCTAGACAGGGTATCAGCATGAGTGTTCTCAGCTCCTCTTTTGTAAGCAATCTTATACTGAAACTTTTCCATTCTGGCCACCCAACATTGTTCCAGGGCTCCCAACTTTGTGTTCTCTAGGTGAGCCAATGGGTTGTTGTCGGTGCGCACTAAGACTTCGGACCCGGACAGATGTTCCGTGAACCTCTCCATCATAGCCCACACCAACGCCAGCAGTTCCAACTTAAAAGATCTGTAGTTGTCCAGATTACGTTCAGAATCATGAAGGGATCAACTAGCATAAGCTATCACCTTCACTCTTCCGTCCTGTATGTGCTACAACACAGCCCCAAGTCCATGCAAGCTCCCATCAGTGTGGATAATAAACGGTAGAGATAAGTCCGCATAGGCAAGCACAGGAGCTTCCGTCAAAGCTTTCTTGAAAGGCCTTTTCATGATGTTCCTTCCACCGAATAGTCCAGCTCTTTGCACCCGAGGGCACTCCCTTCAGCAGCTCCAGCAATGGTTTTACTATGCGGGCGAAGTCCTTCACAAAACTGCAGTAATACCCAGTCAGTCCCGGGAATTCTCGAACGTCCTTTACATTTCTGGAGTGGGCCAATCCTGAATCACAGCAATCATCTCTCGAGATGGTTCTCACCCCCTCGCAGAAATGACATGGCCAAATGTTCAATGTGAGTGCGGAACAGGTGGCATTTTTGGGGCTTTACCTTTAGTCCATGTGTGAAGGCGACTCAGCACCTGCTCCAATCTTCGCAGATGATCCTCAAATGAAGCAGCGTAGACTATAATGTCATCTAGATAGATGAGTGTGGCTTCAAAGTTTAGATCACCTACATACCTCTCCATAAGTCGCTGAAAAGTTCCAGGAGCATTGGCTAGGCCAAACGGCATTCGGTTGAATTCAAACAGACCCATGGGTATTATAAAGGCAGTCTTTTCTCGGTCCTGCTCCGACATTGGCACTTGCCAGTAGCTGCTGGCAAGGTCTAATGTTGAAAAGAATTTGGCCTTCATTAGTCCAGACAAAGATTTTTCAATCCTGGGTAATGGGTATGAATCCCTCACGGTACAGGCATTGAGCTTGTGATAATCCACACAAAAACGCAGTGTGCCATCCTTCTTCAGCACTAAAACTATTGGAGCAGCCCATGGGCTCTGACTCTCTCTAATAACCCCTTAACATCTGTAACATCTGACTCAGCATATTCTTCACATCTTGGTACAGTTGCGAAGGAAATTTGTCAGTAGCGTTCTCATATGGGAGCGGTATTTTCAGTTGGTAACTCATGGGCGATGGCCGCAGTGCAGCCAAAATCATCCTCATGACGAACGAACACGTTATAGCGTCCCAATAGAGCTTCGACCTGCTGCACCTATGCTTGTGTGAGATCGGTCATGTCGGCCCGCATCTGTTCTAAGATCAGTCTTCCTTCCTGGATATGCTGAGGCTCCGTCATTGAAGAGGAGTTTACCGTCATAGTCCACGAGTCCCCCTAGTGCACCTTTAGTTGTATAGTCTGGGGTGATATTACTTCTTCAGGCATGCCCATAACCCTAGCCACTTCACTTTTGGGAGACACGGTGATGTCCTGATACTCCAGATTTACACAATGTACAGGAACTGTCCCGTCATGTACAATGGCTAGCATGCGTGCCACCAGGAGTCCCAAGGGAAATTGCTCCGAAAAAGATGGTTCAATTTGGACCTCTACTCCTTCCACTGGGATGTGAGCTCGAACAGGCAGGGAGGGCACCGTCTGCCTGGGGGGGCAGAAAGAGTTTGGTCGAGGAGGGAATGATGACCTTTCCTGCTGCCCCTCCGTCACTGAAAGACTTGGGCTACACGGATTAACTGCTGGAATACTTTCCTCTGAGGAGTATGTGTGCTCCACTGTTTCAGAGTCTCATTGGAGGGTTCATTAATGAGCAGACTCCCAAACTCCTTTAATGTATTCATTCTCAGGATGACTGTGTGTCCACTATTTACTTCTCCCAGGGTTAGCACCACACCTTTCCTTCCCAGATCCTTTCCGCAGATGGAGATCTGCATCCACACCACCCCTGCGACTGGGATGGGCAGCTAGTTTGAAGCAGTTAGTTTTATCACTGGGCCCCACCTTGGCCACCTTCGGGAAAATGTCCCCGGAAGTAGGCTTCGGGCATCGTGATCACCTGCAAAGCGATGTCCACCAAGCACCGTACTGCTCATCCGTCGAACTCTGCCCAGACTAGATGGCACATTGAAACTAAATTTGTGGGACTTCCACTACTCCTTCGGGTCTGTTCTGGCTCCGGGCGTCGTCCCCCAGGCTCGGCGCCTTCTAGTTTAACGGATGATGGGGTTGGATTCTGCCCTGCCGTGAACACTCCCGTGCAATAAGTCCAATCTTGCCACAATTAAAGCAAGTGAGGGGTCTCTGTCACCGGAACATTCTCGAATCTTGCCGTAATTCCGGGCCTTCCCTGCTCCCTAACAGATTTGGGGCTGCCTCAGACTTTTTTTTAACTTCAACTAATTCTCCTTTGATACCCAGGAGTTCCTTCCTGAGTTCTTCCACCCATTTGGAGTTCGGTGATTGCATTCACGGACACCTCCCCACTCCGGACCTTCCCTACTGGGACTGTCACCCCTGTTCCTGTTCACACATGCGTACTTCACTTCCTATCTCAGAGAAAGTCAGATGAGGTTTTCCTGCATTCGCTCTCGCAGGGCCTGTTTTGTCAGCACGTCTCGCAAGCCTATCACTAAAAGGTCTCGCAGCATTATGTCTGTAGGACCTATGCCTATGCCGTCTTTCCTGACAATGGCTGTATGTAACTCTTGTAGTGTGCTCATATATTGAGTCACAATCTCCCCTTCCCTCTGCATGTGGCTAAAAAGGCGCGTCCTCAGCTCCCTGATGTCTGTGGGGTCTCCGTGGGTCTCTTCCAAAATTTGAAGCAACTCGTTAAAGGTGTCTCGCTCTCTGGGGGGCCATAGCATAACTGAGTCCCTGGCTTCTCCATCCAATGCCATAATGGCCACCTCGGCATCTAGTGCAGGGGTCATGGGGTGCATTCTCATCATCCTCCTTATGTGCTCAGTCCAGCTCCACAACATAGTCTTGTTTCCTGTAAATTTTGGCAAATTATTTGGCATTACCCCCAGAGAGATACTGGACCTAGGACCCCCCCTACTGCTTGGTCTGCCGCCTCCGTGCTGTTGGACTGCATCCTGACGACTATGCCAAGTGTAAGATAATGAGCAGGAACGCGGGATGCAGTGACAAGCAGGAGGCAGAGCAAGAGTTAACAGATTTCTTTTTATGAAGATTATGATAACAGTGGATACTCCACGCAGGGAGAAGTTAAGTATGTAGGCAACAAGAATATGCAATAGTAACACGAGAAATGGAAGTGCAAATAACAGGTTAACTTATCAGTCTGCGGTTCCCAGTTGAAGGAGGCTGAAATATCCCTCAATGGCGCCACAGGAAATGGGAGCAGTCTCTGAATTGATCCCTAAGATAGGTGAGGCACTGTCTCTTTACATTGGCGACGTGTCCTGGTATCTGCAAGCATAGTCCTTTGGTCCTGGACTGAGGTGCTGCACAAGAGGATGCATGAGGCACCGCGATGGATATACACAGTCCCGGAGTACAGGCCACGGTCACAGTACCTGAATCAGCGTGCACCGACAGGTGAAGCTCACGAGGAGTGCCGGCCTCAGACAGAGGTATGGACCGGTCAGAATTTCGGGAGTCAGAAGCAACAGCGGTAACAGTCTCTGGTAATGCAAGGTCAGTAGATGCCGGGAATGAACCCGTGCAGTGAGGGCCTGATAGCTGGAGTCAGTCTGCATGGAGGGAGTCAACCTTCTCCTGTCACACACGCTGTCTTCCCTCCAGATAGAGCTTTCTGGTGCGCACAGCTCCCTTTATGTCTGACCCGCCCCCCCACAGTCAGGTGCAAGGGACCATGCCAGTCAGAAAGTCCTTCCCCCGGCAACAATGGTGACAGCGCCGATAGTTCCGGCCCCGACACGAGAAGAGTATCACGAGCCCGGTCCATCTCCCTAGTTTTTCAACTGAAATGGAAAAAGTTTTGATATTACTCTGCTACGTATGATATTGTTTTACTTGACAAAAACCTTGCATTTTAACAGGTGTGTAGATTTTTTACATCCACTATATGTTGTAGTCAACTTGACATTACTAAGGGTGTGTTTGTGTCTACAAGTTTGAAAAGTGTTCAGTATAGTCCTATAAGATCTCAAAAGTGTAATGCTGGAGTCACAGGGCTGTAAACCTCATGTGATAATTCACATCACATTGCAGGGACTGGCCTGGCACCTCTCCTAACCTGAGCAAGACAACATGATGGATTACTATGCAGAGGTCAGCTCAGGTCAGGAGAGCCGACAGCCAGTATAAGTTTTAGGATGTGAGTCTCGCATGTGAAATATGGCAGTGTGTCTCTGCTCTTACACAAATGTTTTCAAGGCAATTGGAGCCTTTGCAGTACTTGTGAAATGCAGTGAATCAAGTCACAAATTGAGACAAAAAAAGTCAGCAAATGATTTCTACATGTTTGGTGCTCACCGTTAAGCACGAAAAAGGAAGTGTGGTGGTGTAGAGGTGCTTTGCTAACTATAATGAGGGGCACCGATCTTAGTCGCCTGGCAGCTCAAAAAATAGCTACCATGAACAAGCCTACATCTAGCCACTCTGTTTGTCACATCTCAGGGATTTCCCTATATTTCATGCTTTAACTCTTATACAGGGATGTGGACTTAAACAGGGATCCCTCGGCTAGGGCCACAGGGTTGGCTGCTGTTCGGTGGTGCAGGCTGGCAGAAATCATCAGGTAGCAGAGTCAGCAAACAGGAGAAAAGACAAGGTGCAAAAAGGATAGTCAAAAGAATGGTCAGCAAACAAGCTGAGGTCAGACATATGAAAATCCACTATAACACTATAACAGAAGACCAGGGTGTGAAAAGCAGGCAAGCAAAGCTATATCTGGCAGCTTCCAGCTGAAAACTGCAATCTTTAGTAGGCTGTGGCGCTGTCTAATAGGCAAAGATATGGAGCTGATTACTCTAGCTGCAGCACACACAACCATACTTTAGGGCAAGCTAGAACTACAGGTTCCAGCCACTGCTGTACAGAAACAAAAATCGAAAAGTTGTATTATATCAGCTCACCAAATGTTGAAAAATGCCTTGAATCGAGCTGCAGAGCACAGAGGTTTCAGACTGACTTCTGGGTATAAATACAGCAGCAAAATGGAAAAATCTAGCATCAGCAGGAAATGAGGTAAGTATTTTAAAACATTATTTTATTAGCAACACAGTTAAAAAATGGAAAAATTTAAAATCAAAACATAAAAAGAGAATAATAGGACACGGGTCTACGTGTCAGGACTAAGAGCAGTCATGCTCGAAACACGTAGACCCGTGCCATTTTATTCTTTTTGTATATTTTGAATTTACATTTTTCCCTTTTATAACTATGTTGCTAATAAAATAATGTTTTAATGTACATGCCTTATTTTCTGCAGATGCTGGATATTTTCATTTTGCTAGAAGCCTGCGCCGCTCAGAGCTTCTGATCCATGCATCTCCCTCATTTACAGCATCACAAGCAGTATGAATACGGTGGATCCTGATGACAGGTGCAGATGTCGTAGCATCAGTTCTTGTGACACTCTCTGTGACACTTACCCAGCATAACTACCACTGCATTCTGCTTCAACATGCCATCCTATCTGGTTTGCACATGGTGGGACCAAAAATTTTGTTGCAACAGGTCATTGCCCCAAAACACACCTCTAGGCTATGTATCGGCTATGTGATCAAGAAAGCTTGAGATTAGTTGGACCACACTCTGGGAACTACTTCCACACTGTTGTTAAGCGAGCTCAAGGAACACTGGATTTTGGCTGTTGCAGCTGAAAGGAGGACATCAGTAAACCAGGGGAGGAGTCCCGAGGAGATAATTTGCATATTCCCAGTGCCTTCTGGGATAAGTGAAGAGTCTCCGCGAGCTCAAGGAACACTGGATTTTGGCTGTTGCAGCTGAAAGGAGGACATCAGTAAACCAGGGGAGGAGTCCCGAGGAGATAATTTGCATATTCCCATTGCCTTCTGGGATAAGTGAAGAGTCTCCGCGAGCTCAAGGAACACTGGATTTTGGCTGTTGCAGCTGAAAGGAGGACATCAGTAAACCAGGGGAGGAGTCCCGAGGAGATAATTTGCATATTCCCAGTGCCTTCTGGGATAAGTGAAGAGTCTCCGCGAGCTCAAGGAACACTGGATTTTGGCTGTTGCAGCTGAAAGGAGGACATCAGTAAACCAGGGGAGGAGTCCCGAGGAGATAATTTGCATATTCCCATTGCCTTCTGGGATAAGTGAAGAGTCTCCGCGAGCTCAAGGAACACTGGATTTTGGCTGTTGCAGCTGAAAGGAGGACATCAGTAAACCGCGCGCCGCTTTATTATCTCTTGAACAATAAGAACATGGAAGAGGCCAGGAGCCATGTGGTGAGCTGCATTTCTTGCTACATGTTCATAGACTTACCAGTGGAAAAGCCAAATTTCACATGCCACAAATGCAAGCTTGTGTCCCTGTTGGAGGAAAAGTTGCAAAATCTGGAAGAGAGGTTATCTACATTGAAGACCATTAAGGAAGGTGAAGAGTTCTTAGATAGAGCAGAATTATCTCTTCATGGTACAGAAAGAGAAGAAATTCGAAGTGCAACTGAAGAAACAGAGGAATGGAAGCATGTGACCCAAAGAAGCAGGAGGATCAGGAGGCAGTCAGCACCAATTCTGCTCAGAAACCAGTACCAGGCTCTTACACAGGAGAACGATGAAGAAATACATCAGGATAAGACTTTGCCCACAAAGAGTAACCTTGTACGCCCTCAGAGTCCTCCTGAATGGAGAAAGAAAAATGTTGTGAAGAAGAAACGGAGAGTTGTTGTCATGGGGGATTCCCTGTTGAGAGGAACAGAGGCTGCTATCTGCAGACCAGATATAACCTCAAGAGAAATGTGCTGTCTTCCAGGTGCAAAAATTAAAGATGTGTCTGACAGGATATCAGGACTCTTCAGACCTAAAGATGACTACCCATTCCTGCTAATACATGTGGGGACAAATGACACCACAAGAAGTGACCTGGGAACCATCTGCAGTGACTTTGAAAACTTAGGTAAGAAAGTGAAAGAACTGGGAGCGCAGGTGGTCTTCTCCTCCATCCTTCCAGTGGATGGCCATGGAACAAGGAGGTGGAATAAGATTCTGCAGGTGAACAACTGGCTACGTCGATGGTGCCGTCAGCAAGGATTTGGATTTCTGGATCACGGAGTGAATTACCTGTACGATGGACTACTTGCTAGAGATGGGGTGCACCTTACGAAGACTGGAAAACATGTATTTGGAAGTCGCCTTGCTACACTCATCAGGAGAGCTTTAAACTAGAACAATGTGGGAAGGGAAGCAAAACGCCAGCAAAAGCCATACACCTGACAAATGCTATTGAGAACTCTGCTATTAGAAGTGAAGGGGAAGAACAAAGACAAAAAAATCTACATAATAAAAATATTGAAGAAAGAGAAACCAATCACAAACTAAAGTGTTTCTATACGAATGCACAAAGCATGGGCAACAAACAAGGAGAACTGGAGCTACTAACGCAGGAGAAGAAATATGATGTCATTGGAATCACTGAGACTTGGTGGGACGATACACATGATTGGAATACAAGGCTAGAAGGTTACAACTTATTTGCAAGAAACAGACTTGATAAACGAGGAGGAGGTGTTGCATTGTATGTTAGAAAAGCGCATATCTGCACAGAGATTGAAGCTTCAGAGACTGGGAGTTCTGTGGAAACTGTTTGGGTAAGAATACAAGGACAGAACAATGGAAAGGACACCATTGTAGGCATTTACTACAGGCCGCCTGTGCAAGCTGAAGATATGGATGAACTCTTTATGCATCAAATGGCCAAGTTCTCCAAAAAAATATGACATAGTGGTCATGGGAGATTTCAACTATCCAGACATTTGTTGGGAATCTCTCTCAGGCAAAACTAACAGGTCCAGGAAATTCTTATCCTCTCTTGCTGACAACTTTATCTTCCAAAAGGTAATGGAGAAAACAAGGGGATCTGCTACCTTGGATCTAATCCTCATAAACAGGGAGGAAATGGTGGAGGAGGTAAGAGTGGCTGGGACCCTAGGAGGTAGTGACCATGCTATTTTAGAATTTTGGATAACAAGAGGAGGAAGACCTGTGAAGACTCAGACGTCAAGGTTAGATTTCAGAAAGGCAGATTTTAAGGAACTCAGAAAGAGAATTGGAGGGATCCAATGGCTGGATATCCTTAAGGACAAAAATGTCCAGGAAGGATGGAAAATCTTGAAAAAGGAGATTCTCAAAGCACAATCGTTAACAATTCCGAAAAGAGGGAAGAATGGGAAGCATTTAAGGAAACCAGGATGGATGAACATAGAACTTAAACACATGCTAAAAAGGAAGAAAGAAATGTTTATCAAATGGAAAGAGGGAGGCATATCTAAAGAAGAATATAATGCCGTCTGCAGAACCTGCAGGGCACAAATCAGATTATCTAAAGCTGACAATGAATTAAGGCTTGCAAGTGACGTCAAAAGCAACAAAAAAGGATTTTGGGGATACGTCAAAAGTAAAAGAAAAGTCAAAGATGCTATAGGATTTTTACAGGATGAAAATGATGAAATGGTAAGTCAGGATGTTGAGAAGGCTGAACTTTTAAATTCCTATTTTGCATCTGTTTTCTCTCAGAAAGGAAATGTAACATCAACTGATCTTCACTGTCCTATTAAAGGAATAGAAGAATCCAGGATATCTATAAACAGAAAGACAGTGAGGAAACACTTAGCTAACCTAAATGAATTCAAGTCTCCAGGTCCAGATGAATTACACCCCAGGGTACTGAAGGAGATAGCAGAAGAAATTCTTGAACCACTGTCCATAATCTTTGAAAATTCTTGGAGAACAGGAGAAGTCCCAGAAGACTGGAGAAGAGCAAATGTTGTTCCTATCTTCAAAAAGGGGAAGAAGGTGGACACAGGGAACTACAGGCCGGTGAGTCTGACTTCTATACCAGGAAAGATCTTTGAACAAATTATTAAAGAACATGTATGCAAGTACCTGGATAAGAATGAAGTGATTAAACAGAGTCAGCATGGGTTTGTAACTAATAAGTCATGTCAGACTAACTTAATTTCCTTCTATGACAGAATCACTGACTGGGTGGATCAGGGAAATGCTGTAGATATAGTATATCTTGACTTCAGCAAAGCATTTGACAAAGTATCTCACACAATCCTTATTGAAAAAATGACTAAGTATGGAATGGACAAGGCAACTGTTAGGTGGATTCATAACTGGCTTAGTGATCGGACCCAAAGAGTGGTTGTAAATGGCTGCACATCCAGTTGGAAGAATGTCTCAAGTGGGGTACCACAAGGCTCTGTTTTGGGCCCTGTATTGTTCAACATCTTTATCAATGATTTAGATGAAGGAATTGAGGGTAAACTGATCAAATTTGCTGATGACACAAAGCTAGGAGGGGTAGCTAATACTAGAGAAGAGAGGGAGAGGATTCAAAAAGATATACATCAACTGGAGCAGTGGGCAGCAACTAACAGAATGGATTTTAACAGGGAAAAATGCAAAGTACTACATCTGGGCAATAAAAATGAAAAAAGCATATACAAAATGGGAGGAATAGGGCTAAGTAACAGCACATGTGAAAAAGACTTGGGTATACTAATTGATCACAGACTTAACATGAGTCAACAGTGTGATGCAGCAGCAAAAAAGGCAAATGCAATTCTAGGATGTATCAACAGAAGCATACAGTCTAGATCACGTGAGGTCATTATTGCCCTCTACTCCTCTTTGGTCAGACCTCATCTGGAATACTGTGTCCAGTTTTGGGCACCACATTTTAAAAAAGACATCAACAAACTGGAGCAAGTTCAGAGAAGAGCCACCAGAATGGTGACCGGTCTGCAAACCATGTCCTATGAGGAACGGTTGCAGGATTTGGGAATGTTTAGCTTGCAAAAAAGAAGACTGAGAGGAGACTTAATAGCTGTCTACAAATATCTCAAGGGCTGTCACATTGTAGAAGGATCATCTTTATTCTCATTTGCGCAAGGAAAGACTAGAAGCAATGGGATGAAACTGAATGGGAGGAGACACAGATTAGATATTAGAAAAAACTTTTTGACAGTTAGGGTGATCAATGAGTGGAACAGGCTGCCACAAGAGGTGGTGAGTTCTCCTTCAATGGAAGTCTTCAAACAGAGGCTGGATAGACATCTGTCTGGGATGATTTAGAGAATCCTGCTTTGAGCAGGGGGTTGGACCAGATGACCCAGGAGGTCCCTTCCAACTCTACCATTCTATGATTCTATGATTCTATGATTCCAGGTGACACCTGATGAAGGTGCATGAGAGAATGCCCAGGGGGTGCAAAGTTGTCATCCAAGTAAAAGGTAGTACTTTGAGAAATCGGTTTTGTTTAAAACATGTTTCTTTACTTATTATTTCCATTCATGTGTTCCTTTGTGATTTTGCTGTCTTTAGTCTGAATTTGCAATGTGCACATTTCAAAAGGAACAAAGAAAATGATTGCATGAACAAGTGTGTCCAAACTTATGACCACTACTGTATCTAGATATTTTTTATCTCTAAAATAATTATTCTAATTTGCAAGGAATAATAGTTTGCTCAAACAGATATATGGATTCTCTCCAGCAGCTTCAGGGCAGCAGTAACATCACCTTACATTATTAAGGCTTTTAAGGAACCAGTCAAAATCTAAAAGAAATGAATGATTGTTAAATTAATTAAAATTTTAATAGATGTAATTGGTACATCCCATTTAGAAAGAATTAATTTGTGGGAGGGAAAGCTTTGCTACCGAAATTGAATCACCTTATTTTCCTGCATGTATATTACTGGCATTAGTAAGAACAATTTTTGTAGTTACATTATTGTGTGTTTTTATAGAGCAAATATTCTCAGTGTGCACAGTCATTTTGTGTACCGTGACATAATTGATATAGAAGATATATCTAGTGATGAGCGAGCGTGCTCATCACTGCTTGATACTCAATCGAGCATCAGGGTTCTCGGGCATACTTGTTACTCAATCGAGCTTCACAGGTGCTTGAGCACCATGCTCGAGTCCCTGCCCTGCATGCTTGGTGAATAATAGACAGCCAATGAACATGCAGGAATTGTCAGTCATGCACCATGCACTGTAGTGACGTAGCCATGTTGGCTACTGGCATTACTGTGATTAGATGGCCGTATTGCTGTGATGCGATGCTCAGCACACTGTGTTCAGGAAGCAGTTCAGGGAGCGTTGTTATAGAAAGGAGTAGTTTACAGCAGGGGTATATAGTCAGGGTTTAAAGGGAATCTGTCACCCTAAATTGGCGGGATATTTAAATGATGGCAGTCAGGTCAGATGGGCGATGTTTTGGGTACTTGCCTTAACATGTTGTTCGCCGCTGTCTCCATTATTTCTGGGAATTGTAGTCGTTGCCCTCCATATAATGCGCCTGCGCATTGCAATCTGCAGGCAAAGCATACTGCGCGTGCGCAATTCAAGATTGCAATGCGCGGGCGCGTTATATGGAGGGCAACGACTACAATTCCCAGAAATAATGGAGACAGCGGCGAACAACATGTTAAGGCAAGTACCCAAAACACCGCCCATCTGACCTGACTGCCATCATTTAAATATTCCGCCAATTTAGGGTGACAGATTTCCTTTAATAATATTGCTATTGCAATACTCGTATACCACTGCTGCTGCTACACCGTTAAAACACAGTCCTTGTTAGGGCTAAATATTTTCCTTTCTGTAGTAAAACCATTGGCACCTGCATTTAGTGGAGGGAAAGTTTAGGATTAGAAGCATCTATGCAGGGTTTAATGTTGCTTTTGCAGTACTTGATTACCGCTGCTGCTGAACCGTTAAAACAACAGTCCTTGTCAGGCCAAAATATTATTTTCCCTATTAATATTATACAGTTTTCAGGCATATTTACCCAATTTAACCCCTTTCCAATGTTGGGCGTAACAGTATTCCCAAGTCGCAATCACTCCCTTTGGTGAGGACTCCGGTGCTGAGCCCACATCTTTCCAAGCACATGTCAGCTGTTTTGAACAGTTGACATGTGTCTCTAACAGCCACGGGTGGAATCGTGATCCACCCGCTGCTGTTAACTCATTAAATGCCACTGTCAATCTCTGACAGCGGCATTTAACCCCCGCTTCTGGCAAACGCTCCGGAAATCCCGCCCATCAGTGACCCCGTCACATGATTTTGGGTCACTGATGGGTTTGACTGACAACCAGTGGTCTCCAGCAGACCTCTATGGTTGTCATAGCCAGATTGGCCGGCGCTCATAGCAAGTGAGCATTTCTGCTACATACAGGCGATCTGATCATCGCTTGTATGTAGCAGAGCCGATCAGACAACTGCAGATTCTAGTCTCCTATGGAGACTATTGAAGCATGCAAAAAGTAAAAAAAATGTTTTTAAAAATATTAAAAAAGTATATATATAATTTAAAATCACCCCCCTTTCACCCCATTTAAAATAAAACAATAAACAAATCAAACATACGCATATTTTTTATTGCCGAGTTCAGAATCGCCCAATCTATCAATATAAAAAATGAATTAACCCGATCGGTAAACGCGTAACGAGATAAAAAATTCAAAACACCAGAATTACAGCTTTTTGGTCGCCGCTACATTGCAATAAAATGCAATAACAGATGATCAAAAGATAGAATATACACCAAAAAATAAGCCCTCACCCAGCCCCAAATCATTAAGAATGGAGACGCTACGGGTCTTGGGAAAATGAAGACCATTTTTTTTTTACCAAAGTTTGGATTTTTTTTTTCATCACTTAAACAAAAAAGAACCATGTTTGGTGTCTATGAACTCATAATAACATGGAGAACCATACCGGCAGGTCAGTTTTAGTATTTAAATAACGTGGTAGAAAAAAAAAAAAACAAGTATGGAATTGCACTTTTTTTGCAATTTCACCGCGCTTTGATTTTTTTTCCCGCTTTCCAGTACACGATATGTTAAAACCAATCATGTAGTTCAAAAGTACAACTTGAGCCGCAAAATACAGGCCCTCATATAGCCATTTTGAAAAAAAGTAAAAAAGTTATGGCTCTGGGAAAAAGGGATAAAAAAATGAAAAAGCAAAAATGGAAAATGCCCCGGGCTAAGGGGTTATAATGTGCAACGTGTGCAGTAAGGGGTGAGGAAGTAGACATGCTCTTGATGGTGCAGGCAGAATCTGAGGCCATGGGCCAGGTGAAACTGTGCCTGCTGCAGGAGCACAAAAAACACGAGACCTAGCTTCCTGTCCCACTTTGCAAAGGGATGAGGGACACCAATCTTGAAGCCAGAAAATTGCGAACAGGTGGTTGGTTGTATGGCAGATATTGCTTTCAGTATGTTTCACAGCACCATGTTTCACAGCACCACCTCTTCTTCTCACCCTGATCCTCTTTCCTCCCACCATAGTGAGTCCCAGGAGACAAGTGATTCCACACTCGAACACTCCGATGTGCCCTTTACATTTCCATTGATTGATTTTGGCCTCTCGCCCTGCACGTTTCAAGTGGGACAGGGGACCTCATGTGTAGTGATGCCAAATATTTGAGTAACCACAATCAGTACAAGTCGATGGTGTGGAATGACAATTAGTGTCTCAAGTGTCTCATGTAAATGATGATGAGACAAAGTAGGTGATGAGACACAGCAAATGATGTTGTTAGGTCAACAAGTGAGGAGGACCAGAGTGCTGAAGAGGAAAACAAGCTGGTGGACGATAAAGTCATTGACCCAACCTGGGAAGGTGCCATACAAAGAAAGACCAGCAGTGCAGAGGGGGAAGGATCCGCAGCATTGCAACAGGGAGGAAGAGGCAGTGGTCTGGCCAGAGGGGGAAGGTGGGCAACCTTTCTCCAGAGCACCCACACGCAGCAAGTTTGCAGGCCTAGAGTTAGGTGTTCCCCAGTCGTTTAAAATCTTTGCTGCACCAAGATCAGCAGGGGTCTGAGCCCTGCCAGCCTGACCACTACCAGCATGCTCAGTCATGTGTCATCAAAGTACCCAACTAGGTGGGCAGAACGCCTGGGTCCAATATCTGTGTCTGCAGGTAATACCACTGGTCATGGCTACATCTGTAGCATACCTTAATTGGAGATTCCAACCAGGATGAATTAGTGTCGGGCAGAAAATGGCTGTGGACCAATCTATCCTTCAAGGATCAACCTCTTCTGTATATGATTTGGGGGACTGGTGAGACACTCTGTTATGTCCTCGTCCATCAGCAGGATGGGCCAATAGCGTTGCAGTATGTCCCTTACTTGACTAACCCTGTTGGATAATCTGGTAGTGAATCTGACGGTTTTACTCTTTTCTTTTTTAGGGGTGATCGTAAGGAGTTGTCTTTGATCCTTACTAAGGGAGGCCCTATAAGCCTCTTTGAGGACTTTTTTTGATAGCCTATCTCCAAAAAGTGCATTTTTAGGTTGTCAGCCTGCTGTTTAAAGGTGGAGCGGTCCGAGAGTTCCTGCATATCCTTAGTTATTGGCCCTTTGGAAAACCCCTACTGAGGGGTGCAGGGTGCTTAGATTCCCACCCGAGGAGGGAGTTACTTGCAGTTGGTTTTCTGAACGAAGTGGTCTCCAGCTCACCTCTGTCATTTTTCTGTATCAACACATTAAGAAAATACAGCCTTGATGTGCTGACTTCAAAAATGAAACTGAGCCCAAGATTGTTTATGTTCAGCTCTGTAACAATGTTGTGAAATTCTGCTTCACTCCCCCACCAAATCCCAAAAATGTCATCAATGTAGTGGAGCCATAAGGAAACCCTATCTCTCAGTGCCAAAGGAGAATCTCCAAAGACTATTGTACCTCCCAACAGCCCAGGAGGAAGTTAGCAGAAGAGGAAGAGCATGGGCTCCCCATAGCTGTGACTCTGAGCTGGTGGAAATACTTTCTGCAAAAGAAAAATAAATTCTGTGTCAGGCAAAATTCAAGTGCCCTAATAATAATAATAATAATAATCTTTATTTATATAGCGCCAACATATTCCGCAGCGCTTTACAGTTTAACAGTTTCAAAACACAAGTCATAGGTAACAACGTTAACAATACAATAATTAAAGCAAAATAAGCCGACCCTGCTCGTGAGAGCTTACAATCTACAATGAGGTGGGGGAGATACAAAGTACAGGTGTTTATATACAATGGTGCATTTACAATGATGGTCCAGCCATCTTGAGGGAGTGAGGCATGGATGGAGATAGTGAATGGGCTACACATACACACTTAAACATAGAACGACTTTGGTTAGTGAATGTGATAGGCCACTCTGAACAAATGTGTTTTGAGGGAGCGCCTGAAACCATGCAAATTGTGGATAGTCCTAATTTCTTGGGGTAGAGCATTCCAGAGGATTGGCGCAGTGCGGGAGAAGTCTTGGAGTCGGGAGTGGGAGGTACGGATTAGTGCAGAGGTTAGTCGAAAGTCGTTTGCAGAGCGCAGCAGTCGGTTAGGCCGATAGATAGAAATGAGGGAGAAGATGTAGGGGGGTGCTGCACTGTGGAGAGCTTTGTGGGTGAGAACCAGTACTTTGAATTGGATCCTATAATGAATGGGCAGCCAGTGTAAGGACTGGCGAGGAGCGGACGCGTCCGAGTACCGATTAGCCAGATGGATGACCCTGGCTGCTGCATTAAGGATGGACTGGAGAGGGGATAGTCGAGTAATGGGGAGGCCAAGTAATAGAGCGTTGCAGTAGTCCAGGCGGGAGTGGATCAATGCTACAGTGAGGGTTTTTGTTGTTTCCATGGTGAGAAAAGGGCGGATTCTAGAGATGTTCTTTAGGTGTAGACGGCAAGAGCGGGCAAGAGATTGTATATGGGAGGTGAAGGAGAGATTGGTGTCAAACATAACACCCAGACAGCGAGCCTGCTGCCGGGGTGTTATTATGGTGCCGCCCACAGAGAGGGAAATGTCAGATTTAGGGAGGTTAGTAGACGGCGGGAGCAGAAGGAGTTCAGTCTTGGAGAGGTTAAGTTTCAGATAGAGAGCGGACATGATGTTGGAGACTGCGGACAGACAGTCGGTGGTGTTCTGTAGAACAGCGGGGGTAAGGTCGGGGGATGACGTGTATAGTTGTGTGTCATCGGCATAAAGATGGTACTGAAAGCCAAATCTGCTGATGGTCTGTCCAATTGGGGCCGTGTAGAGAGAGAAGAGAAGGGGGCCAAGGACTGAGCCCTGGGGTACACCGACAGTGAGAGGAAGAGGAGATGACGTGGAGCCAGAGAACGAAACACTGAAGGAGCGGTCAGAAAGATAGGAGGAGAACCAGGAGAGAACAGTATCCTTAATACCTAGTGACTGGAGCCTAGACAGTAGGAGACAGTGGTCAACAGTGTCGAAAGCTGCAGAAAGGTCGAGTAGAATGAGCAGAGAGTGGTCGCCGTTACGTTTTGCTGTAAGAAGGTCATTGGTCACTTTGATGAGTGCAGTTTCAGTCGAATGTAGGGGGCGGAAGCCGGACTGTGAAGGGTCTAGGAGGGAGTAAGTGGAGAGGTAACGGGTGAGGCGGGAGTAGACTAGGCGCTCCAAAAGTTTAGAGATGAAGGGGAGATTGGAGACCGGTCTGTAGTTGTTTGTGCAGGAAGGGTCAAGAGCGGGTTTCTTTAGTAATGGAGTAATGATGGAGTGTTTGAAGGAGGATGGGAAAATGCCAGAGGAGAGTGAGAGATTAAAGATTGTAGTTAGGTGAGTTGTGACAACTGGAGAGAGAGACTGGAGGAGATGTGAGGGGATGGGGTCGGTAGTGCATGTAGTCGGACGAGAGGAAGAGAGGAGTCTGGAGACTTCTTCTTCTGTGATGGGATCAAATGTGGAAAGTGAGCCAGGGGAAATGCAGGGTGGGATGGGAGTCACAGCACTTGGTGGTTGAGAGCAGATTTCCTGACGGATAGTATCTATTTTTTCTATAAAGTGGGAGGCCAGGTCGTCAGCACAAATGTCTGTGATAGGGGCTTGTGCTTTTGGCCTGAGGAGGGAGTGAAAAGTGTCAAAAAGTTTCTTGGGGTTGTTGGCTAGTGAGGAGATCAGTGTGGTGAAGTAGGTCTGTTTGGCGAGGTGAAGGGCAGCATTATAAGTTCTTAACATGAATTTAAAGTGGATGAAGTCTTCTGGTGTGCGGGTTTTTCTCCAGAGGCATTCAGCACTCCTAGAGCATCGCTGAAGAAGTCGAGTTTGAAATGTGAGCCAGGGCTGTTTTACTGTGTGTTTGGAGGTTCTGAGGGTGAGCGGTGCTACTTGGTCAAGGGTGCTTTTAAGAATGTCATTGTAGTGCTGAACAGCCAGATCAGGACAGGAAAAAGAGGAGATTGGGGACAGCGATGAGTGTAGGGAGTCTGAAAGTGTCTGAGGGTTAATGGCTTGTAGATTTCTGAATGTGTGGTAGGTAGGAGTGCGCTGGGGTGGTGGAGGATTTGTGAGCGTGAAGTTCAAAGTACTGTTGATCTCTTGTGCTCAGATAGTAGTCCACAGCCATAATCCCCTTATCATGTGGAATCAAGGAATAGAGTGCTTTCACATGTATAGAAGCTAGAATCATGTCTGAGTTCAGCCCTATGTTGTCCAGTTTGGACAGTAGATCCGTCATGTCACACACTTATGAGTTCAATGAGATGACAAAAGTTCTCAACATTTTGTCAATGTATATGCCCAAATTTTGCATGAGGCTATCTATTCATGATCCGATTGGTCTACCTTTTAGGGGATCAGTGCCTTTATGAATTTTTGAAAGCAATAAAATGTTGCTACCACCGGATATTGGGTAATCAGGAAAACTCTCTCATCACCATCAAGCATCCTATGGTGGAATGCCTCATTGACGAATGTTTGTAATTCAACAAGGTATTACTCAAGTGGGTTCCCCTGAAGTCTTCCATAACCCATATCTACAAGTAGTAGGGAATAGCAGAGGGACCAGTATCTTTGAGTATCAATAATCACCAGATTGTCACCTTTATCAGATGGTTTGATAGTTATACTCTGGTTACTCTCAAGTCTACCCAGGCATTGCATTTCTTTTCTGGAGAGGTTATGGTGAATATTATTATTATTTATTATTATAGCGCCATTTATTCCATGGCGCTTTACATGTGAGGAGGGGTATACATAATAAAAACAAGTACAGTAATCTTAAACAATACAAGTCATGACTGGTACAGGAGGAGAGAGGACCCTGCCCACAAGGGCTCACAATCTACAAGTGATGGAGGAGGATACAGAAGGCGTGATCATATTGTTTAACTTCTACCAACTTCAAGAGGTTTCTAGAGACAAAGTTCAAGAAGACATCTATAGACCATAGATCATATGTTTGGGGGGGCATTATTTTTCTCTTTTTCTTTAGACCTATAAAAGGACCTTCCCCTAGAAGATTAGGGTCAGTGTCACTGAGATAGTATAAAAATCTGACATCCTGTAAAAGATCATCCATGATCCTAAGTTCAGTGCAGCGTTTTTTGTCCTCCCTGATGAAAAACTTTTTCCATTTAAGGTTGCGAACAATTAGGTGAAGGTCTTTAATCACTTCAAAACATTCAAAATCTGTTGTAGAGACAAAGGAACTTAGAACTCCCATTTATTCCAGGTTGAAGGACCATGAGGACAGATTGACTATTTGAGATTTTAATTGGGATTCCGAAGGATTGAGAAGATAGTTTAGATCTAAAACAATAGTCCCTTTGTGGTGGGCTTCTATTTCCCTCCTACCCCCACGGGAGCCTCCCTTACCCCTAGTCTTTCCTCTGTTATATTTTTGTATCTTATCTGTATCTGAGATATGTTTCTGAGTAGGAGAGATCAGCCTCCAATGGATGGTATGTTCTGGTGGCTCAGATGGAATAAGCCTTATTGTCCCTGAACTCTTGTAAATCCCTAATATAGAATTTGTGTTTTCTTTCTTTTAGATGGTATAGGAATCTTTCCAATGTGTTCTGAAGACCAATCTCCTTCTTTGCAAATTCTGGTTCTGTAGAGAATTTTTTAGTTACTTCAATTTGTTCTTTTCTACACTCAATGAGATTACTCAATGTTTGTTTCTCCTCTTCTAGAAGGCGTTCTAGAAGGCTTTTCAAAAATCTCAAAGAACTTTCAGTAGCTTCCTTCTCCCACTTTGCCAGAAGGTTTGAATTTTTATAATGATACCTCGGTGTTAGTGAGATCCTGAGATGTCTAGGAACTGTGCCTTATCTAATATAGCTGTTCAAGCTCTGCACCTCCCACCAGGATGTTATTTGGCCCTTATAGACTTTGGCAAGGCTGGTTATCAAGAATAGAGGGGTCCCCACTTCTATTTTTTAAATTGTTTAAATAAATAATTAAAAAAAACGCCGTGGGGTCCCCCTCATTTTTGACAACCAGCGGAGCTAAAGCAGACAGCTGGGGGCTGGTATTCTCAGGCTGGTAAGGAGCCATGGATATTGGCCACCCAGCCTAAAAATAGTATCTTGCAAAAGCCAAGAAAAGGTACATCTATTAGATGCTCCAATTCTGGCGCTTTACCTGTCTCTTCATACTTGCCCTGTAATGATGGCAGGTAAAGTTCATATTTGTGGGGTTGATGTCACCTTTGTATTGTCAGGTGACATCAAGCCCACCACTTAGTAATGGAGAGGTGTCTATGAGACACCTCTCCATTACTAATCCAATAGTTGTGTTGTAAATAAAGACACTGCAAGTTTAAAATCTTTTATTTATTTAAAATCTTTTATTTGAAATAAAACAAAGCAAACTTTTTTATTTAAAAATAAAAACAGTTATTCTCACCTAACACCAATTCTATTGAATCCCTCGTCTCCAGTAATAAAACAAAAATAAAAAACAACAATATCCCTCACCTGTCCGTCGTTCTGTCCCACGCCGTAATCCAAGCCTGGGGGTAAACAGTTTTGAACCTAGACGGTGCCAAGATGTGACCGTCCAAGCTGAGAACCACTGGAGAATGAGCTGCTGCAAGCCCAGCATCAGTGACTAGTGGTGATGTCATCGAGGTTACTGCTGGTTACTGAGGCTGCGTTCCCAGCCAGGCCGAACTGCGGTGATATCCCCGCTAGTAGAAATGAGCAAATATGTTTGGAAAACGATCGCCAAACATAAATTTGGCACGAATATGGTACATTCGGATTCGTGATCGGTAACACAAGCATTTTTCTTAAAATCGGAGAAAGTAAGTAACATTCGGTAAAAGATAGAATAAAAGCCGGCAATTCATGTGCCGCGTTTAGTAAAATCACAGCAAGACAGGTTAGAATAGAATAGATAGAATAGATATATCCACATAGGATAGGTAGATATATAGATATCAGTGACACACACACATATATATATATATATGCACACACGTGGTCAAAATTGTTGGTACCCCTCGTTTAATGACAGAAAAGCCCATAACGGTCACAGAAATAACTTGAATCTGACAAAACTAATAATAAATCAAAAATCTATGGAAATGAACAAAAAAAGTCAGACATTTCTTTTCAATCATGCTTCCACAGAATATAAAAAAAAATAAAACTCATGAAATAGGCCTGGAAAAAATGATGGTACCCCTGAAAATAATGTGACAAAAGGGACATGTTAAATCAGGTGTCATAGTGACATAGTGACATAGTTATTAAGGTTGAAGGAAGACTTTAAGTCCATCTAGTTCAACCCATATCCTATCCTAACCTGCCCTAACATGTTGATCCAGAGGAAGGCAAAAAAAAAACCCAAGTGGCAAACAGTAAGCTTCACATTGGGGAAAAAAATTCCTTACAGACTCCACATACGGCAATCAGACTAGCTCCCTGGATCAACGCCGTATCTAGGAAACTAGTGAATATAGCCTGTAATATTATACTTTTCAAGAAAGGCATCCAGTCCCTTCTTAAAAAATCTTGTAACCAGTGAGTGGGCTACAGATACTCACTGTGCTGTTTGGTGACATGGTGTGTATCACGCTAAACAAGGACCAGAGGAAGCGAAGGAAAGAGTTGTCTCAGGAGATTAGAAAGAAAATTATAGACAAACATGTTAAAGGTAAAGGTAAAAGTTATAACACCACAGCTTGATGTTACTGTGTCTACAGTTGCACATATTATTCAGAAATTTAAGTTCCATGGGACTATAGCCAACCTCCCTGGATGTGGCCGCAGGAGGAAAATTGATGACAAATCTGAGACGGATAATACGAATGGTAACAAAAGATCCCAGAAAAACTTCTAAACAGATTAATGGTGAAGTTCAAGCTCAAGGAACATCAGTGTAAGATCGCACCGTCCGTCGCTGTATGAGCCAAAGTGGACTTCATGGGAGACGACCAAGGAGGCCACCATTGTTGAAAAAAAATAAAAAAGCCAGACTGGAATTTGCTGAACTACATGTTGACAAGCCACAAAGCTTCTGGGAGAATGTCCTGTGGACAGATGAGACAAAAATGGAACTTTTTGGCAAGGCACATCAGCTCTATGTTCACAGATAGAAAAATGAAGCATATCAAGAAAAGATAACTGTCCCTACTGGGAAACATGGAGGAGGCTCTGTTATGTTCTGGGCTGCTTTGCTGCATTTGCCACAGGGTGTCTAGAATCTGTGCAGGGTACAATGAAATCTCAAGACTATCAAAGGATTCTAGAGAGAAATGTGCTGCCCAGTGTCAGAAAGCTTGGTCTCAGTCGCAGGTCACGGGTCTTGCAACAGGATAATGACCCAAAACACACAGCTAAAAACACCCAATAATGGCTAAGAGGAACCACTGGACTATTCTGAAGTGGCCTTCTATGAGCCTTGACCTAAATCCTATTGAGCATCTTCGGAAAGAGCTGAAACGTACTGTCTGGAAAAGGCAACCTTCGAACACGAGACAACTGGAGCAGTTTGCTCTTGAGGAGTGGGCCAAAATACCTGTTGAGAGGTGCAGAAGTCTCATTGACAGTTACAGGAATCGTTTGATTGCAGTGATTGCCTCAAGAGGTTGTGCAACAAAATATTAAGTTAAGGGTACCATCATTTCTGACCAGGCCTATTTCATGAGTTTTATTTTTTTTTAAATTCTGTGGAAGCATGGTTGAAAAGCAGTGTCTGACTTTCATTTGTTCATTTTCACAGATTTTAGATTTATTATTACTTTTGTCAGATTCAAGTTATTTCTGTCACCATTATGGGTTTTTCTGTCATTAAACGAGGGGTACCAACAATTTTGACCACGTGAGTACACTCCACACCTATGTTATGGAGAGACTGGTGCTTCATTAGTGTTTTTGGCCACCATGAGAATCCTGCCTTGCTATTGTGGATGATTCCATAGATTTTCAACACATTTTGGAAAATAATTCAGGTTTTCTGTCTCACTCCAAAGACATACGGAAAGGGAATTTAGATTGTGATCCCCAAAGGAGATAGTGCGCTGTGGAATATGATGGCGCTATATAAGTAAGTTAAAAACTAAAAATCAAAACAAATACATTTTGGTATAGCCTTCAGCAACTTGCGTGAAATTTTGAATAGGTAGAGGTGGATATTTACATTTGCACTGCAGTCTGCAAAAAGATCACACCTTTATAAAAAATATTTCACTTTGACTCTTTTCAGGTAGAAATCAAGAACCATGAGTTGTGTGATACATTCTCTGGACCTGTAATTCTGGATAGAGCCACGCTGAATGTAAATATTCACATATAGATAAATTATACAAGTAATTACTGAAAGACAAGCTTAAGTGGGGTTATAACTCTATTACAAAGACAGGTGGCACCCTAGTGATGGATGTATGAGAGCAAGCACTAAATTCCCACAAGGTGTCCTCACATTGAAGGATATTGCTGAAGAATATACACCCAAGTCAGAACCTGTCCCCTGGCTCTTAATTGCCACTAATCCTCAGGGAAATTTCTATACAGATGTCAAGGTTAAAAGAGAAAAGAGTAGTGAGGTGTTAAACGATGGTTTTGTGAGTAATCTGATACTTACATCACTTACTACTTAAAGATACAGTATTAGAGAGAACAATACTGTAACCAGAAATAGCTGCTAGGCTCATTCAACCCCATCGCTTACAGTTACATGCTATGCGTAAGAGGATATTATCAGGCATTGATCTAATATATGTACACGAAAACACACACATAAGGCTTTGGCTAGACAGTGACATGTATCAACGACCAAAAGATCATGGTGTCACATTGTGTCAATGCATCTAGTGATTGTCAATGGATTCGCAATGGGACTTGAAACCTACCATGACTGCTGCCAAAAAAAAAAATGTTAGATTTTTGGGTACAATCACATGAAAGTTTGCCTCCATAGTTTTTATTGCAAGATGCATACAACTGGAATGTGACATGCAGTATGTCTGAAATTACACAGTTTTTACAGCTGAATAACAGCTCTAAAAGAGTTGCCGGGCAGCAAGTCGTAGCCTTATGAGGGCTCGCTCACATGAGCATATAACTCAGATGAGTGTAATCTGATAAAAAAAGGGATTACACTCAGACCAATATTATTCAATGAAGCATTACAAAGCAGAAAACAGCATAACAAATTGTTTTTCTTCATAATTTATCCAAAATTATTTCCTCCAGTATGTACAAGTATAATAGCTTTGCGGTATATTCATCACTGTGAACAAACCATCCAGACTGCGGTTTGGGCTTGAGCAAGCTTCCGACTTGCAGACAGATCCTGTGTGTGGGTGATCCCTGTGCAGATATGCACTTCCATAGATTGAGCAGGAGAGCAGAGACACTGACCAACGATGAGGGAAGGGGTGTACAAGGACACTGACTTAACTTTGCATGAGTTTTTCATTGAATTCAACTTTATAAGAAAACAAAGCAGGTTATTTCTATAAAATAACAAAGTAAGCGAACTAGAGATTAGCAGATTGCTTGACAGAGGATCGAGTTTGAGTTGAATTTCCTGAAATTTTCAGTTCCACTTTGCATTTGATTCACAAGGTTCACCTAGCCGCCATTTTCGTAAACTGTAAAGCGATTGTCATTAACTTCCAAAAAAAAAAAAAAAAAAACTAATGCTCACCTTACTGTACATTGTAAGGTTCTGATGTTGTAAGATGCCCAAGTGAGGTAGTCGTGGGCGAGTTTCTGTTTCCACTCGCTTTGGCATCCCAGTACCAATGTGTACCAGTTCCGATGTGCTGCTGTGTGTGAGGTGCATCGCACTTACTTCAGGGCCGCAGACCTCTTGTGACTCCAGAAATCCCTCTTCTGGAATAAGGGCAGCAATCAATCCAAGAGACATGAGGTTCATAAAAACAACCAAACTTTTACTTAGTGAATGGAAGTATTTACAGGCAAGTGTAGAGGATAATGCTCAACGGGTTGTCATCTTTCCCACAGATGGCAAGCACAACTTCAGCCCTGGGTCTCGGTACAGGTAGAACATCCCTTTTAATGTCTACTCTAGCTCTAGGGGATCTTTTCCTTTTTTAGCAGTATATCTGAATTCCATCTCACTCCGCCTCTTAAGGTTTGAGTCCAGTTTCTCCTGCAGCTTCATAGAAGGAGTGTACCCCCAGGCTCCGATGTCTATCTTGAGGTTCACAGGCCATCAAAGTGGAGAGTCATGGGGAGGGGTTCTCTGGCAATCCACTGCCCCAAAAGTTCTGGACTCACACTGTTCCTAGCAGCCCCTGTCCTAAGCCTATCACTGCTTACCACTCACTCACTTCCTGAACTTGGCAATAATGCTCAATTCCCCCACACCAATCTGGGCTGACAGTTAATCCTCAACTAACTCTATGCCTGCTGTGTTACTGAGCAAATTTCACCTACATTCTAGACAGTGACATTTGTGACCGTTAGTTATTACACAGGGGAATTACAATTATTATAACAAGGAAACATATCAGAAACAAAACATTCTTCACATTCTACACAACAGTAGCCTTGATGTTTTCTGGAGGGAACATGGCAGCTGGTCCATCTCATTACAATGTCAAAATGTGCACCATGACTTTGCAGCGCTCAGTGAACCCCGACATCTGATCCTGGCCAGAGGGCCATGCTTACAGTGAAGAATGGATAGATGAGGTGCATAACAGCTGAAAGAAGAGCATCTGGGGACTGGACTGTTAACACTGAGCAGTGAGGTGTCCAGAGAGGTGAGCGGTCAAATGAGTACCATGTTTTGTTTTTTTTACAGCTTACATTTATTATGCTCTGGGGTCTTGTCACATCTTGTCAACTTAAAGTTGTCCATTATATGATAGACTTGCTTGATGACCTGAAATTCATTATGTTCTTTTTAAATGATAGAATAACACAGAATGCTATTCTATCATGCCCATTAGAAAGAAAAAGAAACCTAAATAGATTGTAACACCAGTGACTTGCCATCTAGGTTTGCTTATTACTAGTTAAATGTATAGGAAAGATGTGTATCTTCGTACTGTGTTAGCCAGTAGATAGAAAAATATTTAGACTTGAGAGTCCTCAGTGGTTGACCTGAGTGGTCTTGAAAGCTTGCAATTTGTTACCATCTTTTCAGTTAGCCATTAAAAGGTATCAACCACTGAGGACTCTCAAGTCTAAATATTTTTCTAGTTAAATGTATGTAACATGTTCCTGTGCTGAGTACATTTACAAGTCTACATTTTCTGTAGTATGCTTCCTTCTTCCAGAGAGTATGCTTTGCTGAAATTGAAAAAAAAAGGAAGGGGAAAATCTCAGCAATCTCCTTTTCTCTCCCACTATTATCCTGCCTTATAATAGTTCTGTAGAGTTTTCTATAAAAGTGTCTGAAAAAAGGAAACGGCCATCTGAAACAGTGCAGCAGGGGAGGGTCACTGAAGGGTACACTCGTGGAATGCTGGCAAATAGAAGTGCCAAAATATTTGTCAGACTGATTGTGTGAATACAAACAGAAGCCTCAGGTTTGACAGTTTAACTGTGGACATCCTCTTCACGGTGTTTACATAGGTTGACAATAGGCTGCCTTTTTTCACGTACCTGTTTTCACTCTTCAGTTTTACAAAGTCTTTTACCAATCAGTCTGTTAATGGCTCTTCTGCAGCACTCATATATCCTTGATTGTGTTGGAAAGAAAAGTCCTGAAAATGAATCATTGGGAAAACATTCCCTAACAAACCCAATTTATTTCTTTAGTTTAATGAGGCTCGCCAGCAGTTGGATGTGGTGTGTGTATGAGTCCTGCAGAAGGACAGGATGATGATTTGATATTAGTATACTTGTTTGGGTAGTTGTGCGAAAAGAAAATCACAATAGAATAGACAAGAGCCAGCCAAAGGGTCTTTGTGTGCAAATTTCCCACCAGAAACAAGCATTTTTTTTTCTTACAATTTAATTAAGTGGCTTTGGAGTTCAGAGACGGCTTAACGAGCTGTCCTCATTGAAAGAAAGATTTGTCCCAAGTGATGGGGCCAGGAACCCAACAATGTCAACTGCAATTACTGCTAACCATGCCTGTTTTAACAAGTAAGAGGGTGCTGGGGTACAATATAGAGCAAAAGGAAAACAAAGGAGAAAAACAAGGACTCACCTCTCTTCTAACTAAGGAACAATACAACGAACACTGTGAAATTCAGCGTGGCGAGTTAAGATTTCCATTGGCCATACACAGGACTTTTTATAAAGAAGATGATGTGTGGTGACACAAGGAGATGAACAATGTTTGCATGATGTCATTGCATAGAGACGCACATTTGATGGACTTATAGCTAGTCTATAAATGCCACTTGTCTGTACACACACAACTACACAGCAATGCAATTTGGGAGAGGGATTTTTTTTAGATTTTTCTTATTACACTCACGTACATGTTTTATGCCCAGAATGATTTACTTTATTAATTGTGTCTTTGCATACATGATTAGAATACTCATGCTCCATGTCCTAAATACTAAGATGTGTCAATCATGATGGAAATAAAAAGGAGTAGTATCTTAAGAAATGCTGCAATTTCAACAATCAGCTATGTCTTCAAGTACTTGGGTATAGGATGGGCACAGGACCTACAAGGTGTAGGATACACTCACAGGGATCTAAATGGACAAAATACCCAAACACAGCCTAATCCTGAAACCACAGACTCAACCATACATAGACCTGAATTTTAACACATAGTATATTAGTATGTTACTATATTTACATTGAAATATTGATATTATATTTAGATTTTTTTTATTATTTGATGAAAATACTATACCCTACAGTAAAGAAATTTAATATCAACACTTTTCCTTTGTAGTAATCAGTATTTTGGGTATTTTGCAAAATTTTAATTCTAAAACATGAAGCTTCTCAAAATCTAGCAAATCATCTACCAATACATAAAGTATTGGGGAGCTTGGGGTTGCTTTACAGTCCATACTATAGATATTGCTTTAGGGAACACATCATTGTGCTATGATATATATGTATGTCTTAGATAGTATTACCAATTACTAATCGGAAAGGACAGTAAGGGGCATTCAAGCTTCCATGCAGTTCCATCTTCAGAATATAGTTAATTTATGAGAGAGAAGAAGGGCTGTTGCTGCAGTAGTCTTCAGAGAACCTGCTTCTGTAGTTTTCTGGTGAAGCTGTCACGGCTACCACATTTGCCCCATATTATTACCCAAATCTTCCCTGCTTGTAGATAAATATTTTGGAGTTGTCGATTTCCCTTATATGAGATTTAACATGTATTTTTAAGCCATTTAATGGAACACTATATTGCTTTGCAGTTGACTGACATCTATTGTGTTTAAGAAGCCATTTCAGGCTTAGGAATAGATGACTATGGTGTTTCTCAATAGGATTATTAATAGTGATGAGCGAACGTGCTCGGTAATGCTCGTTACTCGCCTGAGCATCACTGTACACCCGGTACTCAGAGAGCAGCGAGCATTTCCGTGTTTGCTCGGCGGGAGTTCTGGTGCACACCCTGCATTTTTGGTGCTCTTTAGAGCACCAATCAACATGCAGGGATTGTCTGCCATGCAAAGTAATGCCGCAGCCATCTTTGTTGCGGTATTATAGTGATTGGTTGGCCGCACAGCATCATCAGGTGTATAAGAGACAAGGGCGGTGCCATGCTTGGCTCTGTCTGCTCCGGAATTAGCGAGTGTCGGGAGAGCTGCTGCCGAGATAGGGTCAGATTTGGGGTTTAGAAGGTAGTGTAGGTGTAACATCAAAGAAGACATAAATCCAGCTTAATCAACAGTCCTTCTAAGGACTAATTATGGCGTATATAGATTGCAGTGCTAGGTAGGCAGGGAGTGCATGTACGTATTTACATATCAGTGCTAGGCATGCACGCACTGTATGTGGGTATATATACTGTGTGCAGAATTATTAGGCAAATGAGTATTTTGATCACATCATCCTTTTTATACATGTAGTCCTACTCCAAGCTGTATAGGTTTGAAAGCCAACTGCCAATTATGTAAATCAGGTGATTTTCATCTCTGTAATGAGGAGGGGTGTGGAATAATGGCATCAACACCCTATATAAGGTGTGCTTAATTATTGGGCAACTTCCTTTCCTTTGGCAAAATGGGTCAGAAGAGAGATTTGACGGACTCTGAAAAGTCAAAAATTGTGAGATGTCTTGCAGAGGGATGCAGCAGTCTTGAAATTGCCAAACTTTTGAAGCGTGATCACTGAACAATCAAGCGTTTCATGGCAAATAGCCAACAGGGTCACAAGAAGCGTGTTGATAAAAAAAGGCCTAAAATAACTGCCCATGAATTGAGGAAAATCAAGCATGAAGCTGCCAAGATGCCATTTGCCACCATTTTTGCCATATTTCAGAGCTGCAACATTACTGGAGTGTCAAAAAGCACATGGTGTGCCATACTCAGGGACATGGCCAAGGTAAGGAAGGCTGAAAAATGACCACCTTTGAACAAGAAACATAAGATTAAACGTCAAGACTGGGCCAAGAAATATGTTAAGATTGATTTTTGTAAGGTTTTATGAACTAATGAAATGAGAGTGACTCTTGATGGGCCAGATGGATAGGACCGAGGCTGGATCAGTAAAGGGCAGAGAGCTCCACTCCGACTCAGACGTCAGCAAGGTGGAGGTGGGGTACTGGTATGGGCTGGTATCATCAAATATGAACTTGTGGGACCTTTTCGGGTTGAGGATGGAGTGAAGCTCAACTCCCAGACCTACTGCCAGTTTCTGGAAGACACCTTCTTCAAGCAGTGGTACAGGAAGAAGTCGGTATCATTCAAGAAAAACATGATTTTCATGCAGGACAATGCTCCATCACATGCATCCAAATACTCCATAGCATGGCTGCTCAGTAAAGGTCTAAAAGAAGAAAAAATAATGACATGGCCCCCTTGTTTACCTGATCTGAACCCCATAGAGAACCTGTGGTCCCTCATAAAATGTGAGATCTACAGGAGGAACAGTGTCTGGGAGGCTGTGGTGGCTGCTGCACGCAACGTTCATCGTAAACAGATCAAGCAACTAACAGAATCTATGGATGGAAGGCTTTTGAGTGTCATTGTAAAGAAAGGTGGCTATGTTTATTTCTACATTTTGTGTTGTTATATTGGTTTACCTGGTGAAAATAAACAAGTGAGATGGGTATATATTTGGTTTTTATTAAGGTGCCTAATAATTCTGTACAGTAATAGTTACCTGCACAAACAGATATCTTCCTAAGATAGCCAAATCTAAAAAAAAACCCACTCCAACTTACAAAAATATTAAGCTTTGATATTTATGAGTCTTTTGGGTTGATTGAGAACATACCGTATATACTCATGTATAAGCCGACCCGTGTATAAGCCGACCCCCCCTAATTTTGCCACAAAAAACTGGGAAAACTTATTGACTCGCGTATAAGCCTGAGGGGGGAAAAATTATTATGCCCCCATATGATGCTCCACAGATTATGCCCCCATATGCTCCACAGATTATGCCTCCATATGCTCCAGATTATGCCCAATATGCTTCAGAGATTATGCCCCCATATATTCCATAGATTATGCCCCCATATGCTCCAGATTATGCCCCCATATGTTCCACAGATTATGCCCCCATATGCTCCAGATTATGCCCCCATATGTTCCACAGATTATGCCCCATATGTTCCACAGATTATGCCCCCATATGCCCCCATATGCTCCAGATTATGCGCCATATGTTCCACAGATTATGCCCCCATATGCGCCCATATGCTCCAGATTATGCCCCATATGTTCCACAGCTTATGCCCCCATATGCTCCATATTATGCCCCCATATGTTCCACAGCTTATGCCCCCATATGCTCCAGATAATGCCCCCATATGTTCCACAGCTTATGCCCCCATATGCTCCATATTATGCCCCCATATGCTCCAGATTATGCCCCCATATGCTGCACAATTATGCCCCATAGTATAGGCCTCATATGCTGCTGCTGCAAAAAAAAAAAAATGACATACTCACCTCTTGTCGCTGGGGGCCAGGTGCCGGTGTCCTGAGCAGGCGGTGACAGCGGCGTGCTATGGGGGACAGGTGCCCGTGTCACCGCTCGCTCAGGACCCCGGCACCTGAGATATTTACCTGTCCCTCGCTGCACGCTGCGTCCTCGTCCGACTCCTCTGGCTGTGAATGATCTGGCAGGGGGCGGGGCGCGCACTAACGACGTCATCGCGCCCTCTGCCTGATCATTCACAGCAAGAGGAGTCGGATGAGGACGCAGCGTGCAGCGAGGGACAGGTAAATATCGCTGTACTCACCCTTCCGCCGCGCGACCCTGCAGCCTCTCCTCTTCTCCCGATGCTCTCCGCAGCGCTTCAGTCCTGCAGCAGTCACGTGCTACCACTCATTAAAGTCATGAATATGTGCATATTCATGACTTTAATGAGCGGTGCCATTTGACCGCTGCAGGAAGGAGCCGGAGATCGTGGGAGAAGCAGGGGGGCTGCAGAGACCGCGCCGGAGGAGGGGTGAGTATGATCCGACACCCCCTCTCCCCCTCCCCCGCCGACCCCCGTATATGACCCGCGTATAAGCCAAGAGGGGAACTTTCAGCCCTAAAAAATGGGCTGAAAATCTCGGCTTATACATGGGTATATACGGTAGTTGTTGTTCAATAATAAAAAGAATCCTCTCAAATACAACTTGCCTAATAATTATGCAAACAGTGTAGATCTCAGTAGCGGAAAGGCATTCTATGTGGCATACTTCATTGCATACATCAAGAGGGTCCAATTTATTACTGTCAGCTGCTGCTGCCTATAAGCTATATTGACCGTATCTAGACAGCACTAGGTCTCAGTGGGTAGCACATTTTTTTGGAATCTTAATCATGACTAGAGTTGAGCGAAACAGGTCGGTCAGATTCAAAAGTCGCCGACTTTCTCCAAAGTCGGGTTTCGCTCGGTGTGAGGTCGGCCATGCAGTCGTCGACCCGAGCTCCAAAGTCGGTTTTCCCATAATGCTTGCAGGCACCTTTTCTAAGCCAATGAGCAAGGACGTACACTGTGTGCAACGAGATGACATGGGCAGCGGCCACCACCATCTTAGAGAAGGGCATTGCAGCGATTGGCTTGCTTTGTGTGGCGTCACAGTGGCTATAAAAGCCCTCACCGCTGACCGCCAGTTTACTTCTGCCGATCTTAGCGTAGGGAGAGGTTGCTGACGCTGTTTATCTTTAGGGAGAGAGTTAGGCAGGAAAGAAAAGTTATTCTGTGCTTGTGCTGATAGCAATTGTGCTGTACAGTAAGTATGCAGTGACAGGGGAGGATTTTGTTGTGTGCAGCAGTGCTGGTTATTAGGCTGCTTGTCAGTGACAGGGAGGATTTACTTGTTTGCAGCAGCGGTGGTTAATAGGCTGCCTGCTAGCTGTATTGCTGTGTGTACACTGACGTGCAGACTGCTTTTTACACAGCACAAATACTTTTATTCCTTTTTTCTGCACAGATACCGAGCGTTCATTTTTTCCCACACCGTATAGAGCTGTACGCTCCTCACACACTACCGTGTACCGGCTGTTATCATTGTCAAATACATGCTGAATATCTGTGTGTGACTCCGTAAATATATACGGTGATTTACAATTACCCCAGCACTGTATACAGCTGTACGCTTGTGATACAGTACCCTTTTTCTGCTTTTTATATTCTGGTCTAATCCATACTGAGCCTGTGAGCGTCTGTGTCTGACTCCGTAAATATATACAGAGATTTACAATTACCCCTAGACTGTATACAGCTGTACGCTTGTGATACAGTACCCTTTTTCTGCTTTTTATATTCTGGTCTAATCCATACTGAGCCTGTGAGCATCTGTGTGTTACTCCAGAAATATATACAGAGATTTACAATTACCCATAGACTGTATACAGCTGAACGCTTGTGATACAGTACCCTTTTTCTGTTTTTTATATTCTGGTCTAATCCATACTGAGCCTGTGAGCGTCTATGTGTTACTCCGGAAATATATACGGAGATTTAAAATTACCCCAACACTGTATACAGCTGCACGCTTCTGAAACAGTACCCTTTTTCTGCTTTTTATATTCTGGTCTAATCCATACTGAGCCTGTGAGCATCTGTGTGTTACTCCGGAAATATATATGGAGATTTAAAATTATCCCAACACTATATACACCTGGTATCTTCTGATACAGTACCATTTTTATGCTTTTTATAATCTGGTCTAATCCATAATGAGCCTGTGAGACTCTGTGTGTTACTCCGGAAATATATACGGAGATTTAAAATTACCCCTAGACTGTATACAGCTGTACGCTTCTTATACAGTACCCTTTTTCTGCTTTTTATATTCTGGTCTAATCCATACTGAACCTGTGAGCGTCTGTGTGTTACTCCGGAAATATATACGGAGATTTACAATTACTCCTACACTGTATACAGCTGTACGCTTGTGATACATTACCCTTTTTCTGCTTTTTATATATTCTGGTGTAATCCATACTGAGCCTGTGAGCGTCTGTGTGTTACTCCAGAAATATATACGTAGATTTAAAATTACCCCAACACTGTATACAGCTGTACGCTTCTGATACATTACCCTTTTTCTGCTTTTTATATATTCTGGTCTAATCCATACTGAGCCTGTGAGTGTCTGTGTGTTACTCCGGAAATATATACGGAGATGTACAATTACCCCTAGACTGTATACAGCTGTACGCTTCTGATACATTACCCTTTTTCTGCTTTTTATATTCTGATTTAATCCATACTGAGCCTGTGAGCATCTGTGTGTTACTCCGGAAATCACCAGATACCAGCTATATATAGTATAGTGAAAATATTGTAAATCTCCGTGTATATTTCAGGAGTCAGACAAAGACGTTCACAGGCTCACTATGGATTAGACAGGAATATAAAAAGTAGAAAAATGGTAATGTATTAGAAGAGTACAGCTGTAAACAGTGTTGGGGTAATTTTAAATCTCCGTATATATTTCTGGAGTAACAGACAGACTCTCACAGGCTCACTATGGATCACACCAGAATAGAAAAAGCAGATCCGCAAGAAATAATCACACATGTGGGCCAATGTTCCAAGTGTCAATGATGCACTTAGATTGGTGGGTTGGAGGAGGACTTTCTGGCATAAATAGGGTACTGTATCAGCAGATACCAGGTATATATAGTATAGTGAAAATATTCTAAATCTCCGTATATATTTCAGGAGGCAGACACTGACGCTCTCAGGCTCAGTATGGATTACACGAGAATATAAAAAGTAGGAAAAGGGAAATGTATCAGAAGCATACAGCTGTAGACAGTGTTGGAGTACTTTTAAATCTTCATATATATTTCAGTCTCAGTAAGCCAGTCCAGACTCTCGCGTACAGGAAACTAGATGGATACAAGAACACACTGAAAGTAGAGTTATTGCAGAAATTTGGGAATTCCTAATCACGGTAAAACCTCCAGGTAGAATTCTCAGAGGCGATGCTGACCCTCAATTACTTTATCTGTGGAGACAGCGAAAACAGTTCTTTGTGAAGAAAGGGTTGCTGTATCGCAGTAGCGTCGATCCCATCACCGTTAGTCGTCTCCATCAAATTGTGATGCCAAGGAGAGATGTAGACATGGTCCTCACTGCCTATCATGATCAGTCTGGTCACTTTGGAGTGCAAAAGACAGAAGCCACAGGCCGTAGGTGATTCTATTAGATTGGCATGAGAGGAGACATTGAAAAATGGTACCAGGAATGTCACACGTCTGTGACTAGTAAAACTGTGAAAGCTGATCAGAAAGCAACAATGCATCCGATTGTGAGTCGACGTCCATTATAAATGGTAGCCATTGATCATCTGAAGGTAGAGCCCAGCAGGACAGGCCATAGCTACGTCTTAACCATCATCGATCAGTTCACCAAATTTGTAGTGGCTGTCTCTGTGAAGGATTTAACTGCCCAGACTCCACAGCGGTGGAGCAGGCAGAGGTAAGTATTGCAAGTGCTTGGGCCCTGAACAAGCAGGTGGGCCCGCTTGTGGGCGCCAGTACTGGCACAGGGCCCCTCATAATACGCCGCTGTGTCTAACGGCGAGTGGGCCCCACCACCATCAGAGACACTTTTTTGTACTATGAGGGGCCCTGTGCCAGTGCCGTCGCCCAAGAGTGGGCCCCCCCACCTGCTCAGGGCACCGACACTTGCCCGGGTGTGCCAGGTGGTGACCCCGGCCCTGGGGGGGGACAGCCCAGATAGGGAGGTTGGAAAAATGGCATATGTTGAGGTGTAGGCTGGACATTCAGCAGTTTCAAATGGAGGAATTGGAGAAGTCGGAGGAAGAGGAGGACAAAGCGAGCCATTTTGCTGGCAACCTATGTGTCATCAAGGTGGGACAAAATCCTTTGAAACCCATGCATGGTTCATTTTAATGAAGGTTAGATCATCAACATTTTGTGTCGACAGACGGGTCCTTTTTTCTGTCAGAATTGATCCAGCAGCACTGAAGACTCTTTCTGATAGCACACTACCAGCAGGGCAAGCGAGCGCCTGTAAGGCATATTGTGCCAATTCAGGCCAGGTGTCCAGTTTACAGGCCCAGTAGTCTAAGGAGAATGACCTGTGAGGGAGAACATCGATAGGGGAGGAGAAGTAATTTTTAACCATAGTTGACAACTGCTGTCTCCTGTCTGTTGCAATAGATTCAGTATTACCAGGAGTGTGAGCGTTACTTGAGAAATCAGTCCATAACATGGTCATGAAACCCCTGTCTCCAACGCCACTTCAGCTGTGTGCACCACGAATACCTCTTCCATTTGGCCAAGTAAGGCTCTTGGTAGAACCTGCACCGCTGCTGTGTGCTGGGAATGCCTCTAACAAACGGTTTACCAGAGTTGCTTGTTTGTTCACCAATATTAGCTCTAGGTTCTCCTGTGGCATGATGTTCTGTAATATACCTTTAAAGCGTGGATCGAGGATGCTGGCCAACCAGTAGTCGTCATCCTTCATAATTTTGGCAATGTGGGGGTCCCTTTTTAGGATCTGCAAGGCATAATCACACATGTGGGCCAATGTTCCAGGTGTCAATGATGCACTGCCAGTGGTGGATAATGGAGCACTTTCTGCCAAATCCACATCCCTCCAGTCACGCAAAAACCCTGTACCTAACCTTGGCAAGCCAACATTTTCTCTTGCCCCCTGAGAAGCATCCTCCTCCCCAAAATAATCATCCCCCTCATCCTCCTCCTCCTGCTCTTCCTCTTCTTCCTCCACCTCATCCAGGACAGTTCCCTGAGCAGACATTGGCTGACTGTCATCAAGGTTACCCTCCTCCTTTTCCTCCTCTTCCTCCTCCGCTGCAGACGCCTGATCCTTAATGTGCGTCAAAGTTTGCATGAGCAGACGCATAAGTGGGATGCTTATGCTTATGATAGCGTCGTCTGCGCTTACCAGCCGTGTGCATTCCTCAAAACACTGAAGGACTTTACAGAGGTCTTTCTGCTTTGACCACTGCACACCCGACAACTCCATGTCTGTCCTCAAACTGCCTGCCCGTGTATCCTCCCAAAAATGCATTACAGCCTGCCTGTAACGAATGGAAGAGGAGGCAGAGATGGTGAAGTTCACATTCGTCTTTTATTTTTGAAGTGGAACCTCGAGACCGCGGTCTGGGGGGCTACGAAGGGGGCGTAACTAGTGAGCCCGGGTACCCGTAGTAAGGCCCCTCGAACAGGACCGGAATGGAATACCCAGAGGACACAGGTGCTACCTCCAGTTAGACCCTGGACACGTGGCAGCTGTCCCAGAGGGACCAAAAGGGGTAACAGATATGATATAAGAAACTGTGGAGTTGTAGTCGCAGGTGAGGAAGGTCCTGGTTCCAGTTAGGCAGCAGGCTGGCTCCAGTTACCTTGTCACAGTCCACGGATTCGGATGGCTGATGGCGGAACGGGATGACACTTGCACAAATGATAGCAGAGTTTGTCAGGGATAGCCGGATACAGGATACCACTGATCTGTGGAGACAAATAGAATGAGCGAAGCATAGAGACTGCTAACGCAGCGCAGACAGATCAGAGTCAGAACCGGATGTACAATGGTAGAAACACGTTACTCCGGCACTCCCCCTATTGTGGAGTGGCCAGATATAGTAATCAGTGCACTGCCATTGGTTGATTGACATTTTCAAAAAATGCACGCTTTCCCTTTAAGAGAGACGGTGAGGGTGGCCTCGCGTCCTAAGCATTCTTCCTGGAGGCCTGCTGGCAGCGTGCCAGGAACTGGGGAGGAAGCAGGACGCTGAGAAGCAGAGGGAGCAGGAGACCCCAGCCCATGCACAGGCTGCTGCAAAGGGATAGCTTGTAGAGCAGAAGGTGAGTGACCAGGACGGAGTGCAGAGCTAGCACGGGGACCGAGTGTAACAGTATCCCCCTCTTTACACACCCTCTTTTTCAAGCCTGCATGAAATTTTTTAAGAAGAAGAGGAGCCTGGATGTTCTCTTTAGGCTCCCAAGACCTCTCCTCAGGACCAAAACCCTTCCAGTCCACCAGGTAATAGGTCCTACCTCTTACTTTCTTAGTGGCCAAGATATTTTTTACCTCAAAAACATCATCTTCAGAGACCGGATCTGGAGTGGTACCAGGGTCCTTAAAGAAGGGGCTCAAAACTACTGGTTTGAGGAGGGAAATATGAAAGGAGTTAGGCACACGTAGGGAAGTAGGCAATTTCAGTTTGTAAGAGACCGGGTTGATTTGTCTCAAGACTTCAAAGGGACCAATGAAATGGGGACCCAATTTGTACGAAGGCAACTTCAAACGGATGTACTTGGAGGAGAGCCATACCTTGTCTCCGGGACGAAAGGTGGGAGCATCCAAGCGTCTTTTGTCCGCATGCCTTTTCATACTTTGAGAGGCTCTCTCCAAAGCAGTCTTGGTATCTTTCCAAATGCTCCAGAAATCTCTGGTAAATGTATCGGCTGCCGGAACACCAGACGGTCCAGAGAAAGGAAGGGAGATTTTCCAGAAGATTCACTTACTTGGTTGTAGTAGAATTCCGCCCAGGGCAGTAATTCTACCCAGTCGTTATGATGAGCGTTGACGAAGTGACGCAAGAATCCAGCCAGGATTTGATTGATCCTCTCCACTTGCCCATTGGACTGGGGATGGTATGCTGAAGAAAAATCTAGTTCTATTTTCACTAGTTTACAGACTGCTCTCCAGAACTTAGAGGTGAACAGGACGCCCCTGTCGGACACGATGTGGAGAGGAAATCCATGTAGACGGAAGATGTGCTGAATGAAGTGAGCGGCCAGTTCTGGAGCAGACGGGAGACAAGATAGCGGAACGAAGTGAGCCATTTTAGAGAAGCGGTGCACCACAACCCATACCACTGAGCAGCCAGAAGAAATGGGAAGATCTGTGATGAAATCCATCGCGATGTGCTGCCAGGGAGCGGACGGGATCGGAAGAGGCAGAAGCCTGCCGGCTGGTAGATGTTTATCAGTCTTGTTACGGGCACATGAAGGACAGGCTGCGACATACTCCTGGATATCCTTACCCATGGTAGGCCACCAGTAGTAACGGGTGATGAGTTGCTGAGTCTTTTTCTGACCGGCATGGCCAGCCAACTTAGAAGAATGACCCCACCGCAGGACATGATTACGTTCAGAAGCAGTCACGAGAGTCTTTCCTGGGGGAAGCCGGGCAAGTTCAATGGAGGCAACAGAGACTAACCATGAAGGTTCAATAATGTGCTGAGGTTCTTCCTCCAGTTCAGGAGGCAAAAAGGCTCTGGAAAGTGCATCTGCCTTGATGTTCTTGTCAGCTGGGCAGAAATGAAGAACAAAATTAAAAAGAGCAAAAAACAACGCCCACCGGGCCTGACAGGGATTCAGCCTTAGAGCAGATTGGAGGAAGGCAAGGTTTTTATGATCGGTGAATATGACTACCTGGTGATGAACTCCCTAAAGAAGATGTCTCCATTCTTGCAGAGCCAATTTGATAGCCAACAGTTCCCGATCTCCAACGGAGTAGTTCCTTTCTGCAGGAGAAAAAACCTTGGAAAAAAAAACACAAGAGATCATCCGACCGGTAGATGCCTTCTGGGTGAGAACTGCTCATGCACCTATGGAAGAAGAATCTACCTCAAGAAAAAATTGCTCATTAGAATTTGGACGATGGAGAACTAGTGTGGAAACGAAGGCTTTTTGAGAGAAACAAAGGCCTCTTCTGCCTCGGAGGACCATTCCTTGGAGTTTACACCTTTCCGGGTTAAAGCTGTGAGAGAAGCCACTTTGGTGGAAAAGTGTGGAATGAATTGCCGGTAGTAGTTGTCGAACCCCAGGAACCCTTGTATAGCTTTTAGCCCAGACGGACGAGCCCACTTGAGGACGGCAGACAACTTCTCCGGGTCCATCTTTAATCCTGTGGAAGATACAATGTACCCAAGGAAAGGCAAAGAGGATTGCTCAAAGAGGCATTTCTCATATTTGGCATATAGCCTGTTCTCTCTCAGTCTTTGTAAGACCAGGCGTACTTGCCTCCGGTGTGAGGCCAAGTCTGCAGAGAAAATCAAAATGTCGTCCAGGTAGACAACGACACAAGTACAGAGCAGGTCCCTGAAAATATCATTAACAAATTCCTGAAAGACCACAGGTGCATTGCTTAGGCCAAACGGCATTACCAGGTATTCGTAGTGGCCATCACGGGTGTTGAAGGCTGTTTTCCATTTGTTTCCTTCTCTGATTTGGATCAGGTTGTAGGCCCCTCTGAGATACAATTTGGTGAAGATCTTGGCCCCTCAGAGATGATCAAACAGCTCTGAAAAAAGAGGTAATGGATACCTGTTTTTTACCTTGATCTGGTTTAGACCCCGGTGGTCGATACACAAAGAAGAATCCTGCTCCTGCCGGTGAAGATGACTTTCGGATAAATCCTCTTGCCAGGTTCTCTTGGATGTAGTCCGACATAGCCTGAGTCTCTGCCTGAGAAAAGGGATAAACTTTCCCACGAGGAGATATTCCTGGGAGAAGCTCTATATGACAGTCATACGACCTGTGTGGAGGTAGCCTCTCAGCCTCCTTTTTCCCAAAGACGTCGGAGAAGGACCAATAGGAGGAAGGCAACCCTGGCAGGGTATCAGGCAGGACTGGAGGCGAAACAGGTTGAATCCGGGTTAGGCATCGATTCATGCAGGTATCTCCCCAACGCAGAACCTCTCCAGTTCTCCAATTTAGGACCGGTTCATGCATCTGGAGCCAAGGTAAACCTAAAAGCAAGGGATGAGACAAACTGGGATATACATAAAAATGTATTATTTCAGCATGCATTAGACCTACCCGTAGTTCCACCAGCTTGGTCTGAAACTGGACGGGCTCGGTCAGTGGCTTGCCATCTACAGCGGTCAACCGTAACAGATCAGGAAGACGCTGGACTGGTAAGCGGTAATGATCCACAACCGCCTGCTGGATGAAGTTCCCTGCAGCTCCAGAATCCAGTAAACAATGTTCGGAGAATTTTATTGCTCTGCAGGGCACAGTGACCGAGATTTGCAATGAGGGAGAGGACTGTTCTCTACCTAGGGTGGCCTCTCCTACCGAACCTAGGCACTGGAGTTTCCCAACTTCTTAGGACAGGAATGGATCAGATGCTCAGAAATACCGCAGTAGTAACAACTTCCTTCCTTGCGACGCGCCTCCCGGTGGCGGGTGGCCAAATTTACATTGTCTATCTCCATGGCCTCAGGAGAGGAAGGCGAGATAATCGTTTTGAAAAAACTAGAGTCCAGGTGATAGGACCTTTTGTCCCGCTTGATCTCTATGGAACGCTCCAGAAAACGCAGGTCAATTCGGGTTGCCAAGGATATTAGTTCCTCCAAGGTGGTAGGTCTGTCCCGTCCCGCTAGCTCATCCTTGATTCTTCCTGATAGGTCTTCCCAAAAGTTAGCTACCAAGGCCTCATTGTTCCAAGACAACTCAGACGAGAGGGTGCGGAACCTAACAGCATACTGAGCCACCGTGAGAGTTCCTTGGCGCAGGCGAAGCAAGGCTGAAGCAGTCGAAGTGGTGCGACCAGGTTCATCGAAGGTCCTGCGAAAAGCCTCTAGGAAAGATTGAAGATCGTTAACCAGCGGATCCCCTCTCTCCCATAGCGGGTTTAGCCAGGCGAGGGCCTCTCCTCCCAGATGTGACATGATGAAGCCCACCTTGGCTCGGTCAGAAGCAAACATATGCCCCAAGATTTCGAAGTGTAGAGTGCACTAATTGAGAAAACCCCGACACTGAGTAAGATCACCCTGGAAGCGGGTAGGAGACGCCAGGCGAGGACCTTTACTTGCCATGGGGACTGGTACATGAGTGCTGGTAGAGGAGTCAGGTGCAGACAAGGACGCCAGGGAATCCATGCGGGTATACAAGCTGCGTAGATGAGTCGTGATTTTGTCCTATTGAACTCCTAAATGGGCCACATCCTGGCACAGTTCCATGGTCGGAGGTCTCTGGGATCCAGCGGGTTCCATGGCTGGAGCAATCTGTAATGAATGGAAGCGGAGGCAGAGATGGTGAAGTTCACATTCGTCTTTTATTTTTGAAGTGGAACCTCGAAACCGAGGTCCGGGGGGCTCCGAAGGGGGCGTAACTAGTGAGCCCCGGGTACCCGTAGTAAAGCCCCTCGAACAGGACCGGAATGGAATACCCAGAGGACACAGGTGCTACCTCCAGTTAGACCCTGGACACGTGGCAGCTGTCCCAGAGGGACCAAAAGGGGGTAACAAATATGATATAAGAAACCGTGGAGTTGTAGTCGCAGGTGAGGAAGGTCCTGGTTCCAGGTAGGCAGCAGGCTGGCTCCAGTAACCTTGTCACAGTCCACGGATTTGGATGGCTGATGGCGGAACGGGATGACACTTGCACAAGTGGTAGCAGAGTTTGTCAGGGATAGCCGGATACAGGATACCACTGATCTGTGGAGACAAATAGAATGAGCGAAGCACAGAGACTGCTAACGCAGCGCAGACAGATCAGAGTCAGAACTGGATGTAGCAATGGTAGAAACACGTTGCTCCGGCACTCCCCCTATGGTGGAGTGGCCAGATATAGTAATCAGTGCGCTGCCATTGGTTGATTGACATTTTCAAAAAATGCACGCTGTCCCTTTAAGAGAGACGGTGATGGCGACCTCGCGTCCTAAGCATTCTTTCTGGAGGCCTGCTGGCAGTGTGCCAGGAACTGGGGGAGGAAGCAGGACGCTGGGAAGCAGAGGGAGCAGGAGACCCCAGCCCGTGCACAGGCTGCTGCATAGGGACAGCACGGGGACCGAGTGTAACACTGCCTCTGTTCGCACAGCCTCTCAACCATGTGCATGGTGGAGTTCCACCTTGTTGCAACGTCTATGATTAGGCGGTGCTTGGGGAGGTGGTGCAATCGCTGCAGCCTATGCATACGACTGGAGTCTACGGGCGAGCTAAGGATGTGCGAGCACAGTCTTCGCACTTTATGGAGTAGGGCTGTTAACTCCAGATAATTATTTAAGAAGCACTGCACCACCAGGTTCAAGGTGTGAGCCAGGCAAGGTATGTGTCTGAGTTTTGCCAGGGCTATGGCCACCACAAAATTACGACCGTTATCACTGACTACCTTGCTTGGCTCAAGATGTATACTGCCCAGCCATGACTCAGTTTCTCGCTGCAAGTAGTCGTCCAGTACCTCCGCGGTGTGTCTGTTATAGCCCAAAGACATCATTTTTAAAATAGTCTGCTGACGCTTTCCACTAGCTGTTTGATAGTGGGACACCTCGTGTGCAACACTGGCAGCTGCGGATGGAGTGCTCCTGCGACTGCGCTCTGTTATGAGCTTTCGCTTCTGGAGGAGTAGTAGGAGGAGGGTCGAACGCCTACAGCAAACTGTTGCCTATACCGTGGGCTAGGCAGCACTGTCCCACCACCGCTGTCCCCTGTGGACCATGCATCCACCACATTAACCCAGTGCGCAGTGATGGACACGTAATGGCCCTGGCCATGCCTACTGGCCCATGCATCTGTTGTGAGTTGCACCTTTCCACTCACTGATTGTTTGAGTGCATGGACAATGCTGTCTTTCACATGCAGGTGGAGTGCAGGGATGGCTTTTGTAGAAAAGAAGTGCTGACTGGGTAGGTCATAGCGTGGGACAGCGTAGGCCATGAGGTCTCTGAACGCTGAGCTTTCAACTAAACGGAAGGGCATGATCTCTAATGAGATCAGTTTGGCAATGTAGGCGTTCAAAGTCAGTGTATGCGAATGAGATGATGAGTACTTTCTTGTCCTATTCAGAGTGTCTGGTAGGGTGAGCTGGACTTGAGAGCTGCATATGGGGGAACTAGCGGTGGACATGACGGACTGAGAGGGGGTTGGTGATGGAGTGCTGACATGGAGTGCACTGATGCACAGCCACTGATATATGATTCTGCTGGTACAGTCAACCAGAGCACTACATTGCCCTCGCAGTCTACTGAGCCAGAATGTGACCCTGATGAAACACAGGTGCCCCTTCCTGCATACTATACCACCTCACACGGTGACACAGAGTAAGGTTCAGATAAAATTGAAGAGGAGGTGATGGATGACCCAGTTGTTGACCCCGATTGGCATCAAGTGGGGGAAGAGGGTGCCGCTGGCAATAGCTCAGAAGAGGAGGAGAATCCACAGTAGGCATCGACATCGCAGCTTGGGTTATCTGGCAGGCCCGAAGCAGTCCAAAAAGGTGTTAAAAAAACAAAAAGAGTTGCAGGACAGCTTGGCCAGACATTCAAATTAGCACAGAGTGCAAGCCCTGAAAATTTATACCATAGTAGGAAGAGTGCAGTGTGGCACTTTTTTGACCAAAATCCTATTGATGAGGCAAAGGTTATCTGTAAGAAGTGCAGTAGGACATTTAGCCGAGGGAAAAATCTCCGAAATTTGAATACCAGTTGCATGCTTAGACATTTAATGAACATGCACTTGCAAGCGTGGATGGACTACAAAACCTCAGGTAGCCAGCAACGCTACATTGCTTCCCCCACTGTAAGCCCACCGGTTAGCACACCACCAGCAAGAAATATTGAGGTGTCGTCGCAAGGCCAAAGCAGTCTGGGAATCACAATGTTTTTGCAACGAAAGACTGCATCTAGGCCATCACCACCACCACCACCACCATCACCATCACCAACCCACTCTCAGTCCGTCATGTCCACCGTTAGTTACCCCATATGCAACTCTCAAGTCCAGCTCACCCAAGCAGACACTCTGAGCAGGACAAGAAAGTATTCATCCTTTCATCTGTGTACACTGGCTTTGAACGCCTACATTGCCAAACTGATCTCAGGGATGATGCCCTTCCGTTTGGTTGAAAGCGCAGTGTTCCGAGAGCTCATGGCCTACGCTGTCCCACGCTTTGACCTACCCATTCGGCACTTCTTTTCTTGAAAAGCCATCCCTGCCCTCCACCTGCATGTGAAAGACCGCATTGTCCATGCACTCAAACAATTTATGAGTGGAAAGGTGCACATCACAAAAGATGCATGGGCCAGAAGGCATGGCCAGGGCCATTACGTGTCCATCACTGCGCACTGGGTTAATGTGGTGGATGTAGGGTCCACAGGGGACAGCGGCGGTGGGACAGTGCTGCCTAGCCCACGGTATAGGCAACAGTTGGCTGTAGGCGTTCGACCCTCCTCCTCCTCCAGAAGCGAAAGCTCGTCGACAGAGCGCAGTCGCACGAGCACTCCATCCGCAGCTGCCAGTGTTGCACACGAGGTGTCCCACTATCGAACAGCTAGTGGTAAGCGTCAGCAGGCTGTTTTAAAGATCATGTCTTTGGGCGACAACAGACACACTGCGAAGGTACTGGACGACTACTTGGAGCGAGAAACTGAGTCATGGATGGGCAGTATACATCTTGCGCCAGGCAAGGTAGTCAGTGATAACGGCCGTAATTTTGTGGCGGCCATAGCCCTGGCAAAACTCAGACACATACCTTGCCTGGCTCACACCTTGAACCTGGTGGTGCAGTCGTCATAAATAATTAACAGTTAACAGCCCTGCTCCATAAGGTGCGAAGACTGTGCTCGCACATCCGTTGCTCGCCTGTAGACTCCAGTCGAATGCAGAGGCTGCAGCGATCGCTCCACCTCCCCAAGCACTGCCTAATCATAGACGTTGCAACAAGGTGGAACTCCACCATGCACATGGTTGAGAGGCTGTGCGAACAGAGACAGGCTGTAATGCATTTGTGGGAGGATACACGGGCAGGCAGTTTGAGGGCAGACATAAAGTTGTCGGGTGTGCAGTGGTCAAAGCTGAAAGACCTCTGTAAAGTCCTTCAGTGTTTTGAGGAATGCACACGGCTGGTAAGTGCAGACGACGCCATCATAAGCATGAGCATCCCACTTATGCGTCTGTTCATGCAAACTTTGACGCACATTAAGGATCAGGCGTCTGCAGAGGAGGAGGGATGCCTTGATTACAGTCATGTATTGCCTGCTCAGGGAACTGTCGTGGACGAGGTGGAGGAAGAAGAGGAAGAGGAGGAGGAGGATGAGGGGGATGATTATTTTGGGGAGGAGGATGCTTCTCAGGGGGCAAGAGAAAATTTTGGCTTGCCAAGGTCTGGTACAGGTTTTGTGCGTGACTGGAGGGATGTGGATTTGGCAGAAAGTGCTCCTCCACCCACCTCTGTCAGTGCATCATTGACACCTGGAACATTGGCCCACATGTGTGATTATGTCTTGCGGATCCTAAAAAGGGACCCCCGCATTGCCAAAATTATGAAGCATGACGACTACTGGTTGGCCCGCATCCTCGATCCACGCTATAAAGGCAAATTACAGAGCATCATTCCACAAGAGAACCTAGAGCTAATATTGACCCTGTTGGCTGTTTGCCATGAAACGATTGTTCAGTAATCACGTTTCAAAAGTTTGGCAATTTCAAGACTGCTGCATCCCTCTCCATGACATCTAACAATTTTTGACTTTTCAGAGTCCGTCAAATCTCTCTTCTGACCCATTTTGCCAAAGGAAAGGAAGTTGCCTGATAATTAAGCACACCTTATATAGGGTGTTGATGTCATTAGACCACACCCATCCTCATTACAGAGATGCAAATCACCTGATTTACATAATTGGCAGTTGGCTTTCAATCCTATACAGCTTGGAGTAGGACAACATGTATAAAAAGGATGATGTGATCAAAATACTCATTTGCCTAATAATTCTGCACACAGTATATAGGCCCATCATACACTTAAGCATCATCCATGGGGCCCATTATACACTGGAGCATCAAATGGGTCCCATTATATATGGAGCATTATATAGGCCCATCATACACTGGAGCATCATCCATGGGGCCCATCATATACTGGAGCATCATATGGGGCCCATTATATATTGAGCATTATATAGGCCCATCATAAAGTGGAGCAACATCCATGGGGCCCATCATATACTAGAGCATCATATGGGGTTCATTATTTATGGGGCATCATATAGGGTATGGAGCATCATGTGGTGCACATATGAGGCCTATTCTGTATGGAGCATTATATGGAGCCCATTCTGTATGGAGCAATATATGGGGCCCATCATATACTGTATGGAGCTTTTTATGCGACTCATTATACTGTATGGAGCAATATGTGGGGCTCATTATACTATATGGGGACCGTCCTATACTGTATGGCACATTATATGGGGACCATCATATACTGTAGCATTATGTGGAGCTCATCATATACTGTATGGAACATTATATGGGACCAATTATGTATGGAGCAATATCTGGGGCTCATTATTCTGTATGGCACACTATGTGGTGGCCATAATACTGTATGGAGGAATATACTGTCCAGTTTTTGAGCTATTGTAGAATTTAAAATAGATATCAGTCATGTAATGTAAGAAGTGAAGTATTTGGCATTGTACTATACGTATATTTCTGTGCCGTATCGGAGCATCATGAATTGTGGTATGTGTTAAAGGGGCCCACTGAAACTCTTTGTCCTAGGGCCAAGAAAACCTGAAGCCAGCCCTGCCCCCCATAACTTTAGCCAAATAACCCCCATTTTTCAATGCGTTACTATTATTACAAAGTAAATTAAGGTTGACAACAAGCTTAAGTAATAAGAATTTATGTTGTTGGCATTGAAACTGTAGGTGTGTTTACTGTCCTCCACTCCCTGCCGACTTTGCTTCCCCATTGACTTGCATAGGGTTTCGTGTTTCAGTCGGACCTCCGACTTTTTCCGATAGTCGGCCGATTTCGTTCGACTCGACTTATAAGAAAGTCGGGTTTCACGAAACCCGACTCGACCCTCAAAAAGGCAAAGTCGCTCATCTCTAATCATGACTATTTTATTCTAAAGCAATCCAGAACCCTTTTTTCTTTGTCTAATTGCTTGTTGGCATTGCAGAATACAGGCAGATCTTTATCATAGTACAGCATGAAAATACAGCTATTTTGAACGGGTTTGCCTGTCCCAAGCCTGACATCTAAGTGCGCCTAAAAATCTGCCATTTTTTGTATTACTGTAGAACTTTTTTTGGAGCGTCTTATAAAATTTTTTGAGACAATTTTGCTGCCCAAAAAATATTTATCTGCCCAAAAAATATTTAGCTACAGGGCAGATATATTAAACTGGGTTTTGTCCGCCACAAGAATTGCATATTATTGCGCAAAAAATTTTGCCATTTCAGGCCTCCATAGAATTTTTTTTGTTGTGTCACTCATAGCCTACTTATTGCCACAATTTTGCTGGCCAAAAAAAAAAACCGTCAGATATTTTAAAGTGGGCTATCTTTGTCAGACTCTTGGTCTATCAGTGTGCTATAAATTGTGGCATTTTGCTGTCTGCTACCCTATATGTATATAGCCTTTTTGGGTAAAAAAAAAGAAATCCAGCCCACATATTGACCAATGTGGTATCTATTTCAGACTCCTACATCTCTGTCTGCTAAAAATTGTGGCATATCTGTGCAACATTACCCTTTTTTTGCTTTGTCTTACCCTATTTCTATACAGTCTTTTGGGTTTAAAAAATTAATCCAGGCCACATATTGACCAGTGTGGTATCTGTGTCAGACTCCTATCTCTCTGTTTGCTAATAATTGTGGCATACCACAGCAACATTACCCTTTTTTTTGCTGAGTCTTACCCTATTTCTATACAGTCATTTGGCTTAAAAAAAAAGAAATCCAGACCACATATTGAACAGTGTGGTATCTGTGTCAGACTCCTATCTCTCTGTCTGCTAAAAATTGTGGCATATCAGGGCAACATTACCCTTTTTTGCTGTGTCTTACCCTGTTTCTATACAGTCTTTTTGGGTAAAAAAAGTCATGCAACCCACATATTGACCAGTGTGGTATATGTGTCAGACTCCTATCTCTCTGTGTGCTAATAATTGTGGCATATCACGGCAACATTACACAGTTTTTTCTTGGTCTTACCACAGTTATTGACACTAGATTGTTAAACAAGTAAAGTACATTCCAGATATTTGAAAGTGCGTTTTTCACGCACACGGATTACATCTAAGTTTGCTCCCAGTTCAGCCTTTTTTATTGAATGTTGAAAATATTGTACTCCATTTAAAATGGGAAAGGCACATGGCAAGGGACGGTGAAGTGGACGTGATGGTAATGGTGCATGCAGAGGAAGAGGCCGTGGGCAAGCTGCAATTGTGCCACAACAAACACCCACATCTTCTCGCAACAGATTCCTGTCAAAATTCATACGGGATGGCAGAACAGCACTTTTGACACCAGAGCAGCGTGAAAAGGTAGTTGGTCGGATGGTGGATAATGTTTCCAGTCACTTTGCCACCATCACCAGCACCCTGTCTTCCATACGGTCAAGTCTCAGTAGCCGTGAGTCTGGACTGCATATTCCTCACCCTGATCCACCTTCCACCTCCCATGCCGAGCACCCGCAGACAACTGATCCCACACTTGGACACTGAAGAGCTGTTCAGTTGTCCATTTATAGATTCGGGCCTCTTATCTGGTCCACTTGAAGTGGGGCAAACTGTGATTGCATGTAGCGATACCCAAAAATTTGAGAAGCCACGTTCACATGAAGACGACAGTCGGAATGTGTCACAACAGGTGGACGATGATGAGACACAATTGCCAGAAAGTTAGGAGGAGGACCAGGGTGCAGAAGTGGAAGAGGAGGTGTTGGATGATATAGTAACTGACCCACCTTGGCAGGAGGACATGCAGAGCGAGGACAGCAGCACACAGTGGGAGATAGGCATAGTACCACAACAGGCAGGAAGATCCACTGTGGTGTCCGCAGACAGAAGGCAGGCAACCGTTCATTGTAACACCAACACGATGGAAGTTGTCATTACAACTGTTCTATCTTCCGTGTCTGGTTGTTTTTTAAAGACTCTGCCAATAAACCCAAACAGGCCATTTTGCATCACCAGCCATGCCCGCATCAGCAGAGGTAGCAAAACTACCAGCCTGACCACCACCAGCATGATCAGGCACATGGCAGCGAAGCACCAGACTTTGTGGGCTGAACCCCAGGGTCCAGGAACAGTGTCTGCAGGTGACACCACTGCTTCTTCCGCTGTTGTGCGTGGAAGCCAATCCCCTGTCCATGATGCCTGCGAAGATGCCTCCTGCCCTGCACCTGTCATTACACACACAACTACTACCTTCAGCAAGCACGTCCACGTCCTTGTCCCAGCACAGCCTTCAGTTGTCCATAACCCAGTCATTGGAACGAAAGCGGAAATACGCAGCCAACGCCCCACAGGCCACAGTACTAAATTCACACATTTCTCGTCTGCTTGTGCTGGAAATGTTGCCTTTTAGGTTCATGGAGACGGAAGCTTTCCACAACCTGATGGAGGCGGCCGTTCCAAGGTACTTTGTCCCCAGCCAACACTATTTTTCCTGATGTGCTGTCCTGGCATTACACAAGCACGTGCCCCTCAACATTACCCGTGCCCTCAACAATGCCGTTACACGAAAAGTACACTTAACCACGGACACGTGTACAAGTGCTTCTGGCCAAGGACGGTACATCTCGCTGATGGCACACTGGGTTAACATAGTGGAAGCCGGGACCCAGTTTGACCTTGGGATGGAACACGTCCTACCAACGCTGAGGATTGTGGACCCTAGGTCAATCAGGGTTGCCCACACTGTCTACAGCTCTTGCGCATCATCCTACTCCTACTCCTCTTCAGCCTTCATCTCTGAAATGACCACATCAGTCACAAGCTGGAAGCACAGCAGCAGTGCCTCAGCCAAGCGGCAACAGGCTATGCTGAAGCTAATATGCTTAGGTGACAAACCTCACAATGTGGACAGCTCTGAAAGAGAAGGCAGATATGTTGCTGACACCGCTGAACTTACAGCCAGGCAAGGTTGTGTGTGACTATTTCCGGAACCTGCTGGCATCTCTGAGGTGAGGCATCGTCTGTGTGCCCATTTTAGAAAGTCAGCTACAGCTTCAGCTGCCCTTTCCGTGCTTCAGCAGCATTTGCAGCTTCTGGCTCACCGACTGGTGTGTGATGTCCCCACGCGTTGTAACACTACACTGCATATGCTGGAAAGGATTTGCGAGCAGAAAAGAGCAGTTGTTGAGTACCAGCATCAACAATGGCATCAGTATTCAGTTCAGACTCCACGCATAAGACCACTTGAGTGGACATGGATATCAGACATATGTACCATCCTACAAAACTTTGAGGAGTCCACCAAGATGGTGAGCAGTGATGACGCCATAATTAGCATCACCATCCCGCTCACAATCAAGGACGATGCATTGCAGGTGGAGCATGATGAGATGGAGCAGGTTGATTACACACAGTCCAGCCTCATGTCATCCCAATGTGGATTGGTTGACAATGAGCAAGAGGAGGAGGAGGAGGAAGTACAGGAGCTCCTTTCCTGTACTATAGATGGTACTACAAGCACAACTGTCATACCGTCTGTTCAGCATAGATGGCCTAAGGACAGGGAGGAGGAGGAGGACAGCATGGTCAGTTGTCCTGTTGGTGAGGACACGGAAGACTTACAAGTTATCAGTCTGGCACACATGGCAGACTTTATGTTGCGCTGCCTTTCCCGTGACCCTCGCATTATCAAAATTTTTGCAGACACTCAGTACTGGTTGGTGACACTTCTAGACCCACTCTACAAGGAGAACTTTCAATCTCTTATTCCAGAGTCAGATAGGTGTATTAAAATGATACAGTACCACAGGGCCATTGTTGCGGAATTACTGAAAAAATTCCCATTTGAAAACGCTGGCGGCAGAGGTCACAGTTCGTTGGCCAACCAAGGAGTAGAGGCAAGAGAGACCCAACTACAATCCAACAGAGGCAGAGGAACACTGGCAAAGTAGTGGGACAATTTTCTCAGACCCTCTCATCACCCTGGCCCAGAGTCGTGGGGTAGTCTCACAAGGCCGGGAAAGCTTGGGAAGATGTTGAAGGAGTACCTTGCTGACCGTACCAACATCCTCCGTGATTCCTCTGTGCCTTTTAATTATTAGGTGTCCAAGCTGGACACATGGCATGAACTGGCTCTCTACGCCTTGGAGGTCCTGGCCTGCCCTGCCACTAGCGTTTTGTCAGAGCGGGTTTTTAGTGCCGCTGGTGGAATAATAACTGATAAGCGCATCTGCCTGTCAGCAGAAAATGCTGACAGGCTGACTCTTGTAAAAATGAACAAGGCCTGGATTGGGGCAGACTTCTGTACACTGCGGAATGAGAACAGAGAAACATAACCTCCAATACAGTGGTTTTTTTTGGGAGGTGTATTACCATGCACCTCTTCACACCCACACATGGGTATATGCTTCTTGACTTTGGCTGTTTGGTGTGTTATTATCCTCCTCCTTCTCTTCATCCTCATCATCCACCACCACTATAACTCGAGGGTGACCATGGGCTGTGAAGAAACAGCTAGTAGAAATTTTTTCAAGGTTGTTTTGATGCCCGTTCCAAAAATGTTTACACTCTATGTTGAGGTGTCACCCCCAAGGGGAAAATGTTTTTCAGCCTATGCACTTAATGTATAGGCATTACAAGTATAGGAGACCCGCTGTTTTAAAGTGGGAAGACCTTTTTCGCAGACCATACTCCATGTCTCTTCAGACTCCACCACTAGAACACTAGGGTGAACGTGTTCCGTGGTGAAACAGGCACTAGATTGTTTTGCAAAGGTGTTTAGGATGTCCGTAACAATTATTTACACTTTAGGTTGATGTGCCCCCCTCCCCAGGGGAAAATGTTTTTCAGCCTATGCACTTAGTATATGGGAATTACACATACAGGAGACCCGTTCTTTTAAACTGGGAAGACCTTTTTCACAGGCCATACTCCATGTCTCTTCATTCAGACACCACCACTAGAACACCAGGGTGAGCATGTTCCGTTATGAAACAGTCACTACATTGTTTTGCAAGGGTGTTTAGGATGTCCGTCACAACAATTATTTACACTTTAGGTTGATGTGCCCCCCCTTCTAGGGGAAAATGTTTTTCAGTCTATGCACTGGGCATTACAAGTATAGGAGACACACTCCTTTGTAGTGGAAATATATTTTTAGGAGGACTTCATACACGTTTCTTCTAAGTGGTATTTTGGTTTGTCCAAATTTGGGGCAGACCTTGCATTCAATGCATAGGCTACAAGTATGGCAGAACAAAATGAATAATGTGAACTTGGTTTTCCTGTGTCCATCCAGTACGTCGGTTCAAAGGCTTTTTGGGGTGCATTAGAATTTGATGCAGGGCGGGCCTTGCATTCAATGCATAAGCTAACAGTATGGCAGTGCCAAAAGAATAACGTGAAATTGGTTGTCCTGTGGTCGTCCACTAGGTCGGTTCAAAGGCTTATTGCTTTGTAGCAGGTCGAGCATTGCATTCACTGCATAGGCTAACACTATGGCTGAAGAAAATGAATAATGTGAAGTAGGTTTTCCTGTGGCCATCCAGTACGTCGGTTCAAAGGCTTATTGGGGTGCGTTTGAATTTGATGCAGGGTGAGCCTTGCATTCAATGCATAAGCTAACAGTATGGCAGTAACCAAAAAATAATGTGAACTTGGTTTTCTTGTGGGCATCCAGTGCGTTGGTTCAAAGGCTTTTTGGGGTGCGTTAGAATTTGGTGCAGGGCAGGCCTTGCATTCAGTGCATAAGCTAACAGAATGGCAGTGCCAAAGGAATAGTGTGCACTTGGTTTTTCTGTGGCCATCCACTATGTCGGTTCAAAGGCTTATGGCGGTGCATGTGACTTTGTAGCAGGTCGAACATTGCATTCACTGCATAGGCTAACACTATGGCTGAAGAAAATGAATAATATGAACTAGGTTTTCCTGTGGCCATCCAGTACATCTGTTCAAAGGCTTGTTGGGGTGCATTTGAATTTGGTGCAGGGCGGGCCTTGCATTCAATGCATAAGCTAACAATATGGCAGTGCCAAAATAATAATGTGAACTTGTTTTTCCTGTGGCCATCCAGTACGTTGGTTCAAAGGCTTTTTGGGTGCGTTTGAATTTGATGCTGGGCGGGCTTTGTATTCAATGCATAAGCTAACAGTATGGCAGTGCCAAAAGAATAATGTGAACTTGGTTTTCCTGTGTCCATCCAGTACGTCGTTTCAAAGGATTTTTAGGGTGCGTTTGAATATTGTGCAGGGCAGACCTTGCATTCAATGCTCTGGCTAACAGTATGGCAGTGCCCAAAAAATAATGTGATAATTTAAAAGGATCCCCGGGGGAGGATCTCGGGAAAAATGCTCGGTTTTCCTATAGACTTACATTGGGCTCGTTGCTCGGTTCGAGTACCCGAGTATTCCAATTTGCTCGACCCGAACAATGAGCACCCGAGCATTTTAGTGCTCGCTCATCACTAATTATTAACAGTAATTCAGAGAAAAGTTTTCTCCATTTACCACGCCTCTAACTTGCATATAGTTCTAAAAATCTCCCACAGGAAATGTTAATGATATTAACAGCAATAAATACAGGCTACACATTTACAAGCTTTCTGGTTATTAAAGGTTTATTGACCCTTTAAATATGAAAAGTTGATACATTGTATAGGAATGATGTTCTAGATCATCACAAGTATCAACTAAAATATACAATGCACTTAGTAGAAAATACAGGGGAGAACTTAGCACCCATTAACATACAGGCCTACAGTGAAGAAGGGGCCAGGCCTGGCCTGGTGCTAACACCATTTATTACAGTATGAATCCTGTGTCGTTTGTTACACTTGAGGTCGCTGATTTTTCACATGCCAATAGGCATGCTCCTCTGACACAGTAAGTGTGGGAAGGTCCCACATGGCACTCTGACTCTACGCCCAGTATATGCTTCTATATGTTTAATCAATTATCAGCTACTTCTTGAAGGAATCGAACTTAGGACCTGTAGCATGGAATCACAGTGACCAATAAGCTACATTACTCTATTGTGTAAGAGACTATTTTCTCTACTCAAAAACCTCAAAGGTAGTCTTTACAGATACAGTCTGTCTTTGCATGTATCCCATAATAAAAGTAAATGGGGGATTTCCATATCATTGTGTACACATTCCATTTTTATATCCTTAGGATATGCCATAAATGTATAGTAGATGTGGGTTTAGCAATGTAACTTGCATCTATCTGGAGAACTGGGCCCTGATGCAAAGTGGCACTTACAAATTTGTATGTGAATTCTAATCACCTCTACAGGGCCTCATTCTTGAGATAGAATCAATTCCCATTAGTGGGACCCACATCAACTATTCATTTATGACACACTTTGTGCAGATAAGTGTGTACTAAAATAACTGAAAATAATAGGAAAAAACTCCAAAAATACTGTCTAAAAAGAGAGAATTCAACTGGCATAAAACAAGAACTCATATGGCAATAAAAAAGTTTTTGCTGTTATGGGTATGAAAAAAGACCTCGCTAGATTAATGAAAAAGTAAGTGGCCAAGCCTGAAAGTCACTTGACTAAACAGACATCAATTCTTCCATATACATTTGCACATAATTTTTGAATGAACTCAACAGGGAGGTTGAGCCAAACATCTTGGAGAACAACAGATCTTCTGGGGATGAAAGCTTACACTCATGGCCAAAAGTTTTGAGAATGACACAAATATTATATTTTCACATGATCTGCTGCCCTCTGGTTTTTATGTGTGTTTGACAGATGTTTTTATCACAGACAGAAATATAATAATTGCAAACATATGAGTAACAAAAGCTTATATTGACAGTTAGAATGAGTTAATGCAGCAAGTCAATATTTGCAGTGTTGACCCTTCTTCTTCAGGACCTCTGCAATTCTCCCTGGCATGCTCTCAATCAACTTCTGGACCAAATCCTGACTGATAGCAGTCCATTCTTGCACAATCAATGCTTTCATTTTGTCAGAATTTTTAGGTTTTTGTTTGTCCACCCGTCTCTTGATGATTGACCACAAGTTCTCAATGGGATTAAGATCTGGGGAGTTTCCAGGCCATGAACCCAAAATCTCTATGTTTTGTTCCCTGAGCCATTTAGTTATCACCTTTGCTTTATGGGAAGGTGCTCAATCATGCTGGAAAAGGCATTGTTGATCGCCAAACTGCTCTTGGAGGGTTGGGAGAAGTTGCTCTTGGAGGACATTCTGGTACCATTCTTTATTCATGGCTGTGTTTTTAGGCAAGACTGTGAGAGAGCCGATTCCCTTGGCTGAGAAGCAACCCCACACATGAATGGTTTCAGGATGCTTAACAGTTGGCATGAGACAAAACTGGTGGTAGTGCTCACCTTGTCTTCTCCGAATGAGGCGTTTTCCTGATGTCCCAAACAATCGAAAAGGGGATTCATCAGAGAAAATAACTTTACCCCAGTTCTCAGCAGTCCACTGCCTGTACCTTTTGCAGAATATCAGTCTGTCCATGATGTTTTTTCTGGAGAGAAGTGGCTTCTTTGCTGCCCTCCTTGAGACCAGGCCTTGCTCCAAGAGTCTCCGCCTCACAGTGCGTGCAGATGCACTCACACCTGCCTGCTGCCATTCCTGAGCAAGCTCTGCACTGCTGGTAGCCCGATCCCGCAGCTGAAACACTTTTAAGAAACGGTCCTGGCGCTTGCTGGTCTTTCTTGGGCGCCCTGAAGCCTTTTTGGCAACAATGGAACCTCTCTCCTTGAAGTTCTTGATGATGCGATAGATTGTTGACTGAGGTGCAATCTTTCTAGCTGCGATACTCTTCCCTGTTAGGCCATTTTTGTGCATTGCAATGATGACTGCACGTGTTTCTTTAGAGATAACCATGGTTAATAGAAGAGAAACAATGATGCCAAGCACCAGCCTCCTTTAAAAGTGTCCAGTGGTGTCATTCTTACTTAATCATGACAGATTGATCTCCAGCCATGTCCTCATCAACACCCACACCTGTGTTAATGGAGCAATCACTGAAAAGAGGTTAGCTGGTCCTTTTAAGGCAGGGCTGCAATGATGTTGAAATGTGTTTTGCGGGATAAAGTTCATTTTCTAGCCAAATATTGACTTTGCAAGTAATTGCTGTTAAGCTGATCACTCTTTATAACATTCTGGAGTATATGCAAATTGCCATTAGAAAAAGTGAAGCAGTAGACTTTGTAAAAATTAATATTTGTGTCATTCTCAAAACTTTTGGCCATGACTGTACACAATTCCTTATGTTTCTTCCTGTAATCTCAGACAAAATTGACAATGTTGATATCAAGGCTCTGTAGGGGCCATATTATCGGTTCCTGGACTCCTTGCTCTTTTTTATGCTGAAGATAGTTTTAGATGAAATTGGCTGTGTGTTTAGAGTTATTACCCTGCTGCAGAATACATTTGGAGCCAATCAGATGTCTCCCTGATGGTACTGCATATTAATAAGTATCTCCCTGTATTTTTCAGCATTGAGGACACCAGGGGCGAATTAGGAGTAGCCTCGGGCAGTTTAGAAGGCATTGCACCCCCAGCTGCCCAATGTATCAAGTGACATGTCATATGATCCCTTTAATAGATCATGTGATAGGTCATGTGAATAACACACAGGTGCTCTGGTGCATATCTGTAGATGGAGAAACGACAAACTGTATAGCATATGTACCGTACTATACATAACATAGTGCTAAAGAAAATAAAACAGGGATGGGAAATTAATTTTCCCAAGGGGTCACATGAAGGACAGTGACTGTTGTGGAGGCTCCCTAGATACAGTATGAGCTCGCACATAGTTCTCTAGATACAGTATGAGCCGTCACATAGCCTCCTAATTAAAGTATGAGCCCTCACATAGATTTCTGTATACAGTTTGAGCCCACACATATCCACCTAGATACAGAAAGAGTCCTCACATAGCCCCCTATATACAGTATGAGCCTGCACATAACCCCGATATACAGTATGCCTGTACATAGCTCCCTATATCCAGCATGAGCCCCCACATAGCCTCCTATACACAGTATGAGCCCCCTATATACAGTATGAGCCTTCACATAGCCCGTAAATAAGGTATGAGCCCCACATAACTCCCTATATGCAAGATGATCCCCACATAATAACCTATATAAAGTACAAGTCCTCACGTTTGCCCATGTATATAGGCACACATCCCATACATGCTGGCATGTCACAGCATAGGTAACAGGAGCCACCACAAAATGCTATAATGAGTGCAATCTGACTATGGGCCTTGGCCCAGATTGCCCTCATTGTAATCCGTCTATGGAGGACACCATTAATCCTGAACACATACCCAACTTCATTTGCTTAAATGAAGCCTCAATCTTAGACCGGGGTCACACTTGCGAGTGCAATACGAGAAACTCGCGCGAGTCTCTCGCATCAATACCCGGCACTGCCGCTGGCAATCTGACAGAAGCATTCAGCAGCAAAGAAATACATGCAGCCGCACACTCCAGTCCCGAGTGCCGGAGGCAGTGCTGGGTATTGATGCGAGAGACTCGTGCGAGTTTCTCGCATTGCACTCGCAAGTGTGACCCCGGCCTTACAAGGAATCTCCACCATGCTTCACTGTTGACTGCAGACACTCATTATTGCACCGTTCTACAGTCATTCAGTGAACAAACTGCCTTTTATTGCAGCCAAATATTTTACATTTTGATTCAGCAATCCAAAGCACCTTATTCAATTTTTTCTGCACGAAAGTTCCTATTTTTTTACACGTAGGCAAGCCACTTGACCTTGTTTCCATATAGAAGGTACAGTTTTTTGTTTTCAATTTTTCCTTGAAGACGACTTCTGATCAGATTTCTCCAAACAGAAAATGGATGCAGCCGTGTCTCATTGGTTGCTGCCAGTTCTAATGGCACCCGTGGCCATCTTCTGACGTTGAGGGTAAGTAGGCATGTGTCTTTCATAAGCTGCACTCATTTTCCTTTGCCAATCATTGCATGTAAAGTCCTCAATGTTGCCCATTATTTCTGCTTCTTCAAAAGATCATGAATAGCACATCCTGAAACCCCAGTCTACTTTGAAATCTTTGCCTGGAAGAGACACTGGTGATACAGTGTATTTACCTTGTGTCTTTTTCCTGTGCTTAGTATTGCCAAGGTGTGTGATCTGTGACATGAAACTGTCTTCCACAACCTCACCTTTGAAGCACAGGTTGACAGTTCCTTGCCAAATTGTAAGCCTCCCACATTGCCGTTCTAGTGAATGACTGTTTTCCAACCTACATATGAAAATGATGATCATTATACCTATTTTGTATAATTGATTACTCATACACAGGGCCATATTTGACACTAGGCACCTGAGGACAGGTGCCTAGGGCAACAGGTTGGGGGTGAAGGCCACTAGGAAGGAAGATTAAAAAAAATATACATTTTTTTAAACTCCCCCTTCCACTTAACTCGGCTGGACTAGGTATAAAATCCACCATGTTTATGGGTGGAGAGAGGGTGCATGGGCAGACGAGCTCAGGTAAGCTCCCTGCCCGACAGAGTAAGTTAAATGATAGAAGTGAAGGACCTGTTGTAACGTCATGCTCATGAGACTTTTGGTCGGATCCATGCAACAGCTTGCAAGTGAAATGTTTCCCCGGGCAGGAAACAGAAGAAGAGACACTAGTGACAGGTAATTAGGGAACAGTGGTACATCGGATGCAGGCTATGTGGAGGTACATGTGGGGGTGCAGGGTATATATGGCAGTGTAGGATATATATGGAAGTGCAAAAAATATGTGTGTTAGGGTTTGAGTTCCCGCTGCTGCACAATGGGAGTCTCGAACCAGCCCCGCTGCGGTCTCCCATTCATCTCCGGCCGCAGTGGAGCCTGCTCTGCAGAGACGTCGGTCCAAGCGTCTTGCCCACTCCAGTACTGTGCAGTGACTTGCTGCTGCCTTTCCTGGATCTGCTATTATAGCCAGTGCTGGAGCAGACGTCTTTGGGACAAAGTCCTGCGTTTTCCCTTCTGAGCATGCCCAGAGTGAGATCTCTCATTGGAGATCAGGGGTCACATGCTCAGGTACTGCAGCAGCAAATATTGGTCTGCCAGGAAGGTCCTGTGACTACTGTTGTTCTGGAACAAGCTTCATTGGTCCTTGTTTCTGGCAGGTCCTGTAGCTGTTACTATAAAAGGGTAGCATGGCTGGGCCGCCATGCGCTAATATCAACCATTGTATGCTATGCGCCAGTGTGGTCATGTGTGTGTGTGGTTAGGGACCCGGCTGACATAAGCCACTAGAATACCGACTTAATCGGTGAGGAGTTTGGTGTGCTAGCTGGTCAGGGTCGGCGTCCTAGATGCCCTAGATTACCGGCATAACCGGAGAGGAGTTTTGATTGCCGTATTCAGGGTCTGGCGTTCAGACGCCATAGATTGCGGGTGACTCCCGCGAGGACATTAGCACATGATCACGCTTTATGTACGCTTAGCACTTAACTGTGTACCTGAGAGCCTGACAGGACACAGCACATTTTCTCAGTGGCCCTGTGACGTAACAGGGTTCGCTTTCAACGCTAGACAGCGCCCTAGCGTGTTTTCTTTGCGACTCAGTTGTGTTTAGTGAGTTCGCACACATCGCCATATAGCGCTGCGGCTCTCCTTCTAGCGGCTCTGTGGAGTAACAGAGTTCGCACTTATTGCCACAGCGCGTTACGGCGTTTATGTTGGCGACTCTGCGGGATAACAGAGTTTGCTTCTTACGCCATTTTACTAGCAGCAGGCTCCGCCTGCACGGTGGACCCCGGGCTGCGAACGCACCTCTCCACATCTTATATTTGGTGCGTTCCGCAGACCCTAACATAATATTAGCGCCAGGGTCTGGCTAGTAAAATGGCGGATGAACAGCGTTTACAGCTGTACATCCAGCAGCTGGAGGGTAGGTTGGCGGCTCTTGAGCGCACAACCTCAGCTGTGGATGTTACCGCAGTCGCTGTTCAGGCTGCTAACGTAGCTGCAGCCAGTTTGTCCTCTGCCACCTCTGTCCCTACATTGTCCCACCTCCCGCTTCCAGACAAGTTTGCTGGTGACAGCAAGCAATATCGAGGATTCGTGAGTCAGTGCTCCATACACCTCGAGCTTCTGGCGGCACGTTTCCCCACGGATCGGGCACAAGTGGGCTTTGTGATAGCTCTTCTGTCGGGCAGAGCGTTGGAGTGGGCAACGCCGCTGTGGGAGCGCGACGACCGTGTGGTGCGGAGTGCTTCTCGTTTTCTGGAGGCTCTGAAAAAGGTTTTTCTAGGACCTCAGATCACCCACGATACGGCGCTCAAACTGCTGGCAAGTACCCAGGGTTCGGCTTTGGTCAGCCAGTTTGCTGTCCAATTTCGGACTCTGGCCTCGGAATTAGAGTGGCCAGATAAAGTCCTCATTCCCATGTTCTGGAGAGGACTGGCGGGTCATGTGAAAGACGCCTTGGCTACCAGAGAGATTCCTGCCACACTGGAGAAGCTTATCGCTATTTCCACCCACGTCAACCTCCGTTTCCACGAGCGGAGGCTGGAACGTGCCCAGTGTAGGCAGAGGGTTCGGTTGGCTCCAACCTTCACCACCCGTCTGGAGTCGCCCGTTCAGGCGCCCGACCTTCAGGAGGTTGCTCCTGCAGGATCTAAATCTCGGGTCACTCGTCCATCCCCGATTTGTTATATTTGCCAGCAGCAGGGACATTTTGCCAACCGATGTCCACAGCGGCTGAATAAACGGTCGCGCCCAGTAACCGTAGGAACAGGGTCACTGGACGCCATGAGTTTTGCCCCTAAAGTGCTCCTCAAGGGGATAATTACCCACGGTTCTACCACCCTACCCGTCAAGCTGTGTGTGGATTCTGGGGCAGAGGGGAATTTTATGTCATCCTCCTTTGCTTCTCGCCACACCATGCCTTTGGTATTGCTTGCTGAACCAGTATCGGTACGGGTGTTGAATGGAGCAATTCTGCCCTCACAAATCACCCATCAGTCTGTCCCACTCATCTTGTCTATGTCTCCTTCCCATCAGGAGAATATATCATTTTTTATCCTCCCTGAGGGTATAGATGAGGTTTTGTTGGGATTACCCTGGCTCCGCCACCACTCTCCCCATATTGATGGTCTTCAGGGAGAATTCTGGGTTGGGGTAATTTATATAAAGGCAGATGCATTAGGGACAGCATGCAGGTCAACACCACTGAGATACCCATAGACCTCTCTCCTCTTCCCAAGGTCTATTGGTCTTATGCCGACGTTTTCTCGAAGAAGGCTGCGGAGACTCTTCCGCCTCATCGCCCCTATGACTGTCCTATCGACCTCTTGCCTGGAGCTGAGCCTCCTAGAGGAAGGGTTTATCCCCTCTCTCTTCCTGAGACAGAGGCCATGTCCCAATATATTCAGGAGAACTTGGCAAGGGGATTCATTAGGAAGTCGGTGTCACCAGCGGGAGCGGGGTTCTTCTTTGTGCAGAAGAAGAACGGAGAATTACGTCCGTGCATTGATTATAGGGGTCTCAACGCTATCACCGTGAAAAATAAATATCCTTTGCTGCTAATCTCTGAGCTCTTTGACAGGCTTCGGGGAGCAAGGGTATTTACTAAGTTAGACCTGCGGGGTGCGTATAACCTGATTCGCATCCGTGAGGGGGACGAATGGAAGACGGCATTTAACACCAGGAATGGGCATTATGAATATCTGGTAATGCCCTTTGGGCTCTGTAACGCCCCAGCTGTCTTCCAAGACTTTGTGAATGACATCTTCCGGGATATGTTGACCACCTCGGTGGTAGTCTATCTGGATGACATTCTCATCTTTTCTCCAGATATGGCCTCCCACCGGAGAGATGTCTGCAAGGTCTTCGACCTCTTGCAAGCAAGTTCCCTATATGCGAAGTTGGAGAAGTGCATGTTTGAACAGGAGTCTCTATCTTTCCTGGGCTATATCATCTCCACCCAGGGATTGGCTATGGATCCTACCAAACTACAGGCTGTGATGGATTGGCAAGAACCCCACTCCCTTAAGGCGGTGCAGCGCTTTAAGGGGTTCATTAACTACTATCGCCAATTCATTCCCCACTTCTCTACTTTGGTAGCTCCCTTGGTAGCCCTCACCAAGAAGGGAGCTAATCCCAAGTTGTGGTCAGAGGAGGTCACAAAGGCGTTCTCCTCCATCAAGTCGCATTTCACCAGTGCTCCCATCTTACATCGCCCCGATGTCGATAAACCGTTTATCTTAGAGGTGGATGCCTCTTCTGTTGGTGCTGGAGCAGTCCTCTTTCAAAAGGATGCCCAGGGTCGGAAGCATCCCTGCTTCTTCTTTTCCAAGATCTTTACACCAGCAGAGAGGAATTATTCCATCGGGGACAGGGAGTTACTGGCTATGAAGTTGGCCTTCTCCGAGTGGAGACATCTTTTCGAGGGGGCTCGCTTCCCCTTCCAAGTATTCACGGACCACAAGAACTTGGTGTATTTGCAGACAGCCCAACGGCTAAATTCCCGTCAGGCCAGGTGGTCCTTGTTTTTCTCCCGGTTCCATTTCACCCTCCATTTCCTCTCCGGTGAGAAGAACATTCGCGCAGACGCTCTATCCCGCTCCGTGGTGTCCTCTGAGGAGGTGGAGGAGGAGCCTCGGCTTATTGTCCCCACAGAAAGCCTAAGAACGGTGGCTCCGGTTTCGCTTGAGTCTGTACCTCCGGTAAGACTTTTGTGCCCATCAATTTGCGACCGGAAGTACTCTCTTGGGCACAGTCGTCCAGGGTGGGTGGACATTTTGGGACAAAAAGGACTTCTGAGTTGCTGGCGAGAACATACTGGTGGCCGCAGATGGCCCGTGACGTCAGGGAATACGTTCAGGCGTGTGTCTCCTGTGCCAAGAATAAGTCCCCTCGACAACGGCCAGCTGGGTTACTTTTCCCTTTACCGGTGGCAGACAGGCCTTGGGAGATGGTCGGGATGGATTTTGTGGTGGGCTTACCCAAGTCTCGGGGCTGCACCATCATCTGGGTGATAACCGACCACTTCTCCAAAATGGTGTACTTAGTGCCGTTACCACGGTTACCGTCTGCACGGGCCTTGGCAGCATTATTCGTTAGGCATATTTTCCGCCTTCACGGTATGCCAGACAAAATTGTCAGTGATCGAGGTCCCCAGTTTGCGTCTCGGTTCTGGAGAGAGCTGTGTCGTTTACTCAGCATTGAGTTGAATCTCTCCTCTTCATACCATCCCGAGACGAATGGGTTGGTAGAGAGGGCCAACCAGACCTTGGTCACATACTTGCGACATTTTGTCTCTGCCAGGCAGGATGACTGGGCATCCTTGCTACCGTGGGCTGAGTTCGCTCTAAATAATGCTGTGGCTGACTCCACCGGACAGACCCCATTCCTCCTGAATTACGGTCAGCATCCGCGGGTACCAGTGCCCATGCCCGTGTCTTCCGCCGATTCCAGGGTGGCAGACTGGGCTGTGGAGGCACGGGACATTTGGGACCGCACACAGGATGCCATTCAGGCCTCCAAAGAGAGGATGAGGTCTTCGGCTGATGCCCATCGGCGCCCCGCTCCTACATTTGCTCCGGGTGACCTAGTGTGGCTTTCTGCCCGAAACATCAGGCTACGTGTAGAGTCCACCAAGTTGGCACCTCTCTTTTTGGGCCCCTTTAAAGTTCTTGAGCAGGTGAACCCGGTGGTTTACCGCCTAGCCCTTCCGCCTCGCCTTGGTATCACTGACACCTTTCACGTGTCCCTCCTGAAACCCGTGGCCATTTCCCGGTTTTCCGAGTCATCTGCCGGGACGTCGGGTTCATCTACCGACGATCATTAGGTAAACGCCATTGTTGGGTACAAGGTGGTACGAGGCAAATTATTTGGTGGATTGGAGGGGTTATGGGCCTGAGGATAGGTCCTGGGAGCCTGCCGAGCATGTTCACGCTCCGCAGCTCATCGCTGCCTTTGAGCGCAGCGAGGCCCAAAGAAGGGGGGGCCCTAGAAGGGGGGGTAATGTTAGGGTTTGAGTTCCCGCTGCTGCACAAGGGGAGTCTCAAACCAGCCCCGCTGCGGTCTCCCATTCATCTCCGGCCGCAGTGGAGCCTGCTCTGCAGAGACGTCGGTCCAAGCGTCTTGCCCACTCCAGTACTGTGCAGTGACTTGCTGCTGCCTTTCCTGGATCTGCTATTATAGCCAGTGCTGGAGCAGACGTCTTTGGGACAAAGTCCTGCGTTTTCCCTTCTGAGCATGCCCAGAGTGAGATCTCTCATTGGAGATCAGGGGTCACATGCTCAGGTACTGCAGCAGCAAATATTGGTCTGCCAGGAAGGTCCTGTGACTACTGTTGTTCTGGAACAAGCTTCATTGGTCCTTGTTTCTGGCAGGTCCTGTAGCTGTTACTATAAAAGGGTAGCATGGCTGGGCCGCCATGCGCTAATATCAACCATTGTATGCTATGCGCCAGTGGGGTCATGTGTGTGTGTGTGGTTAGGGACCCGGCTGACATAAGCCACTAGAATACTGACTTAATCGGTGAAGAGGTTGGTGTGCTAGCTGGTCAGGGTCGGCGTCCTAGATGCCCTAGATTACCGGCATAACCGGTGAGGAGTTTTGATTGCCGTATTCAGGGTCTGGCGTTCAGACGCCATAGATTGCGGGTGACTCCCGCGAGGACATTAGCACATGATCACGCTTTATGTACGCTTAGCACTTAACTGTGTACCTGAGAGCCTGACAGGACACAGCACATTTTCTCAGCAGCCCTGTGACGTAACAGGGTTCGCTTTCAACGCTAGACAGCGCCCTAGCGTGTTTTCTTTGCGACTCAGATGTGTTTAGTGAGTTCGCACACATCGCCATATAGCGCTGCGGCTCTCCTTCTAGCGGCTCTGTGGAGTAACAGAGTTCGCACTTATTGCCACAGCGCGTTACGGCGTTTATGTTGGCGACTCTGCGGGATAACAGAGTTTGCTTCTTACGCCATTTTACTAGCAGCAGGCTCCGCCTGCACGGTGGACCCCGGGCTGCGAACGCACCTCTCCTCAAATTATATTTGGTGCGTTCCGCAGACCCTAACAATGTGGGGGTACATATGGGGATGCAGGATGCTTATGGGAGTGCAGAATATATATAGGGGTACATGAGGGAGTGCAGAATGTATATGGGGTGCAGAGTATATGTGGTAGTACATATGGGTGTGCAGGATGTATATGGGGGTGCAGAATATATGTGGGGCAGGCTATATCTTGGGGGTACATATAGGAGGTGCTGAAGATATGTTGGGGTGCATATATGAGGATATAGGCTACATGTGGGGGGTACATATATGAGTGTGCAGGCTACATGTGGGGGTACATACATAGTGATGTATCCTATACATATGGGGTGCAGGCTTGATGTGGGGCGTACATATAGGTGGTGCAGATTGCATGTGTGGGGAACATAGGAATGCAGGCTGTATGTAGGAGGTATATGGGGGTGCAAGCTGTGAGTGAGGATTACATTGGGGTGCAAGCTGTGTATGGGGGTGTGTAGAGGTGCAGACTGTATGTGATAGAGCACCACAAAAGAGAGGAAGGTAAGAAGTCCTTAGTGGAGCTGTAGATACAATTTAGTTTTATTGTAGACAGCGAGAGAGAGTGCTATTTATTGAGGGCACAGTATGGAGGGAGTACAATGTGGGGAGGGGTACTGAAGATGAGGACAGTTTGGAGACTATATTTTATAACGCAGGTACAGTGTGGAGGGCAGACAGTGTATTTGCCATAGTTGTTTAGGGAGGATAGTTGGACTGTTATTGTTCATAAGGAAGGACAGTATGGCAGTCATAGTTCATGGGGGAGGGATGGGATGGCATTATAATATATATGGGGGATGGTGTGGGGGCAATATTTTATAGAAGAGGAGGTCATGTATCATAAGAGGGACAGTGTGGGAGTCACTGTTTTGGGCAGAGATCACAGTGAGGAGTAATTATTTATTTAGGGCACAGCATGGTCAGCTATTTCTATTTAGACAACATTATAATGACACTTTTTATTTTTAAGGGCATCATGTCAGGATGTGCTGCAGAAGACTAGAGAAGAGGGACGTCTGAGGAAACAAGCTACAGCATTCGTGTGAGATGAAGAAGAAAAGGATGAGAAGAACTTCAATCAGAGGAGATGTCACCTATAAGATACTTGGACCTAAGGGTGCATTTAAATTGGTCAATCGCTGAGCTTAAATGACCACTGACCGGTTTTATGAAGCTGGTTGGCATTCGTATAATAAACTGTTTAGACCGGCCAACTGCAATTTCATGCACAGAAAGCCATCCTTAATATGATCGCTCTGCACACATAGAATAAGAATGTTCTCGGCAGCACATGTTTACACAGGATGATCTACTGCCGAGTACAATGATATTTAAGTAAGCTTAAATGGAATCTGTCACCACATTTGATCTATCTAAACAATTACTATGGTCATACAGGTTAGAGACTGGAGAGGAGAGTGATCCCTGTATGCCTCATGTCAGACGTCTTGTGGCTAATAAATCATCTTTTATCCATTTATGTAAATACCCTTTTCCAGGCTATGGGGAGAACGCTGTCTAGAAGGTATATCTCAACTCCCATCACTGTCACTCTGTCCCTGTGACTTCGGCTGCTCGAGAGGAAATCTAGCATGTGTGCATTACTGTTCTATTCTTTCTTCCACAATCTTCCACCCTTTTATGGACACAGGCATCAAGTACCTTTGCGCAGGTTCTGTTCCTAGTGTTCCCAGCATGATTAGACGCTTGTGCCGAGAACACTTGGGACAGAACCTGCACAGAAGGCACTTGACGCCTGCGCCTATAGAAGGGTGGAAGACTGTGGAGGAAAGAAGAGAACGATAATGCACATGTGTACGATTTCCTCTCGAGTAACCGACATCACAGGGACAGAGTGATATTGATGGGAGGCTAATGCACATACCAGTGCTGTCCAATTTTTATTTTTTCCTCGGACATCACTTTGTCCCATAAAGTAGGATGGATGTATTCACACATTGTTAAAACCATGGATCTAATCCCTGTAACTCAGAGCAGGTCTCATTCTGATCCTATGTGAACATCAGACTCAGTTATTCAAGCCTATGGGGATCCGTGACACACGGATGCAGATTGGAGGCTTCACATTTGCTTCTATTTTGCATCATGGATTTTTTTGCTTAGTGATAAATGATAAAAAATGTGATCTTCCAAAGGTTTTTTTAACCTCTTCGCTCGGAAGTCTATTTTCACCTTCCTAACCAAGCCAATTTTTACAATTTTGACCACTGTCACTTTATGAGGTCAAAACTCTGAAACTCTTCAATAGATCCCACTGATTCTGAGACTATTTTCTCGTGACATATCGTGCTGCATGATAGTTGTAAAATATATTTGACATGACTTGTGTTTATTGGTGAAAAAAATTAAAACTTTTTATTTTCATGCAATTAAATAAGAGAGTCATATCACACAAAATAGTTAATAAATACCATTTCCCACATGTCTACTTTACATCAGCACACTTTTTGAAACCTCATTTTTTTGTTAGGAAGTTATAAGGGTTAAGCGTTGACCAGAGATTTCTCATTTTTTCAACAAAATTTGAAAAAAAACATTTTTTTAGGGACCACTTCACATTTGAACTGAATTTGAGTGGCCTATGTGACAGAAAATACCCAAAAGTGACACAATTCTAAAAACTGCACCCGTCACGGTACTCAAAACCACATTCATGAAGTTTATTAAACCATCAGATGCTTCACAGGAATTTTTGGAATGTGGAAGGGAAAAAAAACATTTACTTTATTTGCACAAAAATTTTCCTTTAGACATTTATTTTTACTTTCGCAATGGTAACAGGAGAAAATTGACCATTCAGTTTGTTGTGAAATTTCTACTGAGCATGCCAAAACCCCATATGTGGGGGAAATTTACTGTCTGGGCACACAGCAGGGCTCGGAAGGGAAGGAGTGCTATTTGATTTTTTGAATGTGAAATTTACTGGAATAATTAGCGGATGCCATGTTGCGTTTGGAGAGTCCCTGATGTGCCTAAACAGTGAAAAATCCCCACTAGTGACACTGTTATGGAAACTAGACCCCTTTGGGAACTTATCTAGATGTGTATTGAACACCTCAGGGGAGGTGCTTCACAGAAATATATAACGTTAAGTCGTGAAAATAGAAAAAAATCACATTTTTCCCAGATAAATCTTTTTAGCTCCAAATTTTGTATTTTCACAAGGATAACAGGAGAAAATGGACCCCAAAAGTTGTTGTGCAATTTCTACTGAGTTCACTGATAGTCCATATGTTGTCAAAAACTATTTTTGAGGCACAGTGCAAAGCTCAGAAGGGAAGAAATGCCATATTAGGCTGGTTTCACACTTGCGGATGGAGGTGCTGCGGAGGGCTGCGTACTTCCTCTGTGACGCTCCGCCCACCTCCGCACCTCCTCCGGTCAGCTCCACCTATGTCTGCATGCGTTCTGCATGCGGCCTGAGTATCTATATTTAACATGGGTACGCAGGGCCATGCGGGATGCATGTGGATGCCACCGCATGCGTCGTTTTGATGGTGCGGCGACAGCAAAAAATGCAACATGTTGCGTTTGGCGCAGGTCGCCGCAACATCAAAACGACGCATGCGGTGGCATCTGCATGCATCCGCATGGCCCTGCATACCCATGTTATATGTAGGTACTCAGGTCGCATGCAGAACACATGCAGACATAGGTGGAGCTGATCGGAGGAGGTGCGGAGGTGGGCGGAGCTTCACGGAGAAAGTACGCAGCCCTCCGCAGCACCTCCATCCACAAGTGTGAAACCAGCCTTACAGTGCAGATTTCACTGCACTTGTTTGAGCGTGCCATGTTACATTGGCAGTGCCCCTGAGGTGTCAACACAGCAGAACCCCCCATAAGTGACCCCATTTTACAAACTAAACCTCTCAATGAATTCATCTAGGGGAGCAGTGATTATATTTACACCACATGTGTGTCACAGACTTTTATACCAGTGAGCAGTGAAGATAAAATAATTTACATTTTTACCACCAATATTGTGTGTTAGCCCCAAGTTTTACATTTTCATATTGGTAAATGGGTAAAAATGGCACCAAAATGTGTCCCACAATTTCTAATGAATGTAGCAATACCCCATATTTGGCTGTACAGTACTACTGAGCCATACGGAGAGACTCATCGCTATTTGCCTCCCGGAATGCAGATTTTCCTAGACTAGTTTGCGGACTCCATACAGAGCCCCTAAGTGCTAGAAGAGTAGAATCTCCCCTCAGGTGATCCCATTTTGGAAATTATAACCCTTTGGGAAATTATCTATAGATGTAGTGATGATTTTGACTTCATGGGTGTTTTCCAGAAACAAGGAGCAGTGTGTTAGGGGTCGAGTTCCCGCTTCTGCACAAGGGGAATCTTGAACCATCCCTGCTGCGGTCTCCCATCCATCTCCGGCCGCAGTGGACTCTGCTCAGCAGAAACGTCGGTCCCAGCGTCTCGTCCAGTCTAACATTGTGCAGAGGATTACTGCTGCCTCTCCAGGTTCTGCTATTGTAGCCAGTACTGGTCAGCGAAGAGCAGACGTCTTTAGGACTAAGTCCTGCGTTTCCCCTTCTGAGCATGCCCAGGGTAAGATCTCTCATTGGAGATCAGGGGTCACATGCTCAGGTACTGCAGCAGCTCCTATTGGTCCGCAAGGAAGGTCCTGAAACTACTTGTGTTCTGGAACACTTTCTCATTGGTCCTTTTCTGGCAGGTCTGTAGTTGCTACTATAAAAGGGTTGAATGGCCCTGTGGCCATGCGCTAGTATCAATTGCATTATGTGCTTTGCGCCAGTGTGATCATGCACGCATGTGGTTAGGGCTCGGCTGAAATAAGCCCCTAGAATACCGGCACCTCCGGTGAGGAGATTTGTATGCACGTGTTCAGGGCCTGGCTGAAATAAGCCCCTAGAATGCCGGCTTTCCCGGTTAGAAGTTGCTTGTTTGCGTTGCTGAATGCAAGATCACTGACTGCTATCCGCACAGCAGTTATCTGTGTATCCCTGTGGTGTTAACAGGACACAGTCTCTATTTCTGCGTCTCTACCTCAGCGACTCTGTGGTGTAACGGAGTTCGCTTATACTGCCATATAGTGCTACAGCATCTATGTCTGCGACTCTGTGAAGTAACAGAGTTCGCTTATACCGCCATCTTACTAGCAGCAGGCTACGCCTTCACGGTGGACCCCGGGCTGCGAACGCACCTAATATTTATATTTATTTTGTGCGTTCCGCCAGCCCTAACACAGTGGATGTTGCTGAGTGAAAATTGCAAACTCCCATTGTAGTGACCAGTACGCTGTAGTGACCAGTATTTATGCCCACCTCATGCTTCTGGAGACATGCACCCGTAAGTTAGGCAGGCTCTCATCACTACAGAAATGCTAAACATTAAGATGAAATTGGCTGTGTGTTTAGAGTTATTACCCTGCTGCAGAATACATTTGGAGCCAATCAGATGTCTCCCTAATGGTACTGCATATTTATAAGTATCTCCCTGTATTTTTCAGCATTGAGGACACCATGGGCGAATTAGGAGTAGCCTCGGGCAGTTTAGAAGGCATTGCACCCCCAGCTGCCCAATGTATCAAGTAACATGTCATATGATCCCTTTAATAGATCATGTGATAGGTCATGTGAATAACACACAGGTGCTCTGGTGCATATCTGTAGATGGAGAAATGACAAACTGTCCAGCATATGTACCGTACTATACATAACATAGTGCTAAAGAAAATAAAACAGGGATGGGAAATTAATTTTCCCAAGGGGTCACATGAAGGACAGTGACTGTTGTGGAGGCTCCCTAGATACAGTATGAGCTCGCACATAGTTCTCTAGATACAGTATGAGCCGTCACATAGCCTCCTAATTAAAGTATGAGCCCTCACATAGATTTCTATATACAGTTTGAGCCCACACATATCCACCTAGATATAGAAAGAGTCCTCACATAGCCCCCTATATACAGTATGAGCCTGCACATAACCCCGATATACAGTATGCCTGTACATAGCTCCCTATATCCAGCATGAGCCCCCACATAGCCTCCTATACACAGTATGAGCCCCCTATATACAGTATGAGCCTTCACATAGCCCGTAAATAAGGTATGAGCCCCACATAACTCCCTATATGCAAGATGATCCCCACATAATAACCTATATAAAGTACAAGTCCTCATGTTTGCCCATGTATATAAGCACACATCCCATACACATATTAAAAAAAAACAAAAAAACACATACTCACCTCGCTCCCAGTCTCCCAGCGCTCTGCCACTTGTGGTGCCACTTGTACTTGTGGCCAGCTCGTACATGCTGGTGCGCATGCCGGCACCAGCTGAAGATGTCATCACTCTGGCATGTCACAGCATAGGTAACAGGAGCCACCACAAAATGCTATAATGAGTGCAATCTGACTATGGGCCTTGGGCCCAGATTGCCCTCATTGTAATCCGTCTATGGAGGACACCATTAATCCTGAACACATACCCAACTTCATTTGCTTAAATGTAGCCTCAATCTTAGACCGGGGTCACACTTGCGAGTGCAATACGAGAAACTCGCGCGAGTCTCTCGCATCAATACCCGGCACTGCCGCTGGCAATCTGACAGAAGCATTCAGCAGCAAAGAAATACATGCAGCCGCACACTCCAGTCCCGAGTGCCGGTGGCAGTGCTGGGTATTGATGCGAGAGACTCGTGCGAGTTTCTCGCATTGCACTCGCAAGTGTGACCCGGCCTTACAAGGAATCTCCACCATGCTTCACTGTTGACTGCAGACACTCATTATTGCACCGTTCTACAGTCATTCAGTGAACAAACTGCCTTTTATTGCAGCCAAATATTTTACATTTTGATTCAGCAATCCAAAGCACCTTATTCAATTTTTTCTGCACGAAAGTTCCTATTTTTTTACACGTAGGCAAGCCACTTGACCTTGTTTCCATATTGAAGGTACAGTTTTTTGTTTTCAATTTTTCCTTGAAGACGACTTCTGATCAGATTTCTCCAAACAGAGAATGGATGCAGCCGTGTCTCATTGGTTGCTGCCAGTTCTAATGGCACCCGTGTCCATCTTCTGACGCTGAGGGTAAGTAGGCATGTGTCTTTCATAAGCTGCACTCATTTTCCTTTGCCAATCATTGCATGTAAAGTCCTCAATGTTGCCCATTATTTCTGCTTCTTCAAAAGATCATGAACAGCACATCCTGAAACCCCAGTCTACTTTGAAATCTTTGCCTGGAAGAGACACTGGTGATACAGTGTATTTACCTTGTGTCTTTTTCCTGTGCTTAGTATTGCCAAGGTGTGTGATCTGTGACATGAAACTGTCTTCCACAACCTCACCTTTGAAGCACAGGTTGACAGTTCCTTGCCAAATTGTAAGCCTCCCACATTGCCGTTCTAGTGAATGACTGTTTTCCAACCTACATATGAAAATGATGATCATTATACCTATTTTGTATAATTGATTACTCATACACAGGGCCATATTTGACACTAGGCACCTGAGGACAGGTGCTTAGGGCAACAGGTTGGGGGTGAAGGCCACTAGGAAGGAAGATTAAAAAAAATATATACATTTTTTTAAACTCCCCCTTCCACTTAGCTCGGCTGGACTAGGTATAAAATCCACCATGTTTATGGGTGGAGAGCGGGTGCATGGGCAGACAAGCACAGGTAAGCTCCCTGCCCGACAGAGGAAGTTAAATGATAGAAGTGAAGGACCTGTTGTAACGTCATGCTCATGAGACTTTTGGTCGGATCCATGCAACAGCTTGCAAGTGAAATGTTTCCCCGGACAGGAAACAGAAGAAGAGACACTAGTGACAGGTAATTAGGGAACAGTGGTACATCGGATGCAGGCTATGTGGAGGTACATGTGGGGGTGCAGGGTATATATGGGGGTGTAGGATATATATGGAAGTGCAAAATATATGTGGGGGTACATATGGGGATGCAGGATGCTTATGGGGGTGCAGAATATATATAGGGGTACATGAGGGAGTGCAGAATGTATATGGGGTGCAGAGTATATGTGGGAGTACATATGGGTGTGCAGGATGTATATGGGGGGTGCAGAATATATGTGGGGCAGGCTATATCTTGGGGGTACATATAGGAGGTGCTGAAGATATGTTGGGGTGCATATATGAGGATATAGGCTACATGTGGGGGGTACATATATGAGTGTGCAGGCTACATGTGGGGGTACATACATAGTGATGTATCCTATACATATGGGGTGCAGGCTTGATGTGGGGCGTACATATAGGTGGTGCAGATTGCATGTGTGGGGAACATAGGAATGCAGGCTGTATGTAGGAGGTATATGGGGGTGCAAGCTGTGAGTGAGGATTACATTGGGGTGCAAGCTGTGTATGGGGGTGTGTAGAGGTGCAGACTGTATGTGATAGAGCACCACAAAAGAGAGGAAGGTAAGAAGTCCTTAGTGGAGCTGTAGATACAATTTAGTTTTATTGTAGACAGCGAGAGAGAGTGCTATTTATTGAGGGCACAGTATGGAGGGAGTACAATGTGGGGAGGGGTACTGAAGATGAGGACAGTTTGGAGACTATATTTTATAACGCAGGTACAGTGTGGAGGGCAGACAGTGTATTTGCCATAGTTGTTTAGGGAGGATAGTTGGACTGTTATTGTTCATAAGGAAGGACAGTATGGCAGTCATAGTTCATGGGGGAGGGATGGGATGGCATTATAATATATATGGGGGACGGTGTGGGGGCAATATTTTATAGAAGAGGAGGTCATGTATCATAAGAGGGACAGTGTGGGAGTCACTGTTTTGGGCAGAGATCACAGTGAGGAGTAATTATTTATTTAGGGCACAGCATGGTCAGCTATTTCTATTTAGACGACATTATAATGACACTTTTTATTTTTAAGGGCATCATGTCAGGATGTGCTGCAAAAGACCAGAGAAGAGGGACGTCTGAGGAAACAAGCTACAGCATTCGTGTGAGATGAAGAAGAAAAGGATGAGAAGAACTTCAATCAGAGGAGGAGATGTCACCTATAAGATACTTGGACCTAAGGGTGCATTTAAATTGGTCAATCGCTGAGCTTAAATGACCACTGACCGGTTTTATGAAGCTGGTTGGCATTCGTATAATAGACTGTTTAGACCGGCCAACTGCAATTTCATGCACAGAAAGCCATCCTTAATATGATCGCTCTGCACACATAGAATAAGAATGTTCTCGGCAGCACATGTTTACACAGGATGATCTACTGCCGAGTACAATGATATTTAAGTAAGCTTAAATGGAATCTGTCACCACATTTGATCTATCTAAACAATTACTATGGTCATACAGGTTATAGACTGGAGAGGAGAGTGATCCCTGTATGCCTCATGTCAGACGTCTTGTGGCTAATAAATCATCTTTTATCCATTTATGTAAATACCCTTTTCCAGGCTATGGGGAGAACGCTGTCTAGAAGGTATATCTCAACTCCCATCACTGTCACTCTGTCCCTGTGACTTCGGCTGCTCGAGAGGAAATCTAGCATGTGTGCATTACTGTTCTATTCTTTCTTCCACAATCTTCCACCCTTTTATGGACACAGGCATCAAGTACCTTTGCGCAGGTTCTGTTCCTAGTGTTCCCAGCATGATTAGACGCTTGTGCCGAGAACACTTGGGACAGAACCTGCACAGAAGGCACTTGACGCCTGCGCCTATAGAAGGGTGGAAGACTGTGGAGGAAAGAAGAGAACGATAATGCACATGTGTACGATTTCCTCTCGAGTAACCGACATCACAGAGACAGAGTGATATTGATGGGAGGTTACTGCACATACCAGTGCTGTCCAATTTTTATTTTTTCCTCGGACATCACTTTGTCACATAAAGTAGGATGGATGTATTCACACATTGTTAAAACCATGGATCTAATCCCTGTAACTCAGAGCAGGTCTCATTCTGATCCTATGTGAACATCAAATTCAGTTATTCAAGCCTATGGGGATCCGTGACACACGGATGCAGATTGGAGGCTTCACATTTGCTTCTATTTTGCATCATGGATTTTTTTGCTTAGTGATAAATGATAAAAAATGTGATCTTCCAAAGGTTTTTTTAACCTCTTCGCTCGGAAGTCTATTTTCACCTTCCTAACCAAGCCAATTTTTACAATTTTGACCACTGTCACTTTATGAGGTCAAAACTCTGAAACTCTTCAATAGATCCCACTGATTCTGAGACTATTTTCTCGTGACATATCGTTCTGCATGATAGTTGTAAAATATATTTGACATGACTTGTATTTATTGGTGAAAAAAATTAAAACTTTTTATTTTCATGCAATTAAATAAGAGAGTCATATCACACAAAATAGTTAATAAATACCATTTCCCACATGTCTACTTTACATCAGCACACTTTTTGAAACCTCATTTTTTTGTTAGGAAGTTATAAGGGTTAAGCGTTGACCAGAGATTTCTCATTTTTTCAACAAAATTTGAAAAAAAAACATTTTTTTAGGGACCACTTCACATTTGAACTGAATTTGAGTGGCCTATGTGACAGAAAATACCCAAAAGTGACACAATTCTAAAAACTGCACCCGTCACGGTACTCAAAACCACATTCATGAAGTTTATTAAACCATCAGGTGCTTCACAGGAATTTTTGGAATGTGGAAGGGAAAAAAAAACATTTACTTTATTTGCACAAAAATTTTCCTTTAGACATTTATTTTTACTTTCGCAATGGTAACAGGAGAAAATTGACCATTCAGTTTGTTGTGAAATTTCTACTGAGCATGCCAAAACCCCATATGTGGGGGAAATTTACTGTCTGGGCACACAGCAGGGCTCGGAAGGGAAGGAGTGCTATTTGATTTTTTGAATGTAAAATTTACTGGAATAATTAGTGGATGCCATGTTGCGTTTGGAGAGTCCCTGATGTGCCTAAACAGTGAAAAATCCCCACTAGTGACACTGTTATGGAAACTAGACCCCTTTGGGAACTTATCTAGATGTGTATTGAACACCTCAGGGGAGGTGCTTCACAGAAATATATAACGTTAAGTCGTGAAAATAGAAAAAAAATCACATTTTTCCCAGATAAATCTTTTTTAGCTCCAAATTTTGTATTTTCACAAGGATAACAGGAGAAAATGGACCCCAAAAGTTGTTGTGCAATTTCTACTGAGTTCACTGATAGTCCATATGTTGTCAAAAACTACTTTTGAGGCACAGTGCAAAGCTCAGAAGGGAAGAAACGCCATATTAGGCTGGTTTCACACTTGCGGATGGAGGTGCTGCGGAGGGCTGCGTACTTCCTCTGTGAAGCTCCGCCCACCTCCGCACCTCCTCCGGTCAGCTCCACCTATGTCTGCATGCGTTCTGCATGTGGCCTGAGTATCTATATTTAACATGGGTACGCAGGGCCATGCGGGATACATGTGGATGCCACCGCATGCGTCGTTTTGATGGTGCGGCGACAGCAAAAAATGCAACATGTTGCGTTTGACGCAGGTCGCCGCAACATCAAAACGACGCATGCGGTGGCATCCGCATGCATCCGCATGGCCCTGCGTACCCATGTTATATATAGTGTGACATTTTCAGGGGATATAGCTCTGAGATCGCTGTCTGGGTAGACAGAATGGCACGAAAACAGTTCATTTAGACAGCAGTTCTGGTGTAAAACTGGCCGCAACCAGCTTTATTAAAGTCCACAGCAAACAGATAAAACAAAGCATAAACAGAAAACCTAGGCTTGTCTAGCCACTAATTACACATATATCGATTGCCCTGTCTATCCGGGTCCCGGCTCTACCAGCCTGACCCAAAACAACACATATGATATATGTTACCAGTATGGAGTTTCACAGATACTCCTCCTTGTGTCTGAAGGCACCTTCAATGTCCAAACTTGAGAGAGATCCACTCCTATTCAGCCGCTATTCACAACGGATTCGCACTGAGACTACTCCTGTGTCCGGGGTACTTCCTTGCACCCAGACTGAGATAGCTCACACTCCTGGAGACGCTCCTTGTGCCGGGACACCTTCCTGTGTCCAGACTGAGACAGCTCCCACACTCCTGGAGACTGCTTCTTGTGCCGGGACACCTTCCTGTGTCCAGACTAAGCCAGCTCCCACTCTTGGAGACACCTTCTGTGCCTGGACCCCTTGTCCAGACTAAGCGTGCTCTCTCCTGGAGACTGTTTTCCAACACACCTACTTCTGGTCTCCTAATTAACACCTGAGTGATTTCAGGCCTGAGCTGCAAGTGTATGCTGAATGTGAGGTGTAGTGACCTTTCTCTACCACTAGGTTTACAAAGCCACACATTTCCCTTATACCTAGGTGATATGTACACCCCATTCAACACATATTCACTCACTGTCTCACATATCCCCTCCCTCTTCTCCAGACCGGAGGGCTGGTCATCCAGACCGGAGGGCTGGTCAACAATCCAACAGAGACAGTGAACTCTGGACCAGTCATGGCCCTCATCAGCTTCATCTTCACCACTGTCATTTGTATCGTCACCTGAGTCATAGCCAACATCAGCTTTCTCTTCATCTGAAGCATCCGCACTACCCTGTACCCTCCCAGGCCTATACTCTCTGCGGGCCTCGGGTATCCTGCACGGTTTCATCTTGACCTTAGGGCCGGGCTCAGTTTCGATATAGTGCCTGGCCAGAGAAGTACGACCCGGCACATCAGAACACTTCTGCTGACTCTTCCTCAGAAATTCACGTACCTCCTGTGCTACCATGCCTTCCTCATTTGCACTGGTTGCTTTATGGTCATCAGATGATTCACTATCACTATCTGACCCTCTTCTCTCAGCCACATCTGGCTCACTGTCAGGGCTATACACTTCATTTTCATTCACATCCTGCTCACTGTCAGGTTTATACAATTCATTTTCATTCACATCCTGCTTACTGTCAGGTTTATACAATTCATTTTCATTCACATCCTGATCTGGAACCTTAGTTAACATGTCATCCACAACATTAACTTCACCATCTGGTCCCTCAAGTATGTGACTATGTGACAACCCCAGCACTATACTTCTATATAGCTCAGGTACTAGGAGCTGACTCACGACCTCTCCCTGGACTTCAGTGTCCCTATACAATAGGCTATTGTCCATGGCAGCATGAGGAAACCTCTCCTCAGAGCCAGGCGCCTGGGAAACCTCATTTAGAACAATCATATTTTCCTGTGCCGTTTTAAGAGTGGGGTCTCGCCACTGCTCACTCTCAAAATTGTCACAGGACACAGGCAAGTAAGGGACACTCGGTTCCCGAGAACCACCATCCTCGTCTCCCAACATCACCTGCAAAGGAATTTCATCACTATCACAGTCATCATTATTATCAACATCATTATCATGACTATGATCAGTATCATCATCACTATCATGATCATCATCATTATCATTATCAGCATCAGCATCATTATCATGGTCATCATCATTATCATGATCATCATCATCACATAAGTTTAACGGCCCACTAACATTGTGTTCCGCCGCTCGGGACTGCGCACCCTCAATAGGAGCTTCATCACACTGTTCATCAGAATCACCCTTCCCCCAGAGATCCTTAGACCGGGGAAAGTCATCACCCAATATGACGGGTTGCACCAGGTTCTTCACTACCCCCCCTTCATATGAAACCTCCCCGAGTTTGGGGACCAAGTCCACGGCAGTCTCTGGGTAGACTTTGGTGTCTCCATGGATGCACACCATACTCAGGTGCTTATCAGGGATGAAGTCCCTATCAATCAGGCTGTCACATACGGAAGTCACTGGACTCTCTAAATCCAAGAGGGCCTGTGCTGGGCAGTCATTTACAACCACCGGGGACCCCTGTGGTCCAGTCTCTTCGGCTGAGGTGGACACACACACAGGTTCTGCGCAGGGAGAGAGGGATCTGCCAACATCACAATACATAGGCTCCCCCTCTATTGAACAGCCGGCTGCAATTTCACGACATCTCCAACACTGTCCACCACAATCACCCTCCCATATGTCCCCTACAGCTGGAACGCTCTTACCGGGAGAGTTCGGCGTCCGGGAACTCTGAAGTGACGACCTCTCAGACGGCTGTACCTCAGGAGGACATGCTCGGGTGTAGGGGTTCACTATCCCCTTTTCAACTCCATAATCAGGCCTGCTGACTGCAGACTCCCAACTGTATCTCCAGTCATGAACTCCCCTGGCACGGGCTGTCACCGTAACACCCAGCCGGGTACGAATCTCCGCTTTCAGCTTGGCATAGTCTTGGCTGTCCTGCTCGCTCAGGTCAGCATAGGCCACCTGGGGCACTCCAATCAGATAGGGTGCGACCATCATGGCCCACTCAGATAGGGGCAGATTCTCCTTCTCTGCCAGTTCCTCAAACTTAGTAAGATATTCCTCCACATCATCACGAGGTGTCATCTTTTTCAGGGACCGTCTTACCGCCTTCTTTACAGCGGACAAGGCAGGTGCCTTCACAACATTACTCTGGGACGAGGTGCTGAGAGCTGCAATCTGCTCCAACAACCGGTTATTCTCCTGCTGCTGCTGCAGGAATTGCTGCTGGTGCTGCTGCATGCGCTGCTGGTGCTGCAGGCGCTGCTGCTCCATGCTCCGCTGGACCTGCTGCATGTACTGCTGGTGCTGCAGGCGCTGCTGCTCCATGATCCGCTGGCCTGGACCAGGTACTCAACGAGCCCCTCCATACTGCCGGACTTATCTGTCTCAACCACGGTAGTCTTATGTTGCACATTAACTTGCGTCATTTGTTCAAACAGCGCCTCCATGCTGTCATCCATGCTGTCAGACTTCTCTGTCTCAACAACGGCAGTCTTCACTCAAGACATACACACTCTACAGTCTTTTCCATAGAAAAATTCAGCTCTGCTGTGCAGACACTTTTTTTTTCTTTTTTTCTTTGCAAAGTCTATTAGGGCTCCTGTCTCTTTAAGACTGCTCCAAACAGACATTTCTGCTGACACACTTTTTTTTTTTCTCTGCTGCTATTTCAACAGACTTCACCTTTTATTGCTGTCTCTAAGCCACTGTGCTGCATGCACACTCCAGCACTAACTGTATCAGCCACTGCGCTGCCCCAGCATTCTCCGCCAATTGTGACATTTTCAGGGGATATAGCTCTGAGATCGCTGTCTGGGTAGACAGAATGGCACGAAAACAGTTCATTTAGACAGCAGTTCTGGTGTAAAACTGGCCGCAACCAGCTTTATTAAAGTCCACAGCAAACAGATAAAACAAAGCATAAACAGAAAACCTAGGCTTGTCTAGCCACTAATTACACATATATCGATTGCCCTGTCTATCCGGGTCCCGGCTCTACCAGCCTGACCCAAAACAACACATATGATATATGTTACCAGTATGGAGTTTCACAGATACTCCTCCTTGTGTATGAAGGCACCTTCAATGTCCAGACTTGAGAGAGATCCACTCCTATTCAGCCGCTATTCACACGGATTCGCACTGAGACTACTCCTGTGTCCAGGGTACTTCCTTGCACCCAGACTGAGATAGCTCACACTCCTGGAGATGCTCCTTGTGCCGGGACACCTTCCTGTGTCCAGACTGAGACAGCTCCCACACTCCTGGAGACTGCTTCTTGTGCCGGGACACCTTCCTGTGTCCAGACTAAGCCAGCTCCCACTCTTGGAGACACCTTCTGTGCCTGGACCCCTTGTCCAGACTAAGCGTGCTCTCTCCTGGAGACTGTTTTCCAACACACCTACTTCTGGTCTCCTAATTAACACCTGAGTGATTTCAGGCCTGAGCTGCAAGTGTGTGCTGAATGTGAGGTGTAGTGACCTTTCTCTACCACTAGGTTTACAAAGCCACACATGTCCCTTATACCTAGGTGAAATGTACACCCCATTCAACACATATTCACTCACTGTCTCACAATAGGTACTCAGGCCGCATGCAGAACACATGCAGACATAGGTGGAGCTGATCGGAGGAGGTGCGGAGGTGGGCGGAGCTTCACGGAGAAAGTACGCAGCCCTCCGCAGCACCTCCATCCACAAGTGTGAAACCAGCCTTACAGTGCAGATTTCACTGCACTTGTTTGAGGGTGCCATGTTACATTGGCAGTGCCCCTGAGGTGTCAACACAGCAGAACCCCCCATAAGTGACCCCATTTTACAAACTAAACCTCTCAATGAATTCATCTAGGGGAGCAGTGATTATATTTACACCACATGTGTGTCACAGACTTTTATACCAGTGAGCAGTGAAGATAAAATAATTTACATTTTACCACCAAGATTGTGTGTTAGCCCAAGTTTTACATTTTCATATTGGTAAATGGGTAAAAATGGCACCAAAATGTGTCCCACAATTTCTAATGAATGTAGCAATACCCCATATTTGGCTGTACAGTACTACTGAGCCATACGGAGAGACTCTGGAGAGATGGATCGCTATTTGCCTCCCGGAACGCAGATTTTCCTAGACTAGTTTGCGGACTCCATACAGAGCCCCTAAGTGCTAGAAGAGTAGAATCTCCCCTCAGGTGATCCCATTTTGGAAATTATAACCCTTTGGGAAATTATCTATAGATGTAGTGATGATTTTGACTTCATGGGTGTTTTCCAGAAACAAGGAGCAGTGTGTTAGGGGTCGAGTTCCCTCTTCTGCACAAGGGGAATCTTGAACCATCCCTGCTGCGGTCTCCCATCCGTCTCCGGCCGCAGTGGACTCTGCTCAGCAGAAACGTAGGTCCCAGCGTCTCGCCCAGTCTAACATTGTGCAGAGGATTACTGCTACCTCTCCAGGTTCTGCTATTGTAGCCAGTACTGGTCAGCGAAGAGCAGACGTCTTTAGGACTAAGTCCTGCGTTTCCCCTTCTGAGCATGCCCAGGGTAAGATCTCTCATTGGAGATCAGGGGTCACATGCTCAGGTACTGCAGCAGCTCCTATTGGTCCGCCAGGAAGGTCCTGAAACTACTTGTGTTCTGGAACACTTTCTCATTGGTCCTTTTCTGGCAGGTCCTGTAGTTGCTACTATAAAAGGGTTGCATGGCCCTGTGGCCATGCGCTAGTATCAATTGCATTATGTGCTTTGCGCCAGTGTGATCATGCACGCATGTGGTTAGGGCTTGGCTGAAATAAGCCCCTAGAATACCGGCACCTCCGGTGAGGAGATTTGTATGCACGTGTTCAGGGCCTGGCTGAAATAAGCCCCTAGAATACCGGCTTTCCCGGTTAGAAGTTGCTTGTTTGCGTTGCTGAATGCAAGATCACTGACTGCTATCCGCACAGCAGTTATCTGTGTATCCCTGTGGTGTTAACAGGACACAGTCTCTATTTCTGCGTCTCTACCTCAGCGACTCTGTGGTGTAACGGAGTTCGCTTATACTGCAATATAGTGCTACAGCATCTATGTCTGCGACTCTGTGAAGTAACAGAGTTCGCTTATACCGCCATCTTACTAGCAGCAGGCTCTGCCTGCACGGTGGACCCTGGGCTGCAAACGCACCTAATATTTATATTTATTTTGTGCGTTCCGCCAGCCCTAACATAGTGGATGTTGCTGAGTGAAAATTGCAAACTCCCATTGTAGTGACCAGTACGCTGTAGTGACCAGTATTTATGCCCACCTCATGCTTCTGGAGACATGCACGCGTAAGTTAGGCAGGCTCTCATCACTACAGAAATGCTAAACATTAAGACACGGCGTCATATACAACACTGTAAGTATAATAATACTGAAGCAAAATTGCTTCATCCCAAATCCGGCCCCATGGCCCATAGGTAATGGATGAACTACTCCAAAGAGTTAACAATATACACCAAAAAAGAGGAGTATGGACAACATCATTTATAAAATTACAAAAGACTTTATTAGTAGACTACAAAAATGCCAACAATAATGGCGCACAATACAGAAATGAAATGGAGGCAAAAACTGCGGGTATAAATGCAGGGGTTGCACAGACTGGTTAGTAGCCAGGGTATATCGGGACATTTAACTTTAGCATTTAAATCGTGCAAATAATGGGTGCATATCACATACCAACAATATACTCTTAAGACCCATAAGTAGTGTTGAGCATTCCGATACCGCAAGTATCGGGTATCGGCCGATATTCGCTGTATCGGAATTCCGATACTTAGTTCCGATATTTTTCCTATATCGTATACCGGAATCGGAAGTTCCCATAATTCTTTGAGAGGCAATGTGATTTTAGTCAGCCAATGAGGAATCTTATGAAGTGTGGGCACATCCTGTAATGCTGCGGTCATCTTAACTAATGGCATGGCTGTGATTGGCTGCTGAAATGATGTCAGAATGCAGTATAAAAGGCGCCGCCTCCATTTTAGCATCACTGTGCTGTGAACTCAGTTAGGGACAGTTAGACATTGCGATTTTGTGTACTCTACTGTGCTTTAGGCAGGCTAGTTTACCAACCACTGTGTAAAGCTTCCTTTTGCAGTGTTGTTTTAACAGCTCTGTGCAAGGTGTGTGTGAGAGTGCAGGTGACGCTGCAGTTTGCTCTGCATCCACCGCTGTTTGTAGGCATCTGCACGTGTCACTCACTGACTCTTTTTTTTTTTGATTTTGTGGAATTGGTGCAGCTCCATTATATTTGGGGCCTTTCACAGCTACTGAACAGTTGTGTTTCAGTGTTCACTGTAGTCTGTGAGCTTTTCATTTTTTGAGTGCAGATTACGCTCCAGTTAGTTCTTCAACCACTGCTGGTTGTAGTCTGCTGAGCGTGTGTCACTGCCTCATCCTTCACTAATTGGTGCTGCTCCATTATATTTGAAAAAAATCTAATCTATTAGTGTGACGCGCTTCCATCCGTATACAATACATTGGTTGCAAACACTATAGAAGTACACAAAGGGGCCTTTCACAGCTACTGAACAGTTGTCTGCAGTGTTCACTGCAGTCTCTGAGGAATAACCACACTTAGGCCTTATAACTTTTCTATAAAGCAATATAATAGAGGTATACCCCAAAATGTATTTCAATGTATAGCAGCAAAAGAATTGGGGATGTAAAACTTAACATTTAATGAACCTAATGTTAAAAAGGGGACACACAGACAATTACCATCCTCCAAACAAACAGTGAGGATACATGATATAATAAGAGAGTAAAGTCCAATAGGGACTACAAAATATAGGAGATATAAATATAAACCAGACAACTTATAGTTTGCTCTGCACTGCAAGAGCAAAAAATTGACTACCTAAATGCAAGTGTATGCATCGCTCATTTGTAAGTCATTTGTCTGGAGCGCAATCAAACGTGTGTGAGACAGTATGTATAAAAGGAATGATCTCACCCATTTGAATGGAGATATGCGCTCCAAAATTCATCTCCTAATAAAATATGCATCTGGTCATTTCCAGAGTAGATAAGGCCCTTTCCCAACGCGTTTCCTCCTTTCAGGATTCATCAGGGGATATGGCGACTAGAGACATCTATATCAAATGCATTGCTCTCATGGGGAGAAAAATCATATAACTCCTCCTTATATCAATTAATAAGACACTCCCACCACCATTCAAACCAATCAGTGCAAAAACAAAATAATGAATCACCAATCAAACGTGATGTGCATGGTTTAAAAATACATGCCTGTTCAATGAGCTCATAATCATGTTGAAACGCACGCCACATATAACGAAATGCATATAGCGATCCACCGTTTGCCAAATAGTGATCGCGCGCCCTATATTAGTGGCGCATGCGCATTTAGTGACTTCCGGTAATCGCATTCATTGGACCGTCGGTCTACTGAGACTACGTCATTGGCGTCCCACTCTGTGATGTAAAAACCACCGCACGCATGCGTGATACAAATTAAGTGGCTTACGATGTATAAATTCAGTTCGCACATTTCAAGAATAACACAGAACGCACAATTGTGTTGTGTCCTATATTGGGACGTTGAATTAAATCGCAAATTGCGACGAAGGTATAACGCTAATATAAAAGTTGTCACTACACAACAGAAGCATCAAAATACAAATATATTGCGTCCCAAATGGCGTCATTAAATATTATTTTAACCAGTATCACTTGTTTTTGCACTGATTGGTTTGAATGGTGGTGGGAGTGTCTTATTAATTGATATAAGGAGGAGTTATATGATTTTTCTCCCCATGAGAGCAATGCATTTGATATAGATGTCTCTAGTCGCCATATCCCCTGATGAATCCTGAAAGGAGGAAACGCGTTGGGAAAGGGCCTTATCTACTCTGGAAATGACCAGATGCATATTTTATTAGGAGATGAATTTTGGAGCGCATATCTCCATTCAAATGGGTGAGATCATTCCTTTTATACATACTGTCTCACACACGTTTGATTGCGCTCCAGACAAATGACTTACAAATGAGCGATGCATACACTTGCATTTAGGTAGTCAATTTTTTGCTCTTGCGGTGCAGAGCAAACTATAAGTTGTCTGGTTTATATTTATATCTCCTATATTTTGTAGTCCCTATTGGACTTTACTCTCTTATTATATCATGTATCCTCACTGTTTGTTTGGAGGATGGTAATTGTCTGTGTGTCCCCTTTTTAACATTAGGTTCATTAAATGTTAAGTTTTACATCCCCAATTCTTTTGCTGCTATACTTATAACTTTTCTGACTTTCTTTATCAATCTACCAAGATGAAGAAGGCAGGGAGTAAGGCACGTGGTCGTGGCCGTGGACCCAACATGGCGTGAGGAACAGGAAGGTGGTGGTAGCAGCTCTGAGGAAGAGATTGCCCGAACGGTCCAAACAGTAGGGAGAGGTAGGCTGCAGACTCGGTTGCCTGTAGCCTCCAGTTTGGCACCCGTTCGTAGCAGTTCTCTTCCAACAGCCAAAACGGGCGCTCCCAGGACTTGCACTGCGTGGTCCTTTTTTGACACACTTGCAGATGATATTTGCTATGTCAAATGCAAGCTGTGTCATCAAAAAGTAAAAAGAGGTAAAAGTGTCAGTAACCTTAATACCACAAATATGTGGAAACATGTGCGGTCAAAGCACGTGGTTGAGTTACAAAGACACACTGGAGATGTAGGCCAACCTACAGCAGCACCTACATCTTCAGCTCGTGTTGGAGCCTCTTCATCCAGCTCACACACAGCTGGTTCGGCTTCCTCACAGGATCGCCATGGAAGAACCTCTGTCACTGTTGTCCAGAGACCCAGTGTTATTCCACCCACAGCTGCAAGTTCCCTGTCATCCTCACACTCCCAGGCCACAAAACAGCCATCGGTAGCACAGGCATGGGATAAAAGACGGCCATACTCGGCAAACCATCCACGAGCACAGGCTCTGAATGCTGGCATTGCAAAACTCCTGTCCCTTGAAATGCTGTCATTCAGGCTGGTGGAGACTGACAGTTTCCGTAACTTAATGGCATTGGCAGTCCCACAATACAATGTGCCCAGCCGATTTTATTTCAGCAGGCAAGCCGTCCCTGGTCTGCAAAAGCATGTTGAGGGAAAAATTAAACATGCGCTACTAAACGCCGTCAGTAGCAAGGTCCACCTGACCACCGATGCGTGGACCAGTACCCATGGCCAGGGACGATACCTTTCCCTCACTGCCCATTGGGTCAATGTTGTGGAGCCGGGTACAGATCTTGCGAGTGGCGCTGTACGTGTTCTGCCAACTCCAAGGATTGCAGGAATCCAGTCTGTCCACATTGACTCCTCCTCCTACTCCAGTTCCTCAGAATCATCGCTGCAGGAGCCGTCACGGTCTACCTCCACATGGACCCGTGAACGCTTACCTGATGTGACCGATATGAGCACAGCCGTGGCCAAACGTCAACAGGCCGTCCTGAAATTAATTTCCATGGGGAATCGAAGTCACACAGCGCAGGAGCTCTGGAATGCCATCAAGCAGGAGAGCAATGTGTGGTTTTTGCCAGCGAATCTCCAGCCAGGCTTGGTAGTGTGTGACAATGGCCGAAATCTGGTGGCAGCTCTGGGCCTTGGCAACCTCACTCACATACCATGTCTGGCACATGTGCTCAACTTGGTTGTGCAGAGTTTTTTGAGGGACTATCCGGATCTTGATGCACTGCTGCACAAGGTCCGCCTAGAGTGCGCTCACTTGCGACGTTCCAGTATGGCCAGATCGCGCATTGCAGCTCTGCAACACAGATTTCGCCTTCCTGAACATCGCATCATATGTGACGTACCCACCAGGTGGAATTCCACGTTACATATGTTGGAGCGGTTGTGTGAGCAGCAGCCAGCAGTAATGGAGTATAAGCTGCATCAGGCGCAATCATCTCGCAATTTGCGCCGTTCACACTTCATCACTACTGAGTGGGCCTCTATGAAGGACATCTGCCACGTTTTGCGTGCGTTTGATGAGTCAATGCGGATGGCGAGTGCAGATGATGCACTAGTCAGCCTGACTGTCCCCCTTATCTGCCTGCTTCAAAAAACACTGCAAGCACTAAGGGATGAGGTTTTGGAAGAGGTGGAGGATGAGGAGACACAAATTCCATCACCTTTTGGACAGTCAGCGCAACGTGGTTCCTCCCAAAGGGCTTTGCAGGGCTCACTTTGTGAGGAGGATGAGGAGGAGTCAATGGAGGAGGAAGACATCGCTCCAGAGGGAGGTACACAACGCTCTAGTCAGTATGTAGAGCGAGGGTGGGGTGATGCAGAGCAGGCAGAGATTACGCCTCTTGCAGGGGACAGCGTTTCTTGGCCAGTTGGGAGTCTGCAGCACATGGTTGATTTCATGCTGCAGTGCCTGAGAAACGACTGCCGCATCGCCCACATTCTCACCACGTCTGATTAGTGGGTGTACACCCTCCTAGACCCTCGCTACCGGGACAACTTACAAAGCCTCATCACACCGTTGAACCGGGAGCGTAAAATGCGGGAGTACCAAGACACACTGGTGCAATCCATAATGTTCTCCATTCCAGCCGAGAGCACTGCTGCTGCTGCTACTGCTTTACAAAGCAGCTCTGTGCGTCGAGGCAGTGGAGACAGCTCTGCAACAAGAGGGAGCACAAGCAGCGCCTCTTCAAAAGGCAAGACCAGTATGTTCCAAATGTGGCGAAGTTTTGTGGCAGCGCCACAAATGTCTACACCATCCGAGACGGCTCCAGTCAGCAGGAGGCAACGTTTCCGTAAGATGGTGACAGACTACATGTCTTTCCCTCTCAGTGTACTCCCAGATGGCTCTTCCCCATTCAAGTTTTGGGTCTCTAAGCTGGATACATGGCCAGAGCTTAGCCAGTATGCATTGGAGGTGCTGGCTTGCCCTGCTGCCAGTGTATTATCGGAGCGCGTCTTTAGTGCTGCAGGTGGTGTACTAACAGACCGTCGCATGCGACTATCCTCCGATAATGTAGACCGGCTTACTTTTCTGAAAATGAACAAGGCATGGATCTCGCCAGAATTTGTCTGTCCGTTTTCAGATTAAATAAGTGGTTCGCAACGTTATCCATGTCTCCTGTTCCCTACACATGCACAGAAAAACCCATGTCGAACATGCTCCAAATAGGGAAGAGCCGTCACCCTGATTGTTATGCTTAAAACATGAAATTGTGAAGTTTTCCAGGCCTAGAATGATAAATTTTTATGACAAATATGGACAAATAATAATTTTTCATCACAGCGCATATCTGCACATGTCTATTAGAAATGGTAACAAAAACTAAAACATAGTGTTCACTTTTTGAAATTAATGCATAAAAGTACATTTCATACTTATCAATTAATGCTTTTTAATGAACTTTATCTGTACCTGTAAGATAATGCAGTCAATGGATGTACGAATCATAAAATCCTCATCATCATCATCACGAGTTTTATTTATGACAGACATTATAAAATACACATACTGATGCCAACTGTAACTTCACACACCATATATGAAATGGCCAGCATCTAAACCTGGTAATAATGTGCAATAATAAATTATTACATCTAGAAAGTGCATCATGCATACTGACAATAGGTAGTTATACCTGCAAGTGCTGTTGAAACAAGCACAACAGATATAAATTAATAATGGTATATAGGTATCACAGTGCATAGTTACTCATGGACAATGTCGATGTAATACTGTACCTCAATAAAGTCAGCGTCAACCATTATGGTTGTTAGTCTTGTAGATTGTTAAAGAGGGAACGTTCTTTTTTGTTGGTCATAGGTGGAGTATTAGACAGTAAATGATTACTGCTGTCGTATTTTTGGCGTCCATAGGGCGCAATAACGCTGCGTAACGTCACATTTTATAGAGTCATCTAATTGACACACGGTACCCTACCCTACGCGTGACAGTAGGAAGGTAGTGTTGACGGATAAAGCCTTGCGCAACCAGACATGCTTTTACCCTCTTCAACACTGTACAAGCAAAAAATGCATGATTGCAGCCGCAGATTTTATTGACGTACAGTATAACATCGCCATTACCCATCAGAGGCTGTCCACTGTCTGATACAGACATAGAATACACCTTTTCTATCCGTAGCCTTTGTTTCACCTACACTTGCAGGCACACACTTAAATTGTGACAATGCATTATGTTTTTTTAAATGGTTATTTTTTATCGTACATTATTGTGTCATCACATTGATGAGTCCATGCTGGATATGTCATACATGGTGTACAAAGTAACGATTTTATTAACTTAAATAATTGAAATGTCTGTGACTGTCACATCTAAATTGCAATGATGATGATGATGAGTGACTATTACAAAATCCATTGTCTTGACTATGTTATGGTTTAACATAGCGTTCCTTAAGCATTATTCATAAATACAAAAATGGACTTTTATTCTTAAATTTACAACACTATATTTTGTAACCAATTTTTTGGGTGGTGTGTTGTTCCATTTCTTGTTGGCATGTGCATATATGCGTTTATATTTGCAGTGTCTTTATTTTTATTCTTGAAGTTAGGAAACATGTGTATCTTCGTACCGTGTTAGCTAGTAGATAGAAAAATATTTAGACTTGAGAGTCCACAGTGGTTGTTACCTTTTAATGGATAACTGAAAAGATGGTAACAAATTGCAAGCTTTCGAGGCTACTCACGTCTCTTCATCAGGCAAAGACTAAAACAAAAAATGAAGCATCACATATTTCTATACACAACAGGACACAGGAATAGTGAAATAGGTAAGACAAGTAAGTGACATGTAGCAGAACTCTCATTATCACAGAGGGATGAACATAAATATTGTAACAGTTCCTACATAAGGATAGAAAGTTTTATTGCCCTCTGATTGGGGTCTGGTTTTGTGTTTTCATGCCCCTGTAAGGGCAGAGACGCAGATTCCTTAATTGATATAGAATGACATAAATCTGTGTGATCTATTCATTCCATCACTAACAGTGTCAAAGGTCATGATGAGCTTATATTCTGAAACCTTTGTATCTTTCTCATATTTGAAGTTATATTTTAATACCAGTAATTCCATATCCATCATGCTATGACCGGGCAATGGGCATACAAAATTGTTTTGCCACAGGTAAATCCATTATTTTTTCTCTTATTGTGTGGCGCTGATAATTCATCCTTGTTCTCATTTTTTGGCCGGTTCTCCCCTCACTTGTCCCTCCCTCACTTGTCTTACCTATTCCTGTGTCCTGTTGTGTGTAGAAATATGTGATTCTTCATTTTTTGTTTTAGTCTTAGCCTGATGAAGAGACCTGAGTAGTCTCGAAAGCTTGGAATTTGTTACCATATTTTCAGTTAGCCATTAAACGGTATCAACCACAGCGGACTCTCAAGTATAAATATTTTTCTATTCTTGGAATTGAAATTCATCATTTTATTGTCCTAGTAAAACTTCATTTATTCTTGTTTGAAGTACATACATTTGCAATGGATTGGCCACGTAACAAGGCAATAACTCAATATTTTATGCCTACACCCTCCTTGACCCTGGGCTTCAACAGCGCCAGTTGCTGCTCAGAAGTGTTAGATGCACAGATGAAAACAATCGCTCATGTGTTTGTGGGGTTCAGTAACGCCTGCTGTTCCCCTGCTGTGTGTCTGGCAAAAATTACTGCTGCTAACTACAACTTCAACTTCAAACATCTCATACTAGGCCTCTGCCTACACCCTCCTTGACCCTGGGCTTCACACATGCGCCAAGTTGCCTGCTCAGAATGTTGTTAGATCACAATAAAACAATACGCTGATGTGTTTGTGGGTTCAGTAACACCTGCCTGGTTCCCTGCTGTGTGTCTGGCAAAAATTACTGCTGCTAACTACAACTTCAACTTCAAACATCTCATACTAGGCCTCTGCCTACACCCTCCTTGACCCTGGGCTTCAACAGCGCCAGTTGCTGCTCAGAAGTGTTAGATGCACAGATGAAAACAATCGCTGATGTGTTTGTGGGGTTCAGTAACGCCTGCTGTTCCCCTGCTGTGTGTCTGGCAAAAATTACTGCTGCTAACTACAACTTCAACTTCAAACTCTCATACTAGCCTCGCCTACACCCTCCTTGACCGGCTTCAACACGCCAGTTGCTGCTCAGAAGTGTTAGATGCACAGATGAAACAATCGCTGATGTGTTGTGGTGGTTCAGTAACGCCTGCTGTTCCCCTGCTGTGTTGTCTTGGCAAAAAATTACTTGCTAGCTACCTAATCATGGTGAAAAAAAATGACATCTCAAAGTGTCTAGTGCTACACATAGATATGAGGCTACACCCTGATTTCTAAGCTGTAAACATTTGAAACGTCAACTTTCAAACCATAAATGATTAGTCTTTGTCACAAATCTGTAACAAAATAATTGTGACATATTATTACAGATATGCACATGTCGAAAACAAATGCAAACACAAAAGCCTACTTATGCTATAGGATACTGATGGTCAACCTTGTCACTCCATAGCTTAGACAAATCCAACTCACATCATGATGACTCAAATGCTGCAATGTTGGAATTGCATAATGTGGGTTGAACTTTGACAACTGCTGCAGTGCGAAGGTTATACTTCAGTGTTCTTGCCTTTGAAATAAAAGCATACAAGTAAATATAATAATCCAATGTTGATTAAGGGACGTGATGTACACCTGTAATATTGTGCAAACAATGCATGTAGTAATAGTCCTCTTCAACATTACTTATATTTGTGTCATTTTAAAAAATACATATTTGATTAGAAAGTTAACAGCCCATATCATAAAGGTCCTTCATGTAAACATGATAATCGCTAACAAAAATCATGCATTACCTTGGTAAAGTCAATAGTGCATAGTCACAATAGCAAAATATATACCTGTAAGTGGTGCTGAAAGAACGACAACTGATAGAATACGTGAATGATATATATTTATCAGACTGAATAGCGACATCTGTACAATGTCGATATAATACTGTACCTTAACAAAACAGCTGTGTCACACCTCACACTCATTTTTCTTGTAGCTTGTTATGTAATAGGGCACATGCGTGTATGTTTCATCATAGGTGCATGTTTACTGAGTAAAGCAGTCATGACAACGCCTTTGTGTTGTCGGTACGCTTGCGATGATGAACGATGCGCACCGTGAATGTTAGTCTGCGTCATAAGACGTACAGACGCTCCAATACCCAACGCGTCACAGCAGGAAGCCAGTCTGTGCGTCCAAACAAAGGCGCAACCATACATGCACGTAACCTTTTATAAAGCTAGATAAAAAAAAAGGATGTAGTAGTAACGCACACTTTATTGAGGTACAGTATTACATCGCCATTCACCATCTGTGGCTATGCAGTCTCATCTATATATACCTTATCTATCCGTTGTCATGCTTGCAAGTCCACAGTCAGGCATAAATATCTGTTTTCACTCTGCACTATGCACTTTTTAAATTTTTGTTTTGTTAATATAAATGATTGGCACATATTATCAGTATTACATGATGGAAATTTTAGATATTTTTTTAAAAATTTTAGTGATATTATTCACCAAATGTAAAGTTTTATGAATGTCAAAGAAAACTTGTAATGCTGATTATGTTTTTAAGTCAGCCATTCATTGTCTACACAATAAAAATGGTGTACATACTGTTACTTACCCATCATTAATGGATTCTGATGTGTACTTGTATGCTTTTATTTTAAACCGTATAGCAGATTATTTAACCTATTTTAATTGTGGTTTGCATTGCTTTTCAACCTGTTAATTTATGCGTTTATGTTTGTAAATTATTAATTTACATATATTTTTTTAAGTTAAATCATCATCTTATGGTACTAAAGTTTATATTTCTCTTGTTTGGAGTATAGACATTTTTAATTGACACGTAACAAGGAAAATACTTGATATAGTATTTAAACATCCTCCTTGACCCTGGGCTACAACACCGCCAGTTGTTGCTCAGCAGTGCTGTTAGCACAGTCAACACTTGCTCCTGTGTTACTGGGGTTCAGTAATGTCAGCTGTTCCCCTGCTGTGTGAACGGCAAAAAGTCCTGCTGCCTCCACCCTGTTCTCTTCTCATCCCTGGGCTACAACACTGCCAGTTGTTGCTCGGAAGTGCTGTTAGCACAGTGAACACTTGCTCCTGTGTTACTGGGGTTCAGTAATGTCAGCTGTTCCCCTGCTGTGTGAACGGCAAAAAGTCCTGCTGCCTCCACCCTGTTCTCTTCTCATCCCTGGGCTACAACACCGCCAGTTGTTGCTCGGAAGTGCTGTTAGCACAGTGAACACTTGCTCCTGTGTTACTGGGGTTCAGTAATGTCAGCTGTTCCCCTGCTGTGTGAACGGCAAAAAGTACTGCTGCCTCCACCCTGTTCTCTTCTCATCCCTGGGCTACAACACCGCCAGTTGTTGCTCGGAAGTGCTGTTAGCACAGTGAACACTTGCTCCTGTGTTACTGGGGTTCAGTAATGTCAGCTGTTCCCCTGCCGTGTGAACGGCAAAAAGTCCTGCTGCCTCCACCATGTTCTCTTCTCATCCCTGGGCTACAACACCGCCAGTTGTTGCTCAGAAGTGCTGTTAGCACAGTCAACACTTGCTCCTGTGTTACTGGGGTTCAGTAATGTCAGCTGTTCCCCTGCTGTGTGAACGGCAAAAAGTCCTGCTGCCTCCACCATGTTCTCTTCTCATCCCTGGGCTACAACACCGCCAGCTGTTGCTCCGAAGTGCTGTTAGCACAGTCAACACTTGCTCCTGTGTTACTGGGGTTCAGTAATGTCAGCTGTTCCCCTGCTGTGTGTACGGCAAAAAGTCCTGCTGCCTCCACCCTGTTCTCTTCTCATCCCTGGGCTACAACACCGCCAGTTGTTGCTCGGAAGTGCTGTTAGCACAGTGAACACTTGCTCCTGTGTTACTGGGGTTCAGTAATGTCAGCTGTTCCCCTGCTGTGTGAGCGGCAAAAAGTCTTGCTGCCTCCACCTGTTCTCTTCTCATCCCTGGGCTACAACACCGCCAGTTGTTGCTCGGAAGTGCTGTTAGCACAGTGAACACTTGCTCCTGTGTTACTGGGGTTCAGTAATGTCAGCTGTTCCCCTGCTGTGTGAACGGCAAAAAGTCCTGCTGCCTCCACCATGTTCTCTTCTCATCCCTGGGCTACAACACCGCCAGTTGTTGCTCGAAGTGCTGTTAGCACAGTGAACACTTGCTCCTGTGTTACTGGGGTTCAGTAATGTCAGCTGTTCCCCTGCTGTGTGAACGGCAAAAAGTCCTGCTGCCTCCACCATGTTCTCTTCTCATCCCTGGGCTACAACACCGCCAGTTGTTGCTCGGAAGTGCTGTTACACAGTCAACACTTGCTCCTGTGTTACTGGGGTTCAGTAATGTCAGCTGTTCCCCTGCTGTGTGAACGGCAAAAAGTCCTGCTGCCTCCACCATGTTCTCTTCTCATCCCTGGGCTATCAACACCACCAGTTGTTGCTCGGAAGTGTCATTGGCACGGGTACTCACTCCTGCCCAGACTGGTTACAGCACGCCATCTGTTTCCTGTCAGTGTAAACGTCACTTAGCCTCCAATAAGTTGTCCTGTCGTGTTGCGGTCGGGTTAGCCGACTCTATGGTGCTTGGAGTTTAGGTGCTTCCTATGTGTGCTGCGGGATATGCAAATAAAGGCTGTTTCCGTTGTGACAATAGGACAATCACCCACTGTAGTACTGTGGGATTCGGTAACTGCGGCCGGCTAGCGGCCTGTCATCTTAAATTTCCATGGGTACCTTCTGCTACCCGTCCGGGTTCCAGTACCGTCAGCTGGTTCTCCGCAGTGCCTTTGGCCTAGGTGCCTCCATCTCGGTATCCGAGTTCCAGCAATGTCTGCTGGTCCTTGGTAGTGCTTTGGAGCACAGGTACCTCCTGCTTAGTAACCGTGTCCCAGTAACGTCAGCTGGTCCTCGGTTGTGCCATTGGCTCTTTTCCTTCTGCTGCCCCTCCGGGTTCCAGCACAGTCAGCTGGTCCTCGTTACTTGGATTGGCTCTTGTACCTTCTGCTACCCGTCCGGGTTCCAGTACCGTCAGCTGGTTCTCCGCAGTGCCTTTGGCCTAGGTGCCTCCATCTCGGTATCCGAGTTCCAGCAATGTCTGCTGGTCCTTGGTAGTGCTTTGGAGCACAGGTACCTCCTGCTTAGTAACCGTGTCCCAGTAACGTCAGCTGGTCTTCGGTTGTGCCATTGGCTCTTTTCCTTCTGCTGCCCCTCCGGGTTCCAGCACAGTCAGCTGGTCCTCGTTACTTGGATTGGCTCTTGTACCTTCTGTACCCGTCCGGTTCCAGTACCGTCAGCTGGTTCTCCGCAGTGCCTTTGGCCTAGGTGCCTCCATCTCGGTATCCGAGTTCCAGCAATGTCTGCTGGTCCTTGGTAGTGCTTTGGAGCACAGGTACCTCCTGCTTAGTAACCGTGTCCCAGTAACGTCAGCTGGTCCTCGGTTGTGCCATTGGCTCTTTTCCTTCTGCTGCCCCTCCGGGTTCCGCACAGTCAGCTGGTCCTCGTTACTTGGATTGGCTCTTGTACCTTCTGCTACCCGTCCGGGTTCCAGTACCGTCAGCTGGTTCTCCGCAGTGCCTTTGGCCTAGGTGCCTCCATCTCGGTATCCGAGTTCCAGCAATGTCTGCTGGTCCTTGGTAGTGCTTTGGAGCACAGGTACCTCCTGCTTAGTAACCGTGTCCCAGTAACGTCAGCTGGTCCTCGGTTGTGCCATTGGCTCTTTTCCTTCTGCTGCCCCTCCGGGTTTCCGCACAGTCAGCTGGTCCTCGTTACTTGGATTGGCTCTTGTACCTTCTGCTACCCGTCCGGGTTCCAGTACCGTCAGCTGGTTCTCCGCAGTGCCTTTGGCCTAGGTGCCTCCATCTCGGTATCCGAGTTCCAGCAATGTCTGCTGGTCCTTGGTAGTGCTTTGGAGCACAGGTACCTCCTGCTTAGTAACCGTGTCCCAGTAACGTCAGCTGGTCCTCGGTTGTGCCATTGGCTCTTTTCCTTCTGCTGCCCCTCCGGGTTCCAGCACAGTCAGCTGGTCCTCATTACTTGCATTGACTCTTGTACCTTCTGCAACATTTACAAATTGAAGATTTTTTCAATGCTTTTTTGGGTAATCACTCTGGATCTCCAACAATGAAGACGACGACCCTGATGACCACCCTGAAGAAGATGACGACCACAAGGACGACGAGCATCAAGCCAACCAGCCTAAACACCATCACAAAGAAGAAATAAAAGATTACCAAACAGGACTAAGAAGGTTAAGACAAACTACAAGATACAGAACAAGAGACTTAAGAACAATAAGCAGAAGATCAAAAAGCAGAAGAACATGAAGTATAAGACCAAAATGAAGAGCAAAATATATGCTCTAAATTCTAAGCAGAAGAAGACTAAGCAGTGTATGGGGGTGAGTCCGTTCCTCCTCGTGGTGCCCCTGGAAAATGCCTGCTGCTGCAGGCTAAACTGAACACGGACAAATACTGTTGTAATTTAAATCTTTTGTGACAGCAAGAACGGAAGGATGAAAAATTCATACTTTGACAGATTACAAGTACAGGATTCTCTGTCACAAATAAGAATATGATGAAGAAGATGAAGTACAATATGAATAAGAATAATAGTTTAATAAGAAGAATCTGAGTAATGTTAACAAAAAGATGAATAGCGAGAAGTTTAAGAAGAAGATATAGAAGGTGAAGATGAAGAATAATTTGATGAACAAGATGATGCTGCTGAAGATTATGAAGGAGAAAGTGTGTGAAAAGTTAAAAAGGTGAAGAGCATGGAAGTTGTGATATATACATATTTGCCAAAATAGAAAAAACGTTAACAAAATTGTCAATTTCTTCGTCAATCCGAACATCTTTAAAAAAAAAAATATTTATGCTATTCCATTTGATTGGGTTAAACATCTATGCCTTTAATGTCTCCTCAACCTTCCACAATACATTGTACATTACTCTTTGTTGTTTTCCTTCATGTACAATTAACCAACAAGGCAAGAATGGGGTTTTTTTAATTCCGATATTTTGTTCCCATAGACTTACATTGGATTTCCGGTATCGGTATCGGGTATCGCCGATATTTTTTTGATATCGGCGATACCATTCCGATTCCGATACTTTTGGATATCGGAAAGTATCGCTCAACCCTACCCATAAGATCACCAGTAGTCATAATGTAGCGCAATATGCGCCATATAAGTAATCACTGATTCTTACCCATATTAAGCGGTTCAGACTGTGCGTCCCCAGCGACCCCCTACTAAATGCTAAACATGTGGGCACTAAATGTGGTTTAGGCACACTGGGACTCGGAAGGGAGGGGGGCATTTGGATTTGGGAGTGGAGAATTTGCTGAATTTCTTTTGAGGTGCGAGGAGCCATTTCACTTTTCCAGAGTATTTGTGTAACCAGTAATGTGAAAGCCCCTATATTTCCATTAACAGATGACAGACCTGAGTGAGGGCTTGCTTTTTTATTGATTAAGCTGAAGCTTTTTTTGGGAACATTTTACATAAAATTTATCATCACATTTGTCCGGCACTCTACGCTGATCACTTACATCGGGATTTCCATCTAAATCACCGAGTGACATGACATATGAAACCCCCGATGGGTCCGATACTCTGGACTCCATCTGCTCAGCAGTGTCCTTCTTTTCAGAAGTGCAGAAAACTGTGGGCGATGGCACTTTTATGCAAAAAAAAGACGAATACTGCCAGATCACAGGTCCTATGGCGTCCACAGTGCCTCCACCTGCCTCATTATAGTTAATCTTCCTCCGGAGGTTCCATCTGAATAACGTATTTCAGAGATGTACATGAAAACCCTGGTGTAAGTGCTCAGCATAGAGTGCATGATAAATGTGCGCCAAGCCTTACTACGATCTTTGGGAGCCAGAATGAAAAAAATCAACAGTATGTGAAGAATTGGTTTTATTTATTTTTTACTCCGTTCTTTGTGTGGTATAAGTGATTAGGTGACTTTAGTCTTCGGGTCGATGTGATTACAGCGAATCCAGATTTATATCGGGTTTTTATGCTTCACTGCTGTCACATACTAAAAGATATTTATTGCAAAAAAAATAGTTTTTGCATCACCATATTTTGAGAGCTATAATTTTTTCATATTTCGGCTGACAGAAGCACGTTTGGCTTGTTTTTTGTGGGACGAGCTGACGTTTTCATTGGTACCATTTTGAGACACATGACATTTTTTGATCGCTTTCTATTCCAATTTTTGGGAGACAGAATAAACAAAAACCAGCAATTCAGGAAGTGCTTTTTTTTTTTTTTATATCATTTCGCGTGTAGTAAAATTGGTAAGGCAGCTTTATTCTTTGGGTCAGTACGATTACAGCAAGACCCAATTTATGTAGCTTTTTTTCATGTTTTGGCGCTTTTACACAATAAAAACTATTTTATAGAAAAAATAACTATTTTTGCATTGCTTTTTTCTGAGAGCTATATCTGATGGAGCTGTGTGGCAGCTTGTTTTTACAGGACAAGATGACGTTTTCAGAGGTACCATTTTTTGTTTACATTCTTTTTTTATCATGTTTTATTGCACTTTTTGTTCACTGAAGGGGTTAACTAGTGGGACTATTATAGAGCAGGTCATTAAGGAGGCTGCAATATCAAATATGTGTACTGTTATTTTTATTTTTTATTTAAATAAATAAATGTATTCATATGAAAAATATTTGTTTCTTTTTTCATTATTTGTGTATTTTTATAAAAAATATTTTTACACTTTCTAATATTTATTTTTTACTTTTTTACATTTCTCATGTTGGGACATCATCTGATGTTCTGCAATACATCTGCACTGCAGAACATCGGAGGAGCGACTGACAGGCAGGGAAGAAGGCGTCTCAGGTCCCGCTCTGAGCAGGCACTGAGAAGCCACCTTTCCTGAAGGACTCTGCGGCCATCTTGCATCCGGGGGTCTCCGTGGAGATCATCAGAACAACACGATTGCATCGCATTGTCCTGATAGAAGGACGCAGGGAGCCCACTGTCTGCGTGATGCTCCTCGATGTCGCTGTCACTAGTGACAGCGGCATCAGAGGAGTTAACCACTTAGTGATAGAGCCAATTTTGTACTTAATGACCAAGCCAATTTTTACAATTCTGACCACTGTCGCTTTATGAAGTTATAGCTCTGGAATGCTTCAATGTATCCCACTGACTCTGAGAAAGTTTTTTCATGATATATTGTACTTCGTGTAAGTAGTAAAATTTCTTCGATATGACTTTCATTTATTTATGAAAAAAATGGAAATTTGGCAAAAATTTAGAAAATGTAGCAATTTTTGAACTTTTCATTTTTGTGCCCTTAAATCAGAGTGTCATATCACAAAAAATAGTTAAGAAATAACATTTACCACATGTCTATGTCTATCGACACAATTTTGGAAACATAATTTTTTATGTTAGGATGTTATAAGAGTTAAAATTTGACCAGCGATTTATCATTTTTCCAAAATAATTTACAAAACCATTTTTTTTAGGAAACACCTCATATTTGAAGTGAGTTTGGGGGGTCAATATCACAGAAAATATTCAAAAGTGACACCATTCTAAAAACTGCACCCCTCAAGGTGCTCAAAACCACATTCAAGAAGTTTATAAACCCTTTAGATGCTTCACAGGAATTTTTGGAATGTGGAAAAAAAAAGAACATTTTACTTTTTTCACAAAAATATTCATTTAGACCCAAACTTTTTTATGTTCACAAGGGTAACAGGGAAAATGGACCACAAGATTTGTTGTGCAATTGTTCCTGATTACACTGATACCCCGTATGTGGGGGAAAGCCACTGTTTGGGCGCATGGCAGGGTTCAGAAATGAGGGAGCATCGTTTGACTTTTTGAACCAAAATTTGGCCGGAATCAATGGCAGGCGCCATGTCGCGTTTGGAGACCCACTGATTTACCTAAAGAGTGGAAACCCCCAATGTTAACTCCAACCCTAACACAGTCCTACCCCTGACCCTAATCCCAACCCTAACCCTAATCACAATCCTAACCACAACCCTAACCCCAAAAACACCACCCTATCCCCAAACACCCAACCCTAACCCCAACACAACCGTAACACCCACATAACCCCAACCTCAACACAACCCTAAGCCCAAAAGAACCTTAACCCCAACACCACAACCGTAACCCCCACACCACAACAGTAACCCAACACCACAAGTGTAACCCCAACCGTAACCCCAACACAACCCTTATTCTAGCTTCAACCCTAACCCTAGCCCAACCCTAACACTAGCCCCAACCCTAACCCTAATCTTAGCCCAACTATAACCCTAGCTCTAACTCCAACCCTAACCCGAGCCCCAACCCTAACCCCAACCCTGACCCTAGCTCTAACCCCAATTTTAGCCCCAAGCCTAACACTAGCTCTAACCCTAACCCTAATGGAAAATGGAAATAAATATTTTTTTTATTTTATTATTTTGCCTAAGGGAGTAATAAAGGGGGATTTGATTTGCTTTTTTTTTATTTTGATCACTGTGATAGGGTCTATTATAGTGATCAAAATGAACCAATATGAGAAATCTCCATTTTCTTCCCGGAAGACAACGTCAAGGGCTGGGGGACAGAGCCGGAGGAACCAGGGGACACCGCAGGTACCGGAGTGGGGGGTTCGGAGGACTCCATTTCTCTCTCCTCTGATGTGCTGGATCATATCAGAGGAGAGAGAAATAAATGAGAAATCGTACTTTTTTTTGCAGTCGCAGTTATTCGGTGAAGTACCTTTAACTGCTGCTGTTAAAAGGCTTATCAGCTGTCGTTAAGTGGTTAAATGCCCGAGATTGGTGCTAGCACCAATCATGGGCATTGATGTGGGGTGTCAGCTCTCACATAGACCTGACGCTTGCACCCAATCGCCAGGGCGCTCAGCGTAATGCCGTGCGATCGGTGTGCCGTACCTGTACTGCTCTTTGCGGGAATGCAGCTCCCGCAGAGCAGTGCATGTACAGCGCATGTCGGGAACGGGTTAATGGCTTGGAGGACACCTCAACACACGTAGATGTAAATAGGTAGAACTAGGTTGACACAAGAAAAAATTGGTCTGTTTCTCTTGGATTTTAACACTCATATGGATGTGTGAATGGAGTCTCAGGGCTCATGCAGTTAAACGTTTAAATCAGCCATGCATTGTCTGATTTTTTGATCAGATAGACCACAGACAGCACAATGACCCATGTTATTTAATAGTTCTGTTCAGATTAATGATTGTTTTTCTCGGTCCGACTATCCATGAGAATAAAATGTCAGCATGCACTACTTTCTACTGAGTCTCGGATGAGTCAAACACGTTTAAGTCTATGGGTGCAAGAAAAAAAAATCTGATTCCACAACGAACATTCAAGTAACATCCAATTGGCATACATTGATGACACATGGATTAAAATCTGATGACATTGGAAAAAATTGTTCAAGTTTTCTGGATGAAACTCAGGTGATTTCTCATACGCTCATCTGCAGATGCCCTTAGACTTCAGCCGAATCCGGTGATACCGGTGAGTTTGGCCGACATTAGTCTGTTGTGTATGGGGGACTTCAACTATTGTCTAAAGGATATGGGCTCTTTTAGACTGACTTATGAGTATGGGGTGTCACTAGGGCAGCATGAACACCAAATACTGCCCTGCTCATACACCTACAATAATCCTGAAAAATCCCTTTCTATGAACAAGTGTTCCAAGAAGAATTGATGCTGTTTTGAATGCAAATGGTAAATATTGATCTGATTTAGATTTATCTTTAGTTCATTTTGCTTTCAATTTTGTTCATTGATAAAAATCTACATATATAATTGCCAGTTGGCCGCTATCATCGAATCCCATAAGGCATCGCGGCAGTGTCATTTGCGCAGACGCAGTTCGTGGCCACAAGGCCATGAACTGCGCCTGCGCAAGTGACATACGGTATATACTAGAGTATAAGCCAGTGGGAGAGAGGGAGCGGCAGGAGAGAGCAGCTGTGACAGCATGCTCACCCACTCCTCGCGCGCGCGGTGGCTGCAACGTCTCTTCATCTCTGTTTTCCCAGTTCCAGCAGCACTTCCTGTATTCAGCAGTCATGTGGTACCGCTCATTAAAATAACGAATATGGACGCGTCTCCATGCCTATGGGCGTGGAGCGCATACTCATTACTTTAGTGAGCAGTACCACGTGACCGCTGAATATAGGAAGTGTTTCTGGAAGCCGGGAAAACAAAGAGAGATGCAAGAATAGTGCAGACACTGCACGAGGAGGACGGGGGAGGACCAGGGAGGTTGAGTGAGGACCGGGGGAGCCGAGCCAAGGCAAGCCATGGATACAGGATGGGACCAGGGAGCCATACATACTGGAGGGGGAGCCACACATACCAGGACAGGGACAGGGGGAGCCACAAACCAGGACTGGACGGGGGAGCCACATATACCAGGACAGGACGGGGAGAGCCACACATACCAGGACAGGGACGGGGGGTGCCACACATAGCAGGACAGGGACGGAGGGAGCCACACATAGCAGGACAGGGACAGAGGGAGCAACACATAGCAGGACAGGGACGGGTGAGCCACACATAGCAGGACAGGGACAGTGGGATCCACACATAGCGGGACAGGGATGGGGAGCCATACATACCAGGACAGGGACGGTGGAGCCACACATACCATGACAGGGACGGGGGGGAGCCACACATACCATGACAGGACAGGGGGACAATGCATTCCCGGCTTATACTCGAGTCAATAAGCTTAGCCAGTTTTCCGTGGCAAATTAGGTGCCTCGGCTTATACTCGGGTTGGCTTCTACTCGAGTATATATGGTACACGTCTCCGCTATTCCCATGCAGGCGCAGTAACAGCCACATCGTTACTACATATGCGCGGGAATAGCAGTGACGTGTATGTCACTTGCGCACGAGCAGTTCGTGGCCACAATTCCCGCGCATGCGCCATAACAGCCGCAACTTTGCGCTCTACACACGCTGCTCCTGTCAGCACCAATAAGCATACCATATATACTCATGTATAAGCCGACCCATGTATAAGCCGACCCCCCTAATTTTGCCACAAAAAACTTGGAAAACTTATTGACTCGCGTATAAGCTGGGTGTATAAGTTGCCGTCCTGCTCTGTGCTCCCCCATCCAGCTCTGTGCGCCCCCATTCTCCTCTGTGCTCCCCTCCTCCTGCTCCATTATCCTGTCCTGCTCATGCTTTCCATCCTCCCCGTCCTGCTCCGTGCTCCCCATCCAGCTCTGCACTCCCCCATTCTCCTCTGTGCCCACCCCAGTCCTGCTCCGTGCTCTCCGTCCTCCCCCCGTTCTGCTCCGTGCTCTCCGTACTCCCCACATTCTGCTCCGTGCTCTCCGTCCTCCCTGTCCTGCTCCATGCTCCTTGTCCTCCTCCATGCTCCCCCATCCTCCTCCATCATACTCACCCTCCCCGTGCCATCGCTGAACGTCCCGGCGGCAATCCTGTGTTCTCCCGGCTGGAGAGCTGCAGGAAGCCGGGGAGAGCTGCAGGAAGCCGGGGAGAACGCAGGATTGCAGGGACGTTCAGCGATGGCACGGGGAGGGTGAGTATGATGTCCCAGCCACCGGCTCCTGCCCCTGCAACCCCTCCCCGCTGGTTTCTGCCATATGACTCATGTATAAGCCGAGGGGGCATTTTCAGCACAAAAAAAGGTGCTGAAAATCTCGGCTTATACATGAGTATATACGGTAGATAATACCAAGCATATACAGATGTTAATTTCACCGCACTTCTGATGTGATAGCATCGGGACTTTTTCTAATAAATAATAACACTTACTTTTTTTAAAGCATTCTTACTTTAATTTTGTGGGGTGGACCCACTGTGCCACAGGCTGGGCTTAGCCTGGATGGATGTGACTAAGTGTCTACTGTTTATTCCCTTGAACCTCTGATGATGAGGATAGGCTGGAACACTGGTAGACACCAGGAACCACTCCAGGGCAGTCCCCGGGACTGAAAACGCAGCCTGGAGGGTCAGAGACTCGGGTACGGGGTATAAGTGGGTGAGATAAAAGCTAGGTTAGATTGTCCCCAGTTGGGGCAGGCAGTACAGAACACAGATTCAGAATTCGTAGCCGAGGTCAGGAGTGGAGAGATCAGGAGAATTGAGAAGGAAAGATAGATTAATAACAGGTGAGACAAAAGAGGAACTAGAGACAGAGATGAGAAGAACCAAAGTTCAAGTGAGGAATGGAGGGTTGAGTCACCTGCTATATCACCTGCTGGCCGGGGAAGTAAATCTCTGCAGGGCAGGGTGGATACAAATTCCTGCAGAGTTTGGCCACAACCCCATGATTCACAAAAATCTGAGCTGGAAGATTTCACAAGGCAGCTCAGAGCTGTGGTCATGCACTGGGTGGAGCTGAGCGAAACACGTGTTGAGTGGGGCGGCACTTAGAAGACATGCAAGTGGCTGGCGCAACACTTACTTTACCTCATTTTTTGCACATCTATCTAAAGCTTTTGCACATTGCAGTATATAGATTCCTAATGATGAGTATATACATGTGTGCTCTATGCCTATTATGTATCTGAATGTGTATTTCATACATGCATGTGTGTACATGGGAGAGGCAAAATAGGGGGTCTATGCACATGTTCTTCACAGAGGTCCTTTGCTGTCAGTATCCACACCTGCAGCAGTCTGTATGGAGGTGGTACTATACTTCTGAGGTGCACTTCATATGGTGAGACACCGAGTCCTTGTGGTTTAATACTACAGAGCCATAGACAGTTCTTCATGTATGGAAACTACTTCTAGGTAGCAGAGTTTATAACGCAGAGTACCACACAAAACTGAAATACCACCCTGTGCCTAAGGCCTAATAGTAAATGTCCCTAGTGTTTTCCTAATATGTAGCATCACTGCTATAGTGTAGTGCAATTGAAAAATGTATGACTTCTCCATTAACCTATTCCTTTATTCCATATGGATAAAATTCACTGTTTTTAGAAGAAGAAAGTGTTATCATTTTCCTTCTTATAAAATGACCTGGAAACAATGAGGATTCAACTGCTTTTAAGTTACCTGAAATAATGACTCCCTGGTCATTTTCCCCTAGAGCAGTTGACATTATAGTGCTATTAATCCTATATTTTACCTTCATGTTTCTGCTACTGTGATTTCCCAGCATTAGACTCCAGGACATTTTACCTTACGTTACAATATTCCTATTCTTTTTAAATTCACCTTACAAATCAATGTTCCAATTCTTCAGTATTCATGATATCCAGCATGCAAAATAGGAAGAAATAGCTTAGGCTGATTCATTAAAAATGGATTTGCTTTTGTAGCATATTTATATTTTCTTTTCTTTTTTCTTCCCATTTTTCAAAACCAGTTTAATTTTATACCCTTAATTTTATGCTGTTTTATCCCACACACAAAAGATTTTTTTAGTGCAATTATTACAAAGGTACTTAATTTTAAGGATTGCCACACACATTGCTTTTTTAAGTTAGCATGAAATCAATATGTAATAATGCTTTCCAACTGTCAGCTATTTTTTAATGCAATTAAAGTAGCTAATGTCGGTTCTGTATTATTTTAGTTAACTTCAGCAATCATTTTTTGGGGGCAGAGAGGGTTTTTCTCTAATTAGATTTTTTTCCTGCTGCATTTGTTTCATATATTTATTTTACTGTTGTAAGGCCCAGAAATTATAAAGATTAGGTTGCATCAATAGATATTTATCGATTTTCAACATTAAAGCAGGGATATATGGAAAGAAGGTCTTTTAACAGGATAGTTCCTAGATGGTTTTATAAAATTAACTAATATATTGCAGGTATATTATTAGTCTATGTGGAATGTAGCAGATGTATAATTTTTTTTATTAAAAACAAAATTTTGTGTTCTACACACAAAAAAAGTGTCATTCCCCATAAATAAGGAATTTTCCAGACTGCTACTAAATGTATGTGTAAATATTTTCATTTTTTCAAAACTTTTAAAAATAAAAAATAAAGCATATACAATACCCAAGTATGAACACTAAAATAAAATAAATTGCACTTCATTTACTACACCCTTTCCCAAAATTGCCTCTAAATAGACAGCACTATATTTTATTATTGTGTTTTAATTCAGGAATCTAGGTGAAGTTTGCAGTCGACATAATGATTTACAGGGCCAGGGTTTCTGGTATGAATATCAACCTTTAGAGGTGGAGAAGATGGAGTAACACCGTCTCTGAAGACTCCTGTTGTTTTATTGTGTGTAAATTGTATTTTGTTCTCTGTTTTATCTTCATGTATTATGCAGTTTCCTGTTAGACAGGGGTGCAGGGTTAACTGTAGGGCCAGCCCATAATTGAAGAGAAGTAATGGGCACAAGTGCTTTAGTTCCTGGTTTTTAGTTCAGTTGAGAGAGTTGGATAGAAAAAAGGACACCCTCGGAGAGTTCTGTCAGTGTTGGGTGCCCATGTCCCCTGTAAAACACAGAAAATAATAATCCACCATACACTCCCTGACAGAAGTTATGTTGCTTATCCATGTTATGTAAATAAAAGCTTATAACCTGACATTAAATTCATCCATTGGTTGTATAAATTATTCTAATGAAAGCTGAAACCCTCCGAAATGTGGTTTAGATTAAGAAAATAAATTGACATCGATGCAGAAATATTGATCATTTAATGGACACAGATTGGTCAGATTTTGGCAAGACAAAAGTTTTGTCGCCTGGTCATATAATGCACCCAATCCTAGTTTACATCCTCACCTGTGCTCAGTAAATGATCGGTTAATTAGTGGGTGTGTATAAAAAGAAGCCTAGCACCCCAGACCTTCACTTGAACTGCAACTTGAGCTCTGACAACATGCCAAAAATCCACCCTGCGACCAAAGCCTGGATTATCAAGAGGCTGAAGACCAGATCCACTGCAGAGGTGGCTGGCACCTTTAATGTGTCTCAGTGTCAAGTACAAAGAATTAAAAACAGATTTGAAGAGACTGGAGATGGGTTTGCCAAGCCCAGGTCCGGCAGACCCCGCAAGACAACTGCTCAGGAGGAACGTTTGTTGGTTAGAAAATCCAAAGCAAGCCCCTCTTCAACTGCACCAGAGCTCCAACAGGCCTGGTCACCTCAAGTCCCTGTGTCACCTAGAACAGTTTGTAGGATTCTGTCTCTAAATGGCCTCCATGTTCGAATCAGTGCCCAGAAGCCAGCACTAAATAAAAGGCAAATAAAAAACCGTGTCCCACAGCCTGCTAAACAGATGGACGCTGGAAAAGTGGCAGAAGGTGGATTTCTCTTGAATCTTCAGTAGAATTACACCACAGCCGCAGCAAATACTGCATGAGACCTACTGGAGCCTGTATAGATCCAAAATACACCCAGAAAACAGTTAAATTTGGTGGTGGAAAGATCATGGTCTGGGGTTACATTCAGTATGGGGGTGTGCAAAACATTTGCAAGTGGAAGGCAATATCAATAGCCTAAAATATCAAGAAGTATTAGCTACCTCTTATATTCCAAATCATAAAAGGGGTCAAATTTTGCAGCAGGATGGTGCTCCATCTCATACATTTATCCCTAAAACAAAGTTCCTTCAAGCAAAAAAGATCAAGGTGCTCAAGGACTGGCCAGCCCAGTCACCAGACATGAACATCATTGAGCATGTTTGGGGTAGGATGAAAGAGGAAGCTTGGAAGACAAAACCAAAGAATCTAGATGAACTCTGGGAGGCATGTAAGATGGCATTCTTTGCTATTCCTGATGACTTCATTAATAAGTTGTATGAATCATTGTTGAACCGCATGGGTGCAGTCCTTCAAGCTCATGGAAATCACACAAAATATTAAATATGACTCTAATAGCACCACAACTTCATTCACCAATGTTATGCAACATCTATTTGTATTTTAAGTTAATTATTTGTTTGAATATCACATTACTTTCTGTGGGCGACAAAACTTTTGTCTTCCTAAAATCTGACCATTCTGTGTCCATTAAATGATCAATATTTCTACATTGATGCCAATTTATTTTCTTAACCTAAACCACATTTCAGAGGGTTTCAGCTTTCAAAAGAATAATTTATACAACCAATGGATGAATTTAACGTCAGGTTATAAGCTTTTATTTACATAACATGGATAAGCGACATAACTTCTGTCAGGGAGTGTAATGCTCACCTTATGCATAATTCACTGATGCCCATGTCCACTAGAAAAAAAGACAACCATATCCTTCACCTGTCCAATGTGAAGAAAATCCATACTGCCCCTTGATGATCCAAATTATTTTGATAGCAGTCACATCAAGAGTGTAACCCTCTTATATGAACAGCACTTGTCACAATATACTTGAATCACTTTGTACAGACATACACGGTTTCTTATTTATTTAACAATCTACACAGTTCATTATTATATAAATTTTTGATTGAGGATAATGTCACATTGGCATGTAGCTGAAAAGTGGGGCCCTGGAGTTGGTTACTGGTGGTCCCTTGGCACCCCAGTCCGACACTGGACTCTCCTGTGTTGTGACCTAACTTGCCTACTCGTTTATCCTTACATTTCCACTCCTGACCTCGGCTACATGTATTGAACCTTTGCTGCCTTCCCTGACCTTGGACCATCTGACCTTGCTTTTGCCTCTCCCACTGGTACCTTGTACCTGAGTCTCAGTTCCTCTGGTCAGCCGCTGCAGACCAGGGGACTGCTCTGGAGTGGTACATGGTGACTACCAGTGGCCAATCCTATCCTCACCATCAGAGGCTCTTGTGAATACCTGGTAGTCACTTAGTTATGCCCCTACAGGGTAAGCCCAGCCCATGGCACAGTGGGTCCACATCCACCAGCGTTATAGTACCTTGATCTAAGGGTGCATTTACATTCACTAAACACAGGCCTTAAATGAACACCGATCTGCTATATAAATCAGATCAGCAGTTGTTTGATAGCCGGTTTAGACAGGCTGTGACTGCACTTTTATGTGCCATGTGCATATCGTAATCTTCAACATGATTGTTCTGTGTGCACAGAATTGTTTTTTTCATGCAGCATGTGTTCACAAGACAATATGCTGCCAAGAAAGATGATATTTAAAGAGAGTCTGTCACTTCCTTCGTATAGAAAAGCTAAAATCCATAAAAACATCTCCAGAGAGGTGACATACTACCCTCACATTGAACATATGGGATTAATTATAATTGGGGAAGAGAGAAAGTAATTATAAAGTGAGAGAGGCGACACTTTAGTCCCATTGTAGTAATGACCTAGGTTATGAACAGGTAATTGCAGCAAAGATCTGCTATGGGAACCAGCCACAAAGACTGGGATTCATTTACACATAGGCAGAGAAGTACAGTTTTGAGGCAAGAACTTCCTCTGTTGAAAGGTCTTATCTGAGACACTTTGGAGCCAGTGCTGAATATTGGGGTTTCCATCAATCCAATATTTATGGGAGATATATTTTTGATGTCATAGTGAAGAGTGTTGTGAATGGGTTTGAGATGAGTTCTGAGTAGAGGCTCCCTCTGGTGGTTACAAGCAGTGCTAGTGAAGATTGTGAGGACTGGGAATCAGGTGTTACTGACTGGTCTTATATAAGGGAGTCATTTTCCCATCAGGGTGGCCGGTGATACTGTTATGTTTCGGTAGCTGAGGAGAGCAGGCAAAAAGGCAATACACCAGAGCAGTTGGAATCTATGAGATTGCAGTACCCTGACTAACCACCACAACTAGAGGCAGCCGTGGAGCGTTCCTACGTTGGTCCTAGACGCCTCGTCACAGCCTGAGAAACTAACTACACCTAAAGACAGAAACAGGAAAGCTATCTGCCCCGGAGCAGAAACCCCAAAGATAATAGAAAGCCCCCAAACATGTAATGGCAGTTAGACAAGAGGAAATACTGACACAGAAAGAAAATAGTATGAGCAAACGCTGGGGCCCAAACTATCTAAATAGAAAAGGATAGGAAGGGTACTTAAAAAATATTGTGATCTCAGGTGATTTTGAAATGATCAATTGTTCTGGTCTGAATCCTTCATTCCAGTTTCCCTTGTAGCCTGCTGTGTCGTTTCTGCATCTCCTGCTTACAGATAAGACTTTTGCTTCTTTTGTGTTTGTGCTATATTTTTGCATTTTGTACTGCACTTCTTTGGGGGCCTTCAGGGTCCCCTCTGGGGGCTTCTGCCCTCTCAGTTTAGTTCAGCCTCTGAGTTTTGTTCTTTAGCTTTTTCCAGTTTTTTCAGTGGCTGCTGTTTTGATTTTGTTACACCAGAGAACTAATTTAGGTGGTAGAGGTCGTGTTATCTCAGGTGATTTTGAAATTAGTAGAGTTGGTGCTTTTCAGGGTTTTCTGGGATTGCAGTAAGTACCCTTCCTATCCTTTTCTATTTAGATAGTTTGGGCCCCAGCGTTTGCTCATACTATTTTCTTTCTGTGTCAGTATTTCCTCTTGTCTAACTGCCATTACATGTTTGGGGGCTTTCTATTATCTTTGGGGTTTCTGCTCCGGGGCAGATAGCTTTCCTGTTTCTGTCTTTAGGTGTAGTTAGTTTCTCAAGCTGTGACGAGGCGTCTAGGACCAACGTAGGAACGCTCCACGGCTGCCTCTAGTTGTGGTGGTTAGTCAGGGTACTGCAATCTCATAGATTCCAACTGCTCTGGTGTATTGCCTTTTTGCCTGCTCTCCTCAGCTACCGAAACATAACAGAAGAGGGCAAAAATGATGCTTTTACTCACATCACAGTAAGGTTGGCTGAATCCCTCCTACTTAATATCGCTAAGATGGATGATGCTATCCATGCGATGTTTCATTTCTATAGAAAGGTAAAATTGTGATAGGAAACATGACAATGATATTTTTGCCTACGATTTCCAGGGGCAAAGATTTACTGAAAGTTGAGGATCTCATAAAATTTTAAATGACCAGCCCCCATCTAAGCCTATTCCCATCTTCGCCATTGATTCAGCGCCATTTGCACAGAAAGCTCTGACTCAGGTTGTACATAATGTAAGACTGAGTGTGGGGTTGATTCATTGTGAGATAATTTCTTGTCCTGGACCGTCTTCCCACCCCAATTGTATTGGGTCTTCCCTGTTTGGTGAAACATAATCCATTGGTGGATTGCCAGGAAGATCTTTGAGTGGGGAGATTACTGCCATGAAAAGTGTTTAAATATTTCTCTTTCTAAAGTCTCTACAGCAACCTTACCTGCATTTTTGTCTGGTTTTGAGGATGTTTTTTTTCTGAGGGGGGGTGTCAGGATCTGCCTCCTCATTGTGCATATGACTGTCCTATTAACCTGACCCCCCGGAGCTAAACTTCCAAAGTCCAGACTGTATAATCTTTCTGACCCTGAGAGACAAGACATGAAGGATTTCATTGCGCAAAGTCTGTAAAAGGGACATATCCGACCCTCATCACCAGTGGCGGCAGGGTTCTTTTTCATGAAGAAAAATTATACGGTCTACATTCCTGTTTAGTTTTCCAGGAATTAAATCAGATTACCATCTGCGATCCATACCCTCTTCCCCTCATTCCCGATCTGTTCAGCCAGGTCATGGGAGCTATGTTGTTCTCCAAGTTGGATTTAAGGGAGGCCTACAGCCTGGTTAGAATCAGAGAAGGGGATGAATGGAAAACGGCATTCAATATCCCTGAGGGTCATTTCGAGAGTCTGGTCATGCCCTTCGGTCTGACCAAAACACCTGCAGTATTCCAACATTTTATTAATAATATTTTCCATCATTTGGTGGGCAGGTTTGTGGTGATCTATCTGGACAATATTTTGGTTTACTCATCATATTTTGAGACTCATCGGGGGCATGTTAAACAGGTGCTGCTAATATTAAGGGATAAACAAAACAAAACATGCATTGGAGTATATATCAAAACTGCAAAGAAGAAGAGATCCAAAAATTAAAACAACCAAGTTTATTGTGATATTATTAAAATAAAAAAAATAAATTAAAAAACAAATTAAAAAGAGGATGTCTCACAATGAGACGTCACCACAATACAATAGAAAGGAGGACCATATGGATATTATATAATATGTATCTGTATAAAAGGTTTAAATATGAATATATATACATATGTCAAAACATTAATTATTTCCTGGTCATCAGTGTGCCAAAGAAGAAATGCATAGTAAATTATATGACATATCCTATCAAAATATCATTTTCCATAAACCATACTAAATCACAGACTAAGGTCCATAAATTTAGTAAAGTGTCAAGTAAAATATTGCACAGAATATAAGAAATCAGGTATTCAAAATAAATAAGGGAATGCACCTAAATGCCCACAGACATATATAATTCAATTACTGCAGATTGTCAAGGGGTATATATAGAACAAGTGATATGTGGTTCTTAGTATATAAGAAATTATCTTGTATTACCTGGCACAAAAACGTGGTGGCATCCCCTCACCCTGAGGCGCGTTTCGCCGTTTTTAAAAATAAATAATTCTGATTGCCCATTTCACTTGCACTGCAGCAATGATTCGGATCACTTTTTCTCCTGCACTACGAGCACTTTCCTCTGTTTATATGCTGCTGTTTGGCAGAACGCATGCGCTGGTTTTCCCAGACTCAGGTGAACTCCCAGAAGTTCTCTAGTGACCGCTTGCGTATCACACATGCGGTTCACGGAGCAGTTTCCAGGGAGTCAATTTTCTATCCTGAGGCGTGGCATCAGCGAGCATGCGTCAACACGCCTTCTCGGCATCTTTGGTTCACGCCCGCACATCGTCATTGGTTGCTATGGATTTATAAATGCCTCTATTCTCCCCACACAAACACGCGCCCGGAAGAATCAGACGGCGAAACGCGCGTCGGGGTGAGGGGACGCCACCACGTTTTTGTGCCAGGTAATACAAGATGATTTCTTGCCCTCACTATAGGTATTCCTTTCTTATATGCCTCGGAATTCTTATATACTAAGAACCACATATCATGGGGCACTTGTTCTATATATACCCCTTGACAATCTGCAGTAATTGAATTATATATATGTCTGAGGGCATTTAGGTGCATTCCCTTATTTATTTTGAATACCTGATTTCTTATATTCTGTGCAATATTTTACTTGGCACTTTACTATATTTATGGACCTTAGTCTGTGATTTAGTATGGTTTATGGAAAATTATATTTTGATAGGATATGGCATATAATTTACTATGCATTTCTTCTTTGGCACACTGATGACCAGGAAATAATTAATGTTTTGACATATATATATATATATATATATATATATATATATTCATATTTAAACCTTTTATACAGATACATATTATATATTATCCATATGGTCCTCCTTTCTATTGTATTGTGGTGACGTCTCATTGTGAGACATCCTGTTTTTTAATTTAATTTTTTGTATTTTAATAATATCACAATAAACTTGGTTGTTTTAATTTTTGGATCTCTTCTTCTTTGGAGTTTTGATATATACTCCAATGCATGTTTAGTTATATTTGAAGTGCCAAACTAGATTTGTTTGAGACAATTTTGAGTGAAATATTAAGGGATAACAAAATATATGTCAAGCTAGAAAAATGTGTTTTTGTCATCCAGGAGGTGCAGTTTTTGGGGAATCTTTTATCCTCAGGTTTTCAGATGGATCAGGAGAAGGTCCGTGCTGTCCTTGATTGGGACCATCCCAAGAACCTGAAGGCTCTACAATGTTTTCTGGCCTTTACTAATTTTTACAGGAAATTCATCTAAAATTATTCAGTAATTGTGAAACCCCTTACTGACATGACTAGGAAGGGGTCTGATGTTTTCAAATGGTTTGATTTTGCAGGCTTTTTCCTCCTAAAGAACTATTTGCCATGGCCCCTATACTCAGTCAACCCGATGTTTCCCAACCCTTTGTTGTGGAGGTTGATGCGTCAGGGGTGGGGGTTGGGGCTGTGTTGTCTAAGGGTCTTTCCCCTGTAAATGGCATCCATTAGCTTTCTTTTCTAAGAAATTGTCTTCGGCTAAGAGAATTTATGATGTGGGCAATAGGAGCTTTTGGTGATTAAATTGGCATTTGAAAAATGGTGACATTGGTTGGAGGGGCCTGTCTATCCCATTACTGTTATTACTGACCATAAGAACCTCTCATATCTGCAGTCAGCTAAATGTCTCAATCCTAGGCAAGATAGATGTTCCATGATTTTTACTAAGTTCAATTTTGTTGTCATTTTCCGTTCAGGGGTCAAAAATGTCAAGCTTGAGCTTCCCTAGTGGTGGTGACCATGAGAACACTGCCCTGTTTTTGCAGAAGGGGTAGTCATTTTGGCATTGCACCCTGAGCTGGAGGGTGAGGTGTTGGAGGCCCAGGGGGATGACCCTGCATAATGCCCTTCAGGAAAGTTAATTGTACCATCTAATCTGCGCTGCAAAGTAATTAAGGAACATCACAACTCTGTGCATGCCTGTCATCCAGGTGGTAAGACAACTGCGAACATCATTTCTCATTGTTTTTGGTGGCTTGGGTTGCATCGGGATGTGGTTGAACATGTATCTGTTTGTAGTATCTGTGCGCATTCTAAAATATTGCATACCCATCTGTCTGGTACTCTTCTTCCGCTACCTATTCCTAGCAGGCCATGGACGCACTTGTCAATGGATTTTATTACTGACCTACCGCTTTCTGCAGGCAAGACTGTGGTTTTGGTGGTTATGGACAGGTTCAGTCTGATGGTTCACTTCGTCTTATTACCGGCTCTTCTGAATGTCAAGACCCTTGTTCAGGTGTTCATAAATTAGAACCTGAAGCGTCATGGGGCTCCCTCCAATGATTTGTCAGATCGGAGGACCCAATTTGTTTCCAGGTTCTGGAGGGTGTTCTGCTCTCGATTGGGGGTGCAACTGTCCTTTTCCTCTGCCTTCCATTCCCAGTCAAAAGGACAGACCGAGCGCATTAATCAGAATTTGGAGACTTACCTTAGGTGTTTAGTCTCCAAAAATCAGGAGGATTGGGCATCCTACTTACCGCTGGCAAAATTTGCTATTAATAATAATCAACAGGAGTCTACTGGCAGGTCACCGTTCTTTAGGGCATACTTTTACCATCCACAGTTTGGTACTTTTAGCGGGGGTGGGACTATAAAAATAAAGATTATTATTATTTGGGAGTTCCTGAGGACGAATGTTTTGCTTTGTCGTTGTCTTTGGTGTGGCGGGGTATTCTGAGTAATTTGAAGATAATGGGAGACAGGCACAAACGTAAAAAGCGCTTGCCACCTCCAGACCTGAATGTGAATGACTTTGTGTGGTTGTCTACCAGGAATATCAAGCTGAGGGTTCCTTCTTGGAAGTTGGGTCCTAGAATTATTGGTCCCTATAAAATAACCACCGTAATTAATCCAGCCACGTTTCATCTTGAGCTACCCCAGGCCCTTAAGATCCACAATGTCTTTCACAGGTCTCTGCTCAAGAAATATGTGGAACCTCTTGAATTCTCACCCCTTCAACTGCCCCCAATAATGGTTGATTGTAATCTAGAGTTTCAGATTTCGAGGAATGTAGATTCTCGCTTCCAATATCGTTCCCTTCAATACTTGGCGCACTGGAAGGGTTATGGCCCAGAGGAAAGGATGTGGGTTTCAACATCAGAGGTGAATGCCCCCAAACTGATTCGTTCATTCCACACCTCTTATCCTGAGCAACTTGGTCCTGAGTGTCCGGAGGCCACTCTTAGAAGGAGAGATGTGTCAGATAAACCAGACAGTCACTCTGCACCTGGCTGCAGAAGGTCTCTGTATTTTGCATTGCAGACGCCTTCTTAATCATTCTGACTTTTGGACCCAGTGGCAACCTCCCTCCGGCTTTAATTGATACACCTGGACCTGGGTGTTTATACACTCTGTCTGCTTCAGGGAGCTGCCATTGCTATTCACATTTTCCCTTGTGAAGGCTTGGAGCTGTAGCAGTTAGCTTACTTCCTCTCTGGTGCTCTTGGAAGATGTTTGGTGTTACCTTTCTGGTGTCTGCTCAAGTTAAGTTTCTTGTCCTTGTTTGTCTCCCTTCTTGTCTTAAGTGTACAGACGGGACTGACCAGTGCACATCCCACCTTTCCCTATTCAGGGCATAGCTCTAGGGATAAACGGGGCTTTGAATCCTGCTCGGCGATTCATGTGAAACCAATATGGGGACGGTAGGGTTGGCAGGGTGCTATTAGATCTGCCTGAAGTCTCCACTCCCCCATTCCCTAGCGTTTGAGCTTCCTTCCCCGCATCCCTTTATGTTGCATTTAGTCTTCCCACACTGTGCGTGGCAATACAGATCCCAAAATATTTTTCTTCCAAAAATTGACTATTGTCCTATTGACTGTAGAACCTGCTTTGTGTGAAATTTTGTTGGTTTGAAATATAAACCAAAAAATGGCCTGCTACTATTGTTGATCGATACTTCCCGATATCAAGAAGTATCGGATCGGATTGGATCGGACCGATACCCAAAAAGTATCGGGTATCGCCGATTCCGATACCCGAAACCAATGCAAGGCAATAGGACAGAAATATCGTAATAAAAATAATTTTGTTTGAATGCAGATTGCACATGTTCTATTAGTACAATAAACCTCATTTCAAGGCAGAAACAATACTGTGTCCAATAATTATTAGATATATCAAACTGAAATAGCTGTTGAAAAAACACCAATTTTTATAAAACATTAAGCTTAAGATTAACAGGGGTGCCCAAACGTTTTCATATAACTGTATATATATATACATGTCATTGAGACATATATATTTATATATACATATATTTATAGTTCATACACTTCTACATAGTAAAATAGCCGCTGATTCAATTGCCAGCTTTTGTGAAATTAGAGAACCACCCGACATGAAATGACACATGGTTTACATACAGTTAGCCATGTCATATCATGTAGTTTGATATATGGTTTTCACTAACAATTACATGAGTGTATGTGTGCAAAATTTCATACATGTAGGGGTTAATTAAAGGTGTAAATTCGTTGAAAAAAATGCGTGGGCTCCCGCGCTATTTTCTAAACCAGACAGAAAAAGCCAGCGAGTGGGGGCAGATAATAATAGACGAGAGAGGTGCATTTATTTTGTGCCCCCCTGGCTACTAACATCTGCCCCCAGCCACCCCAGAAAAGGCAAATCTATAATTAGATTCGCCCTTTCTGGCACTTTGCCGGTCTATTTCCATTGCCATGTAGCGGTGGCGAATGGGTTAATAATGGGTTAAAGCCACCTTGCTATTGAAAGGTAACTTTAAGCCAGGTTAATAATTGAGAGTTGTCAATTTGACAACTCTCAATTATTAATACTTTTGTATGAAAGAAAAAACACACACACACACATTAATTATAAATGATTTTAATGAAATAAAGAAACAGTTTTTGACCATCTTTTATTGTTCAAGTACTCCATCCGATTCCCTTGTTCTCCTGTAATAAAAATAAAAAAGCAACATTATTCTTACCTATCCGACTCACAGTCAGGTTCTACGCTGTAATCCATCGGAAAGGGTTAACAGGTTACAGCTAGCAGGCAGCTAATACTGCCTGCTCAGCTGTAATCCCCCGAATGAATAAGCTCCTCTCCCGGCTGACAGGAGAGGAAGTGATTAGTGTGGAAAGCTTCATTGATTGCTTCCCACTTTCACTTCAGGTCAGCCGGGATTCCCTCTGACGTCACTGATGCTGTGCGGTGTCCCTGGCTGACCTGAAGTGAAAGTGGGAAGCAATCAATTAAGATTTCCACACTAATCACTTCCTCTCCTGCCAGCTGGGAGAAGAAATCATTCATTTGGGGGTTTACTGCGAGGCTGGAAGCATTAGCTGCTGTCCCTGCAGTAAACATTAACCCTTTCAGAAGGATTACATCGGGGGACCAGACTGAACATCGGATTTATAAATGCCTCTATTCTCCCCACACAAACACGCGCCCGGAAGAATCAGACGGCGAAACGCGCGTCGGGGTGAGGGGACGCCACCACGTTTTTGTGCCAGGTAATACAAGATGATTTCTTGCCCTCACTATAGGTATTCCTTTCTTATATGCCTCGGAATTCTTATATACTAAGAACCACATATCATGGGGCACTTGTTCTATATATACCCCTTGACAATCTGCAGTAATTGAATTATATATATGTCTGAGGGCATTTAGGTGCATTCCCTTATTTATTTTGAATACCTGATTTCTTATATTCTGTGCAATATTTTACTTGGCACTTTACTATATTTATGGACCTTAGTCTGTGATTTAGTATGGTTTATGGAAAATTATATTTTGATAGGATATGGCATATAATTTACTATGCATTTCTTCTTTGGCACACTGATGACCAGGAAATAATTAATGTTTTGACATATATATATATATATATATATATATATATATATATATATATATATATATATTCATATTTAAACCTTTTATACAGATACATATTATATATTATCCATATGGTCCTCCTTTCTATTGTATTGTGGTGACGTCTCATTGTGAGACATCCTGTTTTTTAATTTAATTTAACATCGGATAGGTAAGAATAATGTTGCTTTATTATTTTATTTTTATTACAGGTGCACAAGGGCTTCGCAAGGAATGGCAGTAAAATATAAGATGGTCAAAAACTGTGTGTTTATTTCATTAAAATGATTTTTAATTAAAGTGTATGTGTTTTATTTTTATTTCATACAATAGGATTAATAATTGATAGTTGTCTAATTGACAGCTCTCAATTATTAACCTGGCTTAAAGTCACCTTTCAATAGCAAGGTGGCTGTAACCCATTATTAACCCATTCGCCACCGCTACAGGGCAATGGGAATAGACGGGCTAAGTGCCAGAAAGGGCGAATCTAATTATAGATTTGCCTTTTCTGGGGTGTCTGGGGGCAGATATTAGTAGCCAGGGGGGGGCAAAAATAATGGTCCTTCTCTGGGCTATTATTATCTGCCCCCACTCGCTTGCTTTGTCTGTCTGGTTGATAAAATAGTGCGGGAGCCCACACATTATTTTTCAATGAATTTACACCTCTAATTAACCCCTACATGTGTGAAATTTCGCACACATACACTCATGTAATTGTTAGTGAAAACCATATATCAAACTACATGAAATGACATGGTTAACTGTATGTAAACCATGTGTCATTTCATGTCGGGTCTGTAATTTCACAAAAGCCAGCAAATGAATTAGCGGCTATTATACTATGTAGAAGTGTATGTACTATAAATATATATATATATATGTGTCACAATGACATGTATATATATATATATATATATATATATATATATATATATATATATATATATATATATATGAGGTGTAAAATTTTTGGAAAAAAATGCGTGGCCTCCCACGCTATTTTATCAACCAGACAGACAAAGCCAGTGAGTGGGGCAGATAATAATATCCCAGAGAGGGACCATTATTTTTGGGCCCCCCTGGCTACTAACATCTGCCCCCAGACACCCCAGAAAAGGCAAATCTATAATTAGGTTCCCCCTTTCTGGCACTTAGCCCGTCTTTTCCCATTGCCCTGTAGCGGTGGCGAATGGGTTAATAATGGGTTAAAGCCACCTTGCTATTGAAAGGTGACTTTAAGCCAGGTTAATAATTGAGAGCTGTCAATTAGACATCTATCAATTATTAATCCTATTGTATGAAATAAAAATAAAACACACACACTTTAATTAAAAATCATTTTAATGAAATAAACACAGTTTTTGACCATCTTTTATTTTACTGCCATTCCTTGCGAAGCCCTTGTTCACCTGTAATAAAAATAAAATAATAAAGCAACATTATTCTTACCTATCCGGTGTTCAGTCAGGTCCCCCAATGTAATCCTTCTGAAAGGGTTAATGTTTACTGCAGGGACTGCAGCTAATGCTGCCAGCCTCGCAGTAAACCCCCGAATTAATCATCTCCTCTCCTGACTGACAGGAGAGGAAGTGATTAGTGTGGGAAGCTTAATTGATTGCTTCCCACTTTCACTTCAGGTCAGCCGGGGACACCGCACAGCATCAGTGACGTCAGAGGGAATCTCGGCTGAACTGAACTGAACTGATTAAAAAAATAAGGGATCCCCTGGAAAAAAAATGGCGTGGGGTCCCCCTATTTTTGTTAACCAGCTAGATGAAGCAGACTACTGAGGCCTGGTATTTAAGGCTGTTAAGTATCCAAGATCCATCAACCTTGCAAGTCTGATAATACCAGGCCACAGCAGTCTGCTTAGCTTGGTTGGTTAACAAAAATAGGGGATCGCCTCGAAAAAAAATGGCGTGGTGTCCCCCTTATTTTTGTTAATCAGCCAGATGAAGCAGACTACTGAGGCCTGGTATTTCAGGCTGGTAAGAATCCAATATCCATGAACCTTGCAAGCCTGATAATACCAGGCCACAGCAGTCTGCTTAGCTTGGCTGGTTAACAAAAATAGGGGATCCCCTCAAAAAAAAAATGGCATGGGGGTCCCCCTAATTTTGTTAACCAGCCAAGTAAAAAGCAGACTGCTGCGACCTGGTATTAAAAGACTGTCAAGGCCCATGGATTTTGGCCCTCAACAGCCTAAAAATACCAGGCTGAAGCAGCCCCACAATTGGCGCATCCAAAGATGCGCCAATTGTGGCACTTTACCCGGCTCTTCCCACTTGCCCTGTAGCAGTGGCAAGTGGGGTAATAAGGGGTTAATGTCACCTTTGATTGAACGGTGACAATAAGCCCGGTTAATAATGGAGAGGCGTCAATAAGACACCGATCCATTATTAATCATAAAGTTTGTAAATTTTTTAAAAAATACACAGCCAGAATAAAGTCTCTTAATGAAATAAAACATAACACAGTTTTCATTATTTTTATTGTACTCTCATCCTGCGACGCCATCGATCTCCTGTAAAAAAACAAAAATAACAAACCAACACAAATACTCCCTGTCCGACGCAGTCCAAAATCACGATTGTCCCACGACGAGTCCAGCTCTGCTACATCTGGATGCCAGGCTCAGCCTGACATCCAGACACAGCAGAGCTGCTTACTGGTGGAGATTCCCCAGCGGTGACATCATCCGGCCTGCTTTACGGCCAGCTGTCACGAGAGTACAGCTGGCCGAGATTACCCAGTACCCGGCAGTCACGTGCAGTTATCGCGAGAAGCTGCATGTGACCGCCAGGTAGAGGGTAATGGCGGCCATCCAGGACGTGACCACCGGGGATCTTCTGCCAGGTACGTGCTGAGTCCTGACTCCTGACAGACCAAACCAACACTGACAGTGACTCTTTCGGAAGTTCCTGTGTCACGTACTTCGTTCTGTGACACAGGAACTCCCCATAGACTTTACAGGAAAATTCTGATTCCGGTATCCGATATGCAAAAAATACCCGATATTTGCGGTATCGGAATGCTCAACACTACCTGCTACAGTTGTACAAATGTTGGTGTTCAAAAATTGACTATATTTATATATACTCTAGAACTTTAGTGTGAAAATTTTGTTGGTTTGAAATGAAAGCAAACATTGGCCTGCTAAAGATGTAGAAATATGGTTGTTCATAAACTGACTATTGTCATGTATACTCTAGAACTTGGTTTGTGTGAAATTTTGTTGGTTTGAAATACAAACCAAAATTGACCTGCTACAGGTGAAAATTTGGTTGTTCAAAAATTGGCTATTACCATCAAGATTTTTTTTTATTTATTTTTTTCCAACAAAGATATTTTGTCACACATTTTATTTTTACTTTACTCATTCCAGTAAAAGATGTATCATTTCTTGCAAGCTGAAGAGTTAGAAAAAATTAAAATGATGGAGAAAAAAGGTGGGTTAGTTGTCATTGATACTGTAGAACTTGGTTTGCATGAAATTTTGTTGGTTTGAAATTAAAAAAAATTGTCCTACTACAGGTGTAGAAATTTAGTCAAAAACTGACTATTGTCATATATACTCTAGAACTTGGTTTGTGTGAAATTTCGTTGGGTTAAAATTAAAACCTAAATTGGCTTGCTAGAGGTGTAGAAATTTAGTTGTTCAAAAATTGACTATTGTCATATATACTGCTGAACTTGGATTGTGTGACATTTCATTGGTTTGAAAAAAAAATTGTCTTGCTACAGGTGTACAAATTTAGTCCCTCCTTACTCGGTCCCCAGCGGCAACTGTTTCTCCAGTTGTGACTTTCCCTCCTTGTACCAGCACATGTCCAGGTACATTACCCATGCCCTGACCAACTGGGATTTTTCACTTAATGACCGACACATGGACAAGAGCTTGTGGCCACAGATGCTACAGTTCCCTGACCGTACACTGAGTGAACATTATGGAGGCCGGGGCCGAGACACTCTGGCACTGCACATGTGATACTGACGCCTAGGATTGCTGCCCTACTTTTATCAGGATTTCCTCCACCTCTTACACCAGTTCCCGCACTCCCTCCTGCTCTTCTTCATTCTCCATCTTTGATTTGCTCTCTCAGAGCACATCGTCCACATCAGCTGGAAGCTGGAAGCTCTGCAGCACTGCCTCAGTGAAGTGGCAAGAGGCTCTGCTGGCACTAATTTGTCTAGGAGAAAAACTACACATCGCAACAAAGTTATTGAAAGGAATAACAGACCAGATCTGTAGCTCTCGCCTCTAAACTTACAACCAGCAATGGCCGTGTGTGATAATGGGAGTAACCTGTTGGCAGCTGTGAAGCTTGGAAAGCTCACACAGGTACCATGCATGGCCCACGTGCTTAACTTGGTAGTTCAGTGATTTCTGAAAACCTACCCAAATTTGACAAAGCTTCTGGTTAAGGTAAGTCTTGTCAGTGTATATTTTCGCAGGTCAGCTACAGCTGCTGCTGCTCTGGAAGTGCTGCAGCGGTGCATAAAAGTGCTAGATCACTGACTAGTGTGCAACATAAACTCCACACTGCACATGCTGGCAACGAGAAGCAGAGGCCAGTTGTGGAATACCAGCTCCAGCACGCCCGTCGGTAATCTGGTCAGCCATCAAACATAACAACTGAACAGTGGGCATGCATGTCTGACATTTGTGCGGTTCTCCAAGACTTTGAAGACTCCACAAAGATGGTGAGCGGTGATGATACATTGTGACACATCATCAGAGCAGCAATCCCACTTCTGTGCTTACTTAAACAGTCGCTGCTGACAGTTAAACATGAAGCTTTGCATGCGAACGAGGTGGAGATGGAGAAAGACAAGAGACAGGGAGATATCACCCAGCCCAGTCTCATGTCATCTGCTCAACGCAGATTTGGTAACAATATGTAGTTGGAGACTGAGGAAAAGGAGGAGGAACAGGAGCTAGCAAAAAGCGCAAAAGAGGCTAATACCCACACAAGCTTTGTCAGGTCTCTCCTACGTGGATGACCTGAAGAGGGGAATGAGCAGGAAGAGGAGGAGAGGAGGAGGAGATGGAGAGTAGTCATTATGGTGGAGACAGGGAAGTGTTGACTGTAGGGACCTTGGCACATATGGAAGACTTTATGGACAGCTGCCTTTCCCATGACCGTCATGTTACATTCATCTTGACCAAAAAAGAGTACTGATTGTTCACCTTGAAAGACCCATGCTACAAGGAGAACTTTGCATCTCTTTGTCCTGAGGTGGAGAGGTCTTCTAAACTGGTGCTATACCAGAAGGCCACTGTGGAAAATAAGTTGAAAAAATTCCCATCAGACAATGCTAGCAGCAGGGTGCAAGCTTCCTTGCCCAACCAAGGAGGAGAGACACAGCAGGTACAGCAGAGGCAGGGTACACTGTCAAAGGCCTGAGCCAATTTCATGACACCCTCCCTGTGTCCATGACCTGAAAACTGGGTATTTTTGACAAGAAGGGAAAAGTTTTCCAAGATGTTCAAGCAATATCTGGCCTACAAAACCAGTATACTCCCTAATTCCTCTGAAATATTCTGCTATTGTGTCTCAAGGAAAGACACCTGGCATGAGCTGTCCCTCTATGCCTTGGAGGCGTTGTGCTGCCCTGCCCCTAGCATCTTATATGAGTGGATTTTAAGTGCCACCAGGGGTCATAACAGACAGGTTCTTTCTTCTGTCAACAGAAAGTGCTGATAGGCTCACTCTGAAAACAATGAACAAAGCATGAATTAGATCAGACTTTTCCACACCATTACATGACAATGCACATAAAGTGTTTTTACTGTTCAATATTTGAATAGATGGATGACCCTACTTGTATTTTTTTCCTGACTTTGCACTTTGAGCAAAGCCTTTATGAGTGTGCAAGTACCACAACTACACTTTCTTATTTTTTATGAGACATTCCAGTTGGTGCTTTCAAGGGTATACGGATGACCCTGCTTGTAATTATTGGCAGACTTTGCACTGTGTGCAGAGCTTTTATGAGTGTAGGAGTAACATAACTAAACTTTGTTCACAATATTTGAATGAGGCACTACAGTAGGTGCCTTCAAGGGTGTATGGATGACCCTGCTTGTAATTTTTGTCAAGATTTGCACTTAGTGCATAGTCTTTATGAGTCTAGGAGTACCATTACATTACAATTTGAACAGAATGTGTATGAGGCCCTCATTTATGTCTAATACAGGGTGTATTCTGAGTCCTTCTGAGTCCCTAATTTTTGGCAGTTCTCGCTTCCTTCATAAATTAAACTGATATTTCCAATTTCTTTAAAAAAAATTCAATTTTGGTTTACTTAAATTACATTTTTATTAAAACCCATTTTAAAATTTGCCTTATAAACAAGTCATTATACATGAAAAAATGTTTCTTAACATTTTTTTTTCCTGTAAACTCCAATTTCAGGCTGATTTTGAATGTTTTATTGTCAGTCCTTAACCCCTTTCTGCCATCAGACGTACTATTCCATCCTTGTGCCCTGGGACTTAATTCCCAAGGACGGAATAGTACGTCATACGCGATCAGCTGCGCTCCGGGGGGAGTGCAGCTGATCGCGGCCGGGTGTCAGCTGATTATCACAGCTGACACCCGGCACTATGTGCCAGGAGCGGTCGCGGACAGCTCTCGGCACATTAACCCCCAGCACACTGCGATCAAACATGATTGCAGTGTACCGGGGGCAAAGGGAAGCATCGCGCAGGGAGGAAGCTCCCTGCGTGCTTCCCTGAGACCCTCAAAACAGCACGATGTGCTCGCGCTATTCCGAGGGTCTCCTCCCTGCAGGACCCCGGATCCAAGATGGCCGCAGGGTCCTTCTAGGTCCGTCAGGGAGGCGGCTTCCTCAGTGTCTGCTGAGAGCAGGCGCTGAGAAAGCCTGCAGCACTGTCTGTGAGATCGCCGATCTGACACAGTGCTGTGCACAGTGTCAGATCAGCAATCCACCTCTATACAGTGATGTCCCACCCTGGGACAAAGTAAAAAAGTAAAAAAAAAAAAAATAACAGGTGTAAAAAAAAGATTCCTAATTAAAGAAAAAAAAATATTCCACAATAAATTCATATCTTCATGTAAATAAAAAGCCAAACAATAAAAGTACACATATTTAGTATCGCTGCGTCCGTAACGACCCGCCCTTTAAAACTGTCCCATTAGTTAACCCCTTTAATGAACCCCTTAAAAAAAGGCAAAAAACAATGATTTATCAACATACCATCGAACAAAAAGTGGAATAACACGCGATTAAAAAGACGGATATAAACAAACATGGTACCGCTGAAAATGTCATACCATACAGCATCATCAGCAAACAAATAAAAAAGTTATAGCTCACAGAATAAAGCGATGCTAAAATAATAATTTTTTATATATAATCGTTTTTATTGTATAAAAGCGCCAAAACATAAAAAAATGATATAAATGAGGTATTGCTGTAATCGTACTAACCCAAAGAATAGAACTGCTTTATCAATTTTACTACACGCGGAATGGTATAAACGCCCCCCCCTGTCACGCTGTCTAGCAGATGTATAAATATATAATGTCAGTAATCTATCAAGTGGGACAACATTCTATATAACATATAAATAGGTAACATTAACATGTATATATAGCATAGTATTACCTGACATAATATCCTGTGGGTCAATACTGAATCCTTTTCACGCTGTCTCTGGCTAGAGGTGGACCGGGGTCTATGCTGACCCTAAACTGGGGTCCTGACTAGTCCCTCTACCTGGAGGTACTGTTAATGGTACAGAGGTCCAGGCCACCAGCGTAAACCCTGTCTCCTATAAATCCCTGACCACTGTAATCTAGTCCTTAGAAGGACCCTGATTACCACCATAGGGAATGGACAGGTAAAGGTTAACAAACAGTATAGACAAACGAGACAGACAGGGGATAAAGTAAATACTGTCTTGCATACAACATTAAAACACAGAGGGAACACCAAAGGTCTAGGAGATAAACTATAAGCAAGGTGAGGAGAAACAACAAAAGAGCTCTTAGCTTAAGTCTTCTCAGAACCGATCCTGTCTGCAGTCTGTATGAATGCTTTCACCGGCATCTAACCAGCAGACTGGCAGCTATATAAAGGAAGCTAATTAGAACATAATCAAAAGCAGCCGGGCGAGGCTGGACCTAGTCTTAGCAAAGAGCTAGGTAAAATTAACTCCCTCATTACCAAACACAAAGAAACAGCAACTCAGCTGCGAGAAGTCAGAATGTGCAATCGCGACAATCTTCGTGGCGATGCACCCATGACAGTACCCCCCCTTCTACGAGGGACCTCCGGACCCTCAGGGCCAGGTCTGTCCGGGTAAGTCGTGTGGAAGGTCCGAACCAATCGATCTGCGTTAATCTCAGACGCAGAGACCCACGTCCTCTCCTCAGGACCATATCCCTTCCAATGAACCAAATACTGAAGGGACCGGCGATTCAGACGTGAGTCAATGATCTTCAACACTTGAAATTCTAAGTTACCATTGACCACCACTGGAGGAGGAGGTAGAAGTGACGGTATAACTGGCGCCACGTACCTCTTAAGCAACGATTTGTGGAATACATTATGGATTTTAAACGTAGGAGGGAGGTCCAGACGAAATGCCACAGGATTAATTATAGAACTGATCCTGTATGGACCGATGAACCTGGGACCCAGTTTCCAGGAGGGAACTTTGCGTTTTATATTCTTGGTAGACAACCACACCAGATCGTTCACACCTAGGTCCGGACCAGACACTCTCCTCCTATCAGACCTCCGCTTGAAACAGTTCCCCATAGCACTCAGACCATTCAACACTCCTCTCCAAACTGAAGCAAGTGACGACGAGAATCGTTCCTCCTCAGGAACCCCAGATGGACGGGTATGTGGGGTCTTAGAGCGAGCACAAACTCCACAGGACGCGACAAAAGTTATTACCTCTTTATTTAAGTTAGGCCACCAAAACCGGTGAGAAAGGAGATCCACAGTTGCTTTACTCCCTGGATGTCCTGCTAAAGCAGAACTATGATGTGCCTCGATAACTTTTTGTCTTAACTGATTAGGAACAAACAGTTTCCCTGGAGGTCCTACAGGGGCGTCCCCCTGAGCCTCCAACACCTCCTCCTCAAGCTCAGAGCACACAGCCGACACCACCACTCCTTCCTGAAGGATAGGAACCGGGTCATCCGTCTTTCCGGCCCCTGGAAACTACGAGATAAGGCATCAGGAAGTAATTTTATTGAGCAGTCATACGTGCGATGAGGAGGTAACTTTTGACACCCCTCCTCTGAGAACATCTCCCCAAAGTCCTCCAGAAAAGGAGGTAAAGTCCTAGGCACGACCGCACCGATGACCGTGTTCATGCAGTTATTCTTGCAAAATTCACCCCACTGGCTTATCTTTCTGGATTGCCAATCAATCACTGGGTTATGTTTAGCCAACCAGGGAAGTCCCAACACAATAGGAGTAGGAAGACCCTCCAACACATAACAAGACAACTGTTCTTTATGTATTGCCCCTACTCGAAGGTCTATGTTATGAACAGCTTGTACAAAGCTACCTTGACCGAGAGGTCTGGCGTCAATAGAAAGTATAGGGATCGGTTTGGCCAATACACTCAGTTGCATACCTTGCACCTGGGCAAACCGAGCGTCCACCATATTAGCCCCAGACCCACTATCAAGAAGAACAGAAATCCTCTCAACTCTCGCACCAACCACCACCTCCGCAGGCACGAGAAATTGAGACTGACCTGGGGACGAAATACCTACTCCCAGGTTGTCGTCCACCACACAACCTGGGATTAACAGTTTTTCGGTGACTTTTTTGCTCAATGAGGCACGGGAGGGACACCCCCCAACAAAATGTCCCTCTCTCCCGCAGAAGAAACACCTTCTTGTCTTGCGGCGCACCGCCGATTCCCTCCTACAAAATGATGTCCCACCCAACTGCATAGGTTCCTCAGAACAGACCAGGGGAACCTCCATATAAGGGACTTTAGTAGTGGGTGGAGTAATAACAGGGGGCGGAGTTACCTAGCACCTCCCCCAAAGCCGTCTATCAATACGAATAGCAAGGGCCATAGCAGCCTCCAGTGACGGAGGAGAATCATACTGAGCCAAAACATCTTTTAATTTGTCAGATAACCCTTGACAAAACTGGCTCCTAAGAGCTGGGTCATTCCACTGAGTATCTGTGGCCCATCTACGGAACTCAGAAGAAAATTCCTCCGCCGGACGATCTCCCTGCTGTATCCTACGTAACTTCGTTTCAGCAAGGGAGACCCGATCCGGGTCATCATACACCAGCCCCAGGGCAGCAAAAAATCGATCTACTGACTGGAGGGACGGGGAGCCCAGAGGAAGAGAGAACGCCCAGGATTGAGGGTCCCCTTGTAAGAGCGAGATGACAATTCCCACCCTCTGCTCCTCACTCCCCGATGACCGAGGCCGTAGCCGAAAGTACAATTTACATGCCTCCCGGAAGGTAAAAAATTTTTCCCGCCCACCAGTGAACCTGTCCGGGAGAGCAACCTTAGGTTCAGATCTGGTTTGCTCCGGGGGGGACAAAACCTTGGACTTAATGTCCGTAAACTCCATGGACAATTTCTGCAACTGCAGGGCAAGCTGGGCTACTGGATCCATGGTAGCTGGGGAGAATCTATAGTAGGGCCGGTGAAAATGTCACGCTGTCTAGCAGATGTATAAATATATAATGTCAGTAATCTATCAAGTGGGACAACATTCTATATAACATATAAATAGGTAACATTAACATGTATATATAGCAAAGTATTACCTGACATAATATCCTGTGGGTCAATACTGAATCCTTTTCACGTTGTCTCTGGCTAGAGGTGGACCGGGGTCTATGCTGACCCTAAACTGGGGTCCTGACTAGTCCCTCTACCTGGAGGTACTGTTAATGGTACAGAGGTCCAGGCCACCAGCGTAAACCCTGTCTCCTATAAATCCCTGACCACTGTAATCTAGTCCTTAGAAGGACCCTGATTACCACCATAGGGAATGGACAGGTAAAGGTTAACAAACAGTATAGACAAACGAGACAGACAGGGGATAAAGTAAATACTGTCTTGCATACAACATTAAAACACAGAGGGAACACCAAAGGTCTAGGAGATAAACTATAAGCAAGGTGAGGAGAAACAACAAAAGAGCTCTTAGCTTAAGTCTTCTCAGAACCGATCCTGTCTGCAGTCTGTATGAATGCTTTCACCGGCATCTAACCAGCAGACTGGCAGCTATATAAAGGAAGCTAATTAGAACATAATCAAAAGCAGCCGGGCGAGGCTGGACCTAGTCTTAGCAAAGAGCTAGGTAAAATTAACTCCCTCATTACCAAACACAAAGAAACAGCAACTCAGCTGCGAGAAGTCAGAATGTGCAATCGCGACAATCTTCGTGGCGATGCACCCATGACACCCCCAAAAGAAATTCATGAATTGCTGGTTTTCGTTCATTCTGCCTCCAAAAATCGTAATAAAAAGTGATCAAAAAATGTAATGTGCCCGAAAATGGTAACAATAAAAATGACAGCTCGTCCCGCAAAAAATAAGACCTCACATAAATCTATGGGCCAAAATAATGAAAAATTATAGCTCTCAAAATGTGATGATGCAAAAACTATTTTTTGGAAAAAAAGCGTCGTTTAGTGTGTGACAGCTGCCAAACATAAAAATCCGCTAGTAATAGTAAATAAAACCCCCTGTTATTACCCCCTTAGTTAGGGAAAAATAATAGAATTAAAAAAATGTATTTATTTCCATTTTCCCATTAGGGTTAGGGTTAGGGTTGGGGCTAAAGTTAGGGTTAGAGTTGGGGCTAAAGTTAGGGTTAGGGTTGGTATTAGGTTTAGGGGTGTGTTAAGGTTAGGTTTGTGGTTAGGATTATGATTAGGGTTGAGACTAGGGTTAGGGGTGTGTTGGGGTTAGGGTTGGAGTTAGAATTGGGGGGTTTCCACTGTTTCGGCACATCAGTGGCTCTCCAAACGTAACATGGCGTCTGATCTCAATTCCAGCCAATTCAGCATTGAAAAAGTCAAACGGTGCTACTTCCCTTCTGAGCTCCGCCATGCACCCAAACAGTAGTTTACCCCCACATATGGAGTATCAGCGTACTCAGGATAAATTGCACAATAAATCTTGGGGTCCAATTTCTTCTGTTACCCTTGATAAAATTAAAAAATTGGGGGCAAAAATATGATTTTTGTGGAAAAAATATGATTTTTTATTTTTATGGCTCTACGTTATAAACTTCTGTGAAGCACTTGGGGGTTCAAAGTTCTCACCACACATCTATAAGTTCCTTGGGGGTCTAGTTTCCAAAATGGGGTCACTTGTGGGGGTTTCCACTGTTTAGGCACATCAGGAGCTCTCCAAACACGACATGACACCCGCAGACCATTCCATCAAAGTCTGCAATGCAAAATGTCACTACTTCCCTTCCGAGCCCCGACGTGTGCCAACACAGTAGTTTTCTCCCACATATAGGGTATCAGCGTACTCAGGACAAATTGGACAACAACTTTTGGGGTCCAATTTCTCCCATTACCCTTGGGAAAATAAAAAATTGGTGATTAAAAGATAATTTTTGTGGGAAAAAAATAGGATTTTTTATTTTCATGGCTTGGCGTTATAAACTTGTGTGAAGCACTTGGGGGTTCAAAGTGCTCACAAAGGATCTATATAAGTTCCTTAGGGGGTCTAGTTTCTAAACTGGGGTCACTTGTGGTGGGTTCCCACTGTTTAAGCACATCAGGGGCTCTCCAAACGCAACATGGCGCCCCATCTCAATTCCAGCCAATTTTGGTTTGAAAAAGTCAAACGTCGCTCCTTCCTTTCCGAGCCCTGCCGTGCGCCCAGACAGTGGTTTTTCCCCACATATGGGGTATCGACGTACTCAAGAGAAATTGCATAACAACTTTTTTTGTCAATTTTCTCCTTTTACTCTTGTTAAAATAAAAAAATTGTTTGTTAAATATCATTTTTGTGAATAAAAAGTTAAATGTTCATTTTTTCCTTCCAAGTTGCTTCAGCTGCTGTGAAGCACTTAAAGGGTTAATAAACTTCTTGAATGTGGTTTTGTGTACCTTGATGGGTGCAGTTTTTAGAATGGTGTCACTTTTGGGTATTTTCTGCCATATAGACCCCTCAAAGTGACTACAAATGTGAGGTGGTCCCTAAAAAAATGGTTTTGTACAATTTGTTGTAAAAATGAGAAATCGCTGGTCAAATTTTAACCCTTATAACTTCGTAACAAAAAAAAATGTTGTTTCCAAAATTGTGCTGATGTAAAGTAGACATGTGGAAATGTTATTTAGTAACTATTTTGTGTGACATATTTCTCTGTTTTAAGGGAATAAAAATTCAAATTTTGAAAATAGGAAAATTTTCAACATTTTTGCCATATTTCCATTTTTTTCATAAAAATCCGCTAGTTATACTGAAGATAATTTTACCACTATCATGAAGTACAATATGTCACGAGAAAACAGTCTCAGAATCGCTAAGATCCGTTGAAGCGTTCCAGAGTTATAACCTCATAAAGAGACAGTGGTCAGAATTAGTGTTGAGCGATACGATACCGCAAGTATCGGGTATCGGCCGATATTAGCTGTATCGGACTTTCGATACTTAGTTTCGATATTTTCCATATATCGTATACCGGAATCGGATTTGTCACTGTCACTGTGAGTGTCCATCGGTCGGGTCTGTCAGGAGTCAGCGGCACTTACCTGGCAGAAGATCTCCGGTGGTCACGGCCTGGACTGGTTGATGGCCGCCATCATCTTTCCCCGGCGGTCACATGCAGTTTCTCGCGATAACTGCAGTGACTGCTGGGTAATCCCGGCCGTAAAGCAGTCAGTCCGATGACGTCACCGCCGGGGAAGCAGGTAATCAGCTGTGCTGGGCCAGGATGACAGCCTCTGCCTGTCATTCCGATGTAGCAGAGCTGGATCGCCGTGGGACAGTCGTTACTATGGACTGCGTCGGACAGGTGGTATACTGTTGTTTTTTTTTTTTCATTTTTTTACAGGAGATCGATGGCGTCGCAGGAATGAGAGTATAATAAAATAAATGAAAACTGTGTTGTCTCTTTTATTTCATTAAAATACTTTTTTCTTGCTGTGTCTTTTTTTTTATACATTTTAAAACTTTGGGATTAATAATGGATCGGTGTCTTATTGACACCTCTCCATTATTAACCGGGATTATTGTCACCGTGCAATCAACGGTGACATTAACCCCTTATTACCCCACTTGCCACCGCTACAGGGCAGTGGGAAGAGCCGGGTAAAGTGCCACAATTGGCACATCTTTTGATGCGCCAAATGTGGGGCTGCTGTAGCCTGGTATTATCAGGCTGTTGAGGGCCAAAATCCATGGGCCTTGACAGTCTTTTAAACCAGGCTGCAGCAGTCTGCATTTTACTTGGCTGGTTAACAAAAATAGGGGGACCCCTACGCCGTTTTTTTTTCGAGGGGATCCCCTATCTTTGTTAACCAGCCAAGCTAAGCAGACTGCTGTGCTGTGGCCTGGTATTATCAGGCTGGCAAGGTCCATGGATATTGGATCCTTACCAGCCTGAAAAACCAGGTCTCAGCAGTCTGCTTCATCTGGCTGGTTAACAAAAATAGGGGGGACCCCACGCCAAATTTTTTTCGAGGGGATCCCCTATTTTTGTTAACCAGCCAAGATATGCAGACTGCTGTGGCCTGGTATTATCAGGCTGGCAAGCAGGGTCGGACTGAGGCACCGGGACACCGGAGAAACCTACGGTGGGCCCCAGCTCCTGCGTGGTGGGCCCTGATTTGAAAGGATAGGTCGCGGGGCAGAGGGGGTGGTGGCCCCGGGGCCCGCGCTCTGAGGGGGCCCACCCGGAGCTACGATACAGTTACATTTTGCGGCAGAGCAGGGAGAATCGCTCTCCCTGCTCTGCCGCCCGGAAGCTATGGGGCCTGAACAGGCGTTGGGGGGGCCCGGTGCCAGCAGTGGGCCCCCCACCCGTCATCGGAGGGTCAGCTGTATCGGCATCCAGCCGATAAAGCTGACCGCATAGAGAGAGAAGGAGCGAGCGCTCCTTCTCTCCCATAATCCCCCTCTCAGCGTATGACAGCCGGCGCAATAACATCACCTGCCGGCGCCTGCTGTCAGACGCTGAGAGGGAGAACAGTGAGCAGCACAGAAGCCGGGAGGTGAGTTTTTTTTTGATTTTTTTTTTAATGGGGGTGCAGTCGAGTCCTGGCTGGAGAAGTCGTCATGTCGGTGTGGGCCAGATGGAAAAGACATGAAAAGTGAACAATTCCATTAGAAAGAACATCAGCGGTAAGTCATTATCTGTACCTGTGCTGTAATCTATATGTTCTGTAGGACTGGTATTATTTAACACAGACCATATGGCGGTAATATCAATATTGGTCTTTTTATATATAGATTATTTTGGCCAACAGCGCGGTCATTTGCTGAGGTTCTCTGATGATGGGCCCACTCAGAAGTTTTGTCCCCACTAAACCAAAACCCTAGCTACGCCTATGGCTCTCTCTCTAGTCTTTCTTTCTCGCTCTCTGTTCTTTCCTTCTCGCTCTCTGTTCTTTTTTCTCTCTGTTCTTTCTTTCTCTCTTTTCTTTCTTTCCTCTCTTTCTTTCTCTGTTTGTTCTTTCTCTCTCGCTGCTCTTTCTTTCTTTTCCTCAGTACCAGCCACTGTGCCCTCATTACCAGTCAGTGTGATCAGCAGTGCTAAATGGTTACGCTTGGGGCGAGGATATGGGTGTGATTAGCTGTGAAATGGGTGTTGTCGGGGCGTGGCCTAAAATTTTCAGCGGCGCGCAACACGCGCCGCAGCCTTTAATCCTCTTTCCTGTCTTCCAAATTTGGGAGGTATGCTGTATGACCTCCCTACAACTTCTGGCCATGCTCCTGATGAGCGCGACGGATGGTCTCGTGAGGGATCTCCTCCCACACCTGGACTAAAGCATCCACCAACTCCTGGACAGTCTGTGGTGCAACGTGGCATGGCCTAAAATTTTTCGCAGCATGCACAGCGTGCCACAGCCTTTGTCCCTCTTTCCCTTATTCAAAGGTTGGGAAGTATGATGTTGGGCCGCAAGAATATATTTTCTCTGGTGTGCCCAAGGTACTCCAGTCCGACGCTGCTGGCAAGGTCCATGTATGTTGGCTCCTTAACAGCCTTAAATACCATGCCTCAGCAGCAGGGGCGTACATATAAATCATGGGGCCCCATAGCAAAAGTCTGAATGTTCCCCACCCCCCCAAAAAAAAAACCCAGAGGCACTGTAAATGTAAAGTGCCAGCACAGTGAGGGAAGTTGAGTCGCACAGAGACAGGGGTTTTGGGGGTACTCGGCACCGATCACGTCGACTTCTATGGGGATGTCACGAGTAGCACAGCTCGGTCCGTGACCTGGGCGATCACTGGAATGTGGGATATTTCCAGGGGATGATAGAATGTTCGTGTAGTTTGTCGTGACGCCACCTGTAGTACCTGGTCAGGGTGTCCAGCGCTGCTGTGCAGGTCCTCTGGAAGGGATGGTGTAGTGCAGGTAGGTGAAAAGTCTTCTACAGGTAACACGCTATCCTTCCAGGGCAGATAGATGTGAGATAGAGCAATGGTGCAAAGTGATGTAGCAGAGTGGACTATGCGACATAGTAAGAAAGCAGGAAACACTTCAAGTTAAACGTTGCATAATAAAATTTTTAATAATAACATTACAAAAGTGCAAATAGCATTAGTGCCGAAGTTCGTGGAGACTTCTTAGGACTACCCCCACCGGGGTTACTTCACAGTGTCCTTTACTTGTGCTTGTGGAGGACCCGCTCCAAACCTCCAACTGTGGTCTTGGGTGGGCTGCAAGACTTTCCTTGAGCAGACCTCACTTTCGGCCACACCAAACGGGTTTTTAGTTTCTGAGGTAGTTGAAAATAGTGCACAGTTAAGTTTTTTGTAAAACCAAGATGGAGCACCGAAGTGCCAACTATTTACAGAAAAGTTTGTGAGCCAGTACAGTTCATGGCTTCAAAGTTCAACATTTTGATTACAGTGAAACACCATTACCCAACCTGGGTATATTAAGGCAACAATAAACTTGTTCTTCTGAACATTCACCCATCCGGGTACATCAAACCATTACCCAACCTGGGTATATTATGGCAACAATAAACTTCTTTTTATGAACATTCACCCATCCGGGTACATCAATAATTTAACTATTTACATACAGAGACCCTGTCCGGGTTATTTAGACTTCTTTGGCTGGCCTCTTACAGGTACCACCTGGTACTCTTCTGGAGCTTGCCAAACATCCGTGACAGGAGGGTCCACCCAGACCTGATGACGTCATGTGGCCTGTACAGTGACGTCGTGACCCGCTATCTTGGTCTGTGTGGCCACCTCTTTCGTCTCCCTCCGGGTCTGGACCCCTATGTCCCAGACTGAACGAACCCCAGGGGGCCTAACAGGCGCCGGGTACGGGCCAGCTATCATTATCATGTCCATAGCTGGGGCTGCTGAGGAGACCACTGAGGGAGGCTGGGGAGATTTACGGCGTGGGGTGGGCACTTGTGCAGAGGCCTGGTTGGGGAAGGCTGAAGGCTCGCAGGGTCTGTCAGTTTCCTGACACTCTGGGGAGTAGGGGTCGCACCTGGTAACATTTAGGGCGTACGATCCATTGTAACCCCAGTGTCGGGTCTCCTGGCAACAGGTCCCTCCCCGGGTGTCCTTCTGGGAGGTGAGCCTCCACGTCCCGCCGGGTTACAAAAACTTCTAAATAAAGTCCAGGCTCCTGGATGAAGCCCCAACCACCTTTTAACTTAAAGTTCCGTACTGCACCCTTACGCCGCGGCTCCCTCAGCATACTTTTATCCTTTCTCATACGTGCCTTCTCTGCCAGGTCCTTGTCCAGGTGACATTGCCGAAGCTTTTGGGATTCTCTCTGCTCCCTTTGTCGCTCTGCTTCCCGCTCCCGACGTTTCCACTCTTCCTCCTGACGCCGGTTGTAATTCTCCTCCACCAGCAGCTCCATGTCTCCACCATCAAACGCCAGCTCACGATGTCCTGTTTGCGGCAGCTCTCCTGGCGCCCGCCAGTCCTGGCGGCGCTCACCTGTGGCGGAAGCAGCTGGCTCTGGAACAGATGACGGTCGGGGCTCCGGTACAAGCAGGTAGAGCTCTGGTGCCTGCGCGGCCTCCTCCATGAGGACGGGTGTCGCTTCTTCTGCCTCAGCGACGGGGGCAGACAGCGGGATCTGGGGTGCTGGTGCGGCGTTTTCTGCAGGAACGGGTGCCTCCACTGTGATACTGGCAACCGGTTGAGATTGCAAGGGCTGGGATGCCCGCACGGCCTCCTGTACTGGAACGGGTGCCTCCACTGAGATACTGTCAACCGGTTCAGATTGCAAGGGCTGGGATGCCCGCACGGCCTCCTGTACTGGAACGGGTGCCTCCACTGAGATACTGTCAACCGGTTCAGATTGCAAGGGCTGGGATGCCCGCACGGCCTCCTCTACTGGAATGGGTGCCTCCACTGAGATACTGTCAACCGGTTCAGATTGCAAGGGCTGGGATGCCCGCATGGCCTCCTCTACTGGAACGGGTGCCTCACCTTCCGGTACAGACACTTCAGGGGGTAAGAGGGATTGGCGCCGCTCCAATTGTAGTTTTAGGGCCCGCCAGCTCGCTTCCATCCAGACGACCTCCTCCCGGTGCCGGGCCAGGTCTCTCAGGGTATCCTCCGCTTCTTCTAGCGTAGGAGGGTTTCCAGGCCGGGTGCCAAACGGTGGCTCCGTGGCGATCGGGTCGCTTCCGTGGGGGGAGAGCTCTGACTCCTCCATCCCTTCCCACTTCTGCTCATGTCCGTTCGCCATCTCTGCCAAGTCACATGTGTCATTAGCATCAGGAGAGGCGCCATCTTTTGTAGGGAGGCGGGACCTTCGCGTTCGTTTCCGCCCACTGAGGAGGATGAGGAGGCGGAACTCCAGAGCTGTGGGGCACGATCTTACATTGCAGTAACATTTAGAGTGTGCGACATCGTTTTCGCGCCACGGAGTGAGTGTACGCCCACGAGAGCACGCCCTTATTCTTCACCTGTGCCTCGTGGCGCAGATATGACGGAAAAATGGCAAATACAGTCTATGATGATTTTTGCAATTCTCAAGCAAAAAAACAGTTCAATTAAGGCACACAGGACTCGCTTATAGCGAGCTTCTGAATCCTGTTCGTGACGCCAAAGTTGAGTCGCACAGAGCCACAGGTTTTGGGGGTACTCGGCACCAAGCCCGTCGACTTCTATGGGGGATGTGACGGGTAGCACAGCTATGTCCGTGCCCTGGTCGCTCACTGGAATGTGGGATATTTCCAGGGGATGATAGAATGTTTGTGTAGTTTGTCGTGACGCCACCTGTAGTACCTGGTCAGGGTGACCAGCGCTGCTGTGCAGGTCCTCTGGCAGGGATAGTGTAGTGCAGCTAGGTGATAAGTCTTCTACAGGTAAGACGGTATCCTTCCAGGGCAGATAGATGTGAGATAGAGCAATGGTGCAGAGTGATGTAGCAGAGTGGAGTATGCTACGTAGTAAGAAAGCAGGAAAGGAAACAATTCTTACTACAAAGACATGCAGCATAAGGCTGCCTCAACCCCTCCCATCCAACTAGCTACACCCTGTTCTAACCAGCCTGAGCTAGACCATCCCATTGGGTCCGCCTACACTCAGCTGGCATAGTGTACTGTTGAATGCAGTGGTTGGAGTCAATGGGGTGTTTCCTCCTTACCTGAGAGTAAGTTGTCACACCGCTGGGTGCGATGCAACATCTCTGTGGCGACTGGACCCTCGGGTGCTTCTGTCTTTTCACAAATGCCGGCTTTACCCGGCAATTGAATCAGAGGCTATTTTACTATGTAGAAGTGAATAAACTATAAATATATGTATATATATATATGTCACAATGACATATATATATATATATATATATATATATATATATATATATATATATATAATGTATTCTAAGTGTGTATATTTTGTGTTTACAAGGAAAGAAAGTGTTTTTTTAGTTGCGATATTTTGTTCCCATAGACTTACATGGGACTTCCGGTATCGGTATCGGGTATCGCCGATATTTTAGTGATATCGGCGATACCATTCCGATCCGATATTTTTAGATATCGAGCAGTATCGCTCAACACTAGTCAGAATTGTAAAAATTGGCCTGGTCATTAACGTGCAAACCACCCTTGGGGGTTAAGGGTTAAAGTGGATTAAAAGTATGACAAGGGTCTTCCCCATGCTGTTCTCCTTCTATTCAGCACTTTTTCCATCCATTTCAACATTTTCACTAAACCAGACCTCCTTGTAGAGTCTACCGGAAAAATGATTGGATTTCCCATTGACTTCCTTTATACTCGTTACTCGTAATGAGCATGCGAGTATTAGGGATTGCTCAGTTCAAATAATGAGCATCTAAGCATTTTAGTGCTTGCTCATTTCTGGTGCCTTCATATTTTTGTCCACGTATTAGTGTTTTTTCACACATATATTCTGCCGTGACTACCACTCGTCATTCAGTATGACCACTGGCTAGGCATGTGATTTGAGCTGGCAAAGTCACATTAAATTTTAGGACATACTGCCAGATAAGAATAAGTTTCTGCAGCCACCCCCATGATGACAAGTAGTAACCTGATGCATTTTGTCATACGTATTACCGCTTCCTCCTTCGCAGAACTTTTATTTTGGGTTTTGGAACCAGCCCCATTCTATCTCACCTCCACAATCCGCTCACCCACACAAGTTTCAAATATTACTCCACAATCTTTCTATTAATGTGGTCTATGCCGTAATCAGCAGCTGCCATCTACATCAATTCTCTTGCCAACTTTCTGTTAACAAATGTTGAAAAATGTGCTTAACTTCTTCTTTGCCACTAATATCTGAAGGCATTGTGAACAGTGAAAAGATTGCCTTGCATACAGCACTTAGCTACAGTTGAAACTAAAAGTTTACATTTACTATATAAAAAGACACATATGCATGTTTTTCTCAAAATCTAACATGAAATCAGAATAAACCTTTCCCATTTTAGGTCAATTAGGATTATGATAATTAATTAACATTTGCCAAATGCCAGAATAATGAGAGAGAATTTTTTAACCCCTTAGTGACAGAGCCAATTTGCAGCTTAATGACCAGGCTAATTTATACAATTCTGACCACTGTCATTTTATGAGGTTATAACTCTGGAACCCTTTAACGGATCCTGCTGATTCTGGAATGTTTTTTCATGACGTTTTGTACTTCATGTTAGTGGTAAAATTTCTTCGATAAGACTTGTGTTTATTTATGAAAAAAATTTAAATATGGCGAAAATGTAGAAAATGTTGCAATTTTCAAACTTTTAATTTTTATGCCCTTAAATCAGAGAGATATGTCAGAAAAAATACTTAATAAATATATTGCCCATATGTCTGCTTTACATCAGCACAATATTAGAAACAAAATTTTTTTTTGTTAGGAACTTATAAGGCTTAAAAATTGACCAGCGATTTCTCATTTTTACTACAAAATTTACAAAACCAATTTTTTTAGGGACCACAACACATTTAAAGTCATTTTGAGGGGTGTAAATGACAGAAAATACCCCAAAATGACACCATTCTAAAAACTTCACCCCTCAAGGTGCTCAAAACCACATTCAAGAAGTTTATTAACCCTTTACGTGCTTCACAGGATCTGAAGCAATGTGGAAGGAAAAAATAAATAACTTTTTTTTTAACAACACATCGAACCATTTTTTTTTTTTAAATGAACCATTTCATAATTATTGCTCAATGTGAAAAAAATGTCCAAAATAACCCCAATTTGTGTACATTTTCACAAAGTAAACCATGAGCTGAATAACCAATTGTATTTATAACCAAGGCTTGACCTTTTTTAGACAAGTGTAGATTATCAACAACCCCAATATTGATTGTAATGTCCAGACAATTTAACCCAGATTGTTGTAATGAACATGATACCCCAAATTTTACGTACTGTGGATGGATACCAAATGTAGGGGGAACCAGTTGGGAAGGAAGCTGAAGGGAGGAATGCCGTTTTGGAATGCAGACTTTGAAGGAATAGTCTGCTGGCGTCATGTTGCGTTTACAGAGCCCCTGATGTTCCTAAAGAGTAGAAATCCCTCACAAGTGACCCCATTTTGGAAACTAGACCCCCAAAGAGGCTCATCTAGATGTGTGGTGAGCACTTTGAGCCCCCAAAATGCTTCACAGAAGTTTATAATGCAGAGTCGTGAAATTAAAAAGTAATTTTTTTTCCACAAAAACCTTTTTTTCCCATAAAAATGAATTTTTAGCCCCAATTTTTTATTTTACCAAGGGTAACAGGAGAAATTAGATGCCCAATGTTGTTGTGCAATATGTCCTGAGTACGCTGATGCCCCATATGTGGGGGTAAACCGCTGTTTGGGTGCACGGCAGAGCTTGGAAGGGAAGGAGCGCCGATTGAATTTTTCAATGAAGAATTGGCTGGAATTGAGATCGGACGCCATGTCGCGTTAGGAGAGCCCCTGATGTGCCTAAACAGTGGAAACCCCCCACAAGTGGCACCATTTTGGAAACTAGACCCCTTAAGGAACTTATTTAGATGTGTGGTGAGCACTTTGAACCCCTCAGTACTTCACAGAAGTTTATAACGCAGAGCTGTGAAAATAAAAAATATTTTTTTTTCCAAAAATGATATTCTCACCCCCATTTTTTACTTTCACAAGGGTACCAGGAGCAATTAAACCCCAGTAGTTGTTGTACAATTTGACCTGAGTATGCTGATACCCCAAATGTAGGGGGGAACCACTGTTTGGGTGAAGGGCAGAGATCGGAAGGGAAGGAATGCCGTTTTGGAATGCAGACTTTGAAGGAATAGTCTGCTGGCGTCATGTTGCGTTTACAGAGCCCCTGATGTTCCTAAACAGTAGAAATCCCTCACAAGTGACCCCATTTTTGAAACTAGACCCACAAAGAGGCTCATCTAGATGTGTGGTGAGCACTTTGAACCCCCAAAATGCTTCACAGAAGTTTATAATGCAGAGCCGTGAAATTAAAAAGTAATTTTTTTTCCACTAAAACCTTTTTTTTCCATAAAAATGATTTTTTTAGCCCCATTTTTTATTTTACCAAGGGTAACAGGAGAAATTAGATGCCCAACGTTGTTGCGCAATATGTGCTGAGTACGCTGATGCCCCATATGTGGGGTAAACCACTGTTTGGTCGCACGGCAGAGCTCAGAATGAAGGGAGCAGAGTTTGATTTTTTAACGCAAATTGGCTGGAATCAATGTTGGCACCATGTCGTATTTGGAGACCCCCTGATGTAACTAAATAGTGGAAACCCCCTAATTCTAACTCCAACCCTTACCCCAACACACCTCTAACCCTAATCCCAACTCTAACCATAACCCTAATCACAACCCTAACCTTAACACACCCCTAACCCTAATTCCAACCCTAACCACAACCCTAACACTAATCCCAACCCTAACCATAACACTAACCACAAAAATAACCCCAACACAACCCTAACCCTAATCCCAACCCTAACCCTAAAACTTTAGCCCAACTCATTTTAGCCTAACCCTAACCCTAAAACTTTAGCCCAACTCACTTTTGCCTAACCCTAGCCTTAAACTCTAGCCCAACTCACTTTAGCCTAACTCTAGCCCTAACCCTAAAACTTTAGCCCAACTCACTTTAGCCTAACTCTAACCCTAACCCTAAAACTTGAGCCCAACTCACTTTATCCTAACCCTAACGGGAAAATGGAAATACATATATTTTCTTTATTTTATTATTTTTCCCTAACTAAGGGGATGATAAAGGGGAGGTTTATTTACAATTTTTTTATTTTGATCACTGTGATAGCATTTATCACAGTGACCAAAATGAACCAATAGGAAAAATCTTCCTACTGTTGCCTGGTGCCGTCCGGCAGATCTCGATGGGTGCACTGCGCATGCGCCCGCCATTTTCTGACCGGAAGAAGATGATGGCGCCCACCGGAGGATGCAGGAGGGCCCGAGGACCACCTGGAAGTTTGGGGGATCGGGGACCCTATTTCTCTCTCCTCTGATGTGCGCTCACATCAGAGGAGAGAGAAATTAAATGGCACATCATTTTTTTTTTTTTTTTGCAGTCGCCGTTATACGGTTAATAACTTCTATTGCAACCCCGGGGTCTATAAAAACCAACCCGAATCATGTCCTTGCCACACATAGTCCTGTAGCCCAATTGTCCTTCAACAGGTTATTACGAATATTTAACACTAGGACTACTGGACTCGTGACCCCGCCTAGAACTACTGAAAGGAGTCATTTTGACTCCTTGCTTGTTTTCGTTTATTTTTAGGCTAAGTGCACACGTTTGCAGAATGTTTGCAGAATATTCCTGAGCAAAACCGGATTTTTTTCGCGGCAAAAACGCGCGTTTTTTTGCACGGATTTTGCGCGTTTTTGGTGCGTTTTTTGCGCGGTTTTGACGCGTTTTTACCGCGATTTTTTCCTGAACTTTCTAGGTCAATAATAAAGCGGGAAAAACGCTAGAAATCTGCAAAATTAATGGACATGATGCTAGATTTTCCGCGATGCGTTTTTTTTGCGGAAAAAAACGCACCATGTGCACAAAAATTGCGGAATTCATTCTAAATGATAGGATGCTTAATACATGCGTTTTTGAAAAAAACGCAAATATTCCTGAACGTGTGCACTTAGCCTTAGAGTTTCATTTGTGGTTATTTATTAATAATTATATTTTTTGTAATGTATTATTATTGTGAGATCCAACAGTAATGCTTTTGATTGTTTTTTTTCTGCTTTTCTTATTTTTCTACAGAAAATAACAATAATTATAATAGACGTTTTTCAAACATTTTTTTTTATTCAAGTGCACACATATAAACAACAACTGAAGAACAAAAAGCAGAGAAAATGTAGGTGGAGGAGCATAAAAATGAAAATATGGCGCAGAATTCACCTTCTAAACATTTGGTGTTTCGCATTTTAGGCATTGCCTTTGATTTATGGCAGTACATTGCCCACACAAAGACTTACCACAAGTCTTACAATTGCCGACAGATCTATTTTTCTTGCACTTTTCTTTGATCTGGCAAAATTTTGTTTGAACCATCACTTCTGAGCATGTAGAAACTTGGGACGTGGAACCCTTTTCCCTATCTGTGACATAAGGACCACTCAACTCTCTCACAAGCGTTTGCAAAAATGCCTTGCGTGACATTTTTGGTGGGTTATCTCCACCGTTATGTATGGGCCAGGTTTGTAACACGCAATACAATTTTCAATAAACCTGTCCCACACAGTAGAAAATCGAGCAAACTTGTCCGTTTGCAGTCTCTCCGATCGAGTAGATTTCTCATCAAATCTGAGAAACCTCATAATTTCAACAAAGCGGTCCCTAGACATTGTCGCTTTGCAAAACGGTATTCCCCAGTCATTACACCAAATACTGCTAATCGAGTGACGGTTCGTGCCAGATATTCCACGAGCATAGAATATCGCAATGAATGCATCTAGCTCCTCATCAGATAGAGTAAACTGTAAATTATTGTTCCTGCATGCTTCTGCAAGCGTACAGTTCTTTATATGTGTCAATATATATGAATCAAAAAATAAACGCCGTGTGCTCAAAGGACTATCGATAATGATATTTCTTCTGGCGTATCCTGTAGGGCCAGGTGCTTCTCGAAGAATATTTTGGCTGTCACGCCTACCAGGCAAGTGTTCTCCAATTTCAACAGGTTTCCATTGAATACCATCCGCTGAAACTAGTATTCCTTCAGATTCGCCTTCTCTGGTGTTTGTTGTTGCATTACCTTCGCCGCCATCGTTATCTGTTGTTCTTTCATTTCTGGGACGTTTTGCTGATTTTTTCTGTCCACGACCAGGAGGATGGTCACGAGGCAACATAACTGCATGAGCCCGATCCCCAGTTGATGTGCTTGGAATATCTGGAAAAAAGTTGATGAATATTTAGACAGTACACAGTAATACAAGCAGGTAAAACACAAGGAAAATGTGAAAAGTTGACATGTAAATTGAACTACATCTATATGAACATCAGGGTAAATAAGACAGAGTGAAAAAATTATGCACAAAACTTTATAGCAACATTTAGTGACAAAAGGACCTCAAAATATAGTAGGGAGTCAAAATGACTCCCTTCAGTAGTTCTTGGTAAATTTTGAAAAAAACGCCCAAATTTTTCACCAAAATTATTTATTCTCACAAAATCTTTTTTCACATCATATTTGAGGAAAAGTCACCGAGTTTCAAGCCGGAATTCTGAAAAATGTAGTCACAGAAGAGAAATAAAAAACGAAAGGAGTCAAAATGACTCCATCAGTAGTTCTAGTGTTAAACGTTCATACAGTAAGTCTATGTAGGCTCTCATGCTTAACAGTTGCAATTATACACATTATTAACTTATTTACATTTTAGTCCCTATACCGGGTTGGGACCTGACCTCTCGTACTATGGGTGGATCTACGCAATACTGGTATCTCTAATGACCTAGCCTGGCCTAGTGAGCTTGTTGATGTCGTGGACCTACTAGTGTCTGTGCTACTGGTAGGCCTGCATCTTACTGGTAAACTGGGCAGCCGCCTGTAATTTATTAGACTCACCATGGGTCCGACAGATTCACCGCTAGCAGGGGGCAGATTTTCGCGTTCCACTGCAGATGTGGCATTTGTTACTGGAGCCGATGGGTTTAGAGTCTCTGCTGCTTCAGGTGCAGTAGGCTGGGGAAAGATCAGGACAGGTACTACGATGGCTTGATTTACCTGCGTCCAAGACTGGGGAAAGTCCCCAAGAATGGTATGGATCTTCTCTTCCACCTCTTCTATGGGTTGAGGGACATCTTGGTCCTCCTCTTTGTTTCTCAATTAGTCAGGGCATACTTTCAGATGATCCCTCGACACTGCTGCTGAGATTTCTCCTCCATCCTTACTGACGAGGCATACCTTGGTATTATCAAGGTTTGAAAGCATGACGGTGTATGGTTCAGCCTCCCACTGGTGGTCCAGTTTGTGCATCCTCCTCTTTCTTTTGAGGACCTGTTTTACCGGTACTAAAGGAGTAGCAGGATCTTGTTGGTTGTAGCTCTTTTCCTGTCTCTGCCTGGCTTGGGACAAAGTTTGTTCCACGCACTCTTGCACTTTGTGATATTGCTGCTGCCGCTCTGTATCCCAGTCGGCATCAGGTGGTGTCGTCTCAGGTGTTACGACTCCCATGTTCAAGTCAATTGGTAACTTGTCAGGTCTCGCCCTCATCAGGTAAGCTGGTGCAGTTGGTGGAGTTTACCAGGATATGGTTGTATAGATCTACCAGATCCAGCAACTTCTCTGGCTACAGGTTTTGCTCTTCCAGGGGCAAGGTCTTCAACAGTTCAATTACCACCTGGTTCATTTTCTCACACATGCCATTTGTCTGCGGATGGTATGGCGTCGTCCTGATTTTCTTGCAGCCTTACAGGTTACAGAACTCCTGGAACACTTCTGCCTCAAAGGCTGGGTCTTGCTCGGTGAGCATTTGTTCAGGGTAACCGTATAGTCGACAAAAGTGTTCTTGAAACACTTTAGCTGCTGTCTTCGCTGTGTGGTCTTTGACAGGCACGACTACAAGGAACCTTGAGTAATGGTCAACGATGGTCAGAGCATAGGTGTAGCCAGTCCTACTCAGAGTCAACTTCACGTGATCCAAAGCTACCAGTTCAAGTGGCTGCTTCGTGATGATCGGCTGTAATTGGGCTCGCTGGCTGTTACGGTCTTTCCTGCGCAGGTTGCATGGGCAACATTCTCGGCACCACTTCTCAAAGGCTTTCCTCATGCCAACCCAGTAAAATCTCTCACGAAGTAGGACCTCCAACTTCTTCAACCCTAAGTGTCCTGCTCCATCATGGTATGCCTCTAAGACCATTGGCGCATCCCACTTTGGGACTACCATCTGCCAGACCAGTTTTTGTGTGCGTGAGTTGATGTTCCTCTGACACAGCTTACCCTTATAGGTGAACAGCCTGCCCTTCTCCTTCCACAACTGCTGTGTTTCCTGTGGAGCATCTGGATCAGGGTGTGAGTCAGCTTGTGTCAGCAACTCCTTTACTAGGTGGACTGCCTGGTCACTATCCTGCATCTCTGCACACTCATTCTTCTAGCTCTTCCGGGTCTTCTCCCCTGTCTGGTAAATTGGGCATCCTGGACAGCGCATCAGCATTAGTATTCTTATGCCTCGCTCCGTACTTGATGGTAGACTCGTATTTGGACAGCCGGGCCATCCATCGCTGTTTCAATGCACCTAGCTTTGTGGATTCCAAGTGAGTCAGCGGATTATTGTCTGTGAAGACGGTAAACTTCGCTGAAGCTAGGTAGTGTTTGAATTGCTCAGTCACAGCCCATACTATGGCGAGAAACTCCAACTATAGTTGTCGGGGGTCCTTTCAGTGGGACAAAGCTTCCTGCTGGCGTAGGCAATCACTCTCTCTCTGCCTTTCTGCACTTGTGACAGCACTACTCCCAATCCCACGTTGCTGGCGTCAGTGTAAAGTATAAATGGTTGGTCATAGTCAGGATAGGCCAGGACTTCATCTCCTGTGAGAGCCAATTTCAACTAGGTGAAAGATTCTTCTATCCTGTTGCTCCACTTGAACGGAGGACTCTTGCTCTTGGCCTTCTTGGGTTGGCCCACTAGAAGGTCTTGCAAGGGTGCGGCTATCTTGGTGAAGCCCTTGATGAATCTCCGGTGGTAGCCTACCAACCCGAGGAACTGCCGTACTTCATGAATGGTGTTGGGTCTTTGCCAGTCCTGGATAACGGTGACTTTGTCAGGGTCTGGTGCCACGCCTTTTGCGCTTACTACATGGCCTAGGAACTGCACCTTGGGCTTCAAAAGGTGACATTTGGATGGCTTCACTTTCAGGCCAAAGTTGGACAGGGCTTTGAACACCTCGGCCAGGTGTTTCAAGTGGTCTTCACAGGTTTTGGAGAAGACGATGATGTCATCCAGGTACAACAGAACGGTTTTGAAGATTTTATGTCCTAGGCAGCATTCCATTAACCGCTGGATGTTTCTGGTGCATAGCAGAGTCCGAATGGCATGCATTTGAACTCGCAGAGGCCCATAGGTGTCGCAAATGCTGCCTTCTCTCTGTCTGCTTCTGCCACGGGAACCTGCTTATACCCACTGGTGAGATCCAAAGTGGAGAAATAGTTAGCAGATCTCAGTGCAGCTATTGATTCCTCAATTCTGGGTAACGGGTAGGCGTCCTTATGCGTAATATGGTTTATCTGCCTGTAATCAACGCACATCCTCATGGTGCCATTTTTTTCTTAATTAGAACTAATGGAGCTGCCCAGGGGCTACAACTGTCTCTGATCACCCCAGCCTCCTTCATCTCCCTTAACATACCCTTGGCACATTGATAGTGAGCTGGGGGTACAGGCCGGTACCTCTTTAATGGGCGGATGATCTCCAGTGGGGATATGGTGTTGGACCCCTTTTACCAGCCTAAAGTCTAGAGGGTGTTTGCTAAACACCCGCTCATATTCTTGGACCACCCGGTAAACCCCATGCTTTTGGTGCTAAGGGGTGGAGTCAGTGTCTACGTGTAGCTTCTGACACCAATCCTCCAGCTGCCCCTCAGAGCCATGGTCCTCCGCCTGGTCGAACGTAAGCAAGGGTTCCACTGTCTTGATTGCATTGTTACTGACAGTGAACAGCTTAGCAAGAGTGGAGTACCGGGGTAAATGGACCTCTTTCTCCCCACAATTCAGGATGCGTATTGGTACCCTCCCCTTGCGGACATCGACTACCCCTCTAGCTGTCAGGATGGTGAGCCTACTATCAGAGTACACGGGTTCTACCAGGGCCTGGTAATCTTGACCCCTGAGGCCTATTGCTGCCAGCTACCTGTTGCAACAAAACAATAATTTCTCCAAGACAATTCTCTATTACATTGGTGCCTAGAGTAATCATAGGATGGCATTCTTGTTTGTCAATATCAACTATAATCAAACCTTGCGACTGCAATTCTACTCAGCCAACCTTGATGGTCACCTCTTTATACCCCACCTGAGGCATGGGCTGACCATTGCTGGCAAAGATGGTAACGTGTTCATCTGGGCTGTGAGTAATGTCTGAATCAGCCAAGTACCATTTAAAAAGGATATATGGCATCGTTGTCACCTAGGAGCAGGTGTCCAATAAAGCGTTCATTGGGATGCCACCAGTCACTATGGGTAGGACCGGCCGTTCTCCCACGTACCTGTCTCGCCAGCTTTGTGGGCCTGGTCGTCTTACTCCTGGGAGTTGGCCCTCTGCCCCAGGGGTTGCTTGCTTAAATTGGAGAATCTTGAAATGTGCCCCACCTTGTTGCAACGGCGACAGATGGGCTGTCCGTCCTCGTCGTAGCGATCGCTGTCTCTCCATCTGGTCAGTGGAGTTCTCTTTTACCGTCGCCACGGGATGTCATCTGGACTGGAGGCCAGCTGGATCTTCTCCTTTGGGGACACATGCATGGACTGCACGGTTTTTGTTACTGCAGCCACACTTTTGGTCAGCTCCTGGACCTGGAAACATAGGCCTGCAGAGGAGTTATTATCTAGGGTCTGCGCGTCTGCCTCAACAGGGGTCTGGTGAAAGGACGCCGCCACCTGTTGGTTTGTAATTGCTGGGCGCCTAGGGGGCCATGTGCCGCTGGAATTTGGTTCACACAGCACCTGGATGGCCCTATCTTTAAAGTGTGCAAAGTCCAGGTCAGGGCTTTGTAGGGCCATTATGCGCAGCTGTGTCCTTTGGGTGTTGGCAGGAGTCCCTCAATAAACTGCTCTGTTAGAAATCTATCCTCGACTTGCACGCTGTCGGGGTCAACCTGCTTTATGGCCCACAGTGCCTCCTGAAGATTAAGGGCATAGTCCCGTATACTGTCCTGCACCCTTTGTTTGCACCTAAAGAATCTCATTTTTATCTCTGCTGCAGTGTGAGTGTCAAAGGTGTCCTTCAGCTTGGCCAAGATTTGCTTGACAGTTCTTTTATCAGTGTCTGGCCAGGACTTTATCTCCCTCTGGGCCGCACCAGTTAACTGGCCAGTGAGGATGCTGACTTTTTGACTGTCAGACATAGGGTACACTTCAAACAAACTACATAGTCTATCCTTAAAATTGCTCAGGGTGAGTGACTCCCCTGAGTATTGCGATAACTAGGCCACTTCCGGTATACAAGGCATTGATAGTGGCATTATGGGGGCTGCGGCTGCCACTGGATCTCCACCCAGGCTAGACATTTTCTTCCCCTTAGTGAACCTTAGCCGAGTTCTGTTTTTCTGCTGGCTTAACAGTCTGCTTCTCTGTATGTGGGATGAATCGAGCACACAGGATTTCCGGGTCTGGGCCTCCTGCATTCCACACGCTGCGCGGCTTGATAATGACAGATATCAAACAATTCAATAAAGTTTATAGCACACAGGACCCGGTGGTTCTGAGCTGCGAAATCCTGTTTGTGACACCAATTTGATAGGCCCCCAGGGCCGGGGGATACTCGGAATCAGGCCGGACAGTTCTTTAGGGAGGTCACGGGGCCGAGATCCGTTTCCGTGGCCCTGTCCATGTCATAAAATGGGAAAGGGTTATATAGTATTGAGTCGTGAATCCACCCGTAGTGTTCGGCAATGGGTGACCGACGCTGCAGTTCAGGTCCACTGGGGCCGATGGTGACACAGCAAAGATGGCACAGCTCCCCACGGGTAGAGCAGGGCCCCAGGGCAAATATTTTTAGCTGTTCAGGTGGTGGTGAACATTGGGGTGCAGAGAATAACTAAGGGACACAGAAAAGTGCAGTTTTCTTTACCTTTTACTTCTTGGTTGATCAAAATGCAATCCAGGGTACCAGTTAGAGATGACAGAAGGTGTCTGGCTAGCCTAGAGGCATTCAGGGGTCCACCCTGCCCGGTGTGGTTGGGGACCTTCCTGCTGCGCTCACTTTTCGGGTCACTGCTGCATGTAGCTAAGCTGCGGCCCTCTCCTTCAACGTGAGGCTATCACGGGCACTGCCTTTTCACTGTCAGCCCCGGCCTCTTAGTCTGCTGCAGTGCCTCCGGGTGTTCGGTGTGGCCAGGGAGCTTGCAGTCTCCTGCCCTCCAGATTTGGCTGTCGGGACGTACAGCACACGCCCAGCCAAGGACTCTGGCGTCCTTTTTGTCAGTGCTCTGCTCAGGGGTCAGCTCCATGCAGCTTTAATTCCCCAGAGCCCTTGACTCTGCTCCTGTCCCTTCACTCTCCACCGACCAACTGCCCAACAGACTTAACTGACTTCTCCTCCCTACCAGAGAGAACAGCTCCCCTGAAGTCAGGTCGGGAGCTCCCCCCTCTGGCCTGGAGCAGGAATTGCGATGCATGCTGTGTATTACCTGGCATGGAGAGCCCCCTGCCTCCAGGCATGACATCACCCCTGAGAAGGAGACAATGTCACCGTGGCAACCGGACTCTGGGGTGCCACACAAGCACAGCAGTCAGATGTTTTTTGTAGTTGACAATGAGTTTTGCGCACATGTCAGGAGGAATTTTGGTCCACTCCTCTTTGCAGATCATCTCTAAATCATTAAGATTCTGAGGCTGTCTCTTGGCAACTCAGAGCTTCAACTCCCTCCATAAGTTTTCTATGGTATTAAGGTCTGGAGACTGGCTAGACCACTCCATGCCCTTAATGTACTTCTTTTTGAGCCACTCCTTTGTTGCCTTGGCTGTATGTTTTAGGTCATTGTCTTGCTGGAAGACCCAGCCAGAACCCATTCACTCAGGATTTTACAGTGCATGGCCCCATCCATTCTCCATTTATGCTGTGACGTAGTCCTGTGCCCTTAGCAGAGAAACACCCCCAAAACATAATGTTTCCACCTACATGTGGGGATGATGTTCTTTGGGTCATAGGCAGTATTTCTCTTCCTCCAAACACGGCGAATTGAATTAATGCCAAAGACCTCAATTATTGTCTCATCTTACCATAGCACCTTCTCCCAATCACTCACAGAATCATCCAGGTGTTTATTGGCAAACTTCAGACGGGCCAGCACAATTGCCTTCTTGAGCAGGGGGACCTTGCAGGCACTGCAGGATTATAAACCTTTACAGCGTAATGTGTTACCAATGGTTTTCTTGGTGACTGTGATCCCAGCTGCCTTGAGCTCATTAGCAAGTTCCCCCCATGTAGTTTTAGGCTGATCTCTCAACTTCCTCATGATCAAGGATACCCCAGGGGTGAGATTTTGTATGGTGCCCCAGATCGATGTCGATTGACATTCATTTTGTATTCCTTCCATTTTCTTACTATTGCACTAACAGTTGTCTTCTTCTCACCCATCGTCATACTTATGTTTTTGTAGCCCATTCCAGCTTTGTACAGGTCTATGATCTTGTCCCTGACATCCTTATAAAGCTCTTCGGTCTTGCCCATGTTGTAGTAGAGGATAGAGTCTGACTGATTAATTGAGTCTGTGGAAAAGAGTCTTTTATGAAAGTGACTATGTAAGACAGCTGTCTTTAATGCAGGTAACGAGTTGATTAGGAGCATCTAACTGGTCTGTAGGAGCCAGAACTCTTCATGGTTTGTAGGGGATCAAATACTTATTTCTCACTGCAAAATGCAAATACATTTATATAATTTATACAATGTGATTTTCTGGATTTTATATTTGATATTCTATCTCTCAATGATAAAATTAAACTACCCTTAAAATTATAGACTGTTCATGTCTTTGTCAGCGGGCAAACTTACATAATCAGCAAGGGATCAAATACTTATTTCCCCCACTGTAGGTACATACTGTGTATGTGATCTCCTGACACTGCACAGCAGCTGTCAGAATATAGTATAAGTAATGATGTGTCGCCAGCTCCCAGACAGCAGAGAGGCAGAGCACAGGTGAGCAGTGCTGCTCCCCTGACCTCTGCCACAGCAATCAATGGAGCTACAAATAACTGGATGTGCTGCTTATCGCTTTGCATTTTTTTTGGTCAGAATGCCAGCACCCAGTAAAATAAGTGATAAATCATTGGATTTAGGATCTCTTTGCCTACATCATGTTGCTCTCAGATGAGGTTCCCTTTAAGAAGGGGTCAGGATGGAGTACATTATTAAAGAAAGGTACCAGGATGAGGGGACATTATCACAATATTTGTGACAAATAATCAGTAGATTTGGTTTCCAGTACCATCTCTATGCTGATGACACCCAATTATACACGTCTTCTCCCGATATCACGCCTGCCTTTTTAGAAAACACCAGTGATTGTCTTACCGCTGTCTCTAACATCATGTCCTCCCTCTATCTGAAACTTAACCTGTCAAAAACAGAACTTCTCGTGTTTCCTCCCTCTACTAACCTACCCTTGCCTGACATTGCCTTCTCCATGTATGGTTCCACCATTACCCCCAGCAACATGACCGCTGTCTTGGGATCATACTAGATTCCAAGCTTTCATTCACCCCCCACATCCGATCACTGGCTCGCTCTTGTTATCTCCACCTCAAAAACATCTCTAGAATTTGACCTTTTCTTACTTTCGACTCTGCAAAAACTCTTACTGTTTCTCTTATTCATTCTCGTCTGGACTATTGTAACTCTCTACTAATCGGTCTCCCTCTTACCAAACTCTTCCCTCTCCAATCTGTCTTGAATGCTGCCTCCAGAATCATATTCCTCACCAATCGTTATACCGATGCCTCTACCTTGTGCCAAGCATTACACTGGTTACCCATCCATTACAAAATCCAGTACAAACTTATTACCCTTACCCACAAAGCACTCCATGGGTCAGCACTACCCTACATCTCTTCCCTCATCTCAGTCTACCACCCTACCCATGCCCTCCATTCTGCTAATGACCTGAGGATAACATTCTCACTAATCAAGACCTCCCACTCCCGTCTCCAAGGCTTTTCACGTGCTGCGCCAATTATTTGGAATGCGCTACCCAGGTTAATATGATTAATCTCCAATCCCCACAGTTTTAAGCGTGCCCTAAAAATGCATTTGTTTAGATTGGCCTACCGCCTCAACGCATTAACCTAACTATCCCTTTTGGCCCATTCAAAAATTTTCTACCATAATCAGGTACCTCATATTATGTTCTCACCCGCTTTATGAGCCCTCTGTGTCTGTACTGTACATACTTTGGCTGTTAACTGGTTCATGCAGAATTACATGAACATCCGATTCTTACACTATGGCTGGTCCGAACAATGAAAGCAATTGTTACCATTTACCTTTCGTGTCTCCCTTTTTCCTCATAGATTGTAAGCTTGTGAGCAGGGCCCTCATTCCTCTTGGTATCTACTTTGATCTGTGATTATTGTTATGCTGTAATGTCTATTGTCAGTACAAGTCCCCTCTATAATTTAAAGTGCTGCGGAATATGTTGGCGCTATAGAAATAAAATTAAAGAAATTATTATTACATTATTGAACTATGGGTGCAAGGATGTGGCATGTTATTACCGGATGGGGAAAATATTACAGCATGAGGGACAGCATTACAAGACATGTGACATTATTACAAGAAGGAGGACATTATTAAAGAAATGGAGCAAACTTTCTGGACATTATAAAAGAAAGAGGCCAGGATGGGGATCATTATTTAAGCATGGAATGCTGGATGAGGACATTATTAACACAGGGACAGAACAAGGAACCTTATTAAATGATGGGAGCCAAGATTGAGGATATTATTTAAGAAAGGGGCCAGCTTGAGTGACATTTTTAAAGAAGGGCTAGAACAGGGGACATTATTAATGAAAGGGGCAAGGAGGAATGACATAATTAAAGAAAGGGTTTAGGATGGGATCATTATTAAAGAAAGTGGTGAGTATGTGGGACATTAGTAAAGAATGGGAACCAGGATGGGGGACATTGTTACATATTGGGCCATAACATTTTTATTTTTGCTTTGACATAGCCATACAAGTGCTTGTTTTTTGTAGGATTAATTGTACTTTTGAATGACACTATTCATTGCATCATGTGATGTACTGGAGAAAAATTATCAAGTGTGGCAAAATAGTGAAAAAAGTGCAAGGCCACAATAGTTTTTTTTTTTTTTTATTTACCATGATGACTAGACGGTAAAAATAACCTGGCAATATGATTCTCCTGGTCATTAGATAATACAGCATAAACAGTGATAACCAGTACCTCTTCATTTATTTTTATCAATAACTAATATGGGATTTTTTTAAAATATTTATAACTTTCATTTGCGATAGAATATGGCCATGTGAACATTTGTCTTCTCGTCTGTTCTGGGTATTTTAAGGTTTTTCCATTGGAGTACTATGTGACAATTAATTACATTCTTTTCTTGGCAGTTTTATTATTATTTTTCTTTGGCAGTGATATCTAACCCACTATCTCTGATAATACAGCCAAATTCAGCTTGTCTTTCAGTATGTGATCATGTGGAATACATGCTGGACTGTATGCAAAATAAAGGAAACATACAATCTTTGTATATCTGATGTTTGTATATACAGTATGTCAGTGGATTTATTTGTTACTTAATGAACACAAGAGAGTAATACATTAGTCAATAACTCTTGGTTCTCTCCTTAAAGGGATTGTCTCATGAACAATGGGTAAGTTCCATAATTGGATGTGTTAAAAAGAAAATGTTCCGGTGCTGAGATAATCTTATAAATGTGCCCCTGCTGTGTACTGTGTAATGGCTATTATCCACTATGCAGAGCTGCTCAAGTTCATGGTCGACACATACAACAGCTCCAGGCCAGGGGTGAAAGCATTAGTCACTTATAATAAGTGAAGATACAAATGGCTCACAGCTGTTGGTTTCTGAGGCAACACATTTCCTTGCCTGAGGTAACATATTTCCCTGCGTAAAGAAAACATGTTTCTGCCTTATGAAACTCATTCCTCTACCTGAATTAACCTATTTCTCTGCCTGAGGAAACACATTTCTCAGTATAAGTGTCACGGGTGTGTCGCGGCGGAGATCGTCGCGATTGCACACCCTGACTTCGCACAGCTGAGTTTCTGGTGCTGGGTGTTTTTCGGCACTGAGGGAGTTAATTCTTTCTCTCTCGGTGCTGGGCTGACCAGCCTCGCCCAGCTGCGATTGATGTTTTGTTAATTAGCTTCCTTCATATACCTGCTGGTCTGCTGGGGAAGTTGCCGGTGAAAGCATTCATTCAGACCAGCAGAGCGGATCGTTTCTGAGAAGACTTAAGCTAAGAGTGCCTGTTGTGGTTTTTCCTCTCCTCGCTTATTGTTTATCTCCTTAACCTTTTGTGTTCCTCTGTAGTGGAAGTGTTGTATGCAAGGCTGTGTTTTCTTTACCCCTTGTCTGTCTCGTTTGTCTAAGACTGTGTGTAAGCTGTGACCTGCCCATTCCCTGTGGTGGTAATCAGGGTCCTTCTCAGGACTAGATTACAGTGGTCAGGGATCTACAGGAGACAGGGTTACGCTGGCGGCCTGGACCTCTGTACCATTAACAGTACCTCCAGGTAGAGGGACTAGTCAGGACCCCAGTTCAGGGTCAGCATAGACCCCGGTCCACCTCTATCCAGAGACAGCGTGACACGTACACAGTATTGACCCACAATACATAGGATATTATGTCAGGTAAGACATTGCTGGCAGATACTATGTATACATGTTGATTTTCTCTATTATATGAAATTTAGAATTATGTCACATTAGATATAGGTTGCTATCTTTGAATATATCTGTTATACGTCGTGACATTTTCACCGGCCAATCTAAAGATTCTCCCCAGCCACCATGGATCCAGTAGCCCATTTAGCTCAGCAGTTGCAGAGTTTGTCCATGGAGCTGACGGACGTTAAATCCAAGGTTTTGTACCCCCGGAAGCAAACCAGATTTGAACCTAAAGTAGCTCTCCCGGACAGGTTCACTGGTGGGCGGGACAAGTTTTTTACTTTCCGGGAAGCATGTAAATTGTATTTTCGGCTGCGGCCGCAGTCGTCGGGGAGTGAGGATCAGAGGGTGGGAATTGTCATCTCGCTCTTACAAGGGGACCCTCAATCCTGGGCGTTCTCTCTCCCCCGGGCTCCCGGCTCTCCAGTCAGTGGACCGATTTTTTACAGCCCTGGGTCTGGTATATGATGACCCGGATCGGGTCTCCCTTGCTGAAATGAAGTTACGTAGGATACAGCAGGGAGATCGTCCGGCGGAGGAATTTTCTTCAGAGTTCCGTAGGTGGGCCACGGATACTCAGTGGAATGACCCGGCTCTTAAGAGCCAGTTTTGTCAAGGTTTATCTGACAAATTAAAAGATGTGTTGGCTCAGTATGATTCTCCCCCGTCACTGGAGGCCGCTATGGCTCTTGCTATTCGCATTGATAGACGGCTTCGGGAGAGGTGTGGGGTAACTCCGCCCCCTGTGATGAATCCACCTCCTTCTAAAGTCTCTAATATTGAGGTTCCCCTGGTTTGTTCCGAGGAACCTATGCAGTTGGGAGGGACATCATTCCGAGGGAGGGGATCGGCGGTGCGCCGCAAAACAAGAAGGTGTTTCTTCTGCGGGAGAGAGGGACATTTTATTGAGGGGTGTCCATCCCGTACTGTACTGAGCAAGAAGTCGCCGGAAAACTATTAATCCCAGGTTGTGTGGTGGACAACAATCTGGGAGTATGTATTTCGTCCCCAAGTCCATCTCAGTTTCTCGTACCAGCGGAGGTGGTGGTAGGTACGAGAACTGAGAGGATTTCTGTTCTTCTGGATAGTGGGGCCGCGGCTAATCTGGTGGACGCTCGGTTTGCCCAGGTGCAAGGTATGCAACTGAGTGTATTGGCCAAACCTATCCCTATATTCTCTATTGACGCCAGGCCTCTCGGTCAAGGTAGCTTTGTGCAAGCCGTGCATAACATAGACCTTCGAGTGGGGGCAATACATAAAGAACTATTGTCTTGTTATGTGTTGGAGGGCCTTCCCACTCCTATTGTGTTGGGACTTCCTTGGTTAACTAAACATAACCCAGTTATTAATTGGCAATCCAGAGAGATAAGCCAGTGGGGTGAATTTTGCAATAGTAACTGCATGAACACGGTCATCGGTACGGTCGTGCCTAGAACCTTACCTCCTTTTCTGGAGGACTTTGAGGATGTGTTTTCAGAGGAAGGGTGTCAAGAATTACCTCCTCATCGCGCATGTGACTGTGCTATAAAATTGCTTCCTGATGCTAAGTTACCAAAATCTAGGTTATATAACCTTTCTGGTCCTGAGAGGCAAGCTATGAAGGATTACATTTCGGAAAGTCTGGCCAAGGGGCATATTAGACCTTCATCTTCCCCAGTGGCCGCGGGGTTCTTCTTTGTGAAGAAAAAAGATGGAGGCCTACGCCCTTGCCTGGATTTCCGTGAGCTTAATCGGATTACGGTCCGAGATCCGTATCCGCTCCCACTTATTCCTGATCTCTTCAATCAGATTGTGGGCGCCAAATGGTTCTCTAAGTTGGATCTCAGGGGGGCGTATAATCTGATTAGGATAAAGGAGGGGGATGAGTGGAAGACGGCGTTTAACACTCCGGAGGGACATTATGAGAACCTTGTCATGCCTTTCGGTCTGACTACTGCCCCGGCGGTGTTTCAACATTTTGTTAATGACATCTTTCGCCACCTAGTGGGACAGTTTGTTGTCATTTATCTAGATGACATCTTAATTTACTCGCCGGATCTTGTGTCTCATCAGGAGCATGTGAGGCAAGTGTTGCAGATCTTGCGAGATAATAAGCTATACGCCAAATGGGAGAAGTGTGTATTCGCTGTACAAGAACTTCAGTTTTTAGGATTCTTGGTGTCAGCCTCCGGTTTCCGTATGGACCCTGGGAAAGTGAAGGCTGTGCTTGAATGGGATCGGCCAGAGGATCTTAAAGCACTGCAGCGTTTCCTGGGGTTTGCTAACTACTACCGGAAATTTATTCGTAATTTCTCATCTGTTGTCAAACCTCTCACTGACATGACAAAAAAAGGGACGGATTTTTCTAGGTGGTCTGACAAAGCTTGTCAAGCATTTTCCTCCTTGAAAAAATGTTTTGCTTCAGCACCCATACTCATCCAACCTGATGCATCACAACCGTTCATTGTGGAGGTAGACGCACCTGACGTAGGAGTGGGTGCGGTATTATCTCAAGGTCCGTCCCCTGGAAAATGGCATCCGTGCGCTTTCTTTTCTAAAAAATTGTCGTCCGCCGAGAGGAATTATGATGTCGGCAATAGGGAACTCTTGGCCATTAAGTTGGCTTTTGAAGAGTGGCGTCACTTTTTGGAGGGGGCAGTCCACCCGGTCACCGTCATTACTGATTACAAGAACCTGCTGTATTTAGAGTCTGCAAAACGTCTGAATTCCAGACAAGCTAGATGGTCGTTGTTTTTTACCAGGTTTAATTTTGTCGTCACATATCGTCCTGGGTCAAAAAATGTAAAGGCTGATGCTTTATCTCGTAGTTTCCTGGGGGCCGGGAAGACGGATGACCCGGTTCCTATTCTTCAGGAGGGAGTTGTGGTGTCGGCTGTATGCTCTGAGCTTGAGGAGGAGGTATTGGAGGCTCAGGGGGACGCCCCTGCAGGACCTCCAGGGAAACTGTTTGTTCCAGATCAGTTAAGACAAAAGGTTATCGAGGCACATCATAATTCTGCTTTGGCAGGACACCCAGGGAGTAAAGCAACTGTAGATCTCGTTTCTCGCCGGTTTTGGTGGCCTAACTTAAATAAAGAGGTAGTAACTTTTGTCGCGTCCTGTGGGGTATGTGCGCGCTCTAAGACCCCACATACCCGTCCGTCTGGGGCCCTTTTACCGTTGAAAATCCCGGAGCGTCCATGGACCCATCTGTCTATGGACTTCATTACGGACCTTCCTCCGTCTTCAGGTAAAACTGTCATACTAGTTGTAGTTGACAGGTTCAGCAAAATGGCACATTTTATTGCTCTTCCTGCTCTTCCTAATGCTAAAACTCTGGCGCAGGTGTTCATTGGGGAGATTGTGAGACTTCACGGGTTGCCTTCCGATGTGGTGTCGGATCGGGGGTCTCAGTTTGTGTCCAAATTCTGGAAGGCATTTTGTTCTCGTCGGGGATGCAGTTGTCATTTTCTTTGGCTTTTCATCCGCAGACCAATGGTCAGACAGAGCGTCTGAATCAGAGCTTAGAGACATATCTCCGGTGTTTTGTCTCAGAGAACCAAGAGGACTGGTCTTCTTTCTTGCCTCTGGCAGAGTTCGCTCTTAACAATAGGCGGAGCGAGTCCACTGGTAAGTCCCCGTTTTTTGGGGCATATGGTTTTCACCCCCAGTTTTGTACTTTCAATGGGGGGGCTCTTCTGGGGTTCCTGAGGAGGAACGATTTTCGTCGTCACTTGCTTCAGTGTGGAGAGGAGTGCTTAATAATCTGAGCACTATGGGGAACCGATACAAACGTATGGCTGATAGGAGGAGAGTGTCTGGTCCGGACCTAAGTGTGAACGATCTGGTATGGTTGTCTACCAAGAATATAAAACTTAAGGTTCCCTCCTGGAAACTCGGTCCCAGATTCATCGGGCCATACAGGATCAGTTCAATAGTTAATCCGGTGGCTTTCCGTCTTGACCTCCCTCCTACATTTAAAATCCACAATGTGTTCCACAAATCGTTGCTTGAGAGGTACGTGGCACCAGTTATACCGTCACCTCTACCTCCTCCTCCAGTGGTGGTCAATGGTAATTTGGAGTTTCAGGTATCGAAGATCATTGACTCACGTCTGAATCGCCGGTCCCTTCAGTACCTTGTTCATTGGAGGGGGTATGGTCCTGAGGAGAGGATGTGGGTTTCTGCGTCGGATATTAACACAGACCGTTTGGTTCGGGCCTTCCACACTACTCACCCAGATAGACCAGGCCCTGAGGGTCCAGAGGCCCCTCGTAGAAGGGGGGGTACTGTCACGGGTGTGTCGCGGCAGAGATCGTCGCGATTGCACACCCTGACTTCGCACAGCTGAGTTTCTGGTGCTGGGTGTTTTTCAGCACTGAGGGAGTTAATTCTTTCTCTCTCGGTGCTGGGCTGACCAGCCTCGCCCAGCTGCGATTGATGTTTTGTTAATTAGCTTCCTTCATATACCTGCTGGTCTGCTGGGGAAGTTGCCGGTGAAAGCATTCATTCAGACCAGCAGAGCGGATCGTTTCTGAGAAGACTTAAGCTAAGAGTGCCTGTTGTGGTTTTTCCTCTCCTCGCTTATTGTTTATCTCCTTAACCTTTTGTGTTCCTCTGTAGTGGAAGTGTTGTATGCAAGGCTGTGTTTTCTTTACCCCTTGTCTGTCTCGTTTGTCTAAGACTGTGTGTAAGCTGTGACCTGCCCATTCCCTGTGGTGGTAATCAGGGTCCTTCTCAGGACTAGATTACAGTGGTCAGGGATCTACAGGAGACAGGGTTACGCTGGCGGCCTGGACCTCTGTACCATTAACAGTACCTCCAGGTAGAGGGACTAGTCAGGACCCCAGTTCAGGGTCAGCATAGACCCCGGTCCACCTCTATCCAGAGACAGCGTGACACGTACACAGTATTGACCCACAATACATAGGATATTATGTCAGGTAAGACATTGCTGGCAGATACTATGTATACATGTTGATTTTCTCTATTATATGAAATTTAGAATTATGTCACATTAGATATAGGTTGCTATCTTTGAATATATCTGTTATACGTCGTGACAATAAGGCCGGGATCACACATGCAACGAAAACGTCCGACGCTCACATGTGAAATCCCAGCTATGGCGCCAGCACTCGTGAGTGGAGTGCCGGCACCAGAGCTGGGATTTCACATGCGAGCGTTGAACGATTTCCTCGCATGTGTGATCCCGTCCTATGTCAACACAGTTCACTGCTTGCTTTATCACAGGAGCGAGTGTTTCTGCCACATCATCAGCCCTCTAATCTCACAAAAATTAAGAAAGCAGCCAGCAGCACTCTATCAACGGATGCAAAGTCAAAAGAAGATAATCCAATAAGTAGTGAAAGAGAGTATCAAATTATTTGTCAGTGCTATCTGCATAGATAGCAGATCACATCAGACACTACGTTTATTTCTTCTCTCCTGATGTCCATTAACGTTTTAAGCACTTAAAAACATGGAAACAAAATCCTACTGTTCCTAATAGAACCGTTTTAATAAAAGAAAAATCAAACATATAAATAATTTCACCAGATCTGTACAAAACTTTACTGTAAAACTATTGAGTTATTTATCCCACATGATGAACATTTAAGGAAACAAAATCTAAAACAATACAAGAGTTGATCTTTTTGTTCATCTCACCTAGTAAAAAAAATAAAAAATAAAAAAGTAAAATGTTTAAAAAAACAATAAAACTTCCTTTTGTGTTTTGCTGTTTTTTTAAAAGAAAAAACCCTCACTTTGCTCTGTAAATGAAAAAAAAAAGTTATGGTTCTCATAATATGTTGACAAAAAGAATATTATTTTAGACTACATAAGACTACATCCAAGCACTGCAGCTAATCTGTAGCTACAAATCCAAAGGCTGAACAATTAGCGATAGTATCAAGGAAAATAGACAGCAGGTTTAGGCTAAGTTCACACGTTGCGGAATTTCCGCGGCAATCCAGCACTTCTCCCGCAGGAAATACGCACGTTTTTTGTATGCTGATTCCCGCCAGAATAATAGCGTTTTGCAAGCGTAATTAGCTTGCAGAATGCTAGCGTTTTCCAAGCGATCTGTAGCATCGCTTGGAAAACTGATTGACAGGTTGGTCACACGAGTCAAACATAGTGTTTGACTCGTGTGACCAACTTTTTACTATTGATGCCACCTATGCCGCATCAATAGTAAAAAGATCTAATGTAAAAATAATAAAAAAAATAATAAATAATGATATTCTCACCTTCCGGCGGCCCCCGCAGCCTTCCCGCCTTCAGCGACGCTCCCGGCAACTCCGGTCCCAGGAGTGCTTTGCGACAAATCACACCGATGACGTGGCATCTCGCGAGACCGCTATGCCATCTGGGTGATTCTCGCAAAGCACTCCTGGGACCGGGAGTTGCCGGGAGCATCGCTGAAGGCGGGAAGGCTGCGGGGGCCGCGGGAAGGCTGCGGGGGCCGCCGGAAGGCTGCGGGGGCCGCCGGAAGGTGAGAATATCATTATTTTTTATTTTAATTATTGTTTTACCAGGGATATGGTACCCAGGGCCTGGAGGAGAGTCTCCTCTCCTCCAGACCCTGGGTACCACCGCACATGAACCGCTTACATTCCGCAAAATTAATGAACATGTTGCTATTTTTTCCGCGAAGCGTTTTTTTCGCGGAAAAAAACGCAACATGTGGCCAAAACATGCGGAATCAATTAACATGTATAGGTTGCTTAATGCTTGCGTTTTTATCGCGTTTTTACCGCGGAAAACCGCGGAAAACCCGCAAAAAAAACGCAATTATTCCTGATCGTGTGCACTTAGCCTTAGAGATGGGCTAATCTGCAAAGATTCCAATTCAACAAATCGCCATGAATTTACAGTGAAGTTATTCGATGCAAATTGAATTCTCCTTACTATGTTTTGGAGTTTCTCCAGACCCCAGAGTATTATAAATGTACATCGTGATGTCACATCATGCTACCTTACCTGTGCAAAGATGTGAGAGGTCTAATAATGCCAGAAATCCAGAGACCGAAGAGGATTTGCCGGAGAGGGCAAGCGGGCAGGATGACGGGACAGAGGTCTTAGCGTGACAGGTGATAGGCGCAAGTATTTTTATTTTTTTTTAAAACATTTGCATGGCATTCAGCAGTTCAGCAAAATGGTGGTCACAGCGGGACATGATTTTGCTGAAATCCCATGGAGCAAATCACAAATAAATTTGTGTTCTCCTGAATGCAATTTTTTTTGTAAAATTTAAGGAAAAATCAATTCTACTTGAATACATAAGAATTACATATTATTTCAAATATTTCAACTAGAAAAAGTGTCAAAGGCATTAGAATGACACTTGGCTAGAAGATGAGGGTACACAGGGGTTGGTTTGTAATCTGTAATAAGAGCTGTATACAAGAAACAATAGGATATTTTTGATCAAGACTTTTTCTAAAATTAATTCCTTTTCTATTTTAAATGTGTCACCCCCAAAAAAAAAATTGGAAACGTCGAGTTCACAACGTTCACTTAACTTGGTCAGAAAATACCATTAACATCAAATCAATATGAAGCAAATCTTAAGTACTACAAAGACTCAAAATGCCGTGAAAAGATGTATGTGACACTCTGATGTCTCCTAGGACTGTAATGTAAACCTTTCAAGTTTTATAGCCCAAACAAACCCAAACTAATGTCAAAGTAATCTCAACATATGTGGCTATGTATGGCAACCTGTAGTAAAAACACAGCCTGTTTATTAACATAATTTTACACAATTTCCTCCAATTAAAAACGAGCAACAAGCAAAAGTCAAGTAAATGACCAAAAATAACAGCAGTAAAACTCTGCAGTCAGCTACATTAGTGAGTCATGTACATATGTCATGTTAGACTAAGGGCTTGCTCACACTTGTGTATAAAAAATAGGACCCATTCCCATCCCAGAGAAAGGGACAAATTTTTCTCACTTGTCATCCATGTGCAATCGTTTTTTTTGCTCAGCAGCTATTCATTTTTTACAGGACCATTTACATTTTCCTATGATACAGAATTGTAATGTATCCATAAAAATCGGAAGCCAAACTCATTGTCTGTATGGTATGCAATTTTTTTCTCGCTCTGTCCAATTTAGGCCGGGGTCACACTTGTGAGAAACTCGCACAAGTCTCGCACTTCAGTACCCGGCACTGCCGCCGGCACTCTGGACCGGAGTGTGCGGCTGCATGTATTTCTATGCAGCTGAACGCTCCGGTCCGAGTGCCGGCGGCAGTGCCGGGTATTTAGGTGCGAGACTCGTGCGAGTTTCTTGCAAGTGTGACCCCGGGCTTAGGAGTGAAATCACAGCATGCTGCGATCTTTTTCTCATACCGAATACAGCTGAGAATAAATATGCAGATTGGCACTGCCTCATTGAACAGCATTGGTCCGATTGCAATCAGATTTTTTATTGGATTGTACTTGTTTGATTTATGTGCAAGTGTGAGCGAACTCTAAGGCCCCCTTTACACATCCGCTAAAAAGAGTACTAGTGAAATGGTCCGTATTTACTATCCGTGTGGTTTTCTGTTGGCCGCCAATATGTAAACCATCTGTGTGCCCTCCGTGTGACATCCGTGTGCTGTCCGTACCGGAATAGAATGCAGAATAAAAATGACTGATTTTTATGTGCTAAAGTGTAATGTGCAAAGACAATAGATAGATACAGTAGATAGATAGATAAATAAATAGAAAGATAGATATAGATAGATAATACATAGATAGATAATGAATAGATAGTGTGGTACACCAAAAGGGGTCTTGCTGGATGGGAGATATATTTCTCCCAGCAGGCTAAAGTTTGGCTGGGATTTTCCCTGAAGACAATGACCTGTGATGAGGTCATAGTCACGTGAGCAACTCAGGTGATGTGTAATGCACCTATGGGTGTGGTTGAGGGATATTTAATGGAACATGTGTGTTTGGTAAGGGGAATCAGTACTGGCTAGGTTGAGCCAGTGGAAGGAGGTCTGGGAAGACACCTCCAGAGGAAGGAAGAGAAAGGAGCTTGTAGCCATGGTTTTTGGTACAGTGTGTCAGCAAGCTCAAGCAAGCAGATTCCAGACCACCTGGGGAATGGCACCTGGCGGTCACTGCTGACCTGCAGCCGCTTAGTCAAGCCCGTCCCATGCAAGGGTGAGTCTGGGAACAGTGGTTCTCCAAGCTGGAGTGTATTTACGTTCTGTTATGTTTCTGTTGCCTGGAGTTTAAAGTGACAGTAAACCAGCGATTTTTGGACTTAAAGCCTGTGTGTTGCCTCATTATTGCGGCCCGGCCACTGCCTACCAGAGTGAATCCCTACATTTGGTGGAGAATGCGGGTACACGCAGTGAGGTCAGGCTATTTTTCGGATGGTTTTGTTTTTTCCTGCATGACAGTTGATGTCCTGGGTGAAAAAGTGACAAATAACCAGGTGAAGATGTCTGGCTGTAACTCGGCGGGGTTACGAAGGTGACAATCGTCTGGCTGTAACTCGGCGGGGTTACGAAGGTTGCTGTGGATCGGAGGGTCCACGAAGACGGCGCAGCGGAAGCGTGCAGAGACTTGTGGTAGCGGGAGCTATCAGGACACTTGCAGCAAGAGGTTCTGCAGCAGCAGGAGCTGCAGTGACAGCAGTAGCTGGTGAGCGGCAGTCGGAGGTGCCGGCGGTTTGTCGCTACGGCAGGAGCTGTGGTTTTGCCAGCGGGAGCTAGGGAGATACTAGCGGGGACATCGGAGGTCCCGAGTCTACAACCTCTTAAAGGGCCAGTTCCAGCCCAAAGACATTGTTTACAGGTACTGTGTGAACTGGGTCCTGAGAGTGCCGTGGGGGAGTCCACATGATGGTTGCCAAAAAGAGTACGGGGTCCCAAAAAGGGGCAATAACCCAAACTGTGATGGTTGCCAAAAAGAGGGTGGAGTCCCAAAAAGGGGCTGTAACCCAAACAGGAGTGGTTTCCCAAAAAGGGGTAGAAACCCAGAGCGGGGTGGTGTCCTAAAAAGGGGTGGAGTCCCACAAGGGGGTGGTGACCCAAACAGGGGGGGTGGCCCAAAAAAGCGCTTAGCTGGCAAAAAGCGCTGCAGCTACGGTACCATCGGATTGTTGCCCGGGGCAGTGGTGGTATGTCTGTCCAGTCTGTCAGTTGAGTTACCCTCCAGGTGGAAGGCTACATGGGTGTGCCCTGCGGATGAATGGTGAGGAGGAGGTAGACGGACTGGTCGATTCTGGGAGCTCGGTGACCCTAGTGAGGGCTGTACCCGATAAATTTATAGACACCAGAGAGATCGAGGTCACCTGCCTCCATGGGTCTACTAGGGACTATTTAGAGGCCTGTGTGATCCTAGAGACGATTAGGGACACTAAAAGCCATAAGGTAGCTATAGTTCCAAACTTAGCTTGTCCGGTGGTGATAGGCCGTAACTCTGGGCTGTTCTCAGAATTGTGGGAGGGGGGAGTTCCTCCACAGTCGCTGAATGGAGGTCTCTTTACTGTTGGGGCGACATACGTTGGGATAGTGACGTCTCCAAAAACTGACGGGTCAGACGGTGACACAAGAGGAAAGGCAGCGTCTGCCCAACTTACTGACCTGAGGTCCCCTGAAGAGGATGACCGTATGACTGACACTGATGTGGTAGGTGAATAGAGTGGAACTGACTCCCCGAAGGGGAGTGTCTTGAGGGTTCACCGTACTATAGGGTGTGACTGTGACTCTAAGAGGAAAAAGTGAGGAAGGACCCCACAAAGACGTTGACCAACTTGCACCCTGTGAAGATTTGAGGGAAGGAAAATCAGTGACATGTGCTGTTAGAGTGTGGGTGGGGAAGAGAGCCCCTCTGAAAATGTAATGAAAGAAGTAATGGTGAGACTGCTGCTGGCTGGAAGAGAGCAGGACCATGAGATAGCGCGGCTTAGAGAGACCGTAAAAGAGACAGCAGAGCGGGAAAGGGTCCTGAGACAAGCGATTGAGCACAGAGTGGAGGAGCTCGAGAAGGAAGTCTCTAAGCTCAGAGGTCATCTGTCAGCGTGTCAGTCTGTGAACAAGGCCGTGTTGAAAGATATAGAGGTGCTCAGAAAGGCCCAAGAGAAGCATAAGCAGGAGCTTCTCAGGGTGGATGAATGAGTTTCGCTGCCTCACAAAGGAGCGGGATAAAGTTCTCCAAGAGCTCAAGGTAGAGAAGGAGGATAATGTCGAGCTCCAGAAATATACAAATAACCGGAAAAGAGAACTCTCACGCTCTCCTGGTCAAATTGCAATGAAGGAGAGCGAACAGGAGAGGTTGACCGAAGAAGGGGCCTCGACGGAAAAAAAAATCCAGCAAGAGGAATGCCACGCAGCTGGCCACCCAAGAAGTGTCGGTGTCTTGGAAAACGGCGCTGACGCTCAGGACGATGAGGTCTAAAAATCTGTCCAAGAAGGTGAGACTGTAATTTTCAAGTACGTGATAGAGGTACCCGAAGACATGCGAGAAGTTTGCACCAGTGAGGGTGTGCATGAGGCTTTGAAAAAGCAGTGGAAGCATGTAGTGTGAACTGGGCACCTGAGATGAACCAGTTGGTGATACTGTCGACTAGGGAAGTCACAGAGAAGCGGGTGACTGTCTTGAAGGATATGCATCTTCAATGTCTCCACACGAAACAGACGATCATGTTGGAGAATAGGAAAGCCGCTCGACGCCGAGAGCTGATAAGGGAAGCTCAAAATCGTCTGGGCTTGGTGGAAGACATCATTCTGGTACCCAGAAATCTGATGGGGAAAGTCATCGGAAGACGTGGAAGAGTGATGCAGGACATGGTGAATAGATCCGGTGTGAAGAGACTGAGGATTCCGGCTAATGGCGTGACCCTTAAGTAGCTCAGGGCTGAGTGACCAAAGTGGGAGACCCTGAAGTGGACAGAATGCCAAAGAGTCAGACTCAGATCAGCCAGTGGGCTTTACAGGACGGTGGACTCATGACCGCAATAACCGTAGAAGGCGGTCATGGAAGGAAAGGTCGCATAAAGGGTCCCACTTGGAAAGGGGGTTGACTAGAAACGGTCTGGTGACACAGACAGATGGTGACTCCAGGGCTGAAGCCCAAGGCCGACATACTGACCTACTGACCGCTGGGGGAGGGGGAGGCCTAACAAATGTGTGATGTTGTATGACGACCAAACCCAACTGAGATAGCCCTCTCGACTGGTGGAACAAGGTGACATGGACCCCCGGTCGCGGGGTCCCGGGTTAATGACATGTGTCCACCCCCATAGGGTTGAACAAAGGGGGAGGTATGTGGTACACCAAAAGGGGTCTTGCTGGATGGGAGATATATTTCTCCCAGCATGCTAAAGTTTGGCTGGGATTTTCCCTGAAGACAATGACCTGTGATGAGGTCATAGTCACGTGAGCAAGGACCTGTGATGATGTCATAGTCACGTGAGCAGCTCAGGTGATGTGTAATGCACCTATGGGTGTGGTTGAGGGATATTTAATGGAACCTGTGTGTTTTGTAAGGGGAGTCAGTACTGGCTAGGTTGAGCTAGTGGAAGGAGGTCTGGGAAGACACCTCCGGAGCGTATTGCAAGGAAGAGAAGGAGCTTGTAGCCATGGTTTTTGGTACAGTGTGTCAGCAAGCTCAAGCAAGCAGATTCCAGACCACCCGGGGAATGGCACCTGGCCGTCACTGCTGACCTGCAGCCACTTAGTCAAGCCCGTCCCATGCAAGGGTGAGTCTGGGAACAGTGGTTCTCCAAGCTGGAGTGTATTTACGTTCTGTTATGTGTAACGGGTCTGGGAGGCGGAACCTCTGAGCTACTATACAAGGGGGCGGTCCTTGTAAGGGAGCGGGTGGCGACCAGGGTAGACGGGCAGACAGTCACAGCAGGTAATCGGGGCAGTCTCTGGATGAACGGGCAGGAGGTCTCGGCAAGTGACCGGGGCAGTCTCTGGATGAACGGGCAGGAGGTCACGGCAAGTGACCGGGGCAGTCTCTGGATGAACGGGCAGGAGGTCACGGCAAGTGACCAGGGCAGTCTCTGGATGAACGGGCAGGAGGGAGGGAGCGCGCGCGCGCGCCCTAAGCACAGTGGCCGGGAAGGAGCGCGCGCTGCCAGCAGAGCGGGAGGAGGACGCCGGGCTCGGAGCAGAGGGGTGAGGGGAACAGCGTCCCTGCCTAGCAGAGGGCAGGGACGCCGACGCTACAGTACTCCCCCTTTAGCCCCCCTTTTTTAGGCCAGAGAGAAATTTAGCTAGGATGAGAGGGGAATGGATGTTCTCCCGAGGCTCCCAAGTTCTCTCCTCAGGACCAAACCGCTTCCAATCCACTAGAAAATAGGTCTTCCTCTTACCCTTTTGGTGGCCAGAATGTTTTCTACCTCAAATTCGTTTTCAGCTGAAACCGGAGCAGGAGACGTACCTGTAGAGTTGGAAAAAGAGTTAAGTACCACCGGTTTGAGGAGAGATACATGGAAGGAGTTAGGGATCCGCAAGTTGGCCGGAAGTCTCAATTTATAGGCCACCGGGTTGATCTGACTTATGACCTCCAGAGGACCGATGAACCGAGGCCCTAACTTATAGGAAGGAATCTTGAGCCGGACATACTTGGACGAGAGCCAGACCTTATCCCCAGGACGGAATTGAGGAGGATCCAGACGTTTTTTGTCAGCATGTCTTTTCATACGCTCGGATGACAGAAGGAGTGCGGACCGGGTACTCTCCCATATGGAGGAAAATTTGTTAACAAGAGATTCCGCAGCCGGATTGTCCACTGAGGTGGAGACGGGAAATGGGATCCGAGGATGCTGACCGAAGACTACAAAAAATGGGGATTTGGAGGAAGATTCGCTCTCGTGATTGTTGTAAGAAAATTCGGCCCATGGCAGGAGATCCACCCAGTCAGAATGGTGGGCATTAACGAAGTGCCGGAGGTAACTGGTCAGGATCTGATTGATCCGCTCCACCTGACCATTGGACTGTGGGTGGTAGGCGGAGGAGAAGTCCAGGGTGACGTCTAGCAATTTACAAGTGGCTCTCCAGAAACGTGAGGTGAACTGTACCCCACGATCCGACACGATGTGACGGGGCAGGCCATGAAGACGGAAGATGTGGCGGATAAAGTCTTTAGCCAGCTCGGGTGCAGACGGGAGGCCTGGCAGGGGAATAAAGTGAGCCATCTTGGAAAAGCGGTCAGCGACCACCCAAATGACCGTACAACCGGCAGAGACGGGGAGGTCTTTTATGAAGTCCATGGCTATATGCTGCCAGGGGGCAGCGGGTGCAGGAAGCGGAAGAAGGCGACCGGCAGGCAGGTGTCTCGGAACTTTGTTGCGGCCACAGGAGGCACAGGCAGAAACAAAGTCTATTACGTTCTTGTGCAGGGTAGGCCACCAGTAATGCCGGGTAATAAGCTGGAGGGTCTTTTTCTGACCGGCGTGACCAGCTAGTTTAGACGAATGACCCCAGTGTAGGATCCTCTCCCGATCGGGTACTGATACGAACGTCTTACCGGGAGGGAGACGATTTAGACTCACGGGAGCCACCTGCATTACTCTGGCGGGATCGATGATATGTTTAGGTTCCTCCTCGAGATCCGACACCAGGAAGGATCGGGACAAGGCGTCTGCCTTGATGTTCTTGTCAGCCGGGCGAAAATGTAGAACAAAATCAAAACGAGCAAAAAACAAGGACCACCGGGCCTGGCGCGGGTTAAGTCTCTGGGCATGCTGGAGGTAAGCCAAGTTTTTGTGGTCAGTGTAAATAATTACCGGATAAAGAGCCCCCTCGAGTAGGTAACGCCACTCCTCCAATGCCAGCTTGATGGCCAATAACTCTCGGTCTCCTATGGAATAATTGCGCTCAGAAGAGGAGAAGAGTTTGGAGAAGAAGCCGCAAGTTACCATCCTCCCGGAAGATGATTTTTGAGTAAGTACCGCTCCGGCTCCAGAGGAGGAAGCGTCAACCTCCATGAAGAACTGCTTGTTGCCGTCCGGGCGATGCAGCACCGAGGCGGAAGAGAAGGCCTGTTTTAAGGAAAGAAAGGCCTCCTCTGCTTCGGGCGTCCACTCTTTGGGGTTAGTGCCCTTACGGGTGAGCGCGGAAATTGGGGCAGTCCGGGAAGAGAAGTGCGGTATGAAGAGGCGGTAGTAGTTGGCGAAGCCCAGGAGCCGCTGAATGGCCTTCAATCCCTCCGGTCGGGGCCATTTCTCGATGGCAGACAGTTTCTCTGGATCCATTCGTAGGCCGGTCTGAGAAATAACGTAGCCCAAAAACGGAAGCGAGGTCTGCTCAAAGAGGCACTTCTCATATTTAGCGAAGAGGTGATTCTGCCTGAGCCTGAGCAGAACCTGACGAACGTCCCTCCGGTGAGTCTGGAGATCCGGAGAGAAGACCAAGATGTCGTCCAGGTACACCACTACGCAGGAGTAGAGAAGGTCCCGGAAGATGTCATTGACCAACTCTTGAAAGACGGCAGGAGCATTACAGAGACCAAAGGGCATCACTAGATATTCATAGTGGCCGTCCCGGGTGTTGAATGCAGTCTTCCATTCATCCCCTTGACGGATACGGACCAGGTTGTACGCCCCACGGAGATCCAGTTTGGTGAAGATTCTAGCCCCCCTCAGACGATCAAATAACTCTGGAATGAGCGGAAGGGGGTACTTATTCTTCACCGTGATCTGGTTAAGGCCTCTATAGTCTATACTGGGACGGAGAGAGCCGTCCTTCTTTTTTACGAAAAAGAAGCCTGCTCCTGCCGGGGAGGTAGATTTCCGGATGAATCCCCTGGCCAAATTCTCCTCGATATATTCGGACATCGACCGGGTCTCAGCAGCGGACAATGGGTAAATACCCTCACGGGGAGGTGTAGTACCGGGTAACAGGTCGATAGGACAGTCGTATGGTCTGTGAGGGGGTAATGTCTCTGCCTCCTTTTTATTAAAGACATCAGCAAATGACCAATAGGGAATCGGAAGTCCAGGTAGATTAGCTGGGGTAGGAGAAGGACGGACGGGATGAACAGGAACCAGACACGTCTTATGACAATCCAGTCCCCAGCGAAGGACCTCTCCGGTCTGCCAGTCGAGCACGGGTGCATGTCTCTGGAGCCAAGGTAGACCCAGTAAGAGGGCGTGAGAGAGTCCAGGCAGAACATGAAAAGAGATGTTCTCAGAATGCAGCATTCCCACCTGCAGAGTTATGGATTCGGTGATGAGTTGGATGGGACGTGGTAAGAGGCCCCCATCCACAGCAGCGACAGATAATGGTGCAGCCAGAGGTTTGGTGGGAATGCGGTATTTTTCTACCAGGGACTGTGAAATAAGATTCCCGGCTGCTCCAGAGTCAAGTTGAGCTAGTTCGAAATAACGGTTCTCCCCGCAGAGAATTGAGACTGACAGCAGCAGAGATGGAGAGGATTGATCCTTGTTTAGGTCGACCTCTCTGAGCAAACCTAGACACAGGCGTTTCCCGACCTCTCCGGGCAGGTACGGATCCGGTGCTCCTTACTGCCACAGTAGAAGCAACTCCCCTCGGCACGGCGTAAGTCCTGACGGGTTTTGACCATCTTGGTCTGGTCGACCTGCATAGGCTCAGGAAAGTGTACTTGGGGAGAAACGGAGGGAGTGACGGGTTTCTGAAAGGTAGGAGCTAGACGTGGAAACCTCCTCTCACGGGTGACCTCTTTGGTACGCTCCTGGAACTGTAGATCAATCCGGGTGGCAAGATTTATTAGGTCATCGAGAGTGGTAGGAATGTCCCGACCGGCGAGTTCATCTTTAATACGACCGGACAGACCCTCCCAGAAGACAGATACCAGAGCGTCGTTATCCCAGGCCAGCTCCGAGGCAAGGGTACGGAACCGTATGGCATATTGGCCCACGGTGAGACTTCCCTGACGGAGGCGTAGCAGAGATGATGCGGATGAGGTCTTCCGTCCGGGTTCGTCGAAGACCTTCCGGAAAGCCGAGAGAAAGGCAGGCAGGTCGGACACCAGGGGGTCTCCTCTCTCCCAAAGAGGATTTAGCCAGGCCAGGGCCTCCCCGGTGAGATGGGACATGATGAAGGCAATTTTGGCCCGATCGGAGTTAAACTGGTGGGACAGGAGTTCAAAGTGCAGGGTGCACTGATTAATGAAGCCCCGAGCCTGAGCGGGGTCGCCTCCGAAGCGAGGAGGTGCAGAAAGCCGGGGTCCGGGACAGGAAACCATGGAATTGGTGAGCAGCAGAGCTGCCGGATTGCGGGTCATGGCACAAGCGGTGGTTGCTGGTGGAGCAGTCAGAGTGTCCAGGCGAGAATTGACATTCTGCAGGTGACCCAGGATGGACTCCTGTTGGGACCTCTGACGGGACAGTTCATGACACAGGTCCGAGAGCGAGGGAGCCTGGGTGCCACCGGGTTCCATGGCCCGAGCAAACTGTAACGGGTCTGGGAGGTGGAACCTCTGAGCTACTATACAAGGGGGCGGTCCTTGTAAGGGAGCGGGTGGCGACCAGGGTAGACGGGCAGACAGTCACAGCAGGTAACCGGGGCAGTCTCTGGATGAACGGGCAGGAGGTCTCGGCAAGTGACCGGGGCAGTCTCTGGATGAACGGGCAGGAGGTCACGGCAAGTGACCGGGGCAGTCTCTGGATGAACGGGCAGGAGGTCACGGCAAGTGACCGGGGCAGTCTCTGGATGAACGGACAGGAGGTCACGGCAAGTGACCGGGGCAGTCTCTGGGTAAAGGTAGATACGACCTGTGATGGCTGAGCCTCCCGGTAGGCTAGCAGGCAGATAGCAGATGAGCGCTCCCAGGTGAGCGGGCGAGAGTCTCTGGAATAGCAGGTGGTCCCAGCACGTGACGGCAGGGCCTCCCGGTAGGCTAGCAGGCAGGTAACAGGTGAACGCTCCCAGGTGACTGGCAGGCTGGTCCATAGACAGACTGGCAGGTGATGGTGGGCAGACTGTCGGACAGCGGAGCCTCCAGGTAGGCTAGCAGGCAGGTAACAGGTGAGCGCTCCCAGGTGAGCGGGCAAGCTGGTCCATAGACAGACTGGCGGGTGATGATAGGCAGACTATCGGACCACAGGCTAGCAAGCAGGAAAGCGGAATATCAGGCAGGAGCAAACAGCAAACTGGCAGGAATCTGGCAGGTAACTGGCAACGGAACCTGAGGGCTGAAGCAGAGTAGTGAACGGTGCAACAACATTGCTCGGGCACCTCCATTTTGGAGGAAGTGCCTTATATATGGTGAAGTCCTCCAGCCATTGGCCGGGGACTCCTTAAGACGGCGCGCGCGGCCCCATTAAGAGGGAGGGAGCGCGCGCGCGCCCTAAGCACAGTGGCCGGGAAGGAGCGCTGCCAGCAGAGCGGGAGGAGGACGCCGGGCTCGGAGCAGAGGGGTGAGGGGAACAGCGTCCCTGCCTAGCACAGGGCAGGGACGCCGACACTACATTATGTTTCTGTTGCCTGGAGTTTAAAATGACAGTAAACCAGCTATTTTTGGACTTAAAGCCTGTGTGTTGCCTCATTACTGCGGCCCGGCCACTGCCTACCAGAGCGAATCCCTAAAATAGATAGATAAAAGCGCCATGGAATAAATAATGTGCCTAAACAGTGGAAATCCCACACAGGTGACCCCATTTTGGAATCTTGCCCCTTAATGAATGGAATGTATCTAGATATGTGGTGAGGGCTTTCAAACCTCAGGTGCTTGTAAAAAAGTTTCAAACATAGAGACGCAAAACTGAAATTAGCCCCAAATTGTTTATTTTTACAGGGTTATGTGCACCTTCTCCTGAGTGTGCCAATACCTCAGATGTGATCGAAAACTACTTTTGAGGCACAGTGCAAAGCTCAGGAGATAAGTAGCGCCATATTGGAGTTCAGATGTACCATGTCACATTAGCAGAGTCCATGAGGTGCTAGAACAGCAGAAACTCACCCCATAAGTGACCCAATTTTACAAACTAAACCTTTCAATGAATTCATTTAGGAGTTCAATGAGAATGTTGACACCACATGTGCCTCACAGAAATGTATACCATTGGGTGGTGAAGAAAGATTAATTACATTTTTACCAGTAAATCATTGTTTTAGCCCAAAATTTTAATTTTTTTTAAGGGCTAATATGAAAAAATGGACTTCACAGTTTGTTGTACAATTTCTCCTGATTTCACCATTACCCTACATACATGTAATCGGTAACTATTTTTGAGGCACAGTGCATAACTCAGAGGGAAGAGGATCGCCCGCCAGGGCAGTGGGGTACTCAGTACCGGACCGCTTCTTAAAGGGGCAGTGTCACAGCGGCAGTGACCAGGTCCGTGGCCCTGAGCGTCCAATAAAAGGGGAATATTTACAAAGGATAATAGAGTTTATAATAAGGTGTTCGTGACGCCACCTATGGTTTCTGGTCAAAGGTGACCAGCGCTGCAGTGCAGAACCTCTGGGACTGGTGGTGTGATGCAGCAGAGTTGGAATAGCTCTCCACAGGCAGAGCGTGCTGTCCCAGGGTAGATGTATGTTGTAGATGGTAAAGATGTAGTATTTAGCAAGGGATGTAGCAGTGTTGAGTGGGTGTTGCAGGAAGAACTTGAGAGGACACAGTCAGATGCAGTTTCCAAATCTTTACTCACAGTTCTGCAGGCAAAGTGTCCAGGGAACAGGTTACAGATGTGCTGGAGTCGGTCAGCCTGAAAGTAATTTAGGAATCTCCTTATTTCAGGTGGGATGTGAGATCTTCTTTCTAGCGCTGGTCTTTGAGGTACTTGCTGTTGTAAACTCTGTTCAAATTCCTCTCTCTGTCTCTTATTTAAGCAGAACTTCACTCTCATAACAGGCAGCTGTGGCCTACTTCAGGGATCCCTCCACTCTGGAGTCTCCTGCTCACACATGCTGCTGCTGTGTAGTCAAGTATTAGTTGGGGCAGAGAACCTGCTGTCTCCTGCCCTCCGGATTCTGCTGCTGGGACTTTAGTTTACCCACTCAGCCTCGGACTCCGGGGTCCGGTTTCTGTCGCTCAGACCTAGGGGTGAGCTCAGCTATAGCTCCTGTCCCCCAGCTTGTCCACACATGTCCTTCTTCTCTCAACCCTACAGACAGACTAACTCCTCCCCCAGCCAGAATTTTCCAGGGAAACTCCCCTGAAATCAGGTGTTAGAGCTCCCCCTTCTGGTCTGGAGTAAGAAAAGTGTTGTATGCTGTGTGTTTCCTGTTAAAGGGATCCTTCCTTGCTTTCAGGCATGACATCACTCCCCCCTGAAGGAAGGCAAAGTCACTGTGGCAACCGAACTGCTGGGGTGCCACAGAAGGAGCGCCATATTATAGTACAGATTTTACTGTTATGGTTTGCGGGTGCCATGACCCATTGGAAGAGCATCTGATGTGCTATAGCAGCAGAACCTCCTCATGTGTAACCTCATTTTACAAACTACACCTCTCAATGATCTCATTTAAGGGAGCAGTGATTATATTGATACCACAGGTGTGTCACAGAATTGTATACCATTAGGCAGTGAAGAAAAAATAATTACATTTTTTACTACAAAAATTTTGTTTTCGCTCCAGATTTTATATTTTCACACAGCGAAGTGGGTAAAAATTGCACCAAAATATTTCTGCTGAACTTGGAAATACTCTATACGTGGCTGTACAGCACTGTTCAGCCACACAGCGAGACTTAGGAGGGACGGAGCACTCTTCGCCTCCTGGAACATATATTTTCTTAGAATAATTAACAGACTCCATATACAGAGCCCATAAGTGCTGGATGGGCAGAACCCCCCCTCAAACAAACCCATTTTGTAAACTATACTCCTGCCAAACATGTGGCGGATAAATGTGGTTTAGGCACAGTGTGAGACTCAAAAAAGAGTGGAGCATTAGGATTTTGGAGAACAGAATTTACTGGATTTCTTTTGGGGGGTAAGGAGCCATAGCGTTTTTCCAGAGCCTTTGTACTATCAGTAAAGAGGAAATTCCCTATATTTTCAGTGAAAGATGATGGACCTGAGGGGGGAATTGCTTTATTTGTGAACTGAGATGAAGCTTTTGTTGGACACATTTTCTATAACATTTGGGATCACATTTATCCTGCACTCTACGCTGAGCATTTACATGGGGGTTTCCATCTAAATATCCAAATTTCAGAATCCAGATGAAGCCTCCGAGGTATTCACTCACCATAATATGCCAGAGCGTTACTCTGGACTCCGTCTGGCCTCTGTTCAGCATTGTCCTTCTTTTGAAGAAGTGCATCAAACGGTGTGGAACCGTTCTTTTATGCATGCCTAAAAAACAGACACTACCAAATCATTGGCCAGACTGCATCCACAGTGTCTGCATTTGCCTCATTATAGGGAATCTTGCGTCTAGAGTCCCGTCTGAATCACGTATTTCAGAGATTTACACGGAAACCACGAAGTACAGTAAGTGCTCAGCATAGAGCACAGGATAAATGTGATCTTTGAGAGGCAAAATGAACAAATCAACAGCAGATGAAGAATTGTTTTTTATTTTTTTACGCTGTACCTTGTGATTAGACGACTTTATTCTTTGGGTTGGTGCGACTACTGCGATTCCAGATTTATATAGTTTTTTTATGTTTGGCTGTTGTCACACACTAAAAGACGCTTTTTTTGCAAAAAATAGATTTTGCATCTCCTTATTTTTTGAGAGCTATCATTTTTCTATGTTTCTGCCAGCAGTCATGAGAGGGCTTGTTTTTTGCTGGACGAGTTGTCGTTTTCATTGACATCATTTTTGCTTGTAACTTTTTTTATCGCTTTCTATTTCTATTTTTGGGAGGCAAAATAGACAAAAACCAGCAATTCAGGAATTGTTTTTTTTTTAAAAAAATTTTATGCTACTTGCATGTGGTAAAATTTATAAGGTAGCTTTATTCTTCGGGCAAGTAAGATTACATTCCATAGTTATATAATTTTTACACAATAAAATCTATTTTATAGAAAAAAGAATAACTGTTGCTTTGCATCACTGTATTCTGAGACCTATAACTTTTTAATTTTTCCACTGCTGTATAGTTTGTATAGTTTTTTGCGGGACAATATGACAATTTCAGCTTTTATTTTTGTCTTTTTGATCACGTTTTATTCCACTTTTTTCCAGCGGTATGATGAAAAAACATAGTTTGCTACTTTTGTTTTTACAGCATTCACTGAAGGGTTTAACTAGTGTGACAGTTTTATAGATGGGGTCTTTGCGGACACTGCGATATCAAATATGTGTCCATTTTTAAAAAATGTATTTATTGGTATTTTTTTTATTATTTTGTAATTTTTTTTAAATAGTTATAATTTTTTTTTAACTTTTTTTTAACTTTTTCACTTAGTCCCTCTAAGGAACTTTCACTTTTTTCACTTTGATCGCAGGTATAATTCATTGCAATGCAACAGCATTGAAATGCCTTATACATGCACAGAAGCTTCTTAGACCATACTCTGAGCATGGTCTAAGAGGCTTTCCGTAGCTTGGTGACCTGAAGGTCGTCATGATGACACAGGGTTACCATGGCAATGATCAGGCCCCCCGGGATTACATCACAGGGGGCGCCTATCTGAAGAGAGAGGGAGCCCCCTCTCTCTTCCAGCCTTCTAATTGCTTTGATTGTTATTGATCACAGCATTTAGGGGTTAAATTTAGGGTGTGCTGCCACCATCCTTGGCTGTCACAAAAGTAGCAAGGCCATTAGCAACGCCGAGCTCCTGCTGTCATAGGGCGGGAGGTGCTGATATTTCAGTCAGATTGACTTACTGATTACAGCCCTTTGAGTGTGGGGACTGATGACATGAGTTACTGCACCTATTCCTATGCTGTTCAGCTGTCAGTGACAGCTGTCGCGATGGAACTGTCACTACATGTTTATACACACTGACAGTTTAAATGCATGATGGACATAGCACATCATGATGCGGAAGCTGGCACCCACTCATAAGGTGCTACTGTCCGTCATTCTTCATAAAGGGATTAAACGCTCTTATTTTATGCGGCTTTGCAAATATACACAAGTACACTACTGTGCAAAAGTTTTAGGCAGATATGGAGAAAATGCGGCAAAGTGAGGATACTTTAAAAAGTAGAAGTGTAAAGATATGTAATGATTATCAATTTATTGTAAAGTGAAGAAAAGGAAATCTAAATCAAACCAATAATGGTTTGTCCAAACTTTTGCCTTCAAAACAGCATAATTTCTTCTAAGCACACAGTTTTTGAATGGGTTCGTCAACTAGGCGCATTTTTCCATTTTTTTGCAGGATGCTGCAAAGGGGGCCAGGGCGCTAGTTGTGGCTAATGTTGACAGTTCTGGAACACCCTGGCTCCTCTTCACATTAACACATTAAAGTCCACTCACTTGTAAATTGGGGTCCTCTCCAGCCGGCCGGGGCGCCTTTTCTCTCAGCATCAGACAATGATAGTCAGAGTCCAAGTTCATTTTCAGCTAAACAACTTTACTCTGCTCATCCAGTTTAGTCACAGAAACAGCACAAGATTCTTCGCAGAATATAACCATTCCATTCCCTGTACTGTCCCTATCTCCTCCAGGAATATCCCATTTTTGTGCCGTGTTCGCCGGTACTGCAGCTTCCTGACTGGTCAGACTATCCTGCTTCAGGAGTTCCCTGCCTGCTTCCCTCTCCAATGCGAAGTTGAAGGATGACGCTTCCCATCCTTTCCAGGCCGTAAGCCTCGGACATTAAGGGTTGCTCCCACGAAGTTAGCTGCTACCATTCTTATGCTGCCCTGATATTCCTCCACCACCATGTGACTGTCAGCATTTAGGCCCTGGATTGCTGGGCTCATTGGCTTAAACGTTCACCAGACACGACTGTACTGTCTTGGCTCCCAGTTCTCACTAACTCCAGGAAGCTCCCCAACTAATCTTCCTTATCCCCTCCTAACTAGCTTAATCCTATTAGTCCCACTAATTCCCTATTCTATTCTACTGTGTTCCCCCTACTGGTCTAAGTCCTACACTATCCCTATATATTCACAACACATAAACATAGGTACAATGCAATACACATTATAACAACATTACAAGACATATGAGGTGTACCTGCTTTACCAGGAATGTGGGCAAGGCATGCGGGGCATAAACAGACCTCCGTGCACCCCTTACAATGCAACCAGGCCTGGTTGTGTTGGGTTTGTGTACTGGGGTGTCTGTCCTTGTGGGGTGCACTTATAGAGTGCTGGGCAGCCCGCCTGATCTAATCGTTTGGGCGTCATTAATTTGCTATAAGTCAGACAATGTGCATCACATGTACCTGTGTGACTGGCGTTCTGCGCAAGCCTCACTTGTGGGTATTTTTTACCAGGCAGCCACCCCCTCCATAAATTGGTAAGTTTCTGAGTGGCTGTTTTCATCAGTATTTTTCACCTGTGCTGTCCCACCTTTATCATGGGGGTTTGCTGCATCCTCTCTGTGCATTTGTAATCTGACTTTTCGTGGGTAAGGCTGCTTCTTTTTCTGGTACTTTTTTTAATTAATGTCCTTTGGTTAGCCGTTTTAAGATAATTTTATACCTGTATTTCTCGGAATAGTATTAATCTTGACTAAATCTCCAAATTCATTTGCCCCAAACCTACAAGGAATCTCCATCATGCTTCACTGTTTTCTGAAGACATTTATTATTATACCATTCACCAGCCTTATAATAAACTGCTTTCTGATGTAGACAAGCATTTCACATTTTATCTAATCAGTCCAGAAAACCTCCTGCTATTTTCTTTTTCCCATTTCCCAGGTTTTCATGTGTAGTCACTATGCTCTGTTTCAATGGTGAAGGTATGGCTTTTTGACCAAAATTCTTCATTGAAGACTACTTCTGGCGAAATTTCACTGAACAGTAGATGGGTTTTTCAATGGATCCCATTGATAGTTGCCTATTCTAAGCTGATGGCAGCTCTGACCATTAGCCGACTATTGCATTTACATTTCTAGCCTTTGCCCATTTCCTGGTGCTTCAAAGAGGTTGACCAGCACATCTTAAAATCCCAGTCTGCTTTGAAATCTTTGCCTGGGAAAAACTTTACTAATGTAGTATGTGTAGCATGACATGGTGTATGATCTGTGACATGAAACTGTCTTCCACAATCTCACCTTTGTTGAAGATTTTCCCTGTTCCATACCCAATTGTAAGCTTTCGAAACATCTGTTTGTTTCAGTTAATGTCTATGTTTCAAATCTACATATGAAATGATGATAAATGATCATTATTTATCACCTGTTTTCGGTTTAATTGGTTACTCCTATACTTATAAACTCGACTAGCATCCTACAAAATATCTGACTTTGGTTACTCTTACACCTTACCCTAGTCCTACAAAATCTCAAACTTCCTGCAAATGTACCTAGAATAATTGATAAATCGATTCTGCTGCTTTTTTTACTTTGCTCATGCTGCATATATATACTGTATATGTGTGTGTATATATATATATATATATATATATATATATATATATACATATTGAACAAAATAAAAGATATAAATATTTTACTAAGAAATAAATTGTGCTATTACGATAGGCTTTGAAAAATCACTGACCTTTCTGTTCATTTTGCTTCTGCCTGATAAATGTGTTTGGCACAAACCTCATTTGTACAATCCAAAGAATAATATGACAGCCAGGTGGCAAGCACAGCCCTTCAGTGATTCAAGGGCTCGTAGAAGTAGAGAGCTGGCAACTGTCAGAGCATGATCATACAAAAGCGGCTTATGATACTGGTATACTTTTCTACATATTTGTGCTGATATTGATAAATACTGTAGTATTATTATAAGGAAAGTGGAAGATTTTACCAAAATAAACACCTGCACTCAACTTTCCTGCCATATTACAACTGTGTTACCATTACTCAGTTAAGACTTTAGTTAGGCAGGAGGACAAAGTTCAAATCTGGGGTTCAACAAAACCATATTTCAGGAATGGGCAAAACTTTTTACTATATTACTTTTGTAATGCCTGAGTGAGCTGATCATTCAGAGACAGGCACATGTTGGCTCCAGAGGATGTGTTTGCATCTCCATTGTAGGTGCAGCTCTGGTTCCAGCTCAGGGGGACGAAGCATCTGAATGGGCCCCTAAACAGGTACCGTAATCATGGTACAACTATGGTGACACAACTTAATAATGGATGTAGGACAACCTCAGCAGATGACTATGCTGTTACTGAAAATAAATGACCAACATCAATATTATCACCATATGGTGATCAAATCATGGTAGAAACCAGTAGTGCAGAACATATGAGATTTGAGTACAGTTATATATAGTTATTTACAGCTGATTTCATTTTTGCTTTATTTTCTATTTGGCCCTAATCAACATAACAACTTCTTCCAGCCAAGACAGAGTTTATATGGAAGACACATTTGACTTCTCACATTTCCAGCACTGTCCCCATCTATTCCTAACAAGCACAAACTCTTCACCCTGCTATCACCCCAATGATGAGCTGCTATTACCGCATGTGTCCCCATTATTGGACCTGCTGTGTGGCATAAAAACAGTGCTTCTCTTAGTACCTTTTACACAGTATGATGCCCCCAGAGCTGTCCTATAAACGATACAATTGGCTAATCACTTTTCTATATATAGTATAGTGGGCCCACAACTTCCCTATACACAGTATGCTAGGTTCACAGCTCCCCTATAGACAGTTTGAGACCCCTACAGCTTTTCTATACACAGTATGATTACCCCACGGCTCCCCTATACACAGTATGATGGGCCAACAGCTCCTACAGTAATGTTAAAAAGTGTTTGCCCCCTTCATGATTTCCTATTCTTTTGCATGTTTGTCACACTTAAATGTTTCAGATCACTAAACAAATTTAAATATTAGGTAAAGACAAGAAGTAAACACAAAATGATTTTTTAAATTAAAATCCTAATTATTAAGGAATAAGGAAATCCAAATCTATAGGGCCCTATGTAAAAAAGTGATTGCCCCCTAAACCTAATAACTGGTTGGGCCACCCTTAGCAGCAACAACTGCAATCAAGCATTTGCGATAACTGGCAATAAGTCTTTTACAACGCTCTGGAGAGATTTTGACCCATTCATATTTTGTTGTAAGAATTGTTGTAATTCAGCCTCCTTGGAGGGTTTCCAAGCATGAACCACCTTTTTAACCTCTTAATGACCAAGCCATTTTGTAGGTTAATGACCAGGCCAATTTTTACATTTCTGACCACTGTCACTTTATGTGCTTATAACTCTGGAACACTTCAACGGATCTTGGCGATTCTGAGAATGTTTTCTCGTGACATATTGTACTTCATGATATTGGTAAAATTTCTTTGATATAACTTGCGTTTATTTATGAAAAAAATGGAAATATGGCGCGAAAATTTTGAAAATTTTGCAATTTTCAACATTTTTATTTGTATGCCCTTAAATCAGAGAGATATGTCACAAAAAATAGTTAATAAATAATATTTCCTACATGTCTACTTTACATAAGCACAATTTTGGAACCAATTTTTTTTTTCTTAGGAAGTTATAAGTGGTAAAAGTTGACCAGCGATTTCTCATTTTTACAACAAAATTTACAAAACCATTTTTTTTAGGGACCACCTCACATTTGAAGTGACTTTGAGGGGTCATTATGACAGAAAATACCCAAAAGTTTCACCATTCTAAAAAATGCACCCCTCAAGGTGTTCAAAGCCACATTCAAGAAGTTTATTAACCCTTTAGGTACTTCACAAGAATTGAAGCAATGTGCAAGGAGAAAATGAACATTTTACTTTTTTTCCCCAAAATTTTCCTTTCGACACAATTTTTTTAATTTTGTCAAGAGTATTAGGAGAAAATGAACCACAACATTTGTTGTACAATTTCTCCTGAATATACCGATACCCCATGTGTGGGGGAAAACCAATCTTTAGGCGCACGGCAGTGCTCAGAAGGGAAGGAGCATCATTTGAGATTTTGAATGTCAAATTGGCTGGAATCGAGAGCGGACACCATGTCATGTTTGGAGATCCCCTGATGTACCTAAACAGTGGAAACCCCCAATAAGTGACCCCATTTTAGAAACTAGACCCCCCAAGGAACTTATCTAAATGTGTGGTGAGCACTTTGAACCCTCAAGGGCTTCACAGAAGGTTACAACGTAGAGCCCTAAAATTAAAAAATCATATTTTTTCCACAAAAATGATCTTTTCACCCCCAATTTTTATATTCCAAAGGATAAAAAGACCCCAAAAGTTATTTTGCAATTTGTCCCGGGTACGCTGATACCCTACATGTGGGGGTAAACCACTATTTGGGCGCAAGGCAGAGCTCGGAAGGGAAGCAGCGCCATTTGACTTTTTTGGCTGGAATTGAGATTGGACGCCATGTCGCATTTGGAAAGTCCCTGATGTGCCTAAACAGTGTAAACCCCCACAAGTGACCCCATTTTGGAAACTAAAACCCAAAGGAACTTATTTAGATGTGTGGTGAGAACTTTGAACCCCCAAGGGCTTCACAGAAGGTTATAACGTAGAGACGTAAAATTAAAAAATCATATATTTTCCACAAAAATGATCTTTCACCCCCAATTTTTATTTTCCAAAGGGTAACAGGACCCCAAAAGTTATTGTGCAATTTGTCCTGAGTACGCTGATACCCCATATGTGGGGGTAAACCACTATTTTAACGCATGGCAGAGCTCGGAAGGGAAGGAGCGCCGTTTTCGAATGCAGACTTTGATGGAATGGTCTGTGGGTGTCATGTCGCGTTTGGAGAGCCCCTGATGTGCCTAAACAGTAGATACCCCCCACAAGTGACCCCATTTTGGAAGCTAGACCCCAAGGAACTTATCTAGATGTGTGGTGAGCACTTTGAACCCCCAAGTGCTTCACAGAAGTTTATAACGTAGAGCCGTGAAAATAAAAAACTCATTTTTTTCCACAAAAATGATCTTTTTGCCCCCAAATTTTTATTTTTATAAGGGTAACAGGAGAAATAGGACCACAAAAGTTGATGTGCAATTTGTCCTGAGTACGCTGATACCCCATATGTAGGGGGAACCACTGTGATCGCCTTACTGCGATCTTTGGGAGGCAGAATGAACAAATCCACAAAAGGTGAAGAATTGGTTTTATTTTTTACGCCGTTCCTCGTGCGGTATTAGTGATTAGGTGACTTTATTCCTCGGGTTGGTGCGATTACAGCGATACCAGATTTATACCCTTTTTTCATGTTTAGCTTCTGTCACACTCTAAAAGACGCTTTTTTTGGAAGAATTTTTTGTAAGAAATTTTTGCATCGCCGTATTTTGAGAGCTATAATTTTTCCATATTTCGGCCGACAGAGTTATCTGTGGGCTTATTTTTTGCGGGACGAGCTGACATTTTTATTGGTACCATATTCAGGCACATATCATTTTTTGATCTCTTCCTATTCCGATTTTTGTGGAAGCAGAATGAACAAAAACCAGCAATTCAGGAATTGTTTTTTTTTTTTCCTCATTCCGCGTGTGGTAAAATTGATAAGGCAGCTTTATTCTTCGGGTCACTACGATTACAGTGATACCTCATTTATATATTTTTTATGTTTTGGTGTTTTTTACACAATAAAAACTTTCATAGAAAAAATAGAAAAATATTTAGACTTGAGAGTCCTCAGTGGTTGATACCTTTTAATGGCTAACTGAAAAGATGGTAACAAATTGCAAGCTTTCGAGACTACTCAGGTCTCTTCATCAGGCATAGACTAATACAACATCTGAAGAATCACATATTTATACACAAAATAGCACAGAAAAAATGCAATAGGTAGGACAAGTGACATGAAGCAGAACTGTCATTATGGCAGAGGGATTAACATAAGATAGATACACATACATAAGATACACATCTTTCCTATAGAAAAAATAATTATTTTTGCATCACTTTATTCCGCGAGCTATAACTTTTTTATTTTTTCGCTGATGATGCTGTATAGTGGTTTGTTTTTTGCGGAACAAGATGACGTTTTCAGCGGCACCATGTTTATTTATATCCATCTTTTTGATCGCGTATTATTGCACTTTTTCCATGCGGTATGATGATAGCGCTTGTAAAAAGTATAATTTACAACTTTTTTGTGGCTTTTTTATGGCTTTCACTGAAGGGGTTAACTAGGGTTACGCTTTTATAGATGGGATTTTTACGGACGCTGCGATACCAGACATGTGTATTTTTTTGTTTTTTATTACATAAAAACGTGTATTTTTTAGGGGAAATTTTTTTTATTATTTTTTATTATTTTTTTTTACAATTTTTTTTAAAAAATGTTTTTTTTACCTTGTCCCTTTATGGGACATACACTTTTTCACTTTTGATTGCAGGTACAATGCATTGCAATGTTCCAGCATTGCAACGCATTGTACCTATGGTGAAAGCTGCATAGATCGGGCCCTGCTATTACATTGCAGGGACGCCGATCTGAGGCAGAGGGAGCTCCCGACCCTCTGCCTCCCCCCCCTGAACGCTGCGATCGTGCTCGATCGCAGCAGTCAGGAGGTTAACAGCCAGGGGCAGCGTGGACGCCGCTCTCGGTTGTAAGTGCAGGAAGCTCAGCCACTGCAGCACTGAGCTCCTGCACTGATTGGGCAGGAGATGCTGGAATTTCAGCATCTCCTGCCCGATCGCTGCTGTGTTTGGTCAGTCAGAATGACTGACCAATCACAGCACTGTAGATGCTGGGACTGACTGCAAAGATCCCCCCTCCGCTTGCCGTGCCTGTCAGCTGTCATAGACAACTGTCGGCACTGAACTACCACTGCGTATTTACACGCAGTGGTAGTTCAAAGGCAGGACGTGCACAGTCCGTCCTGGTGCCGGAACTGACATCCGGTCATGACGGACTGTGCACGTCTCTGGACATTAAGGAGTTAAGATCATACCACAGCATCTCAATCGGATTAAGGTTAGGGCTTTGACTAGGCCATTCCAAAGTCTTAATTTTGTTCTTCTTAAGCCATTCAGAAGTGGACTTCCTGGTGTGTTTTGGATCAGTGTCCTGCTGTGTAACCCAAGTGTGTTTCTGCTTGGGGTCACAAACAGATGGCTGGACATTCTTCTTCAGGATTTCTCAAGCAGCAAAACAGCTGCAGATCATCACACTACCACCACTATATTTTACTGATGGAATGATGTTCCTTTTCTGAAATGCTGTGATACTTCTACACCAGAAGTAATGGGACATACACCTTACAAAAAGTTAAACTTTTGTCTCGTCAGAGTCGTCAGTCCACAGAGTATTCTCCCAAAATTCTTGGTTATCATCAAGATGTTTTCTTGCAAAACTGAGACGAACCTTTATATTCTTATTGCTCAGGAGTGGCTTTTGTCTTGGAACTCTGCAAAGCAGGCAATTTTTGCCCCATCTCTTTCTTATGATGGCGTTATGAACACTGAACTTAATTGCGGCAAGTGGGGCCTGCAGTTCTTTGGATGTTTTTGTGGGGTCTTTTGTGAACTCTTTGATAAGTCGTCTCTGCGCTCTTGGGGTAATTTTGGTTGGCCGGTCACTCCTGGGAAGGTTTTCCACTGTTCAATGTTTTCGCCATTTGCAGATAATGGCTCGCACTTTTGTTTGCTGGAGTCCCAAAACTTGAAAAATGGCTTCATAATCCTTTACAGACTGATAGATCTCAGTTACTTTGTTTTTCATTTGTTCCCGAATTTCTTTGGATCGCAGCATAATGTCTAGCTTCAGAGAATCCTTTGGTCTAGTTCACTTTGTCAGGCTAATCCTATGTAAGTGATTTCTTAATTAAAAACAGATGTGGCAGTAATCAGTCCTGTATTTGGCTAGGGAATTAAAGCTGAACTTCCCAAAGCTGTGAAAAATGACAATTAATTCATGTTTTAAGGGAGGGGCAATCACTTACTCACACAGGTCCCTGTAGATTTGGATTTTTCCCCCTTAACAATAAAGACCTTCATTTAAAAACTACATTTTGTGTTTACTAGGGTTGAGAGAAACAGGTCGGTCAGATTCATAAGTCTCCGACTTTCGCCAAAGTCGGGTTTCGCCAAGCGAAAACCGACCATAGCGTGTAGTCGGCCATGCGGTCGTCGACTCGACCCCAAAAGTCGGTTTTCCCATAATGCTTGCAGGAGCCTTTTTTTCCGCCAATGAGCAAGGACGTACACTGTGGGCAACGAGATGACATGTGCAGCATCCACCACCATCTTAGAAAAGGGCATTGCAGTGATTGGCTTGCTTTGGGGGGCTTCATAGTGTCTATAAAAGCCCTGACTGTCGACCGCCATTTTACTTCTGCCGATCTTAACAGTAGGGAGAGGTTGCTGACACTGTTTATCAGTAGGGAGAGAGTTAGGGCTGGAAAGAGAAGTCCTTATGTGCTTGTGCTGATAGCAATTGGGCTGTACAGTTAATGTGCAGTGACAGGGGAGGATTTTCTTGTGTGCAGCAGCACTGGTTATTAGGCTGCCTGCCAGTGACAGGGGAGGATTATCTTGTGTGCAGCAGCGCTGTTTACTAGGCTGTCTGCCAGTGACAAAGGAGGATTTTCTTGTGTGCAGCAGCGCTGATTATTAGGCTGCCTGATAGCTGTATTGCTGTGTCTACACTGCTGTGCACACTGCTTTTTACACAGCACTAATACTTTTATTCTTTTTTTCTGCACAGTTACAAAGCGTTCATTTTTTCCCACACTGTATAGAGCTGTACGCTCCTCACACACTACCATGTACCGGCTGGTATCAAATACATGCTGACTATCTGTGTGTGACTCCGTAAATATATAGGTAGATTTAAATTTTCTCCTATACTATATACACCTGTTATCTTCTGACACAGCACCTTTTTTCTGCCTTTTGTATTACGGTCAAATCCATACTGAGAGAGCGTCTGTGTGTGTTAGGGATTGAGTTCCCGCTGCTGCACAAGGGGAATCTCGAACCAGTCCCGCTGCAGTCCCCCATCCATCTCCGGCCGCAGTGGAACCTGCTCAGCAGAGACGTCGGTCCCAGCATCTCGCCCGGTATAGTAGTGTGCAGAGACTTGCTGCTGCCGCTCCTGGATCCTCTGTTGTAACCAGTGTTGGAGCAGGCAGATTTGGGGCTAAGTCCTCTGTTTCTCCATCTGAGCATGCCCAGGGCAAGATCTTCCATTGGAGATCAGGGGTTACATGCTCGGATATAGCTGCGACTCCTATTGGTCCTCCAGGAAGGTCCTGAAGCTGTTGGTGTTCTGAAGCAGCTTCCTATTGGTCGTTTCTGGAAGGTCTCGTGCTCATGGCTACTTTAAAAAGGTGGCATAACCGCACGGCCGTGCGCTAGTATCAGATTTGTTACGTTCTTGCGCCAGTGTGGTTATGCATGTGTTTAGTGACCCGGCTGAAATAAGCCCCTAGAATACCGGTGCCTTCGGTGAGGAGTTTTGTGTATGAGTTCAGGGCTCTGGCTGAAATAAGCCCCTAGTATACTGGCTTCTCCGGTGAGGAGTTCGCTGTGTGCATTGCTGACTACTTTATGTTAAAACTGCGCAGTCTGGACGTAACCCGGTGGCGGCACGCGGACATCACTATTAGTCAGCGTTTAGGTTGTGACTCTGTGGAGCAACAGAGTTCTCTAATATTGCCATATAGCGCCTCATCCTTTTATTTAGCGGCTCTGTGGAGTAACAGAGTTTGCCCACTTCACCATATAGTGTTACGGCGACCATATCTGCGACTCTGCGGGATAACAGAGTTCGCTCATACCACCTACTGTGCCATCTTACTAGCAGCAGGTTCTGCCTGCACGGTGGACCCTGGGCTGCGAACGCACCTTCTATCTATATTTATTTGGTGCGTTCCACAACCCTCAACAGGGTCTGGCTAGTAAAATGGCGGATGACCAGCGTCTACCGCAGTACATCCACTGGAGGGTAGGTTTGCGGCTCTTGAGCGCACAACCTCAGCTGTGGATGTCGATGTTTCTTTTTAGGACCTCAGGTCACCCACGATATGGCGCTCCAACTGCTGGCATTGGCACGGGGTTCGTCTTTGGTCAGTCAGTTTTCCGTCCAATTTTGGACTCTGGCCTCAGAGCTAGACTGGTCAGATAAAGTTCTCATTCCAGTCTACTGGAGAGGACTGGCTGACCATGTTAAAGACGCTTTGGCTACCAGGCAGATTTCCGCCACACTGGAGAAGATTATCTCCATATCTACCCGCATCGACCTCCGTTTTCACGAGCGGAGGTTGGAGCGGGCCCAGTGTCGGCAGAGGATTCGGTTGGCTCCCACCTTTGTCAAACCTCTCGAATCACCTGTTTTGGCGTCCGAACCCCAAAAGGCCACAGAGGTTCCTCGTGCGGGACCTAAGTCTCAGGCCGCTCGAGTATCCGTGGTCTGTAACCTTTGTCAGCAGACAGGACACTATGCTAACCGATGTTCACAGTGATCGGGGAAGCGATCGCGTCTAGTGACCCTGGGAGGAGGTTCACTGGAGACAGTGGCATTTTCCTCCAAGATGACATTTAAAGAGACAGTCACTGTATACTCTTCCACACTTACAGTCGAGCTTTGTGTGGACTCGGGAGCAGAGGGGAATTTCATGTCATCTACGTTTGCTCGTCGCCACGCAATACATCTGGTAGCGCTTGACAAACCAGTGACTGTCCGGGTAGTGAATGGGTTGACATTGCCCTCTCAAATTACACATCAGACTGTCCCTCTTACTTTGTGTGTATCCCCTTCCCATCAGGAAATTATTTCCCTTCACGTCCTTCCCGAGGGAATAGATGAAATCCTACTGTGAGTACCCTGGCTCCGTTTCCACTCCCCTCATATTGAGTGGACCTCCGGTAGGATACTGGGTTGGAGTGAAACATGTAAGGGCAGATGTGTCAGGGAGTGCATTCAGGTTACCACTACAGAGATACCCACAGATCTTACCCCTCTTCCCAAGTGCCATCAGTCATTTGCAGACGTGTTCTCTAAAAAGGCTGCGGAGACTCTACTGCCCCATCGTCCCTACGACTGTCCTATTGACCTCTAGCCTGGAGCAGAACCTCCTCGGGGAAGGGTCTATCCCCTCTCTCTTCCTGAGACGGAGGCTATGTCTCAATATATCCAGGAGAATCTGCCAAGAGGGTTCATTAGGAAGTTGGTGTCACCAGCAGGGCGGGGTTCTTCTTCATGCAGAAGAAGAATGGAGAATTACGTCCGTGTATAGATTACAGGGGTCTTAACGCCATCACCATTAAGAATAAGTACCCGTTGCCACTGATTTCTGAGCTCTTTGATAGGCTCCGGGGAGCAAGGGTATTTACTAAATTAGATCTGCGCGGTGCTTATAACCTGATTGGCATCCGTGAAGGTGACAAATGGAAAATGGCTTTTAATACCAGGGATGGGCATTATGAATACCTGGTGATGCCATTCGGACTCCAGCTGTTTTCCAAGACTTTGTCAATGACATCTTCCGGGATATGCTTTCCACCTCTGTAGTAGTCTATCTGAATGATATTCTCATCTTTTCACCAGATATAGACTCTCACCCGAGGGATGTCAACAAAGTCTTCGACCTCTTACGGGCAAACTCCCTCTATGCCAAGCTGGAGAAATGTGTGTTTGAGCAGGAGTCTTTACCTTTCTTGGGCTATATCATCTCTGCCCAGGGATTGGCTATGAATCCTGCCAAACTACAGGCTGTGATGGACTGGCAAGAACCCCATTCTCTGAAAGCGGTGCAGCACTTTATGGGGTTCATTAATTATTATTGCCAGTTCATTCCCCATTTCTCTACTTTGGTAGCTCCCTTGGTAGCCCTCACCAAGATGGGAGCAAATCCCAAGTTGTGGTCTGAGGAGGTCTCCAAGGCGTTCTCTTCCATCAAGTCGCATTTTGCCAGTACTCCCATATTACATCACCCCAATGTTGATAAGCCGTTTATTTTAGAGGTGGATGCCTCTTCTGTTGGTGCAGGAGCAGTCCTTTATCAATAGGATGCTCAAGGTCGGAAGTATCCTAGCTTCTTCTTTTCTAAAACCTTTACACCTGCAGAGAGGAATTATTCTATCGGGGACAGGGAGTTATTGGCTATGAAGTTGGCCTTCTCCGAGTGGAGACATCTTCTGGAGGGGGCTCGCTTTCCCTTCCAGGTCTTCACGGACCACAAAAACTTGGTGTACTTGCAAACAGCCGAGCGGCTGAATTCACGCCAGGCCAGATGGTCCCTGTTCTTCTCCCTGTTCCATTTCACCCTCCATTTCCTCTCTGGTGAGAAGAACATTCGGGCCGATGCTCTATCTCGCTCCGTCATATCCTCTGAGGAGGTGGAGAAGGAGCCTCGGCTTATTGTCCCCTGTGAGAGCCTAAGAACTGTGGCTCCGGTTTCGCTTGAGTCTGTGCCTCCGGGCAAGACTTTTGTACCCACCAATTTGCGACCGGAAGTACTTTCTTGGGCACATTCCTCCAGGGTGGGTGGATATTTCGGGACAAAAAGGACATCTGAGTAGCTGGCGAGGACATATTGGTGGCCACATATGGTCCGGGACGTCAGGGAATATGTTCAGGCGTGCGTATCCTGCGCCAAGAATAAGTCCTCTCGACAATGGCCAGCTGGGTTACTTTTTCCTTTGCCGGTGGCAGACAGGCCTTGGGAGATGATCAGGATGGACTTTGTGGTGGGCTTACCCAAGTCTCGGGGCTGCTCCATCATCTGGGTGATAACCGACCACTTCTCCAAAATGGTGCATTTGGTGCCGTTACCACGGTTACCGTCTGCCCGGGCCTTGGCAGCATTATTTATTAGGCATATTTTCCGTTTACACGGTATGCCAGACAAAGTCGTTAGTGATCGAGGTCCCCAGATTGCGTCTCGGTTCTGGAGAGAGCTGTGTCGGCTACTCAGCATTGAGTTAAATCTCTCCTCTGCGTACCATCCCGAGACGAATGGGTTGGTAGAGAGGGCCAACCAGACCTTGGTCATATATTTGCGACATTTTGTCTCTGCCAGGCAGGATGACTGGGCATCTTTGCTACCGTGGGCTGAGTTTGCTCTCAATAATGCTGTGGCTGACTCCACCGGACAGACCCCATTCCTTTTGAACTACGGTCAGCATTCGCCTGTGTCAGGGTGGCAGACTGGGCTGTGGAGGCACGGGACATTTGGGTGGGACTGAACCCAGGATGCCATTCAGGCCTCCAAGTAGAGGATGAGGTCTTCAGCCGATGTTCATCAGCGCCCCGCACCGACATTTGCCCCGGGCTACTTAGTGTGGCTCTCTGCCCAGAACATCAGGCTGCGAGTAGAGTCTACCAAGTTGGCACCTCGCTATTTGGGCCCCTTTAAGATCCTTGAGCAGGTAAACCCTTTAGTCTACCGCCTAGCCCTTCCAGCTCGACTTGGTATCGCTGATACCTTTCACGTGTCCTTTTTGAAACCTGTGGCCATCTCCCCGTTTTACGAGTCATCTGCTGGGATGTCGGGTTCATCTACCAACGATCATCAGGTGAATGCCATCGTAGGGTGTAAGGTGGTACGGGGCAAAAAATTTTATTTGGTGGTGTCGAGGTCATAATGACTAATCAATCATCCTCCAGTCACTCCGAATTAGATTATAAGCATGTGGTACCAGGATAAGAATGAGTCAGACAATTAGGCTGGTTCAGTCTTAGAGCATGCTTCAAATGGTGCTTACAGGCGACCACCAGGGCAAGTTCTAAGCTTTATTTCCACATACATAAGATTATCTACCCAGGATGTCAGGGTGGAGTAAAAGGGTGGACGAGAGCAGGGAGGTAAGCTATAGATGTCCATATATGTACATGTCCAGCATCTGGCCATCTCTAATTGGTCCTTAGATCTTCTTCTAAGTCCTCCTTTCATCGTGTCATCCTTAAGTTTCGTTTCCTAAGAATCGATTCTGGTTTCCTTGTACATCACGTGGTTTCTCAGTTCCTCAAAGGTGGGGGCATTTTAGTGGATCCAGTTCAAGTTATTAGATAGTTAATGTAGTACAGTGGTAGGACACAAGGTGGAGACAGACACCAGCTGATACCGACATCATCTTAAAATAAATTTCAATCTGAATAATATCATTTAAGGGAAACTTTGTGGTTATCTTGACATATCAAAATAACAAGACACATATAAACATATAAATATAAAAATATAGAAGTAGAAAAATATATTTTACCTTGACAATCCCCCTAAACACTAAGTTTTCCCTTAATATATGCGGCCTTCGAGACTGTCCATGTGTGGGGACAGGGGTAATGGATTTCTTCGCTTGGTCATTTTAGAAACTGGCCCCTTATGGACCGCCCCCAAACAACCAAGTCCCTAACAAACTTGCACATGGAGTTCTCCAACTGTCCCTAAACTAAATCTCTCATTTCCATTTGTATTTCGTCATAGGGGGTTTTATCAGGTTTGTCCAATGGGGTATATTTCTCCATATCACCCTTATCAGTATCATCATATAGCAGGGACACAACTTCCTGATGAAGGAAAGTACCTGAGGAGGCGGTTGCATTGGTCACAGCTTTCCTATACATAGATATCACACAACATAGAATTATCAATCCTAGCACCAAAAGCCCTGCTACCACTAAGCAGGCTTTTTGGAGAAATCCTTTAAGTCCTCCAAGCCACCCTGAGAAGAAAGAGATATCTACTCCTGCATTGGCCTTTATTTCCTGAGCCAGATTTTTAATCTTTGTAAGGGCCATTATAGTTTTACCATTGACTCCAGAATTCTGGGGAATATAAATACAACATTCTTCCCCTATCATCCCACAGACCCCACCTTTTTCAGCTAGAATCATGTCAATGGCCAGTCTATTTTGAAGAGTCATTCTTGTGTTGGGGCCCAGTTCCTCAACTATACCCTGGAAAGCATCTTGACTAAAATTGATAAATCTTTGCTCGGTGTAGTATATATAATTTATCCAATCTACATTGTAATTGATCTGCACAGTTGGGATGAGAGAACGGAAACCCGCCAGGATCTGATTCTGAGCTTTGTATTCGTCTGGGACCCCCCTAGGAACACCTATGGGATCCATATAAACTTTGGGATCCTCAGCATAACCGGTGTGCAGCTGACCCAGACTCCTTCTCTTTCTGAATATCAGTGGAGCTGTAAGGTTCTTTGTATATGTTCTTGAAACTCAGTTTTTCCGTCAGCCATTTTGCTTTCTGTCTTGCTGCAGCTATCTTGCCCTCAGTCAATATGGAGTTTTCAGCTTTCATGTTCCCGCCCTGATTCTCTCCCTCTTGCTTCTTAAGCAGCCACAGCTGAGCAATCAGTGCTTCTGAATCTAGCCTGCAGTGAACCTGTGACCTGACTCCTGGAAGCCTTGGACTATGTACTCCAGCTATTCCTACTGAGGAACTCTGAACACTTGTGGACTCTGGAACCCTGCTCTTTGAAAGATCCACGTTTGCATGGACTTACGGTAACAGAGAAGAAGATCCTGAACCTGTTGTGGAGAGTGATTGCTGAGCTTAAGTTACTCTGGCCTGCTGTGTCTCCTGCTTCTGTATCTGCAAACTGTGTGACTATTTTTGCCACTTGTATGAAGTAATACAAGACCTTCTATATCAAACCTGTGTCTCATGTATTTTCATCGCACCCAAGCACAAGACGCTATATGAACTGTACTACATACATTACAAGATTCAGAAGCCAAAACGTTAGTGTCTGCTGGGTCTGGGAAGGCTGTGTCTGCTGTGACTGTGGATATCAGACGTCCAGTTGTACTTTCTGTGATGACAGTGGTTGTGACTTCTCACAACCATTCCAGGTGAGCAATTCCCTTAAGTTTTTTTTCTGCAGTGTTACCACGGGTAAACACTATTGTTTTTTTTTTTCTCTTCCCTCTTTTGTGTCTGCTGTAACTGTGGATATCAGATGTCCGGTTGAACTTTCTGTGATGATAGTGGTTGTGACTTCTCACAACCATTCCAGGTGAGCAGTTCCCTTAATTTTTTTTTCTCTTTGCAGTGTTACCACAGGTAAACACTATTGTTTTTTTTTTCTTTTCTCCTCTCCTTCCAGTACTCCTGTCTTAAAAGATCTGGAAAATGGAAGCCCGCATAAAGGAACTTTGCGGAGTGACTGATAATATCCTTGCAGATTTACAGACTATAAAAACCCGTTTTACAAACCTACAGGACCTCACTAATCACAATTTGCAAGTGTTTGGACAGACTGCCCAGGATTTGTGAGCCAGGATTGAGGTTCTAGAGGAGCGAGTCCAGGCTCCTGCCGTAGCCCCAAGTTCTGGGATTCCCAAGTTGCCCCCTTTTCGTTTTGGCGGTGAACGTGAAAAATTCAGGGGATTTATTAACCAATGCAATCTGTTTTTTTCTGCACATGCTTCACAATTTCCCACTGAACGATCTAAAGTGCTTACTATAATTATGTTACTTACCAACAAGGCTTTGATGTGGGCAAACCCTCTGATTGAGACTGAGGATGAATGTTTGGATCATCTTGATGCTTTCATTTCAGCCATGGGGCAGGTGTTTGATGACCCCAATCGAGGTGCAACAGCTGAAGCAGCCATGTTAACTTTGCGCCAAGGTAAGCACTCGGTAGCCGAATATGCCTTGGATTTCAGGAGATGGGCCCTTGATACCACCTGGGACAGTTCCGCCAAAAAATCTATTTTTCGAAAGGGGTTGTCTCCACTAATTAAGGATGAACTTGCTCGTGCCGACCCTCCCACTGCGTTAGGTGACTTTATTAACTACTGCATCCGTATTGATGCTCGCCTGACTGAACGCAGGCAAGAGAGATGGTTCGAAAGCAATCGCACTAACCTTTTCCTACCTTCCTCCCCAGCTAAGGAACCTTTGAGTAGGATCACACGGGAACCTGAACCTGAACCCATGCAGGTAGACTCTTTACAAAGACGGGTTAGTGATGCACGCAAGGAACATCGTTTTAAGGAAAATCTATGTTTCTATTGTGGTAAGTCAGGGCACTTCATTATAAACTGCCCCAGCCGTTCTCGTAAGACTACTGCAGCACTCATTCACTGTGAGTGTTGTGAGAGGAGATCTGTCAGGTCCGAGCCTCAGGCTCCAGAGAGATCTGCAGCAACAGATCTTGATTTCTCGGACTTAAACTCCGTTACTTCTGAGGACGATGACTGTGTAAACGCTGCAATTTTTCAAGTTTCCTCAGCGGTGTCCCAGCTGAGTTGTAGGAAAAACAATTCTCATTGCTTCCTGTCCATCAAACTCTGGGTTAACTCAGTCTGGGTGTCTAGCTCTGCTATGATCGACTCAGGGGCAAGTGGGAATTTTATGGATGTCTCCTTTGCTCTGAAACAGGGGATACGTTCAGTGAAGAAGGCTACTCCATTACAGATGGAAACTGTGGATGGCTCCCTGCTGACCTCTGGACCAGTGGATCAGGAAACGGAGCCTTTAAGGGTCCTTATGGGTAAAGATCATCAAGAGAAACTGTCCTTTATGCTTATCTCTTCTCCCCACTTTCCCATTATTCTAGGGCTACCATGGCTGCAGGCTCAGAACCCTACCATTAACTGGGAGACCAAGGAATTACACTTTCCAGAGAAACAGATGAGTCCAGAAGTTTCAGCTTGCTCTGTTCCTAAAGGAACCATGTCAGTCCCTGAACTACCAGCTGTATACCAGGACTATGTGGATTTATGTGACAAGAAGAACGCTGACCAGCTTCCCCCTCACCGTCCATATGATTGTCCAATTGAATTATTGCCTGGAGCAGAGATACCTTTTGGTAAGATCTACCCCCTGGCGGGGCCTGAGCTAAAGGCTTTAAAGGATTACATAGACGAAAATCTAGCCAAGGGCTTCATACGCCCCTCTTCATCTCCTGCAGGTGCACCCATCTTCTTCGTGAAGAAGAAAGATGGATCTCTGAGACCATGCGTAGACTATAGGGAACTCAATAAGGTTACTATTAGAAACCGTTATCCATTGCCTTTAATCCCTGAGTTATTGGAGAGAGTGCAGCATGCCAAAATTTTCTCTAAATTGGATCTCCGTGGGGCCTATAACTTGGTCCGTATTAGACCTGGGGATGAGTGGAAGACTGCATTCAGTCACGCTATGGACACTTTGAATATCTAGTTATGCCTTTTGGTCTGAGTACCGCCCCAGCCACTTTCCAACACTTGGTGAATGACATCTTCAGGGATCTCCTAGATACATTCGTGGTGATTTATTTGGATGATATTCTAATTTTTTCTAATTCCACAGAGGAACATCATGGACATGTGAGAATGGTCTTGGAACGTCTAAGACAAAACCATCTTTACATCAAACTTGAAAAGTGTGAATTCCATAGGACCGAAATTCAATTTCTGGGGTATGTACTGTCTACACAAGGAATTAGTATGGATGGAAGCAAGACCCAAGCCATCAAGGATTGGCCAAGTCCTAGAAATGTGAAGGAGGTGCAGCGCTTCATCGGGTTTGCCAACTTCTATAGACGTTTCATTAGGAATTTCTCTGAGGTAGTGTCACCTATCACCCAACTTACCCGGAAAGAGTCTAGGTTCTCCTGGACTCCCCAAGCCCAGGAAGCATTTTCCCGTCTGAAAGATAAATTTACCACTGCACCTATCTTGGTACATCCCAACCCCGAACTTGCCTTCATAATAGAGGTGGATGCTTCAGATTGTGCCGTTGGAGCTATACTCTCTCAAAGAACAGGTGAGAAGAATGTCTTGCATCCCTGTGCCTTCTTTTCCCAGCAGTTGTCTTCGGCTGAGAGGAACTACGATGTGGGCAATAGAGAGTTGTTGGCCATTATTGCCGCCTTCAAAGAATGGAGACACCTTCTTCAGGGAGCTGCACAACAAATAGTCGTCCTGACAGACCATCGCAACCTTGAATTTATCAGGTCGGCTAAATGCCTGACTCCTCGCCAGGCTCGCTGGAATCTTTTCTTAAACCAATTTAATTTTGTTATTTCTTATAGACCAGGATCACGCAATGGAAAGGCTGATGCACTCTCTAGGATTCATTCAGCAGAGACCCGTCCACTTGCTCCTCCTAAGACTATTCTTCCTGACTCTAGATTCCTGGGAGTGATTCATAATCAAGACCTACTTAAGGACATCAAGGAAGCATACCATGCGGATTCCTTGTTGGCACAACCCCCAAGGGACGTAAGTCTTGTCTTTAAGAATGGTGTGTTCCTGAAACAGTCAGATTGAGAGTATTGCAACTTATTCACGATTCCAAGATAGCTGGGCATAGAAGAATTCTAAAAACACAGGAATTTCTTTCTCGTTTCTTTTGGTGGCCCACTTGCAGGAAGGTTGTTTTAAACTATGTCACTTCATGTGAAGTCTGTGCAAGATGCAAAACACCTCGCTCCTCACCAACTGGTCTGTTGCAACCTCTTCCCACCCCGTCCCGCCCGTGGGGATCCATTTCTATGGACTTCATTGTGGAGTTACCAACCTCTCAAGGGAAGAACACCATTCTAGTGGTGGTTGACCGTCTAACAAAAGCAGCTCATTTTATCCCTTGTGTCGGCTTACCCACTGCAAAACAGACATCAGATTTGATGATTAAAGATGTGTTTCGCTTACATGGAGTACCGGATGAGGTTATTTCGGATCGAGGGGTGCAATTCACTTCTAGATTTTGGCAAAATTTCTGTGCAGCATTGGACATTAAAGTAAACCTTTCTTCTGCTTTTCATCCCCAGACTAATGGACAGACCGAACGAACCAATCAAACCCTGGAGCAGTATCTTCGCTGCTTTATCTGCCACCTACAGGATGATTGGGTGGATCTACTTCCATTAGCTGAGTTCTCTTATAACAACTCTCAGAGTGCCTCCACTAAGCAGTCTCCTTTTTACTCCAATCTAGGTTATCATCCTAACATTCTACCACGATTTCCCATAGAAACGCCTTTACCAGCAGTGGCGGAAAGAATCACGTCTTTACAGAAGAATATGGATCTTCTAAAAGAGAATCTGGAATCGGCTCAGGAAAGGTACAAGAAAGCAGCAGATAAATTTCGTAAACCTGCACCAGCTTTCAAGGTAGGAGACCTGGTCTGGCTGTCAACCAGAAATCTTAAGTTAAGGATTCCATCATCTAAGTTGGGACATAAGTACATTGGACCCTATAAAATCAGTAAGATTATAAGTGCCGTTGCTTGTCGTCTTCAACTGCCCAGAACTATGAGAATCCACCCTGTCTTTCATGTATCCCTACTAAAGGCTGCAACACCCAATACGTTTCCTGGACGTTCTTCTCCTTGCCCTGACCCAGTGCTAGTCGATGGTCAGGAAGAATTTGTGGTGGAAAGGATTCTGGATTCCAGGTTATATAGAAATCAGTTACAATATTTGATTAAATGGCAAGGTTACCCAGTGGAGGACAACTCATGGGAACCAGTTAATAACGTTAATGCTCCTCGTTTGCTCCGCCAGTTTCATCAGAGGTACCCAGACAAGCCTGGTCTGAGGCCATCCGGAGGTTGTCCCTAAGGGGGGAGTAATGTAAGGTTCTTTGTATATGTTCTTGAAACTCAGTTTTTCCGTCAGCCATTTTGCTTTCTGTCTTGCTGCAGCTATCTTGCCCTCAGTCAATATGGAGTTTTCAGCTTTCATGTTCCCGCCCTGATTCTCTCCCTCTTGCTTCTTAAGCAGCCACAGCTGAGCAATCAGTGCTTCTGAATCTAGCCTGCAGTGAACCTGTGACCTGACTCCTGGAAGCCTTGGACTATGTACTCCAGCTATTCCTACTGAGGAACTCTGAACACTTGTGGACTCTGGAACCCTGCTCTTTGAAAGATCCACGTTTGCATGGACTTACGGTAACAGAGAAGAAGATCCTGAACCTGTTGTGGAGAGTGATTGCTGAGCTTAAGTTACTCTGGCCTGCTGTGTCTCCTGCTTCTGTATCTGCAAACTGTGTGACTATTTTTGCCACTTGTATGAAGTAATACAAGACCTTCTATATCAAACCTGTGTCTCATGTATTTTCATCGCACCCAAGCACAAGACGCTATATGAACTGTACTACATACATTACAGGAGCTATATTCTCGGATCCAGACTCTCTCTCACGTGTCTTTTAATGACTACCCAGTCTCCGGGCTGCAGGCTGTGACTCCCAGGATCCTGGTTCGGATCTGGAAGAGAACTGAAAACATTATCATGTACTTTCTTGAGTCTTTTATGCTAATCCCTTACATATGAGCTTAATACATAGTTACTCATTTCCAATGCTTGGGAAAAGAAACATCCTAAACTAGGCACTTTGCCAAATAGTACTTTATACGGAGAAAGTCCAGTTTTTCTATTTGGAGTGTACCTTACTGAGTATAGGGCTAATGATAAACATTCAGGCCAAGATTTCCCTGTTTTGGACATGGCCTTTTAGATTTTTAACTTCAATGTTCCATTTAGTCCTTCTACTTTTCCACTGTTTTTTGGATAATATGGGGTGTGGAAAGCTTGTTGAATTCCCAGAGCTGTCAAGACTTCATTCATTATTTCACCTGTGAAATGTGTACGTCTGTCACTTTCGATCACCTCTGGTACTCCATACCTGCACACCACCTCCGCAAGCAGCTTCTTTGCGGTTGCCGCAGCCGTAGCCTTGGCAATCGGGAAAGCCTCCGGCCAACCTGAGAATAAATCAAAACACACCAACACGTACTCCCATGAACCTGATTTTGGCAGCTGAATATAATCAATCTGCAGTCTCTGGAAAGGATAGAAGGGCCGAGGGGCGTGTTTGGGTGGTGTCTTGACTACCCTTCTCTAATTATGTGTAGCACATACCATGCATCCCTGGATCAAACCTTCTATACAGGTGGAAAAGCTTGGTGCTATCCAATGCTTCTGCATCACGCTCATTACAGCAGTTTTGGACTGGTGGGTCGGCCCATGTAACATCTGGGCGACCGCAGGGTACAACGCCCTTGGAAGGCATCGACGCATCCCTCTTCCCCATACCCCATTTGCTTCATTCAGACATGCACCTTCTTTTTTTCCCACTTTTCTACTTCCTCCTGGCGCACCTGAGCCTGCATCTGGGATAAGGCATCCTCCGACACAAAGGGATTTTTGGGAGCGCTTACCTGGTGCATCGTTACCCCTTGGAGTGGTCTACTGGCTGCTGTTTTTGCTGCTGCATCGGCCATTCCATTTCCTTTACTCACCTGATCAGTGCATCTGGTATGTGCTCTAACTTTTATGACAGCTACTTCTTTTGGTAATTGTAATGCATCAATTAACTGCTGGACTGCGTCAGCATTTTTAATGGGATGTCCTGCTGCCGTCAGGAATCCTCTAGATTTCCAAATTGGACCCAAATCATGAGCTATACCGAATGCGTATCTAGAATCTGTGTAGATGTTAACAATTCTACCTTCAGCTATCTTACAGGCCTCGGTCAGAGCCTTAAATTCAGCCTCCTGGGCCGACTGATGTGGGAGCATTGGTTCTGCTTTGATTACCGCATTCAGGGAGAAGATGGCATACCCGGTGTGGAAGGTACCTGAGTCATCTTGGTGGCGAGATCCATCTACAAAAGATTCAAAATCAGCATTAAGTCTTTCAGTTTCAAACACTGTGGGTAGGCCTGCTGTTTCCTGTGCCATAAGCTGAACACAATCATAAGAAATCTCCTCTCTTGGATCTTCTTTGTACAATACCGTACCTGACCTCCCCCTAGATCCGAGAGAGGCAACAACGTGGCAGGATTAAGTGTGGTACATCTCTGCAAAGAAACATTTGGAGACATTAAAAGTGCACATTGCAATTGAAGGTGACGTGCAGCTGAAAGGTGTGCCGGTTGCACCTGGTTCAGTATGGTGTATACATCATAAGGTGTAAGTGCTGTCAGTGGATGATCAAGCACGATGTCTGACGATTTGTGGAGCAATAGTCCTACAGCATGTACTGCCCGTACACAGGACGGGGCACTCTAGCCACTGCATCTAGTCTTCCACTGAAACAGGCCACTGGCCTTTAATTGTCACCATGTAACTGAGTCAATACTCCTGCCGCGCGTCCCTGCTGTTCGTGGAGATACAGGGTGAATGGTAGTTCATATTTGAGGGTTCCTAGCGCTGGAGCTGCCACAATCCTGTTTTTGAGGGAATAAAAACAGTCTATACCTTCAGGAGTTAGTTTAAAAAGCACAATGGTGATACAGTCATAGAGAGGCTGCATAAGGATTGATACAGCATGAATCCACTGTCTGCAGTAGAAAATCAGTCCAAGAAATGTCCTAAGAGCGGCAACATTAACAGGAATAGGAAAATTCTGTACAGCTTCTTTGCGAGCGCTGGTCAGATGTCGCTCCCCCCGGTATAATGCAATGTCCCAAAAAGATAACTGAAGATTTACAAAATTGCAGTTTATCCTTTAACGCTTTACAACCAGCTTGGTACAGAAACAACATGAGTAATATTGTTGCAATACGACACTGTTTCCTGGAGGGGGCACAAATCAGTAAATCATCAACATATTATAAAAATAACATTGGCAAAATCAATAACTGTAAACTAAGCAGCATCCTGAGATATCTGGAACAAAGGTGTATATATATATATATATTGTACTAGCCAATACATAGAGGGTTAAATCTCGTAGCCGAAGGGGGAAGCTGAAGTTAGAATTTGTACTGTCAAGGCCATTGATAAGGAACCTTAGCTGCAGAGATGCCGAAGGTGGGGGCTAGGTTTTAACTAAAACATCCCTTGTTACCAGTTTCTGCATCTGCTGAGCAATAGCCGTCTCTTGAGCTGAACTAAGAGGATACTGTCTCTGTTGGGGCAGAATTGCACCTGGCTTTAATTTGACCATGACTGGCTGCACCCTTAATCTGCCCACATCTGCTTTATCTGAAGCCCAGAAATCATGCGGTATCACACCTTCTAACATTGAAGGAAATTCATTTGTGTCCTCTATACTAGCAACGTCTAGCGACATGATTTTACAAAGAGTGCTCGGCTTCAGTCCTGGTGTCATAGTGACAGTTCCATCAGGATGATACTCAATATGTGCTTGCAATTGTGACAACACATCACTTCCTGGTCCGTTCAAATTAACTTGCTGTACCTTCTTTCACATGCCTAGCCCTTCAATTCTTACGTACTGTGTCTATTCCAAAAACATATTCAACAAATTTGATTAAAAATCTGAAAACTGCTGCACTCTGGTTCCTGTGCGTCCTCACGAATGCCCGACGGGAGGGGCTAGTCAAACCGCTGCTTAGTTTGTGTGTCTCTCCCTCAGCCTGTAGTTTGCTTATCTGTAGAGTGACCTTGGTCTAAAGCAAAATACCATCTCGCTGCTACCAGCACTTCCCCCTCCCTTATATCTTTGCTTGCTGTCACTGACTTCTGCATTCTCAGGTCTGTTCCTACAAATATAACACTTGTATGTCTCATCTATCAATCTATCGTATCTAGCTTCATCTGCCAATTTTCCTTCTTCTGCGTTCTATCCCACATCTGACCAATCATAACAGTTTTCATTCCCTGGGCGGGTGACATAGAGATAAAATGTCCCTTTCCCCCCAAGTCTGGTGCGCTGATCCCTTGAAATCATTTCTATCACAGTTGAATATTTGATAGAAATCGAACTTAAAGATAACCACAGGGGTTATAGTATTAACCCAGAAGGTGGGCATGCTGGCACTACTGGAGATCAGGATACAGCCCAAAAGGATATGTATATCAGAAACTTCATGACTGCTGACTAATCTTGTCCTTCTTGCAGTGGGAGGCGTGAATCCAGGTGCTCTTGCCCTCGAGCTTCGGGCAGTAGGGGTGGTCAGGACCACAGTGTAGGGACCCTCAAATCTGGACTGGAGACAGTCTCTTCTCATAAACTTTTTTATGTATACAAGGTCACCAGGCGAGAAATCGTGCACCGTGTCACCTGTAAATTCTGGGAGAGAAGCAGATACTCTAGAGTGGGTGTTAGTTAACTCTTTAGACAAAGCAATCACAAATTTTACTACTTTATCATTGGTTTCAAATAGCTCCTGGTGCCTAATTTCTCCTCTCCTGGGAGGGGCACCCACTGGGAACAGAGGTAGTGCAGTAGCTTCCGGATTAGGAACAGAAGCACGGGCTAAAGGACCGAGCCCTGGGACAGGGGCCTCAGCAACGGGGACTAAAACCTTTTCCGGCTGTCCGGGTGGTTGGTAGTAGGTGCCGGAAGGTGTCAGGAGGGGATATAGGGGGGATATAGGCCTGACTGGGTGGTTCTGGGTGTCCCAATATGGCTGCTGGGTATCCCAATACGGCCGCTGGGGGAAATGGGAAGGGCGTTGTCTGGGGGCTTCCCACTGTTGGGAATGGGAGGGGCATTGGGCTGGGCATTACACCAGGGGTGACCCGCCCCACAGACACAGCAGGTCTCCGCCCAGGGCGGATTCTGTTCACCACATGCACTACAAGTCCAACCTCCCTTTGTTCTGAGATCGGTGCCATTATAGGGCGGTGGCTGAGGGCTTGGAGAACTTGGAACCGTGACGGGCATGACGGAAGGTGCAGATGAAATTGAAGAGGAAGTGATGGATGACCCAGTTGTTGACCCGGATTGGCATCCATTGGGGAAAGAGGGTGCCGCTGGTAACAGCTCAGAATAGGAGGATCCGCAGCAGGCATCGACATCGCAGCTGCGGTTATCAGGCAGCCCCGTAGCAGTCCAAAAAGGTGTTAAAAAACAAAAAGAGTTGCAGGACAGCTTGGCCAGATGGTCAAATTAGCAGTGTGCAAGCCCTGAAAATTTATCCCATAGTAGGAAGAGTGCAATGTGACCAAAATCATTTTGAGGATGCAAAGGTTATCTGTAAGAAGTGCGGAAGGACCTTTAGCCGAGGGAAAAATCTCCGAAATTTGAATACCAGTTGCATGCTTAGACATTTAAACACCATGCACTTGCAAGAGTGGACTGACTACAAAACCTCAGGTAGCACATGTGCACCTGCTCCGACTGAAGGCAGCTAGCAACGTTACATCGCTTCCCCCACTGTAAGCCCACCGGTTAGCACACCACCAGCAAGAAATCGTGAGGTGTCATCGCAAGGCCAAAGCAGTCAAGGAATCACAATATTTTTCCAACGAAAGACTGAATCTAAGCCATCACCACAACCACCACCATCACCATCACCAACCCCCTCTCAGTCCGCCATGTCCACCGCTAGTTTCCCCATATGCAGCTCTCAAGTCCAGCTCACCCTAGCAGACACTCTCAGAAGGACAAGAAAGTACTAATCCTCTCATCCGCGTACACTGGCTTTGAACGCCTACATTGCCAAACTGATCTCATTAGAGATGATGCCCTTCTGTTTGGTTGAAAGCGCAGCGTTCCGAGAGCTCATGGCCTACGCTGTCCCACGCTATGACCTACCCAATCAGCACTTCTTTGCTAGAAAAGCCATCCCTGCCCTCCACCTGCATGTGAAAGATGGCATTGTCCATGCATGCCAACAATCAGTGAGTGGAAAGGTGCACCTCACAACTGATGCATGGGCCAGTAGGCATGGCCAGGGCTGTTACGTGTCCATCACTGCGCACTGGGTAAATGTGTTGGATGCAGGGTCCATAGAGGACAGCGGCTGTGGGACAGTGCTGCCTAGCCCATGGTATAGGCAAGAGTTGGCTGTAGGCGTTCGAGCCTCCTCCTCCAGAAGCAAAAGCTCATCGACAAAGTACAGTCGCACGAGCACTCCATCCGCAGCAGCCAGTGTTGCACATGAGATGTCCCACTATCGATCAGCTAGTGGTAAGCGTCAGCAGGCTGTTTTGAAAATGATGTCTTTGGGTGACAACAGACACACCGAGGAGGTACTGGCCGACTACTTGCAGCGAGAAACTGAGTCATGACTGGGCAGTCTACATCTTGAGTCAGGCAAGTTAGTCAGTGATAACGGCCGTAATTTTGTGGCGGCCAAAACCCTGGCAAAACTCAGACACATACCTTGCATGGCTCACAACTTGAACCTGGTGGTACAGTGCTTCTTAAATAATTATCCGGAGTTAACAGCCCTGCTCCATAAGGTGCGAAGACTGTGCTCGCACATCCGTCGTTCGCCCGTAGACTCCAGTCGTATGCAGAGGCTGCAGCGATCGCTCCACCTCCACAAACACTACCTAATCATAGACGTTGCAACAAGGTGGAACTCCACAATGCACATGGCTGAGAGGCTGTGCGAAGAGAGGCAGGCTGTAATGCATTTGTGGGAGGATACATGGGCAGGCAGTTTGAGGGCAGACTTCGAGTTGTCGGGTGTGCAGTGGTCAAAGCTGAAAGACCTCTGTAAAGTCTTTCAGTGTTTTGAGGAATGCACATGGCTGGTAAGCGCAGACGACGCCATCATAAGCATGAGCATCCCACTTATGTGTCTGCTCATGCAAACTTTGACGCACATTAAGGATCAGGTGTCTGCAGCAGAGGAAGAAGAGGAGGAGGAGGGAAGCCTTGATGACAGTCAGCCATTGTCTGCTCAGGGAACTGTCCTGGATGAGGTGGAGGAAGAAGAGGTAGAAAAGGAGGATGAGGGGGATGATTATTTTGGGGAGGAGGATGCTTCTCAGGGGGCATGAGAAAATGTTGGCTTACCAAGGTCAGGTACAGGGTTTGTGTGTGACTGGAGGGATGTGGATTTGGCGGAAAGTGCTCCTCCACCCACCACTGGCAGTGCATCATTGACAACTGGAACATTGGCCCACATGTGTGATTATGTCTTGCGGATCATAAAAAGGGACCCCCCGCATTGCCAAAATTATGAAGGATGATAACTACTGGTTGGCCAGCATCCTCGATCCACGCTATAAAGGCAAATTACAGAACATCATGCCACAGGAGAACCTAAAGCTAATATTGGCGAACAAACAAGCAACTCTGGTAAACCGTTTGTTAGAGGCATTCCCAGCACACAGCAGCGGTGGAGGCTCTACTGCGAGCTGTACTAGGCCAAATGGAAGAGGTTTTCGTGGTGCACACAGCCGAAGTGGCGTTGGAGACAGGGGTTTCATGACCATGTTGTGGACTGATTTCTCGAGTACCGCTCAAACGACTGTTAATGCTGAATCGATTGCAACAGACAGGAGACAACAGTTGTCAACTATGGTTCAAAATTACCTCTTCTCCCCTATCGATGTTCTCCCTCACACGCCATTCCCCTTTGACAACTGGGCCTGTAAACTGGACACCTGGCCTGAATTGGCACAATATGCCTTACAGGAGCTCGCTTGCCTTGCTGGTAGTGTGCTATCAGAAAGAGTCTTCAGTGCTGCTGGATCAATCCTGACAGAAAGAAGGACCCAGCTGTCGACCCAAAATGTTGGTGATCTCACCTTCATTAAAATGAACCATGCCTGAGTTTCAAAGGATTTTGTACCACCTTCCCCTGATGACACATAGGTTGCCAGCAAAATGGCTCGCTTTGTCCTCCTTTTCCTCCGACTTCTCCAATTCCTCCATTTGTAGCTGCTGAACGTCCAGCCTACACCTCAACATATGCCAGTTTTTCCACCTCCCTAACTGGTCTGTCCCCCCCCAGGGCCGGCGTCAGCACCTGGCGCACCTGGGCAAGTGCCGGTGCTCTGAGCAGGTGGGGGGCTCACTCGTGGACAACGGCACTGGAACAGGGCCCCTCATAGTACGCCACTGTCTCTAACGGTGGGGGGCCCACTCGCCGTCAGAGACACCGGCGTACTATGAGGGGCCCTGTGCCAGTGCCGTCACCCACGAGTGGGCCCCCCTGCTTCCTCAGGGCCCCAGCACTTGCAATACTTATCCCTCCCTGCTCCACCACTGTGACGTATTCTGCGTTTCCTGACATTGACATTCAGGTCAGAGAGTGTGATGATGTCACGTCTGTACGCCCTCTGCCTGAACAGTCCAAGTGCAGAGAGCTGGAAGATGGTGATGCTGAGGAGTCCAGAGTAGAGCAGTAAACTCAACAGAAATGAGATACAGCACAGTGTGAAAATTAAAAATAATAAAAATAATAAAAATAATTCAATGAAATAAAATTACACTTAAAACTGAATCCCTCTTCAAAAGTGTGGATGGCAAAACCAACCTGAAATGAAAAACGAACACCCAAGTGCAAAAGGAACAGGGGGAAAGAAGAACACACTTCAACCAGGCAGGCAATACATTTCATCATCCACACACAGGCAAAAGATATGAGATAAAAGAGTACTTTACATGCAATTCCAGCTTTGTTATTTATTTAATCAAATGCCCATGCGGCCTGTTGTATGTGGGTGAGACTACACAAGCAATAAAAAACCGCATATCCAAACACAAGTCGACGATTAGATGTAAAAATCTACTTCTCCCCATTCCTAATCATTTTGTGTCATCTGGCCACAATATAGCGCAACTTCAATACCAAGTTATTGAACATATACATGCACCACGCCGGGGGGGTGACTGCATTGGCCTCCTCAAAAAAAGAGAAGCCTACTGGATTCACGAATTAGACACACTGCACCCTAAGGGGTTAAATAGAGAATACGATATTGTATCATTTGTTTAAAGTCTTTATTTTCATCTCCTATAAGTGTGCTATATATGCCCTGTAATATATCGTGTACTGACTATTTATTTTCTGTTCACAGAATCTGCCACAATGAAAACCTTTTCTCTAGGCACAGAACTTGGGAGCACTATTATCATTAGTCTCACTCCTAGACAGAACTATAACAGTTCATCCACCTCCTGTCTATATGGACTGCCACCAGCACTACCAAGTCCGTTTCCTAGCATTATATGGCGCATCATTCATATTCAGGCACTTCTATTCCACCTTCCATACTTGTTCCTGTATTTGGAACGCATCTGTAGCATGCTCGAACGCACGTCGCCTCACTTCCGGTCTGGATCACACGCTTACCAGGCTTCATATGCCAGCACCTCCTTCGTCACAGCGCTCCCTGACAAGCGGTGGTATACCGCGTCTTAGCCGCTCCATCCTGCCTGCACATTACCGGTAAGCCCAGCAATCTCTAGCGCTACTACTTATGATCGTCCTGCCTTAAAATATGCAGCCATGTCCCCATTTATAACGGTAATTCATTTAGCTACCATTTTTTCTCCCCAGACTATTTGTCTACAGCGCATTTTCTGTGTTACTTTGTGGTAGGTTACACTCATCATCGGACACTGTTCCCTCTCTTTATACATAGATAATCAGTGCACCCCCTTTTTTTCACCACATTCTCTCCAGGTATAGTCTCTGCTTCTCTGCACCCGGTCTTTAGTGCTTAACTTTGGTATGTATGTTTTCATGACCTATTTGATGTGATTTTTGTTGAGGGGTGATTCATACCTCTGTGTACCCACACATATATCCCTATGGATATCATATTGGATGATTCTGAGCATTATACGTTAATCATACTGTTTTCACATCATGTATTCTCATAGATATACCTGTATATACTTTCTTTCTATGCCCTATGTCATATCTGATTGTTTTATATATATATTTTATTATTTTTCTCTCACGTTATAGTACACTGAAGAAGGTCATGCTCGACCAAAACGTTTGTTGTATGTACTTCTATTTTGATTAAAATCATCACCACAAAATACCACAAAATACCACTGGTGTGTGCCAAGATTACATTACAGTTTTTATGTCTATGTCAGCAAACAGATACTGAGGATAAGATCCACCTGCCCTAGTCAGTGGCACTATGTACCTACTCATCTCAATCCTGTGGACCATGCAACTAGATCCGTTGCTTCAAGTCATCTTAAGGACACTACATGGTTCACAGGCCCTGCTTCCTTGTACCGTTCGATGCCCCACATTGACAGGCCTAAAACGTTGGAACTAATGGATCCAGACGCCGACGAAGAGCTCCGTCCTCGAGTGTCTTCTCTGCATACAGGAATTTCAAGTCATCACCTGGAATCTCATCAGTTCAGCAGGTTCTCAACCTGGAAGTCACTTGTTCAAGCTGTTGCTTGTCTAATTCATGTGGCCCGGTCCTACAAGTCAGCGTCACCTGCAAGCCAGGGATCTTGTAAAGGTTGGCATCACTGCAAGCATGCATTTACCACCCTCAACTTGGAAAGAGCCAAGGTTATAATACAGTCATGGCCAAAAGTTTTGAGAATGACACAAATATTAATTTTTACAAAGTCTACTGCTTCACTTTTTCTAATGGCAATTTGCATATACTCCAGAATGTTATAAAGAGTGATCAGCTTAACAGCAATTACTTGCAAAGTCAATATTTGGCTAGAAAATGAACTTTATCCCCCAAAACACATTTCAACATCATTGCAGCCCTGCCTTAAAAGGACCAGCTAACCTCTTGTCAGTGATTGCTCCATTAAAACAGGTGTGGGTGTTGATGAGGACATGGCTGGAGATCAATCCGTCATGATTAAGTAAGAATGACACCACTGGACACTTTAAAAGGAGGCTGGTGCTTGGCATCATTGTTTCTCTTCTGTTAACCATGGTTATCTCTAAAGAAACACGTGCAGTCATCATTGCAATGCACAAAAATGGCCTAACAGGGAAGAATATTGCAGCTAGAAAGATTGCACCTCAGTCAACAATCTATCGCATCATCAAGAACTTCAAGGAGAGAGGTTCCATTGTTGCCAAAAAGGCTTCAGGGCGCCCAAGAAAGACCAGCAAGCGCCAGGACCATCTCTTAAAAGTGTTTCAGCTGCGGGATCGGGATACCAGCAGTGCAGAGCTTGCTCAGGAATGGCAGCAGGCAGGTGTGAGTGCATCTGCACGCACTGTGAGGCGGAGACTCTTGGAGCAAGGCCTGGTCTCAAGGAGGGCAGCAAAGAAGCCACTTCTCTCCAGAAAAAACATCATGGACAGACTGATATTCTGTTGTACAGGCAGTGGACTGCTGAGGACTGGGATAAAGTTATTTTCTCTGATGAATCCCCTTTTCGATTGTTTGGAACATCAGGAAAACGCCTCATTCGGAGAAGACAAGGTGAGCGCTACCACCAGTCTTGTCTCATGCAAACTGTTAAGCATCCTGAAACCATTCATGTGTGGGGTTGCTTCTCAGCCAAGGGAATCGGCTCTCTCACAGTCTTGCCTAAAAACACAGCCATGAATAAAGAATGGTACCAGAATGTCCTCCAAGAGCAACTTCTCCCAACCCTCCAAGAGCAGTTTGGCGATCAACAATGCCTTTTCCAGCATGATTGAGCACCTTGCCATAAAGCAAAGGTGATAACTAAATGGCTCAGGGAACAAAACATAGAGATTTTGGGTCCATGGCCTGGAAACTCCCCAGATCTTAATCCCATTGAGAACTTGTGGTCAATCATCAAGAGACGGGTGGACAAACAAAAACCTAAAAATTCTGACAAAATGAAAGCATTGATTGTGCAAGAATGGACTGCTATCAGTCAGGATTTGGTCCAGAAGTTGATTGAGAGCATGCCAGGGAGAATTGCAGAGGTCCTGAAGAAGAAGGGTCAACACTGCAAATATTGACTTGCTGCATTAACTCATTCTAACTGTCAATATAAGCTTTTGTTACTCATATGTTTGCAATTATTATATTTCTGTCTGTGATAAAAACATCTGTCAAACACACATAAAAACCAGAGGGCAGCAGATCATGTGAAAATATAATATTTGTGTCATTCTCAAAACTTTTGGCCATGACTGTACTTCATGTTGTGCAAAAGGAAACCTACTCCAGAGAAATAGGCAACCTCAACAAGGGAAAACCCATTTCTAGAGACAGTGTCTTGAAAAAGCTTGATCCAATCATTGATCAAAACGAGCTGTTAAGGATTTAAAGTCGTCTTCAAGAAGCTAAGGTGAAATTTGTGGAAAAACACCCTGTAATAATTCCTGGTCATCATCATGTCACTACTCTGCTTGTACAGCACCATCATGTTATGGTGAAACATCAAGGCCGATTGTTTACTGAAGGGAATCTACGAACTGCTGGACTATGGATAGTCGGAGCGAAGAGATGTGCGAGTAAACTCATCTTCAACTGTGTGACTTGTCTCAAACTCCGTGGCATGACTCAAAACCCAAAAATGGCTAATCTCTCATCAGACAGACTTAGTACGGATCTGGATATATTCGGGCTGTGGTGTGTGGTTGCACGGCACACTAGAAGAGCCCAAGCCAACGCAAAATGCTGTGCAGCTATGTTCACTTGCATGTCCATCAGAGTGGTCCACAATTAAGTAATTGAATCCATGGACACTTCAAGTTTCATAAATGCACTCCGAAGTTTCATTGCCATCAGAGGCACTGTGAAACACATACGCTCTGATAGAGGCTCAAATTTCGAAGGAGCAGTGAAAGAACTTCAAATTCCTTCCAACCTAGACATTACCAGTGTGGAATATACTTGAGTGAGCAGGGATGCACCTGGACCTTCAATTTACCACACTCTTCTCACATGGGAGGTGCTTGGGAGAGGATGATAGGAATAGCACGTAGAATCTTAGACTCTATCTTCTTCCAAGAAGGTAGCACAAGACTCACACACGAAGGTTTGACTAAATTCTTGGCAGAAGTTTCGGCCATCATAAATGACAGATCATTGACTGCACTCTCCAGCGACGCTGAAGATCCAACCATTCTCACTCCCGCCATGTTACTTACTCAGAAAACCAACACTCCCAGTGCTCCACCGGGAGAATTCAGCAACAAGGACCTCAATGTCAATGGAGACAAGTTCAAAGTCTCTCCAATACTTTCTGGGACAGATGGAAAAAACAATATCTCTCTACCTTACAGCCTAGGAAGAAGTGGCAGATCGACAAGCCGAACATCAAACCAGGTGATATTGTGCTCATGAAGGACAGCCAGTCACACCGAAATGAGTGGCCACTAGGCCTCATCACCAAGGTATTTCCAAGCAAGGATGAGAAGGTGCGCAAGGTCGAGGTCAAAGTGTGGAAGGCTGGGGAGAGTAAATTATTCCTCAGACCGGTTGCGGAGCTAGTTTTACTGCTTTTGCCAAAAGAGCTTGTATGAGGCATCAGTTGATGTCAAGCAGGGAGTGTTCTGCCCTCTGAGTATAGGGCAATATGTTTATATTCATGTGGTAGTTTGCTGGTTATAGCACCATCTAGTGGTGGCTGAATTTATAGTCTGAGTCTTTAACAGCACATAGAGTGTTGCATTATGGGATTGAAGCAAGGTATGCTGGGGAGAAGAAACTCCATTTTCTTTTGTGTATTCCCTGAGACACACACATTTATGTGCCCTCCTGTAACCTCTCCAACTTGAGTTCTGCTATCTTGGTAAAGCATATCTGGTAAGACTAATATCTCTGTTCTTGCAATACAGTATTGTACAGAAATGTGATTAACTGTACAGCAGCCAGTGCAAAGGAGATGTGTTATTAGAATCCAGTGTATTTACATGTAAAGATTTCATCACACTGTGTACCTTCCTGTAACTATGTTAGCTGTGTGATCATCTGCCCAATACATATCTATGTCGTTTGTATTTTTATAGTTTTACTGCATGTTCTATACTGTCCACCAATAAACAAGTTAGACTACAGAGAACAGTCTGCTTATTTGGAAGACAGAAAGGTGGTTTATGCTGTTTGCTAGATTGCACACTGTGTCAACGTGTATGAAGGCAGAACACATATGTGGCCAATTAGTTCTTTAATGCAAGCATCATAGAAGGCATGTTCTAATTTTCAAGAGCAAATTGTACATTCCATCCAGAACAGTTTCACTTTGAAGGACTTTGTGGCTCATATCAGTCCACAAGGTGACACTAGTCTCATACTTCAAAAGTTTGGTGGTAAATAGTGTTGAGCATTCCGATACCGCAAGTATCGGGTATCGGCCGATATTCGCGTTATCGGAATTCCGATACTTAATTCCGATACTTTTTCCATATCGTATACCGGAATCGGAAGTTCCCATAATTCTTTGAGAGGCAATGTGATTTTAGTCAGCCAATGAGGAATCCTACGAAGTGTGGGCACATCCTGTAATGCTGCGGTCATCTTAACTAATGGCATGGCTGTGATTGGCTGCTGAAATGATGTCAGAATGCACTATAAAAGGCGCCGCCGCCATTTTAGCGTCACTGTGCTGTGAACTCAGTAAGGGACAGAACGCTACTCTGCTAACTCTGAGGGACAGTTAGATATTGCGATTTTGTGTACTACTGTGCTTGAGGCAGGCTAGTTTACCAACCGCTGTGTAAAGCTTCATTTTGCCAGTGTTGTTTTAACAGCTCTGTGCAAGGTGTGTGTGTGACAGTGCAGGTGACGCTGCAGTTTGCTCTGCATCCACCGCTGTTTGTAGGCATCTGCACGTGTCACTTTTTTTTTTTTTTTTTTTATTTTATTTAGTGGAATTGGTGCAGCTCCATTATATTAGAAAAAAATCTAATCTATTAGTGTGACGCGCTTCCATCCGTATACAATACATTGGTTGCAAACACTATAGAACTACACAAAGGAGCTTTTCACAGATAGTGAATAGTTGTGTTTCAGTGTTCACTGCAGTCTGTGAGGTTTTGATTTTTTGAGTGCAGATCACGCTCCAGTTAGTTCTTCAACCACTGCCGGTTGTAGTCTGCTGAGCGTGTGTCACTGCCTCATCCTTCACATTTTTCTCTAATTGGTGCTGCTCCATTTTAGTGGAAAAAAATCTAATCTATTAGTGTGACGCGCTTCCATCCGTATACAATACATTGGTTGCAAACACTATAGAACTACACAAAGGAGCTTTTCACAGATAGTGAATAGTTGTGTTTCAGTGTTCACTGCAGTCTGTGAGGTTTTGATTTTTTGAGTGCAGATCACGCTCCAGTTAGTTCTTCAACCACTGCCGGTTGTAGTCTGCTGAGCGTGTGTCACTGCCTCATCCTTCACATTTTTCTCTAATTGGTGCTGCTCCATTTTAGTGGAAAAAAATCTAATCTATTAGTGTGACGCGCTTCCATCCGTATACAATACATTGGTTGCAAACACTATAGAACTACACAAAGGAGCTTTTCACAGATAGTGAATAGTTGTGTTTCAGTGTTCACTGCAGTCTGTGAGGTTTTGATTTTTTGAGTGCAGATCACGCTCCAGTTAGTTCTTCAACCACTGCCGGTTGTAGTCTGCTGAGCGTGTGTCACTGCCTCATCCTTCACATTTTTCTCTAATTGGTGCTGCTCCATTTTAGTGGAAAAAAATCTAATCTATTAGTGTGACGCGCTTCCATCCGTATACAATACATTGGTTGCAAACACTATAGAACTACACAAAGGAGCTTTTCACAGATAGTGAATAGTTGTGTTTCAGTGTTCACTGCAGTCTGTGAGGTTTTGATTTTTTGAGTGCAGATCACGCTCCAGTTAGTTCTTCAACCACTGCCGGTTGTAGTCTGCTGAGCGTGTGTCACTGCCTCATCCTTCACATTTTTCTCTAATTGGTGCTGCTCCATTTTAGTGGAAAAAAATCTAATCTATTAGTGTGACGCGCTTCCATCCGTATACAATACATTGGTTGCAAACACTATAGAACTACACAAAGGAGCTTTTCACAGATAGTGAATAGTTGTGTTTCAGTGTTCACTGTAGTCTGTGAGCTTTTCATTTTGTGAGTGCAGATTACGCTCCAGTTTGTACTTCAACCACTGCCGGTTGTAGTCTGCTGAGCGTGTGTCACTGCCTCATCCTTCACATTTTTCTCTAATTGGTGCTGCTCCATTTTAGTGGAAAAAAATCTAATCTATTAGTGTGACGCGCTTCCATCCGTATACAATACATTGGTTGCAAACACTATAGAACTACACAAAGGAGCTTTTCACAGATAGTGAATAGTTGTGTTTCAGTGTTCACTGTAGTCTGTGAGCTTTTCATTTTGTTAGTGCAGATTACGCTCCAGTTTGTACTTCAACCACTGCCGGTTGTAGTCTGCTGAGCGTGTGTCACTGCCTCATCCTTCACATTTTTCTCTAATTGGTGCTGCTCCATTTTAGTGGAAAAAAATCTAATCTATTAGTGTGACGCGCTTCCATCCGTATACAATACATTGGTTGCAAACACTATAGAACTACACAAAGGAGCTTTTCACAGATAGTGAATAGTTGTCTGCAGGGTTCACTGTAGTCTGTGAGGAATAACCACACTTAGGCCTTAACTTTTCTGACTTTCTTTATCAATCTACCAAGATGAAGAAGTCAGTGAGTAAGGCACGTGGTCGTGGTCGAGGCCGTGGATTTGCAGCAGGGAGAGGACGTGGGGATTCTGTGGCTGCTGCCGCACCCAGTGACACAGCATCCACCAGTTTTCCCCGTGAGCGTTCCTTTATGCGCACTTTTGTAGGAGCTCAGCGTACCCCCCTGCTGCGTGAAGAACAAATTGAAGCCGTTGTTGGTTGGATGGCAGCCAATGCATCGACTTCAATACCTTCCACCTCCTCTCAGGACCACAGCACTGTTGAACAACCATCAGTCTCTTCACCGCCTGCCAAATTGCCCAGGCAGTCAGAGAGCTCTGTACAGGAGCCAGCTGAGTCTCTGCTTCTGTTCTCAGAATCTGTTGGCTTGGAAACAGGGGCCCAGCCAAGCAGCATTCTGGAATGTGAAGAAGAGGCAGTATGCAGTGATGCGCAACAGCTGTGTCTCTCTGAATCTGAAGAGGCGGGTGAGCCAGTGCCGATGGTCAGCACACCGCAGAACGCATCTGATGATGATGAGACTCAGTTGCCAGTTTCTGTTGAGCATGGTGCTGGCCAGACCACCCAACAACAGCAGGTGTTGGAAGAGGGTAGTGGTGGAGATGATGAGGTCCAAGACCCAACATGGCGTGAGGAACAGGAAGGTGGTGGGAGCAGCTCTGAGGAAGAGATTGCACCAACGGTCCAAACAGTAGGGAGAGGTAGGCTGCAGACTCGCTTGCCTGTAGCCTCCAGTTTGGCACCCGTTCGGAGCAGTTCTCTTACAACAGCCAAACCGGGCGCTCCCAGGACTTGCTCTGCGTGGTCCTTTTTTGATACAGTTGCAGATGATATTTGCTATGTCAAATGCAAGCTGTGTAATCAAAAAATTAAAAGAGGTAAAAGTGTCAGTAACCTTAATACAACAAATATGTGGAAACATGTGCGGTCAAAGCACTTTGTTGAGTTACAAAGACACACTGGAGATGTAGGCCAACCTACAGCAGCACCTACATCTTCAGCTCCTGTTGGAGCCTCTTCCTCCAGTTCACACACAGCTGGTAAGGCTTCCTCAAAGGATCGCCATGGAAGAACCTCTGTCACTGTTGTCCAGAGACACAGTGTTATTCCACCCACAGGTGCAAGTTCCCTGTCATCCTCACACACCCAGGCCACAAAACAGCCATCGGTAGCACAGGCATGGGATAAAAGACGGCCATACTCGGCAAACCATCCACGAGCACAGGCTCTGAATGCTGTCATTGCAAAACTCCTGTCCCTTGAAATGCTGTCATTCAGGCTGGTGGAGACTGACAGTTTCCGTGAATTAATGGCATTGGCAGTCCCACAATACAATGTGCCCAGCCGATTTTATTTCAGCAGGCAAGCCGTCCCTGGTCTGCAAAAGCATGTTGAGGCAAAAATTAAACATGCGCTACTAAACGCCGTCAGTAGCAAGGTCCACCTGACCACCGATGCGTGGACCAGTACCCATGGCCAGGGACGATACCTTTCACTCACTGCCCATTGGGTGAATGTTGTGGAGCCGGGTACAGATCTTGCGAGTGGCGCTGTACGTGTTCTGCCAACTCCAAGGATTGCCGGAATCAAGTCTGTCCACATTGACTCCTCCTCCTACTCCAGTTCCTCAGAATCATCGCTGCAGGAGCCGTCACGGTCTACCTCCACATGGACCCGTGGACGCTTACCTGATGCGACCGATATGAGCACAGCCGTGGCCAAACGGCAACAGGCCGTTCTGAAATTAATTCCCATGGGGAATCGAAGCCACACAGCGCAGGAGGTCTGGAATGCAATCAAGCAGGAGAGCGACGTGTGGTTTTTGCCAGCGAATCTCCAGCCAGGTTTGGTAGTGTGTGACAATGGCCGAAATCTGGTGGCAGCTCTGGGCCTTGGCAACCTCACTCACATACCATGTCTGGCACATGTGCTCAACTTGGTCGTGCAGAGTTTTTTGAGGGACTATCCGGATCTTGATGCACTGCTGCACAAGGTCCGCCTAGAGTGCGCTCACTTGCGACGTTCCAGCATGGCCAGATCGCGCATTGCAGCTCTGCAACGCAGATTGCGCCTTCCTGAACATCGCATCATATGTGACGTATCCACCAGGTGGAATTCAACGTTACATATGTTGGAGCGGTTGTGTGAGCAGCAGCCAGCAGTTATGGAGTATCAGCTGCATCAGGCGCAATCAACACGCAATTTGCGCCGTCCACACTTCACCATTAATGAGTGGGCCACTATGAAGGACATGTGCCACGTTTTGCGTGCGTTTGATTAGTCAACGCGGATGGCGAGTGCAGATGATGCACTAGTCAGCCTGACTGTCCCCCTTATCTGCCTGCTTCAAAAAACACTGCAAGCAATAAGGGATGAGGTTTTGGAAGAGGTGGAGGATGAGGAGTCACAAATTCCATCACCTTCTGGAAAGTCAGCGCAACGTGGTTCCTCACAAAGGGCTGGGCAGGGCTCACTTTGTGAGGAGGATGAGGAGGAGGAGTCAATGGAGGAGGAAGACATCGCTCCAGAGGGAGGTACACAACGCTCTAGTCAGTATGTAGAGCGAGGGTGGGGTGATGCAGAGCAGGCAGAGATAACGCCTCTTGCAGAGGACAGCGTTTCTTTGCCAGTTGGGAGTCTGCAGCACATGGTTGATTTCATGCTGCAGTGCCTAAGAAACGACCGCCGCATCGCCCACATTCTCACGACGTCTGATTATTGGGTGTACACCCTCCTAGACCCTCGCTACCGGGACAACGTCAAAAGCCTCATCACACCGTTGAACCGGGAGCGTAAAATGCGGGAGTACCAAGACACACTGGTGCAATCCCTAATGTTCTACCTTACTGCCGAGAGCACTGCTGCTGCTACTGCTTTACAAAGCAGCTCTGTGCGTCGAGGCAGTGTAGAGAGCTCTGCAACAAGAGGGAGCACACGCAGTGCCTCTGCACAGGGAAAGACCAGTATGTTCAAAATGTGGCAAAGTTTTGTCGCAGCGCCACAAATGTCTACACCATCCGAGAGGGCTCCAGTCAGCGGGAGGCAACGTATCCGTCAGATGGTGACAGACTACTTGGCTTTGCCTCTCAGTGTACTCCCAGATGGCTCTTCCCCATTCAAGTTTTGGGTCTCTAAGCTGGATACATGGCCAGAGCTTAGCCAGTATGCATTGGAGGTGCTGGCTTGCCCTGCTGCCAGTGTATTATCGGAGCGCGTCTTTAGTGCTGCAGGTGGTGTACTAACAGACCGTCGCATGCGACTATCCTCCGATAATGTAGACCGGCTTACTTTTCTGAAAATGAACAAGGCATGGATCTCGCCAGAATTTGTCTGTCCGTTTTCAGATTAAATAACTGGTTCGCAACGTTATCCATGTCTCCTGTTATGTTCATCTTTCTACCACCTGAACTCTACTCCCTGGGCTCCAACACTGCCAGTTGCTGCTCAGAAGTGTCGTGTCCACAGAACAAAACACAAGCTCTACTGTTAGTGGGGTTCAGTAACGCCAGCTGTTCCCCTGCTGTGTCAACGGCAAGAAGTGTCCTGTTCCCGACACATGGACAGAAAAACACATGACCAACATGCTCCAAATAGGGAAGAGCCGTCACCCTGCTTGTTATGCTGAAAACATGAAATTGTGAAGTTTTGCAGGCCTAGAATGATAAATTTTTAAGAAAAATATGGACAAATAATAATTTGTCATCACAGCGCATATCTGCACATGTCTATTAGAAATGGTAACAAAAAATAAAACATAGTCTACTCTTCACATTTTTAAATTAATGCATAAAAGTACATTTCAGACTTATGAATTAATGCTTTTAAAGGAACTTTATCTGTACCTGTAAGATAATGCACTCAATGGATGTACGAATCATTACATCCTCATCATCATCATCACGAGTTTTATTTATGACAGACATTATAAAATACACATACTGATGCCAACTGTAACTTCAAACACCATATATGAAATGGCCAGCATGTAAACATGGTAATAATGTCCAATAATAAATTATTACATCTAGAAAGTGCATCATGCATACTGACAATAGGTACTTATACCTGCAAGTGCTGTTGAAACAACCACAAGAGATATAAATTAATACTGGTATATAGGTATCACAGTGCATAGTTACTCATGGACAATGTTGATGTAATACTGTATCTCAATTAAGTCAGCGTCAACCATTAGGCTTGTTAGTCTTGTACATTGTTAAAGAGGGAACGTAATTTTTTGGTTTGTCATAGGTGTAGTATTACACATTAAATTATTACTGCTGTATTTTTTTTTGCGTCCCTAGTGCGCAATAACGCAGCCTAACCTCACATTTGATAGTCAGCTAATTGCCACACGCTACCCTACCCTACGCGTGACAGTAGGAAGGTAGTGTTGACGGATAAAGCTTTGCGCAAACAGACATTCTTTTACCCTCTTCAACACTCTACAAGCAAAAAATGCATGATTTCAGCCGCAGACTTTATTGACGTACAGTATAACATCGGCATTACCCATCAGAGGCTGTCCACTGTGTGATACAGACATAGAATATACCTTTGCTATCCGTAGCCTTTGTTTCACCTACACTTGCAGGCACACACTTAAATTGTGACAAACAATGCCTAATGTTTTTTTAAATGGTTATTTTTTATTGTACATTATTGTGTCATCAATCACATTGATGAGTCCATGCTGGACATGTCATACATGCTATAGAAAGTTACGATTTTATGAACTTAAATAATTAAATTGTCTGTGACTGTCACATAAAATTTGCGATGATGATGATGAGTGACTATTACAAAATCCATTGTCTTCACTATGTTATAGTTTAACATTGCGTTCCTTAAGCATTATTCATAAAAAAAAAAATGTACTTTTATTCTTAAATTTACAACACTATATTTTGTTACCAATTTTTTGGGTGTTGTGTTGTTCCATTTATTTTTGGCATGTGCATATATGCGTTTATATTTGTATTTTCTTTATTTTTCCTTCTTGAAATTAGAAAACATGTGTATCTTTGTACCGTGTTAGCCAGTAGATAGAAAAATATTTAGACTTCAGAGTCAGCAGTGGTTCATACCTTTTTATGGATAACTGAAAAGATGGAAACAAATTGCAAGCTTTCAAGGCTACTCACGTCTCTTCATCAGGGAAAGACTAACTAAAAAAATTAAGCATCACATATTTCTATACACAACAGGACACAGGAATATTGCAATAGGTAAGACAAGTAAGTGACGTGTATCAGAACTGTCATTATCTCACAGGGATGAACATAAATATTCAAACAGTTCCTAGATAAGGATAGAAAGTTTGATTGCCCTCTCATTGGCGTATTTTTTGGGGTTTTCATGACCCTGGAAGGGCATAGACGCAGATTCCTTAATTTATATAGAATGACATAAATCCATGTGATCTATTCATTCCATCACTAACAGTGTCAAAGGTCATGATGAGCTTATATTCTGAAACCTTTGTACGTTTCTCATATTTGAAGTTATATTTTAATAACAGTAATTCCATATCCATGATGCTATGACCGGGCATACAAAAGTCTTTTGCCACAGCTAAATTCATTAATTTATCTGTGATTGTGTGGCGCTGATAATTCATCCTTGTTCTCCTTTTTGTTGCCGGTCTCCCCTCACTTGTCCCTCCCTCACTTGTCTTAGCTATTCCTGTGTCCTGTTGTGTGTAGAAATATGTGATTCTTCATTTTTGGCTTTACTCTTAGCCTGATGAAGACACCTGAGTAGTCTCGAAAGCTTTGAATTTGTTACCATATTTTCAGTTAGCCATTAAACGTTATCAACCACAGAGGACTGTCAAGTATAAATATTTTTCTATTCTTGTAATTGAAATTTATCATTTTATTGTTGTAGTAAAACTTCATTTATTCTTGTTTGAAGTACATACATTTGCAATGGCCACGTAACAAGGCAATAACTCAATATTTTATGCCTACACCCTCCTTGACCCTGGGCTCCAACACCGCCAGTTGTTGCTTGGAAGTGCTGTTAGCACAGTCTACACTTGCTCCTGTGTTACTGGGGTTCAGTAATGTCAGCTGTTCCCCTGCTGTGTGAACGGCAAAAAGTCCTGCTGCCTCCACCCTGTTCTCTTCTCATCCCTGGGTTACAACACCGCCAGTTGTTTCTCGGAAGTGCTGTTAGCACAGTCTACACTTGCTCCTGTGTTACTGGGGTTCAGTAATGTCAGCTGTTCCCCTGCTGTGTGAACGGCAAAAGTCCTGCTGCCTCCACCTGTTCTCTTCTCATCCCTGGGTTACAACACCGCCAGTTGTTTCTCGGAAGTGCTGTTAGCACAGTTAACACTTGCTCCTGTGTTACTGGGGTTCAGTAATGTCAGCTGTTCCCCTGCTGTGTGAACGGCAAATATGTCCTGCTGCCTCCACCTGTTCTCTTCTCATCCCTGGGTTACAACACCGCCAGTTGTTTCTCGGAAGTGCTGTTAGCACAGTTAACACTTGCTCCCGTGTTACTGGGGTTCAGTAATGTCAGCTGTTCCCCTGCTGTGTGAACGGCAAAAGTCCTGCTGCCTCCACCATGTTCTGTTCTCATCCCTGGGTTACAACACCGCCAGTTGTTTCTCGGAAGTGCTGTTAGCACAGTTAACACTTGCTCCGTGTTACTGGGGTTCAGTAATGTCAGCTGTTCCCCTGCTGTGTGAACGGCAAATAGTCCTGCTGCCTCCACCTGTTCTTTCTCATCCCTGGGTTACAACACCGCCAGTTGTTTCTCGGAAGTGCTGTTAGCACAGTTAACACTTGCTCCGTGTTACTGGGGTTCAGTAATGTCAGCTGTTCCCTGCTGTGTGAACGGCAAATAGTCCTGCTGCCTCCACCCTGTTCTCTTCTCATCCCTGGGTTACAACACCGCCAGTTGTTTCTCGGAAGTGCTGTTAGCACAGTTAACACTTGCTCCCGTGTTACTGGGGTTCAGTAATGTCAGCTGTTCCCCTGCTGTGTGAACGGCAAAAAGTCCTGCTGCCTCCACCATGTTCTGTTCTCATCCCTGGGTTACAACACCGCCAGTTGTTTCTCGGAAGTGCTGTTAGCACAGTCTAACACTTGCTCCTGTGTTACTGGGGTTCAGTAATGTCAGCTGTTCCCCTGCTGTGTGAACGGCAAAAAGTCCTGCTGCCTCCACCATGTTCTCTTCTCATCCCTGGGTTACAACACCGCCAGTTGTTTCTCGGAAGTGCTGTTAGCACAGTCTACACTTGCTCCTGTGTTACTGGGGTTCAGTAATGTCAGCTGTTTCCCTGCTGTGTGAACGGCAAAAGTCCTGCTGCCTCCCCCCTGTTCTCTTCTCATCCCTGGGTTACAACACCGCCAGTTGTTTCTCGGAAGTGCTGTTAGCACAGTCTACACTTGCTCCTGTGTTACTGGGGTTCAGTAATGTCAGCTGTTCCCCTGCTGTGTGAACGGCAAAAGTCCTGCTGCCTCCACCTGTTCTCTCTCATCCCTGGGTTACAACACCGCCAGTTGTTTCTCGGAAGTGCTGTTAGCACAGTCTACACTTGCTCCTGTGTTACTGGGGTTCAGTAATGTCAGCTGTTCCCCTGCTGTGTGAACGGCAAAAGTCCTGCTGCCTCCACCATGTTCTCTTCTCATCCCTGGGTTACAACACCGCCAGTTGTTTCTCGGAAGTGCTGTTAGCACAGTCTACACTTGCTCCTGTGTTACTGGGGTTCAGTAATGTCAGCTGTTCCCCTGCTGTGTGAACGGCAAAAAGTCCTGCTGCCTCCACCCTGTTCTCTTCTCATCCCTGGGTTACAACACCGCCAGTTGTTTCTCGGAAGTGCTGTTAGCACAGTTACACTTGCTCCGTGTTACTGGGGTTCAGTAATGTCAGCTGTTCCCCTGCTGTGTGAACGGCAAAAAGTCCTGCTGCCTCCACCATGTTCTCTTCTCATCCCTGGGTTACAACACCGCCAGTTGTTTCTCGGAAGTGCTGTTAGCACAGTTACACTTGCTCCTGTGTTACTGGGGTTCAGTAATGTCAGCTGTTCCCCTGCTGTGTGAACGGCAAAAGTCCTGCTGCCTCACCCTGTTCTCTTCTCATCCCTGGGTTACAACACCGCCAGTTGTTTCTCGGAAGTGCTGTTAGCACAGTTAACACTTGCTCCTGTGTTACTGGGGTTCAGTAATGTCAGCTGTTCCCCTGCTGTGTGAACGGCAAAAAGTCCTGCTGCCTCCACCATGTTCTCTTCTCATCCCTGGGTTACAACACCGCCAGTTGTTTCTCGGAAGTGCTGTTAGCACAGTCTACACTTGCTCCTGTGTTACTGGGGTTCAGTAATGTCAGCTGTTCCCCTGCTGTGTGAACGGCAAAAGTCCTGCTGCCTCCACCCTGTTCTCTTCTCATCCCTGGGTTACAACACCGCCAGTTGTTTCTCGGAAGTGCTGTTAGCACAGTTAACACTTGCTCCGTGTTACTGGGGTTCAGTAATGTCAGCTGTTCCCCTGCTGTGTGAACGGCAAAAAGTCCTGCTGCCTCCACCTGTTCTCTTCTCATCCCTGGGTTACAACACCGCCAGTTGTTTCTCGGAAGTGCTGTTAGCACAGTCTACACTTGCTCCTGTGTTACTGGGGTTCAGTAATGTCAGCTGTTCCCCTGCTGTGTGAACGGCAAAAAGTCCTGCTGCCTCCACCTGTTCTCTTCTCATCCCTGGGTTACAACACCGCCAGTTGTTTCTCGGAAGTGCTGTTAGCACAGTCTACACTTGCTCCTGTGTTACTGGGGTTCAGTAATGTCAGCTGTTCCCCTGCTGTGTGAACGGCAAAAAGTCCTGCTGCCTCCACCCTGTTCTCTTCTCATCCCTGGGTTACAACACCGCCAGTTGTTTCTCGGAAGTGCTGTTAGCACAGTCTAACACTTGCTCCGTGTTACTGGGGTTCAGTAATGTCAGCTGTTCCCCTGCTGTGTGAACGGCAAAAAGTCCTGCTGCCTCCACCCTGTTCTCTTCTCATCCCTGGGTTTACAACACCGCCAGTTGTTTCTCGGAAGTGCTGTTAGCACAGTCTACACTTGCTCCTGTGTTACTGGGGTTCAGTAATGTCAGCTGTTCCCCTGCTGTGTGAACGGCAAAAGTCCTGCTGCCTCCACCATGTTCTCTTCTCATCCCTGGGTTACAACACCGCCAGTTGTTTCTCGGAAGTGCTGTTAGCACAGTCTACACTTGCTCCTGTGTTACTGGGGTTCAGTAATGTCAGCTGTTCCCCTGCTGTGTGAACGGCAAAAAGTCCTGCTGCCTCCACCCTGTTCTCTTCTCATCCCTGGGTTACACACCGCCAGTTGTTTCTCGGAAGTGCTGTTAGCACAGTTACACTTGCTCCCTGTGTTACTGGGGTTCAGTAATGTCAGCTGTTCCCCTGCTGTGTGAACGGCAAAAAGTCCTGCTGCCTCCACCCTGTTCTCTTCTCATCCCTGGGTTACAACACCGCCAGTTGTTTCTCGGAAGTGCTGTTAGCACAGTTACACTTGCTCCTGTGTTACTGGGGTTCAGTAATGTCAGCTGTTCCCCTGCTGTGTGAACGGCAAAAAGTCCTGCTGCCTCCACCTGTTCTTTCTCATCCCTGGGTTACAACACCGCCAGTTGTTTCTCGGAAGTGCTGTTAGCACAGTCTACACTTGCTCCTGTGTTACTGGGGTTCAGTAATGTCAGCTGTTCCCCTGCTGTGTGAACGGCAAAAAGTCCTGCTGCCTCCACCATGTTCTCTTCTCATCCCTGGGTTACAACACCGCCAGTTGTTTCTCGGAAGTGCTGTTAGCACAGTCTACACTTGCTCCTGTGTTACTGGGGTTCAGTAATGTCAGCTGTTCCCCTGCTGTGTGAACGGCAAAAGTCCTGCTGCCTCACCCTGTTCTCTTCTCATCCCTGGGTTACAACACCGCCAGTTGTTTCTCGGAAGTGCTGTTAGCACAGTTAACACTTGCTCCTGTGTTACTGGGGTTCAGTAATGTCAGCTGTTCCCTGCTGTGTGAACGGCAAAAAGTCCTGCTGCCTCCACCCTGTTCTCTTCTCATCCCTGGGTTACAACACCGCCAGTTGTTTCTCGGAAGTGCTGTTAGCACAGTTACACATTGCTCCTGTGTTACTGGGGTTCAGTAATGTCAGCTGTTCCCCTGCTGTGTGAACGGCAAAAAGTCCTGCTGCCTCCACCTGTTCTCTTCTCATCCCTGGGTTACAACACCGCCAGTTGTTTCTCGGAAGTGCTGTTAGCACAGTCTACACTTGCTCCTGTGTTACTGGGGTTCAGTAATGTCAGCTGTTCCCCTGCTGTGTGAACGGCAAAAAGTCCTGCTGCCTCCACCTGTTCTCTTCTCATCCCTGGGTTACAACACCGCCAGTTGTTTCTCGGAAGTGCTGTTAGCACAGTTACACTTGCTCCTGTGTTACTGGGGTTCAGTAATGTCAGCTGTTCCCCTGCTGTGTGAACGGCAAAAAGTCCTGCTGCCTCCACCCTGTTCTCTTCTCATCCCTGGGTTACAACACCGCCAGTTGTTTCTCGGAAGTGCTGTTAGCACAGTCTACACTTGCTCCTGTGTTACTGGGGTTCAGTAATGTCAGCTGTTCCCCTGCTGTGTGAACGGCAAAAAGTCTGCTGCCTCCACCCTGTTCTCTTCTCATCCCTGGGTTACAACACCGCCAGTTGTTTCTCGGAAGTGCTGTTAGCACAGTCTACACTTGCTCCTGTGTTACTGGGGTTCAGTAATGTCAGCTGTTCCCCTGCTGTGTGAACGGCAAAAAGTCCTGCTGCCTCCACCCTGTTCTCTTCTCATCCCTGGGTTACAACACCGCCAGTTGTTTCTCGGAAGTGCTGTTAGCACAGTCTACACTTGCTCCTGTGTTACTGGGGTTCAGTAATGTCAGCTGTTCCCCTGCTGTGTGAACGGCAAAAAGTCCTGCTGCCTCCACCTGTTCTCTTCTCATCCCTGGGTTACAACACCGCCAGTTGTTTCTCGGAAGTGCTGTTAGCACAGTCTAACACTTGCTCCTGTGTTACTGGGGTTCAGTAATGTCAGCTGTTCCCCTGCTGTGTGAACGGCAAAAAGTCCTGCTGCCTCCACCTGTTCTCTTCTCATCCTGGGTTACAACACCGCCAGTTGTTTCTCGGAAGTGCTGTTAGCACAGTCTACACTTGCTCCTGTGTTACTGGGTTCAGTAATGTCAGCTGTTCCCTGCTGTGTGAACGGCAAAAAGTCCTGCTGCCTCCACCATGTTCTCTTCTCATCCCTGGGTTACAACACCGCCAGTTGTTTCTCGGAAGTGCTGTTAGCACAGTTACACTTGCTCCTGTGTTACTGGGGTTCAGTAATGTCAGCTGTTCCCCTGCTGTGTGAACGGCAAAAAGTCCTGCTGCCTCCACCTGTTCTCTTCTCATCCCTGGGTTACAACACCGCCAGTTGTTTCTCGGAAGTGCTGTTAGCACAGTTACACTTGCTCCTGTGTTACTGGGGTTCAGTAATGTCAGCTGTTCCCTGCTGTGTGAACGGCAAAAAGTCCTGCTGCCTCCACCTGTTCTCTTCTCATCCCTGGGTTACAACACCGCCAGTTGTTTCTCGGAAGTGCTGTTAGCACAGTCTACACTTGCTCCTGTGTTACTGGGGTTCAGTAATGTCAGCTGTTCCCCTGCTGTGTGAACGGCAAAAAGTCCTGCTGCCTCCACCTGTTCTCTTCTCATCCCTGGGTTACAACACCGCCAGTTGTTTCTCGGAAGTGCTGTTAGCACAGTCTAACTTGCTCCTGTGTTACTGGGGTTCAGTAATGTCAGCTGTTCCCCTGCTGTGTGAACGGCAAAAAGTCCTGCTGCCTCCACCATGTTCTCTTCTCATCCCTGGGTTACAACACCGCCAGTTGTTTCTCGGAAGTGCTGTTAGCACAGTCTACACTTGCTCCTGTGTTACTGGGGTTCAGTAATGTCAGCTGTTCCCCTGCTGTGTGAACGGCAAAAAGTCCTGCTGCCTCCACCATGTTCTCTTCTCATCCCTGGGTTACAACACCGCCAGTTGTTTCTCGGAAGTGCTGTTAGCACAGTCTACACTTGCTCCTGTGTTACTGGGGTTCAGTAATGTCAGCTGTTCCCCTGCTGTGTGAACGGCAAAAAGTCCTGCTGCCTCCACCATGTTCTCTTCTCATCCCTGGGTTACAACACCGCCAGTTGTTTCTCGGAAGTGCTGTTAGCACAGTCTACACTTGCTCCTGTGTTACTGGGGTTCAGTAATGTCAGCTGTTCCCCTGCTGTGTGAACGGCAAAAGTCCTGCTGCCTCCACCATGTTCTCTCTCATCCCTGGGTTACAACACCGCCAGTTGTTTCTCGGAAGTGCTGTTAGCACAGTCTACACTTGCTCCTGTGTTACTGGGGTTCAGTAATGTCAGCTGTTCCCCTGCTGTGTGAACGGCAAAAAGTCCTGCTGCCTCCACCATGTTCTCTTCTCATCCCTGGGTTACAACACCGCCAGTTGTTTCTCGGAAGTGCTGTTAGCACAGTCTACACTTGCTCCTGTGTTACTGGGGTTCAGTAATGTCAGCTGTTCCCCTGCTGTGTGAACGGCAAAAGTCCTGCTGCCTCCACCTGTTCTCTTCTCATCCCTGGGTTTACAACACCGCCAGTTGTTTCTCGGAAGTGCTGTTAGCACAGTCTACACTTGCTCCTGTGTTACTGGGGTTCAGTAATGTCAGCTGTTCCCCTGCTGTGTGAACGGCAAAAAGTCCTGCTGCCTCCACCATGTTCTCTTCTCATCCCTGGGTTACAACACCGCCAGTTGTTTCTCGGAAGTGCTGTTAGCACAGTCTACACTTGCTCCTGTGTTACTGGGGTTCAGTAATGTCAGCTGTTCCCCTGCTGTGTGAACAGCAAACAGTCCTGCTGCCTCAACTTTAATTTCCATGGTACCTTCTGCTACCCATCCGGGTTCCAGTACCGTCAGCTGGTTCTCCGCAGTGCCTTTGGCGTAGTGCCTCCATGTCGGTATCCGAGTTCCAGCAACGTCTGCTGGTCCTTGGTAGTGCTTTGGAGCACAGGTACCTCCTGCTTAGTAACCGTGTCCCAGTAACGTCAGCTGGTCCTCGGTTGTGCCATTGGCTCTTTTCCTTCTGCTGACCTCCGGTTCCAGCACAGTCAGCTGGTCCTCGTTACTTTCATTGGCTCTTGTACCTTCTGCTACTCATCCGGTTCCAGTACCGTCAGCTGGTTCTCCGCAGTGCCTTTGGCCTAGGTGCCTCCATGTCGGTATCCGAGTTCCAGCAACGTCTGCTGGTCCTTGGTAGTGCTTTGGAGCACAGGTACCTCCTGCTTAGTAACCGTGTCCCAGTAACGTCAGCTGGTCCTCGGTTGTGCCATTGGCTCTTTTCCTTCTGCTGACCCCCCGGGTTCCAGCACAGTCAGCTGGTCCTCGTTACTTTCATTGGCTCTTGTACCTTCTGCTACTCATCCGGGTTCCAGTACCGTCAGCTGGTTCTCCGCAGTGCCTTTGGCGTAGGTGCCTCCATGTCGGTATCCGAGTTCCAGCAACGTCTGCTGGTCCTTGGTAGTGCTTTGGAGCACAGGTACCTCCTGCTTAGTAACCGTGTCCCAGTAACGTCAGCTGGTCCTCGGTTGTGCCATTGGCTCTTTTCCTTCTGCTGACCCTCCGGGTTCCAGCACAGTCAGCTGGTCCTCGTTACTTTCATTGGCTCTTGTACCTTCTGCTACTCATCCGGGTTCCAGTACCGTCAGCTGGTTCTCCGCAGTGCCTTTGGCCTAGGTGCCTCCATGTCGGTATCCGAGTTCCAGCAACGTCTGCTGGTCCTTGGTAGTGCTTTGGAGCACAGGTACCTCCTGCTTAGTAACCGTGTCCCAGTAACGTCAGCTGGTCCTCGGTTGTGCCATTGGCTCTTTTCCTTCTGCTGACCCTCCGGGTTCCAGCACAGTCAGCTGGTCCTCGTTACTTTCATTGGCTCTTGTACCTTCTGCTACTCATCCGGGTTCCAGTACCGTCAGCTGGTTCTCCGCAGTGCCTTTGGCGTAGGTGCCTCCATGTCGGTATCCGAGTTCCAGCAACGTCTGCTGGTCCTTGGTAGTGCTTTGGAGCACAGGTACCTCCTGCTTAGTAACCATGTCCCAGTAACGTCAGCTGGTCCTCGGTTGTGCCATTGGCTCTTTTCCTTCTGCTGACCCTCCGGGTTCCAGCACAGTCAGCTGGTCCTCGTTACTTCCATTGGCTTTTGTACCATCACCAACAGGACAAAGAAGGTTAAGACAAACTACAAGATACAGAACAAGAGACAGAAGAACAATAAGCAGAAGATCAAAAAGCAGAAGAACATTAAGTATAAGACCAAAATGAAGAGCAAAATATATGCTCTAAATTCTAAGCAGAAGAAGACTAAGCAGTGTATGGGGGTGAGTCCGTTCCTCCTCGTGGTGCCCCTGGAAAATGCCTGATGCTGCTGCAGGCTAAACTGAACGCGGACAAATACTGTTGTAATTAAAATCTTTCGTGACAGCAAGAACGGAAGGATGAAAATTCAGAGTTTTACAGATTACAAGTACAGGAATGTCTGTCACAAATAAGAATATGATGAAAAGGATGAATAGGAAGAAGATGAAGAAGTAGAATATGAAGAATAATAACTGTTTAATAAGAACAATATAAGTAATGTTAACAAAAAGATGAATAGCAAGAAGTTTTAGAAGATTAATAAGGTGAAGATGAAGAATAATTTGATGAGAAAGATGATGCTGCTGAAAATTATGAAGGAGAAAGTGTGTGAAAAGTTAAAAAGGTGAAGAAGACCATGGAAGTTGTGAAACAGACATATTTGACAAAATAGAAAAAAGGTTAACAACATTGTCAATTTGTTCGTCAATCCGAACGTATTTCCTAAAAAAAAATAAATAATGCTATTCCATTGGATTGGGTCAAACATCTATGCCTTTAATGTCTCCTCAACCTCCCCCAATACATTCTACATTACTCTTTCTTGTTTTCCTTCATGTACAATTAACCAACAAGGCAAGAATGGGTTTTTTTTAATTTCGATATTTTGTTCCCATAGACTTACATGGGACTTCCGGTATCGGTATCGGGTATCGCCGATATTTTAGTGATATCGGCGATACCATTACGATTCCGATACTTTAGGATATCGGAAAGTATCGCTCAACTCTAGTGGTAAATCATTTCCCCACAGATAGGTTATGTATGTTCTGACTTCTGTAATATCATTTTGGTGATATTTATTCATACCTATTTGCTTCACAATATATTCATCTTCTTCTTCAAGGCTTCGGAATATAATGTTGTAAAAGTGCAATCAAGTTGGTAAAGTGTGTGTTAACTGAAATGTGAAAACAATTGTCATCTTTACTATTTCTTCATTGCGTGTGTAGCTAGCCACCTCATTGGTCTAGCTACAAGTTTGACATTGTTTGTGCACAGCTGAACAGATTTGCGGGAAAAATATATTTTTATTCAATAACATGTTGGATGGATTGTCTAGTGGAAACACCCATATGGTAGAAGTCATATCTACGAACACCACGCTCTACAATTGACGAATCTTTAAATACAGCCGAAATGTCAAAATCTCTAGCTTCTGTTATAGAGACTGCAGGGGCTCCTTTTTTACGTCCTCGTCCAACAAGTTCCAAATTAGTAGGTGATTGATTGTCAGAATCAGGCCCAGGAACACAAGGATTCAGTAGTTGCGAGTCCTGGTCCCGTGCTCTTCCACGTGCTCTTTCTCTGGCTCTTTCAGTCCTGATTAGAGATGAGCGATACTTTCCGATACCAATAAGTATCGGATCGGAATTGGTATCGCCGATACCCAAAAAGTATCGGCGATACCCGATACCGATACCGGAAATCCAATGTAAGTCTATGGGAACAAAATATCGGAATTAAAAAAAACCCATTCTTGCCTTGTTGGTTAATTGTACATGAAGGAAAACAACAAAGAGTAATGTAGAATGTAATGGGGGAGGTTGAGGAGACATTAAAGGCATAGATGTTTAACCCAATCAAATGGAATAGCATAAATATTTTTTTTTTTAAAGATGTTCGGATTGACGAAGAAATTGACAATGTTGTTAACCTTTTTTCTATTTTGGCAAATATGTATGTTTTACAACTTCCATGCTCTTCACCTTTTTAACTTTTGCCACACTTTCTCCTTCATAATCTTCAGCAGCATCATCTTTTTCATCCAATTATTCTTCATCTTCACCTTCTTTACCTTCTTCTTAAACTTCTTGCTATTCATCTTTTTGTTAACATTACTCATATTGTTCTTATTAAACTATTATTCTTCTTCATATTCTACTTCATCTTCATCTTCTTCATCATATTCTTATTTGTGACAGAGGTTCCTGTACTTGTAATCTGTAAAAGTATGAATTTTTCTTCCTTCCGTTCTTGCTGTCACAAAAGATTTAAATTACAACAGTATTTGTCCGTGTTCAGTTTAGCCTGCAGCAGCAGGCATTTTCCAGGGGCACCACGAGGAGGAACGGACTCACCCCCATACACTGCTTAGTCTTCTTCTGCTTATAATTTAGAGCATATATTTAGCTCTTCATTTTGGTCTTATACTTCATGTTCTTCTGCTTTTTGATCTTCTGCTTATTGTTCTTCTGTCTCTTGTTCTGTATCTTGTAGTTTGTCTTAACCTTCTTTGTCCTGTTGGTGATCTTCTTCTGGGTAATCTTTTATTTCTTCTTTGTCATGGTGTTCAGGCTGGTTGGCTTGATGCTCGTCGTCCTTGTGGTCGTCATCTTCTTCGGGGTGGTCATCAGGGTCGTCGTCTTCATTGTTGGAGATCCAGAGTGATTACCCAAAAAAAACATTTAAAAAATCTTCAATTTGTAAATGTAGCTGAAGGTACAAGAAGGCTGACTAACTTCCGCAAACCAGCTGACGTTACTGGAACCCGGACGGGTATCAGATGGTACAAGAGACAATGGAAGTAACGAGGACCAGCTGACTGTGCTGGAACCCAGAGGGGCAGCAGAAGGAAAAGAGCCAATGGCACAACCGAGGACCAGCTGACGTTACTGGGACACGGTTACTAAGCAGGAGGTACCTGTGCTCCAAAGCACTACCAAGGACCAGCAGACGTTGCTGGAACTCGGATAACGAGATGGAGGCACCTAGGCCAAAGGCACTGCGGAGAACCAGTTGACGGTACTGGAACCCGGACGGGTAGCAGAAGGTACAAGAGCCAATGCAAGTAACGAGGACCAGCTGACTGTGCTGGAACCCGGAGGGGCAGCAGAAGGAAAAGAGCCAATGGCACAACCGAGGACCAGCTGACGTTACTGGGACACGGTTACTAAGCAGGAGGTACCTGTGCTCCAAAGCACTACCAAGGACCAGCAGACGTTGCTGGAACTCGGATACCGAGATGGAGGCACCTAGGCCAAAGGCACTGCGGAGAACCAGTTGACGGTACTGGAACCCGGACGGGTAGCAGAAGGTACAAGAGCCAATGCAAGTAACGAGGACCAGCTGACTGTGCTGGAACCCAAAGGGGCAGCAGAAGCAAAAGAGCCAATGGCACAACCGAGGACCAGCTGACGTTACTGGGACACGGTTACTAAGCAGGAGGTACCTGTGCTCCAAAGCACTACCAAGGACCAGCAGACATTGCTGGAACTCGGATACCGAGATGGAGGCACCTAGGCCAAAGGCACTGTGGAGAACCAGCTGACGGTACTGGAACCCGGACGGGTACCATAAGGCACCCATGAAAATGTAAGTTGACAGGCCGCAAGCCGTCCGCAGTTACCAAATCACACAGTCCTACAGTGGGTGCTTGTCCTATTGTCACAACTGAAACAGCCTTTATTTACATATCCCACAGCACACATAGGAATGACCTAAACTGCTGGCACCATAGAGTCGGCTAACCAGAATGCAACACGACAGGACAACTTATTGGAGGCTAATTGACGTTGACACTGCCAGGAAACAGATGTCGTGCTGTAACCAGGCTGGGCAGGAGTCAGTACCCGTGCCAAGTACTTCCGAGCAACAACTGGCGGTGTTGGAGCCCAGGGATGAGAAGAGAACAGGGTGGAGGCAGCAGGACTTTTTGCCGTACACACAGCAGGGGAACAGCTGACATTACTGAACCACAGTAACACAGGGGCAAGTGTTGACTGTGCTAACAGCACTTCTAGGCAACAACTGGCGGTGTCGGAGCCCAGGGATGAGAGGAGGACAGGGTGGAGGCAGCAGGACTTTTTGACGTACACACAGCAGGGGAACAGCTGACATTACTGAACCCCAGTAACACAGGAGCAAGTGTTGACTGTGCTAACAGCACTTCCAGGCAACAACTGGCGGTGTTGGAGCCCAGGGATGAGAAGAGAACAGGGTGGAGGCAGCAGGACTTTTTGACGTACACACAGCAGGGGAACAGCTGACATTACTGAACCCCAGTAAGGCTACTTTCACACTTGCGTTTTTTTGCGCTGCGTTTCGAGCGCACATGAAGCGCATTAAAAAAATGCATGCAAATGCTTGTAAACGCTGCAATATTTAGTCGCATCAGCATGCGCATTTCGACAAAAAAACGCAGCGTTTGTCTGCGATTTCATGCGTTTTTGCATGCGTTTGCGTTTTTTTGGCGCATGCGTTTTCTATTTGTCACATTATCATCTCTGCCTCCATCATCTCTGCCTCCATCAGCTGTCTCCATCATCTCTGCCTCCATCATCTCTGCCTCCATCATCTCTGCCTCCATCATCTCTGTCTCCATCATCTCTGGCTCCATCATCTCTGGCTCCATCATCTCTGGCTCTATCATCTCTGGCTCCATCATCTCTGGCTCTATCATCTCTGGCTCCATCATCTCTGGCTCTATCATCTCTGGCTCTATCATCTAAAATCGCATGCGTGCAAAAGCGCTGACGAGCGCAAAGCCATGCGCACGCCAACGCCCCCATAGACTGCAATGTTATTTTTTGCGCATAGCATGCGAACACGTGCGCACGCGTTTTTTTAAAGCGGTTGGGCGGAAAAAAAAATGCAACATGTAGCGTCTGGCGCATATGGGCGCACACTGGGAAAATGCGCAGCGCACGACAAACGCACATGAACGCGTGAAAGCGCTAGACCCTGCGCCCGCCATGTTAAAGATAGGGGAACATTGCGCATGCATCCGATAGCGCAAGATGCGCTGCGCAAAAAAAAGCAAGTGTGAAAGTAGCCTAACACAGGATCAAGTGTTGACTGTGCTAACAGCACTTCCGAGCAACAACTGGCGGTGTTGGAGCCCAGGGTCAAGGAGGATGTTTAAATACTAGATCAAGTATTTTCCTTGTTACATGTCAATTTTAAATGTCTATACTTCAAACAAGAGAAAGATAACCTTTACTACCATAAGATGATGATTTCATTTAAAAAAATATCTAGATAAATAAAGAATTGACAAACATAAACACATACATTAACATGTTGAACAGCAATGCAAACCACAAAATAAATTAGTTAAGGAATCTGCTATACGGTTGTACATAAAAGCATAAAAGTACATATCTGAATCCATTAATGATGGATAAGTAACAGTATGTACACCATTTTTATTGTATAGACAATGAAAGTCTGACTTCAAAACATCATCAGCATTACAAGTTATCTGTGACATTAATAAAATGTTACATTTGCTGAATAATGTCACTAAACAGTTTATAAAAATTATACAATTTCCATCATGTAATACTCATAATATGTGCCAATAATCATTTTTATTAACAAACATAACCTTTAAAAAGTGCATAGTGCATAGTGAAAATTGCTATTTATGCCTGACTGTGGACTTGCAAGCATGACAACGGATAGATAAGGTATATATAGATGAGACTGCATAGCCACAGATGGTGAATGGCGATGTAATACTGTACCTCAATAAAGTGTGCGTCACTACTACATAATTTTTTTTATATAGCTTTATAAACAGGGTACGTGCATGTATGCTTTCGCCTTTGTTTGGACGCACAGACTGCCTTCCTGCTGTGACGCGTTGGGTAGTGAACAGTTGTGTGCAGTGTTCACTGTAGTCTGAGGTTTTCATTTTTGGAGTGCAGATCACGCTCCAGTTAGTTCTTCAACCACTGCTGGTTGTAGTCTGCTGAGCGTGTGTCACTGGCACATCCTTGAAATTTTCCTCTAATTGGTGCTGCTCCATTCTATTTCAAATAACTAAAATCTATTAGTGTGACGAGCTTCCATCTGTATACAATACATTGGTTGCAAACACTATAGAAGTACACAAAGGGGCCTTTCACACCTAGTGAACAGTTGTGTGCAGTGTTCACTGCAGTCTCTGCGGAATAACCACACTTAGGCCTTATAACTTTTCAGACTTTCTTTATCAATCTACCAAGATGAAGAAGGCAGGGAGTAAGGCACGTGGTCGTGGCCGTGGAGTTTCAGCAGGGAGAGGACGTGGGGATTCTGTGGCTGCTGCCGCCCCCAGTGACACAGCATCCACCAGTTTTCCCCGTGAGCGTTCCTTTATGCGCACTTTTGTAGGAGGTCGGCGTACCCCCCTGCTGCGGGAAGAACAAATTGAAGCCGTTGTTGGTTGGATGGCAGCCAATGCATCGACTTCAATTGCTTCCACCTCCTCTCAGGACCACAGCACTGTTGAGCAACCATCTGTCTCTTCACCGCCTGCCAAATTGCCCAGGCAGTCAGAGAGTTCTGTACAGGAGCCAGCTGAGTGTCTGCTTCTGTTCTCAGAATCTGTTGGCTTGCAAACAGGGGCCCAGCCAAGCAGCATTCTGGAATGTGAAGAAGAGGGAGTATGCAGTGATGCGCAACAGCTGTGTCTCTCTGAATCTGAAGAGGTGGGTGAGACAGTGCCGATGGTCAGCACACTGCAGAACGCATCTGATGATGATGAGACTAAGGTGCCAGTTTCTGTTGAGCATGGTGCTGGCCAGACCACCCAACAGCAGCAGGTGTTGGAAGAGGGTAGTGGAGATGATGAGGTCCAAGACCCAACATGGCGTGAGGAACAGGAAGGTGGTGGGAGCAGCTCAGAGGAATAATAATAATAATAATAATAATAATATTTATTTATATAGCGCCATCATATTCTGCAGCGCTTTACAGTTTAGCAGTTTCAGAACACAAGTCATAAGTAACAACGTTAACAATACAATAATTAAAGCAAAATAAGTCGCCCGTGCTCGTGACAGCTTACAATCTACAATGAGGTGGGGGAGATACAAAGTGTAGGTGTTTATATACAATGGTGCATTTACAATGATGGTCCAGCTATCTTAAGGGAGTGAGGGATGGAAATAGTGAATGGGCTAGACACACACACACACTTACACAGAATACATAGAATGACTTTGATTAGTGAATGTGATAGGCCGCTCTGAACAAATGTGTTTTGAGGGAGCGCCTGAAACCATGCAAATTGTGGATAGTCCTAATTTCTTGGGGTAGAGCATTCCAGAGGATTGGCGCAGCGCGGGAGAAGTCTTGTAGTCGGGAGTGGGAGGTACGTATTAGTGCAGAGGTTAGTCGAAAGTCGTTTGCAGAGCGCAGCAGTCGGTTAGGCCGATAGATAGAAATGAGGGAGGAGATGTAGGGGGGTGCTGCACTGTGGAGAGCTTTGTGGGTGAGAACCAGTACTTTGAATTGGATCCTATAATGAATGGGCAGCCAGTGTAAGGACTGGCGAAGAGCGGACGCGTCCGAGTACCGATTAGCCAGATGGATTACCCTGGCTGCTGCATTAAGGATGGTCTGGAGAGGGGATAGTCGAGTAATGGGGAGGCCAAGTAATAGAGCGTTGCAGTAGTCCAGGCGGGAGTGGATCAATGCTACAGTGAGGGTTTTTGTTGTTTCCATGGTGAGAAAAGGGCGGATTCTAGAGATGTTCTTTAGGTGTAGGCGGCAAGAGCGGGCAAGAGATTGTATATGGGAGGTGAAGGAGAAATTGGTGTCAAACATAACACCCAGACAGCGAGCCTGCTGCCGGGGTGTTATTATGGTGCCGCCCACAGAGAGGGATATGTCAAATTTAGGGAGGTTAGTAGACGGCGGGAGCAGAAGAAGTTCACTTTTGGAGAGGTTGAGTTTCAGATACAGAGCGGACATGATGTTGGAGACTGCGGACAGACAGTCGGTGGCGTTCTGTAGTACAGCGGGGGTGAGGTCGGGGGATGACGTGTATAGTTGTGTGTCATCAGCATAAAGATGGTACTGAAAGCAAAATCTGCTGATGGTCTTTCCAATTGTGGCTGTGTAGAGAGAGAAGAGAAGGGGGCCAAGGACTGAGCCCTGGGGTACACCGACAGTGAGAGGAAGAGAAGATGACGTGGAGCCAGAGAACAAAACACTGAAGGAGCGGTCAGAAAGATAGGAGGAGAACCAGGAGAGAACAGTGTCCTTAATACCTAGTGAGTGGAGCCTAGACAGTAGGAGACGGTGGTCAACCGTGTCAAAAGCTGCAGAAAGGTCGAGAAGAATGAGCAAAGAGTGGTCACCGTTACGTTTTGCTGTAAGAAGGTCATTGCTCACTTTGATGAGTGCAGTTTCGGTCGAATGCAGGGTGCGGAAGCCGGACTGTGAAGGGTCTAGGAGGGAGTGATTGGAGAGGTAACGGGTGAGGCGGGAGAAGACTAGGCGCTCCAAAAGTTTAGAGATGAAGGGGAGATTGGAGACCGGTCTGTAGTTGTTTGTGCAGGAAGGGTCGAGAGCGGGTTTCTTTAATAGTGGAGTAATGATGGAGTGTTTGAAGGCAGATGGGAAAATGCCAGAGGAGAGTGAGAGATTAAAGATTTTAGTTAGGTGAGTTGTGACAACTGGAGAGAGAGACTGGAGGAGATGTGAGGGAATGGGGTCGGTAGTGCATGTAGTCGGACGAGAGGAAGAGAGGAGTCTGGACTCTGGAGACTTCTTCTGTGATGGGATCAAATGTGGAAAGTTAGCCAGGGGAACAGCAGGGTGGGATGGGAGTCACAGCCCTTGGTGGTTGAGAGCAGATTTCCTGACGGATAGTATCTATTTTTTATCTAAAATGGGAGGCCAGGTCGTCAGCACAAATGTCTGTGATAGGGGCTTGTGCTTTTGGCCTGAGGAGGGAGTGAAAAGTGTCAAAAAGTTTCTTGGGGTTGTTGGCTAGTGAGGAGATTAGGGTGGTGAAGTAGGTCTGTTTGGCGAGGTGAAGGGCAGCATTATAAGTTCTTAACATGAATTTAAAGTGGATGACGTCTTGTGGTGTGCGGGTTTTTCTCCAAAGGCGTTCAGCACTCCTAGAGCATAGCTGAAGAAGTTGAGTTTGCAATGTGAGCCAGGGCTGTTTTACTGTGTGTTTGGAAGTTCTGAGGGTGAGCGGTGCTACTTGGTCAAGGGTGCTTCTAAGAGTGTCATTGTAGTGATGAACAGCCAGATCAGGACAGGAAAAAGAGGAGATTGGGGACAGTGATGAGTGTAGGGAATCTGAAAGTGTCTGAGGGTTAATGGCTTGTAGATTTCTGAATGTGTGGTAGGTAGGAGTGTGCTGGGATGGTGGAGGATTTGTGAGCGTGAAGGAGAGAATGTTGTGGTCAGACAGTGGAAGCGGTGAGTTATTTAGGTGGGAGATTGAACAGAGGCGGACAAAGACCAGGTCAAGGGTGTTACCATCCTTGTGTGTCTCAGAGGTTGAAAGCTGTGAGAGGCCTAGAGAAGTGGTTAGTGATGGAAGGAAGATAGAGGAAGACATTTCCCCAACAGTACAAACAGGAGGGAGAGTTAGGCTGCAGACTCGGTTGCCTGTAGCCTCCAGTTTGGCACCTGTTCGGAGCAGTTGTCTTCCAAAAGTCAAAACGTGCGCTCCCAGGACTTGCACTGCGTGGTCCTTTTTTGACACACTTGCAGATGATATTTGCTATGTCAAATGCAAGCTGTGTAATCAAAAAGTAAAAAGAGGTAAAAGTGTCAGTAACCTCAATACCACTAATATGAGGAAACATGTGCGGACAAAGCACGTAGTTGAGTTACAAAGACACACTGGAGATGTAGGCCAACCTACAGCAGCACCTACATCTTCAGGTCGTGTGGAAGCCTCTTCATCGAGCTCACACACAGCTGGTTCGGCTTCCTCACAGGATCGCCATGGAAGAACCTCGGTCACTGTTGTCCAGAGACAAAGTGTTATTCCACCTACAGCAGCAAGTTCCCTGTCATCCTCACACTCCCAGGCCACAAAACAGCCATCGGTAGCACAGGCATGGGATAAAAGACGGCCATACTGGGCAAACCATCCACGAGCACAGGCTCTGAATGCTGGCATTGCAAAACTCCTGTCCCTTGAAATGCTGTCATTCAGGCTGGTGGAGACTGACAGTGTACGTAACTTAATATCATTGGCAGTCCCACAATACAATGTGCCAAGCCGATTTCATTTCAGCAGGCAAGCCGTCCCTGGTCTGCAAAAGCATGTTGAGGGAAAAATTAAACATGCGCTACTAAACGCCGTCAGTAGCAAGGTCCACCTGACCACCGATGCGTGGACCAGTACCCATGGCCAGGGACGATACCTTTCCCTCACTGCCCATTGGGTCAATGTTGTGGAGCCGGGTACTGATCTTGCGAGTGGCGCTGTACGTGTTCTGCCAACTCCAAGGATTGCAGGAATCAAGTCTGTACACATTCACTCCTCCTCCTACTCCAGTTCCTCAGAATCATCGCTGCAGGAGCCGTCACGGTCTAACTCCACATGGACCCGTGAACGCTTACCTGTTGCGAGCGATATGAGCACAGCCGTGGCCAAACGTCAACAGGCCGTCATGAAATTAATTTCCATGGGGAATCGAAGCCACACAGCGAAGGAGCTCTGGAATGCCATCAAGCAGGAGAGCGACGTGTGGTTTTTGCCAGCGAATCTCCAGCCAGGCTTGGTAGTGTGTGACAATGGCCGAAATCTGGTGGCAGCTCTGGGCCTTGGCAACCTCACATATCATGTCTGGCACATGTGCTCAACTTGGTCGTGCAGAGTTTTTTGAGGGACTATCCGGATCTTGATGCACTGCTGCACAAGGTCCGCCTAGAGTGCGCTCACTTGCGACGTTCCTGCATGGCCAGATCGCTGATTGCAGCTCTGCAACGCAGATTTCGCCTTCCTGAACATCGCATCATATGTGACGTACCCACCAGGTGGAATTCCACTATACATATGTTTGAGCGGTTGTGTGAGCAGCAGCCAACAGTAATGGAGTATCAGCTGCATCAGGAGCAATCAACTCGCAATTTGCGCCGTTCACACTTCACCACTACTGAGTGGGCCTCTATAATAATAATAATAATAATCTTTATTTATATAGCGCCAACATATTCCGCAGCGCTTTACAGTTTAACAGTTTCAGAACACAAGTCATAAGTAACAACGTTAACAATACAATAATTAAAGCAATATAAGCCGCCCCTGCTCGTGAGAGCTTACAATCTACAATGAGGTGGGGGAGATACAAAGTCCAGGTGTTTATATACAATGGTGTATTTACAATGAAGGTCCAGCCATTTTGAGGGAGCGATGGATGGATGGAGATAGTGAATAGGCTACACACAAAGACTTACACATAGAATGACTTTGATTAGTGAATGTGATAGGCCGCTCTGAACAAATGTGTTTTGAGGGAGCGCCTGACACCATGCTAATTGTGGATAGTCCTAAATTCTTGGGGTAGAGCATTCCAGAGGATTGGCGCAGCACGGGAGAAGTCTTGGAGTCGGGAGTGGGAGGTACGGATTAGTGCAGAGGTTAGTCGAAGGTCGTTTGCAGAGCGCAGCAGTTGGTTAGGCCGATAGATATAAATGAGGGAGGAGATGTAGGGGGGTGCTGCACTGTGGAGAGCTTTGTGGGTGACAACCAGTACTTTGAATTGGATACTATAATGAATGGGCAGCCAGTGTAAGGACTGGCGAAGGACTCTATGAAGGACATCTGCCACGTTTTGCGTGCGTTTGATGAGTCAACGCGGATGGCGAGTGCAGATGATGCACTAGTCAGCCTGACTGTCCCCCTTATCTGCCTGCTTCAAAAAACACTGCAAGCACTAAGGGATGAGGTTTTGGAAGAGGTGGAGGATGACGAGTCACAAATTCCATCACCTTCTGGACAGTCAGCGCAACGTGGTTCCTCACAAAGGGCTGGGCAGGGCTCACTTTGTGAGGAGGATGAGGAGGAGTCAATGGAGGAGGAAGACATCGCTCCAGAGGGAGGTACACAACGCTCTAGTCAGTATGTATAGCGAGGGTGGGGTGATGCAGAGCAGGCAGAGATGACGCCTCTTGCAGGGGACAGCGTTTCTTGGCCAGTTGGGAGTCTGCAGCACATGGTTGATTTCATGCTGCAGTGCCTGAGAAACGACCGCCGCATTGCCCACATTCTCACCACGTCTGATTATTGGGTGTCCACCATCCTAGACCCTCGCTACCGTGACAACTTACAAAGCCTCATCACACCATTGAACCGGGAGCGTAAAATGCGGGAGTACCAAGACACACTGGTGCAATCCATAATGTTCTCCATTCCAGCCGAGAGCACTGCTGCTGCTACTGCTTTACAAAGCAGCTGTGTGCGTCGAGGCAGTGGAGACAGCTCTGCAACAAGAGGGAGCACAAGCAGCGCCTCTGCACAGGGCAAGATGTTATGATTTGGTAGCTGAGGAGAGCAGGCAAAAAAGGCAATACACCAGAGAGGTTGGAATCTATGGGATTGCAGTACCCTGACTAACCACCACAACTAAAGGCAGCCGTGGAGCGTACCTACGTTGGTCCTAGACACCTCGTCACAGCCTGAGAAGCTAACTACACCTAAAGATAGAAAGAGGAAAGCTATCTGCCCCGGAGAAGATCCCCAAAGAACATAGAAAGCCCCCAAACATGTAATGGCGGTTAGACAAGAAGAAATACTGACACAGACAGAAAATAGTATGAGAAAACGTTGGGGCCCAAACTTCCTAAATAGAAAAGGATAGGAAGGGCACTTACTGCAATCCCAAAAAACCCTGAAAAGTACCAACTCTACTAATTACAAAAACACCTGAGATCACACGACCTCTACCACCTAAATTAGTTCTCTGGTGTAACAAAAACTAAACAGCAGCCACTGAAAAAACTGGAAAAGGCAAATTAACAAACAACAGTGGCTGAACTAAACTGAGAGGAGCACAAGCCCCCCAAGGGGACCCGGCAGACCCCCGCAGAAGTGCAGGACAAAATGCAAAAAACAAGCACAAAAAAATAAAAGAAGAAAATGTCTTATCTGTTAGCAAAAGATGCAGGCACGAAACAGCAACCTACAAAGTGTACAGGAATCAAAGATGAGACCAGAACAATTGATCACCGGCAACCCTGATGGGAGGGAACCTCCCTTATATAAGACCAGTCAGTAACACCTGATCTCCAATCTTCACAATCTTCATTGGATAGTTCAGTACTGTTTGTAACCACCAGAGGGAGATTCTGCTCAGAATTAATTTCTAGCACATTCACAACAGCAAGACCAGTATGTTCCAAATGTAGCGAAGTTTTGTGGCAGCGCCACCAATGTCTACACCATGCGAGACGCTCCAGTCAGCAGGAGGCAACGTTTCCGTAAGATGGTGACAGACTACATGTCTTGCCCTCTCAGTGTACTCCCAGATGGCTCTTCCCCATTCAAGTTTTGGGTCTCTAAGCTGGATACATGGCCAGAGCTTAGCCAGTATGCATTGGAGGTGCTGGCTTGCCCTGCTGCCAGTGTATTATCGGAGCGCTTCTTTAGTGCTGCAGGTGGTGTACTAACAGACCGTCGCATGCAACTATCCTCCGATAATGTAGACCGGCTTACTTTTCAGAAAATGAACAAGGCATGGATCTCGCATGAATTTGCCTGTCCGGTTTCAGATTAAATAACTGGTTCGCAACGTTATCCATGTCTCCTGTTATGTTCATCTTTCTACCACCTGAACTCTACTCCCTGGGCTACAACACTGCCAGTTGCTGCTCAGAAGTGTCGTGTCCACAGACCAATACACAAGCTATAGTGTTAGTGGGGTTGAGTAACGCCTTCTGTTCCCCTGCTGTGTGTCTGGCAAAAATTAATGCTGCTAACTCCAAATTAAACTTCTAACATCTCATACTAGGCCTCTGCCTACACCCTCCTTGACCCTGGGCTTCAACACCGCCAGTTGCTGCTCAGAAGTGTTGGATGCACAGATCAAAACAATCGCTGATGTGTTTGTGGGGTTCAGTAACGCCTGCTGTTCCCCTGCTCTGTGTCCGGCAAAAATTACTGCTAGCTAGCTACACATGTTGAAAAAAACATGACATGTTAAAGTGGCTACTGCTACACATAGATAAGAGGCTACACCCTTATTTCTAAGCTGTAAACAAGTGAAATGTCACCTTTAAAACCATAAAATTATTAGTCTTTGTCACAAATCTGTAACAAAATAATTGTGACATATTACTGCAGATATCCACATGTCGAACACAAATGCTAACACAAAAGCCTACTTATGCTATAGGGTACTGATGGTGAACCTTGTCACTCCATAACTTAGACAAATCCAACTCACATCATGCCTCAAATGCTGCAATGTTGGAAGTGCATAATGTGGGTTGAACTTTGACAACAGCTGCAGTGCGAAGGTTAGCCTTCAGTCTTCTTGGCTTTTAAATAAAAGCATACAAGTAAATATAATAATCCATTGTTGATTAAGGGACGTGATGTACACCTGTAATATTGTGCAAACAATGGATGTAGGACTAGTCCTCTTCAACATTACTTATATTTGTGTCATTTGAAAAAATACATATTTAATTAAAAATTTAACAACCCATATCATAAAGGTCCATCATGTAAACATGAGAATCGGTAACAAAAATCATGCATTACCTTGTTAAAGTCAATAAAGCATAGTCACAATAGCAAAATATATACCTGCAAGTGGTGCTGAAACAACGACAACTGATAGAAAAGGTGAATGATATCTAGTTATCAGACTGAATAGCGACACCTGTACAATGTCGATATAATACTGTACCTTAACAAAAAGGCTGTTTGCAACCAATGTATTGTATACCAGCAGTGGTTGAAGAACTAACTGGAGCGTGACCTGCACTCCAAAAATGAGAACCTCAGACTACAGTGAACACTGCACACAACTGTTCACTAGCTGTGAAAGGCCCCTTTGTGTACTTCTAGACTGTTTGCAACCAATGTATTGTATACGGATGGAAGCGCGTCACACTAATAGATTTGAGTTATTTGAAATAGAATGTAGCAGCACCAATTACTTAAAAATGTCAAGGATGAGGCAGTGGCACACGCTCAACAGACTACAACCAGCATTGTTTGAAGAACTAACTGGAGCGTGATCTGCACTCCAAAAATGAAAACCTCAGACTACAGTGAACACTGCACACAATTGTTCACTAGGTGTGAAAGGCCCCTTTGTGTACTTCTAGACTGTTTGCAACCAATGTATTGTATACGGATGGAAGCGCGTCACACTAATAGATTTGAGTTATTTGAAATAGAATGGAGCAGCACCAATTAGAGAAAAATGTCAAGGATGAGGCAGTGACACACGCTCAACAGACTACAACCAGCATTGTTTGAAGAACTAACTGGAGCGTGATCTGCACTCCAAAAATGAAAACCTCAGACTACAGTGAACACTGCACACAACTGTTCACTAGCTGTGAAAGGCCCCTTTGTGTACTTCTAGACTGTTTGCAACCAATGTATTGTATACGGATGGAAGCGCGTCACACTAATAGATTTGAGTTATTTGAAATAGAATGTAGCAGCACCAATTACTTAAAAATGTCAAGGATGAGGCAGTGGCACACGCTCAACAGACTACAACCAGCATTGTTTGAAGAACTAACTGGAGCGTGATCTGCACTCCAAAAATGAAAACCTCAGACTACAGTGAACACTGCACACAACTGTTCACAAGCTGTGAAAGGCCCCTTTGTGTACTTCTAGACTGTTTGCAACCAATGTATTGTATACGGATGGAAGCGCGTCACACTAATAGATTTGAGTTATTTGAAATAGAATGGAGCAGCACCAATTTGAGAAAAATGTCAAGGATGAGGCAGTGACACACGCTCAGCAGACTACAACCAGCAGTGGTTGAAGAACTAACTGGAGCGTGATCTGCACTCCAAAAATGAAAACCTCAGACTACAGTGAACACTGCACACAACTGTTCACTAGCTGTGAAAGGCCCCTTTGTGTACTTCTAGACTGTTTGCAACCAATGTATTGTATACGGATGGAAGCGCGTCACAGTAATAGATTTGAGTTATTTGAAATAGAATGGAGCAGCACCAATTTGAGAAAAATGTCAAGGATGAGGCAGTGACACACGCTCAGCAGACTACAACCAGCAGTGGTTGAAGAACTAACTGGAGCGTGATCTGCACTCCAAAAATGAAAACCTCAGACTACAGTGAACACAACTGTTCACTAGCTGTGAAAGGCCCCTTTGTGTACTTCTAGATTGTTTGCAACCAATGTATTGTATACGGATGGAAGCGCGTCACACTAATAGATTTGAGTTATTTGAAATAGAATGGAGCAGCACCAATTTGAGAAAAATGTCAAGGATGAGGCAGTGGCACACGCTCAGCAGACTACAACCAGCAGTGGTTGAAGAACTAACTGGAGCGTGATCTGCACTCCAAAAATGAAAACCTCAGACTACAGTGAACACTGCACACAACTGTTCACTAGCTGTGAAAGGCCCCTTTGTGTACTTCTATAGTTTTTGCAACCAATGTATTGGATACGGATGGAAGCACGTCACACTAATAGATCACTGTTAATTTCAATTGAATGGAGCAGCACCAATTCCACAAAATAAAAAAAAAAGAGTCAGTGAGTGACACGTGCAGATGACTACAAACAGCGTTGGATGCAGAGCAAACTGCAGCGTCACCTGCACTCACACACACACCTTGCACAGAGCTGTGAAAACAACACTGCAAGGAAAAAGGATGATTTACAGAGCGGTTTCTCAAATAGCCTGCCTACAGAACAATTCACAAAAACGCTATCTCTAACTGTCCCTCAGAGTCAGCAGAGCAGCGTCCTGTCCCTAACTTAATTCACAGCACAGTGACGGTAAAATGGCGGCGGCGCCTTTTATAGTGCATTCTGACATCATTTCAGCATCCAATCACAGCCATGCCATTAGTTAACATGACCGCAGCATTACAGGATGTGCCCACACTTCGTAGGATTCCTCATTGGCTGTCTAAAATCACATTGCCTCTCAAAGAATTATGGGAACTTCCGATTCCGGTATACGATATATGAAAAATATCGGAACTAAGTATCGGAATTCCGATACAGCGAATATCGGCCGATACCCGATACTTGCGGTATCGGAATGCTCAACTCTAGTCCTGATTTAATCTAGAAGTTTTCGCCTTCATAATCCAGAGACAGAGTACAACAATGCCCAAGCATTCACCCTCTGCTCCTCAGACTTTCTATCTGCGCAGTGACTGGCTCTAGGCAGAATATGATAATGGTGGTAGTAGTTGGTGCATTTAAGGCACAGTCCTTAGCAGCCATAACAACTTGAAACAGAAGTATTTTTACAGAGATACCACACTGTTCAATATGTGACCATTGTTTTTATTTTTTCCCAAAAAATAGTGTATAGAACTAGGGTAACAGAAAGCAAATACAGTGGAATGTACGCCTGAATTGCCACAATTTGTATGCCACAAACAGCTCAGCTGTCTGACAGCGATACCACATTGTTCAATATGTGGGCAACATTTTTTAAATTTTTTGCCTGAAATAGTGTTTACAGCTAGGGTAACACACAGCAAATAAAGGTGAATGGAAGCCTCCAAAGCACACTTTGTAGCCCTCAGATAAATGAGGTGTGTCACAGAGATAGCGGACTGATCAATATGTCGCCGGTCTTTTTGTATTTTTTACACCAAAAAAAACTGTTTTGAGCTACCGTAACACACAGCAAAAAAAGCTGAAGGGAAGGCTCAAAAGCACACTTTGTAGCCCACAGATAGATGAGGCGTGCCACTGAGATACCAGACTGTTCAATATGAGGCCGGTATTTTTTTATTTTTTTGGCCAAAATAGTGTATACTAGACCTAGGGTAGCATACAGAATAAAAGGGCAAGGTAGGCCTGAAAAGCAATTATTTGAAGAGCACAGATATAACTGGCATCTGACAGAGATAACAGACTCTTCAATATGTGCCCTGGAGTTTTTAAAAATTTTTTTACCCCAAAAGACTGTCTAGAAATAGGGTAAGACACAGCAAAAAAGGGTAATGTTTCCCTGATGTGCCACAATTTTTGGCACACAGAGAAATAGGAGTCTGACACAGATACCACACTGGTCACTCTATGTAGCCTGTATTTTTTAAGGTTATACCCCAAAATATTTTACAGAACTCGGGTAACTGACAGTAAATACAGTGGAATATAGGCTGGAAATTCCAAAATTTGTAGACCACAGATAGATCTGGCTCTCTGATGGAGATAGAACACTGTTGTATATGTGGGCTGGATTTTTTGGACCACCAAAATTGTGTCAATAACTAGGCTATGACACTAAAAATCTACTGCAGCAGACTCCTGCTTCTCCTGCTTCCACAGCGTGTCTTCAGATCCAGACTCCCAGTGCCTTTCCAGCAACCTATTTGAGCCTGCCCTAGACGCCTGTCACATTGGCTCCCAGCTCCCCTCTTCCATTATTGTGAGTGCCTGGTCCTGATTCACAGCTTCTTGAGCCATCCTTATTTATTTAGGGATATTTGCTTCTCATCCAGCTACCTTTTGGAGATTGCATTCTATTGTGTCCAGTGTTCCTTTGAAAAGTATTCTGATGAAGGTCCAATAGTTGGACCGAAAACGTTCATTTGTTTCGTGTCTGGATGCACCGTTATTAAACAAATTCTCGTGTTACACATTTGAGTGCCAAGTTATTTTTTACATTTATCAGGTTGGATACCTGACTTGAACACCTACTCTCGTTTTTAGTTGAGTGCCGTGTTTTCTCTTACTAAAAATAAAGTTGTTGGAGTACTAAAATTATAGAATAGTTATCGCAATAATATGCGATGCGTGTGGCGTTAAAAACACAGTGATAAATATAAGAACTGTAGTTAAATATTTTTTGGCCACCTAAAGATTTTTTGGTCAGCAAAATAATGGCCAAAAATGTTGTAAGACACCCCAAAAAATAGTACAGTAATAAAAAAAAAAGAGAATTTTCTGCACGCTTAGATCTGATGCCTGGACAAAAAAAGCACTCTTAAATTGCCAGATTTTAATGCTGTTGTATTAAAATGACCTTGCTGTAGTCTGCAGTGTGACCAAGCAAATAAATGTACAAAAAATAAGGTCTCTGGATTGCTTTGTAATAAAATTAGCAGGATTCAGGTGCAAAAAAAAAAAATCCTAACCACGGATACTTGCAGCTAGATATATATATATATATATATATATATATATAAAAGGCAGCACCAGACAGTAATGGACCCTTTTGAAGTATGCAGTCAGATCTATACACTCACATACAGTGCCTGCATGCCTTTCACTGATGTGGATATGCACACAGACTCCACAGCCTACCTAGCACTGCAATCTATTTCCCCCCCAAATTTGCCCTTAAAAGGACTGTTGGTTTAGCTGGATTTGTGGATTGAACAATGTTATACCCACACCAACTAATAAAAGCACAAATCTCTCCATATCTCAGCAGCAACTCTCCCTACACTATCTGAATCCGGAACTGAATGCGCAAAGCAGGGCTGCGTCCGGTCTCTTATAGACCTGATGATGCCGTGTGGCCAGCCAATCACTGTAATACCGCAACTAAGATGGCTGCGGCATTACAGTGCATGGCAGACAATCCCTGCATGTTCATTGGCGCTCTGAAGAGCGCCAAAATTGCAGGGCGGCGTCCCGAACTCCCGCTGAATAATGCCGGAAATGCTCGGTGCTCACCGAGTACAGTGATACTCGGGCAAGTAACGAGTAGTGGCGAGCACGTTCGCTCATCACTAGTCCTCATCAATCCTGTTACTGTATTTCCGAATTTGAGATGTTAGAAAAAAGATGAACAAATTACACTGGCGCTTACACAGAGAGGATGAGGCAGGAAACTCAGAAGCAGCTGGTGTTTGGAACAGGTTCTATGTAAATCCCTGTTTAAAATGATCTGCTGAAAAAGTACTTATAGAGAATAATCACTGCGCTATCCTGAGGTGAGGACAGGGTATATCGATGTGAAGTACTCGCAAATGGTATTGAATGTAATTAAATCATACTTACTCGCACTAACATTGGTGATGCAGTGTGCATAGAATACCAATAGATTATGAGCTGTGGTGGTCAGCTGACTAGCGGTGCTGCTGAAATAGTATATATGACCTGATCACTGCATTATATTAAAATTAAAAAAATGCAGCATATTTACTAAAAAAAATGGACTTTGAGGTCATCAAATACTGCTAGGTTGCACTTACTTGTGTTGGTGGTACAGCGTGCTAGCGGGATCCGTGTTTTATGGAGAATAATAGTCGGTAACCCAGTGATGCTGAGAATTGGGATTACCAGCAGTCAGGAAAGACACCGCAAGAAGCAGTGCTTCGGACGGTCTGTTGCTAAGCACAGAGGAACGCCAGCACCATGCGTGCTCCGGCCGGAAGCGACGCTGAGGACGCAGAGTTGTAAGTAGGGGGAGGAGCTAGTGTGACATCACAAAGCTGCAGGGATGGGTGCGCGAGAGGGCCGTTTGCCTACGCGTTTCAAGGGGTTTCTCCCCTCTTCGTCAGGGCACTTTTTATCCATTTTATACCGACTGCGACTCCACCAAAATGGGCTCCGACTCAGACTCCACGACTCTGACTCTGACTCCACAGCCCTGGTCACTATTATACTATTTCTACTGTGGTGAAAATGATGCCACTTTTGTGGTATCTGCCAATAATTTTTGGAAATGCGAACACTCCTGGTTGGGTATCCTTCTGCTAGATTGGGGGTAGTGAAAGACCTGTTGGTCCCTATTATACTATTTCTACTGTGGTGAAATTGATTACACTTTGGTGATGTCTGCAAATAATTTTTGGAAATGTGAACACATCTGGTTGGGTGTTCACCTGCTGGATTGGGTGTAATGGAAGAACTGTCGGTCCCTATTATACTATTTCTACTGTGGTGAAATTGATGCCACTTTGGTGGTGTTTGCCAATAATTTTTGGAAGTGTGAACACTCCTTGTTGGGTGTCCATTTGCTGCATTGCGTGTAGTGGAAGAGCTGTTGGTTCCTATTAGACTATTTATACTGTAGTGAAATTGATGCCACTTTGGTGGTGTAAGGTCCTCATTTATTTAAATGTGAACACTCCTTGTTGGGTGTCCATTTGCTGTATTGGGTGTAGTGGAAGAACTGCCAGTCCCTATTATACTATTTCTACTTTAGTGAAATTGATGCCACTTTGGTGGTGTCTGCCAATAATTTTTGGAAGTGTGAACACTCCTTGTTGGGTGTCCATTTGCTGTATTGGATGTAGTGGAACAACTGTCGGTCCCTATGAGACTATTTCTACTGTGGTGAAATTAATGTCACTTCCGTGGTGTAAGGCCCTCATTTCTTTAAATGTGAACACTCCTGGTTGGGTTTTCATCTGCTGGATTGGGTGTAGTGAAAGACCTGTCTGCGCCTATTATACTATTTCTACTATGGTGAAATTGATGCCACTTTGGTGGTGTCTGCCAATAATTTTTGGAAATGTGAACACTCCTGATTGGGTGTTCATCTGCTGGATTGGGTGCAGTGGAAGAATTGTTAGTCCCTATTATACTATTTCTACTGTGGTGAAATTGATGCAACTTCTGTGGTTTAACACTAGAACTACTGAGGTAGTCATTTTGACTACTTCGCACTATGTATTTCTCCTCTGTGACTACATTTTTTTGAATTCCGGCTTGAGACTCCGTGACTTTTCCTCAAATAGGATGTCAAAAAAAATTTTGCCAGATAAAAGCAAAATGCAAAAATAATCGATCTGTTGGAAATTGTATGACTTGCCATAAGTCTTTGTGTGGGCAATGTACCGCTGTAATTGAAAGACGATGCCTGAAATGCGAATCAACAAATGTTTAGAAAGTTACCGGTTGTACTTCATAATAACGGTTGGTCGGTTTTATTGAGATTCTGCGCCATATTTTCATTTTTCTTCTCCTTCACTTACATTTTCTCTGCTTGTTGTTCTTGAGTTGTTTATATGTGTGCACTTTAATAATAAATTATTTTAAAACGTCTATTATTATTGTTTTACTTAGTTTACTTTTGTTATTTCCTGTAGAAAAATATGAAAAAAAATTAGAAAAAAAACATTCCAAAGCATTACTGTTGGATCTCACAATAATAATACATTAAAAAATATAATTATTAATAATTAACCACAAATGAAACTCTAAAAATAAACGAAAACAAGTCAGTAGTCAAAATGACTACATTTAGTAGTTCTAGTAGGTGTCACGAGTACAGTAGTTCTAGTGTTAAGGCCCTCATTTCTTTAAATTTGTACACTTCTTGTTGGGTGTCCATGTGCTAGATTGGGTGTAGTAGATGTACTGTCGGTCCTTATTTTACTCTTTTTACTGTGGTAAAACTGATGCCACTTCTGTGGTGTAAGGCCCTCATTTGTTTAAATGTGAACACTCCTGGTTGGGTGTCCATCTGCTGGATTGGGTGTAGTGAAAGATCTGTCGGTCCCTATTATACTATTTCTACTGTGGTGAAATTGATGCCATTTTGGTGGTTTCTGCTAATAACTTTTGGAAATGTGTACATTCCTGGTTGGGTCTCCTTCATGCGTGTTGCCTGTAGCAGTAGGCCTCCAAGACCGTCAAGCCTCCACTTGCTTGGACTCAACTACCTGTATTACTACAATCATGATGGGTTCCTCATGCTCCCTTCCTTCTGGGATCACACCCACTGCATACCAGTGATGTTAGACATCCATTTTTAGGAGCATGACCCTGGTTCCAGCCATGACCTCTTACAGGTAAGTGTTCCATCTCTACTACCCAATAGTTCAACGAGATGTGATGATGGGTCCCAAACTCTTGAATGGACCCCCTTCTCCACTCACGGTGGTAAGTAGCGACCATCCCCCCAGGATGGCAACTCTCGGTACCTTGCGGCTAGAGGGTCCAATATAATTTCTCCAGACTTGGTCCTGGCTAGCCTCCTTGTTTCTTCCAACCAGCCTAGGCCGCGTAGTTCCTGGATCCTGGCTCTTCCATCTGCAGTTCACAATATCCCCAGTTGTAAAGGATGAGGCCTGGTTTTGGGCCTTGGTGGGCATCTGGACCTGGACCACAGGCTCCTTACCAACTGTAAATTGCGCCAGGTTCCTCAGCACATATGTATGAATGACTAACACGATACAGTAAAAAAGTAACACTTTTTTTGAGTGTTGGATATCACAGAAATGTACCAAAGACCATGCAATACTGTATGGATGAGAAATTTAACCATTCAAATTTTTTCAATGCTTTTTTGGAGTGTTATATATAATAATAATAATAATAATCTTAATTTATATAGCGCCATCATATTCCGCAGCGCTTTACAGTTTAACAGTTTCAAAACACAAGTCATAAGTAACAACGTTAACAATACAATAATTAAAGCAAAATAAGACGACCCTGCTCGTGAGAGCTTACAATCTACAATGAGGTGGGGGAGTTACAAAGTACAGGTGTGTATATACAATGGTGCATTTACAATGATGGTCCAGCCATATTTAGGGAGTGAGGGATGGATGGAGATAGTGAATGGGCTACACACACACACACACTTACACATAGAATGACTTTGATTGGTGAATGTGATAGGCCGCTCTGAACAGATGTGTTTTGAGGGAGCGCCTGAAACCATGCAAATTGTGGATAGTCCTAATTTCTTGGGGTAGAGCATTCCAGAGGATTGGCGCAGCGCGGGAGAAGTCTTGGAGTCAGGAGTGGGAGGTACGGATTAGTGCAGAGGCTAGTCGAAAGTCGTTTGCAGAGTGCAGCAGTTGGTTAGGCCGATAGATAGAAATGAGGGAGGAGATGTAGGGGGATGCTGCACTGTGGAGAGCTTTGTGGGTGAGAACCAGTACTTTGAATTGGATCCTATAATGAATGGGCAGCCAGTGTAAGGACTGGCGAAGAGCGGACGCATCCGAGTACCGATTAGCTAGATGGATGACCCTGGCTACTGCATTAAGGATGGACTGGAGAGGGGATAGTCGAGTAATGGGGAGGCCAAGTAATAGAGCTTTGCAGTAGTCCAGGCGGGAGTGGATTAATGCTACAGTGAGGGTTTTTGTTGTTTCCATGGTGAGAAAAGGACGGATTCTAGAGATGTTCTTTAGGTGTAGGCGGCAAGAGCGGGCAAGAGATTGTATATGGGAGATGAAGGAGAGATTGGTGTCAAACATAACACCCAGACAGCGAGCCTGCTGCCGGGGTGTTATTATCGTGCTGCCCACGGAGAGGAAATGTCAGATTTAGGGAGGTTAGTAGACGGCGGGAGCAGAAGAAGTTTAGTTTTGGAGAGGTTAAGTTTCAGATAGAGAGCGGACATGATGTTGGAGACTGCAGACAGACAGTCACTGGCGTTCTGTAGAACAGCGGGGGTAAGGTCGAAGGATGATGTGTATACAGTTAGGTCCATAAATATTTGGACAGAGACAACATTTATCTAATTTTGGTTCTAGACATTACCACAATGAATTTGAAACAAAACAAATCAGATGCAGTTGAAGTTCAGACTTTCAGCTTTCATTTGAGGGTATCCACATTAAAATTGGATGAAGAGTTTAGGAGTTTCAGCTCCTTAACATGTGCCACCCTGTTTTTAAAGGGACCAAAAGTAATTGGACAATTGACTCCAAGGCTATTTCATGGACAGGTGTGGGCAATCCCTTCATTATATCATTCTCAATTAAGCAGATAAAAGGGCTGGTGTTGATTTGAGGTGTGGTGTTTGCATTTGGAAGGTTTAGCTGTGAAGGAAACATGCAGTCAAAGGAGCTCTCCATGCAGGTGAAACAAGCTATCCTTAAGCTGCAAAAAACAGAAAAAACCCATCCGAGAAATTGCTACAACTTTAGGAGTGGCAAAATCTACAGTTTGGTACATTCTGAGAAAGAAAGAAAGCACTGGTGAACTCATCAATGCAAAAAGACCTGGCGCCCACGGAAGACAACAGTGGTGGATGATCGCAGAATACTCTCCATGGTGAAGAGAAACCCCTTCACAACAGCCAACCAAGTGAACAACACTCTCCAGGAGGTAGGCGTATCAATATCCAAATCTACCATAAAGAGAAGACTGCATGAAATTAAATACAGAGGGTTCACTGCACGGTGCAAGCCACTCATAAGAATCAAGAATAAAAAGGCTAGGCTGGACTTTGCTAAAAACATCTAAAAAAGCCAGCACAGTTCTGGAAGAACATTCTTTGGACAGATGAAACCAAGATCAACCTCTACTAGAATGATGGAAAGAGAAAAGTATGGCGAAGGCGTGGTACAGCTCATGATCCAAAGCATACCACATCATCTGTAAAACATGGCGGAAGCAGTGTGATGGCTTGGGCATGCATGGCTGCCAGTGGCACTGGGTCACTAGTGTTTATTGATGATGTGACACAGGACAGAAACAGCCGAATGAATTCTGAGGTATTCAGAGCCATACTGTGTGCTCAGATCCAGCCAAATGCAGCCAAACTGATTGGTCGTCGTTTCATACTACAGATGGACAATGACCCAAAACATAAAGCCAAAGCAACCCAGGAGTTTATTAAAGCAAAGAAGTGGAATATTCTTGAATGGCCGAGTCAGTCACCTGATCTCAACCCAATTGAACATGCATTTCACTTGTTAAAGACTAAACTTCAGACAGAAAGGCCCACAAACAAACAACAACTGAAAACCACCGCGGTGAAGGCCTGGCAGAGCATCAAAAAGAAGGAAACACAGTGTCTGGTGATGTCCATGAGTTCAAGACTACAGGCAGTCATTGCTAACAAAGGGTTTTCAACCAAGTACTAGAAATGAACATTTTATTTACAATTATTTAATCTGTCCAATTACTTTTGGTCCCTTTAAAAACAGGGTGGCACATGTTAAGGAGCTGAAACTCCTAAACCCTTCATCCAATTTTAATGTGGATACCCTCAAATGAAAGCTGAAAGTCTGAACTTCAACTGCATCTGATTTGTTTTGTTTCAAATTCATTGTGGTAATGTCTAGAACCAAAATTAGATAAATGTTGTCTCTGTCCAAATATTTATGGACCTAACTGTAGTTGTGTGTCATCAGCATAAAGATGGTACTGAAAGCCAAATCTGCTGATGGTCTGTCCAATTGGGGCCGTGTAGAGAGAGAAGAGAAGGGGGCCAAGGACTGAGCCCTGGGGTACACCGACAGTGAGAGGAAGAGGAGATGATGTGGAGCCAGAGAACGAAACACTGAAGGAGCGGTCAGAAAGATAGGAGGAGAACCAGGAGAGAACAGTTCCTTAATACCTAGTGACTGAAGCCTAGACAGTAGGAGACGGTGGTCAACCGTGTCGAAAGCTGCAGAAAGGTCGAGAAGAATGAGCAGAGAGTGGTCACCGTTACGTTTTGCTGTCAGAAGGTCATTGGTCACTTTGATGAGTGCAGTTTCAGTCGAATGTAGGGGTCGGAAGCCGGACTGTGAAGGGTCTAGGAGGGAGTGAGTGGAGAGGTAACGGGTGAGGCGGGAGTAGACTAGGCGCTCCAAAAGTTTAGAGATGAAGGGGAGATTGGAGACCAGTCTGTAGTTGTTTGTGCAGGAAGGGTCGAGAGCGGGTTTCTTTAGTAGTGGAGTAATGATGGAGTGTTTGAAGGAGGATGGGAAAATGCCAGAGGAGAGTGAGAGATTAAAGTTTGTAGTTAGGTGAGTTGTGACAACTGGACAGAGAGACTGGAGGAGGTGTGAGGGAATGGGGTCGGTAGTGCATGTAGTCAGACGAGAGGAAGAGAGGAGTCTGGAGACTTCTTCTTCTGTGATGGGATCAAATGTGGAAATTGAGCCAGGGGAAATAGAGGGAGGGATGGGAGTCACAGCACTTGGTGGTTGAGAGTAGATTTCCTGACGGATAGTATCTATTTTTTCTATAAAGTGGGAGGCCAGGTCGTCAGCACAAATGTCTGTGATAGGGGCTTGTGCTTTTGGCCTGAGGAGGGAGTGAAAAGTGTCAAAAAGTTTCTTGGGGTTGTTAGCTAGTGAGGAGATCAGGGTGGTGAAGTAGGTCTGTTTGGCGAGGTGAAGGGCAGCATTATAAGTTCTTAACATGAATTTAAAGTGGATGAAGTCTTCTGGTGTGCGGGTTTTTCTCCAAATTTTTTATATATAAAAATGTTTTACCCCAGAACACAGAATAGTGTATGGGTAAGAAATTAAACCCAGGAAAAATGTTCAACGATTTTTTTGAGTGCTATATAACACAAAAAATAACATAAAGCACATAATATTCAATGGATCAAAATATATTAATTTTTTTTACCCCCCATCAAAAAAAGCTGCAGTTATATATTTGGCAACTGCTGCACAGCCCTAATCCTTGATTACAGAAATAGGGCTGTAAAACTCGAATTACGGGATTCAAGTTTTACATCGAGTAACGAGTACATCAGAGCATCCAGACACTCATGTGATATCCAAGTATCACTGGGCATGTTCGCTCATCACTAATAACATGCACAGTGATTGACATAAAAAAATAATACATTTTGGCAGAATAGTTGTCTTTTTGTTCATCTTGTCTCAAACAACAGAATAAAAAGTGATGTCCTATGTTTCCCAAACTACCCAGTTAAATCCCCTCCAACATCAATGCTGATACTTAGGTGGTCTCAGATGAGGTCGTAGCTGGAGCCGTCCCCCCTCCCACGGCGTAGGTTGAGGCCAGCATGACGGTGGGTGGGGAGATGGAAGGAGACAGGAGGATCCGGGGGTGGTATGTGAGGTGGGGGGATTGGGGGTGAGGTTTTATAGGCCCTGGTTGGGGGCGTTACCTGGTATTCCCGCTCTCCTTGTCATCCGGAGCAGTCGCTGTAACTCTGCTCCGCTCAGCATGGCCGGATTGGACCGCGTATTGGAGAGGCTGCGGGCTGCGGCGCTATCCCAGCCCCAAGGCTGGCTTGAGGAACAAGTATCTGGCATCCTCGGTGAGAGCTCTCGGTTGGAGGCTCCTTCCTGACCGCAGGAGCGGCGGCCTAGGCGGGTGAGGCCACCGGAACGACTTTCGCTCGACTCAGCTCCACGGGCTGCTAGGAGGCGACGGAGCCCCTCTAGGGACCCTCCAGGATGGGCGCCGGTAAGATAGCGTGCCAGCAGGCCCCGGCCTGGGAGGAATCCAGGAGCCAAATGCAGCCCTGCGGCGGTAGCAGGGCCGCCACCTCGTGCTGTAGGGGGGCGGAGCCTGCGCGCGCCAGGCCACAGCAGCAGTTAGATGGATCTGGGGGCTGCCAGGACGGGGCCCTCACCTGGCAGCCTGCCTTGGACATGGATAATTAGGGAGTGGCGTCTTGCAGCGGGGTGGCACCAGGAAGAAGCGGTGCTCATTTGGGGCAGGTCAGCCTGGCCCCTGCAGGCAGTGTGGGGGGTACTCACCTGGTCCGGGTGCGTTTGCGGGCCAGTACATACCGTCGGGGAGTCTTTCCCTGGATGCAGGCACGAGGCCTTCAGATCGCGCAGCACAGTCGTCCCTGGCACCAGTCTCCCAGTGGTCGGGTTCCCCGCTTCTGTCCCCGAGATTCATACCGGGCACACAGTCGTCTTCTGGGATGTCCGGACCTCAGCGTCAAGCTTCGGACGATTCGGTGGGCAGTGGCTACCGCACAGAGTGGCAACTGGATCCAGGCTTTCCTGCTGGAGGGCCCACAGCTCCCTCGCAGCCTGGTGAGTATGCCTCTATGTCACGTCCGTGTCTTCCTGTCTTGTCTTCTACTGTGTTGCGGGACGGTCAGGTGGGAGGGGCTAATGTCCATGCCAGGTCAGGAGGGTGCGGGGATTTAGCTCCCAGGGGAGTGGGGGAGGTGCTGACAGAGGTGCGGGATTTACTCGCTAGGTTAGAACGTGGGGCAATACCGGCAAGTCACCTGGCTGCGTAGGTGGGGCCTCAAGGTGGCGAGTACACTTGGCCAACTAGGTGGGGGGAAGTCGGGGGCAGAGTATCTGACCCTGTATCTGTGTCACTACAGACTGAAAAAGAAAAAGAATGTCGGGTGCATTTGGATGATAGGGCGCACGGGGAGGTATATGTGTGCTTTGAAGGTCCGTTAGGGGCGCATTTAAAAATGGAGGTTAGGGAATGTATATGGAAAGATGAATATGTGGAAATTTTTTCCCTGCTTCCTCTGGAAAAATTCAATTTAGATAAAACCAAGAAAGAGGATAGCAAAAAAGACGAAGAGGAAAAGCGGAGGTGGCGCCAGACGTTTGTCAATTGGCTGCAAGCCTTTGCCATTTTGGCAAGCGTCATAGGGGAAAAGTCACCTGAGCATTGCTCTGGCTTATTTTGTTATATGGACTCTATTGGGGAAGCACATAGGGCTTACGGGGGTCAAGCTTGGCTCAGATATGACAAACAATTTCGCCAAAGAAGGGCAGTGTGGCCGGCGATCCGTTGGGATCAAAAGATATTGGCTTGTGGATGCAGGTCATTGCGCAGAATAAGTTCAGAAATTCCTTTCACAAGGGGGCTGGAAGCACCAGCCAGACCAATAGTCATAGCAACTCCAGTGGGGCAGGTGGCCAGACTGGGCAGTCAAGGAGTCACAAATTGGGCCTGTGCTGGAAGTTTAATTGCGGCCAATGTAAATTTGGAGCCAACTGCACATTTAAGCACCTCTGTTCCCACTGTAGTGGTGGCTCTTATGGGGCCACCAAGTGCTTCAAAAAAGGCGAGGCAAAATCCGGAGGTGCTAATACCCAAGGGGGAGACACCGGTGAAGTTGGAAGATGGTCCCTTATCTAATTAGATATGCGGATAGGGAGAAGGCAGACTTGTTGTTTTTTGGTTTCCAGGATGGTTTTGTGATCCCTCCTCCCACATTTGCCATACCACGGGTTTTAAAGAACTTACGTTC